>CM053151.1:44273400-45473400 GCA_028571685.1 Heterohyrax brucei | reverse complement strand
TCACAGTGACCCTATAGGTCGGAGTAGAACTGCTCCATAAAGTTTCCAAGGAGTACCTGACAAATTTGAACCACCCGTCTTTTGGTTAGCAGATATGGCACTTAATCACTATGCCACTGAGTGTAGGTGGATGTATAATATGTTTCAGTATTACAGATTTTGATAGATAATTTAGTCAGCCTATATTCAGCAGTAATATCTGGGATGCTAAATGTGCTTCAAACTTTAATGCAAAATTTTCTCTGTGTGTGTGTGTGTGTATATATACGTCTATGCACATATATATTTGTCTGTGTGTGTGTCTCATGTATATGTTAGGCAAATCTGCACAATAACAGGATGACAGTGGGAGCTGATGGTAGTTTTTATTTCTTCAATACTACTCACAGAATTTCAGAAAGGTGAGACAAGTCAACTGTTACTAGACACTGAAACAACACTTTCAAAGTGCCAACCTTAAAGAGCGCTGTACAACTGTTAACTCAGGAAGATAAGAAACATCTCATCCCAGGAAAGCTCTCAGAATTGTGCAGAGCCAGGTATTTTTCTACGTTAGCGACTATGAAAAGTAATGATTATGCAGTTATATTACCCAGACTACTGCATCAAAATTTTCATTTTATGGCCGTGTTTTCACTCTTTCTCTGTTCATTTCTAGAAGAGAACAGTTATTCTGTCAGGTTGAGGCCATTCAAGTGAACCAAAAGGTCAATCTAATTAAAAAAGGAAAAGAACTTCAAACCACAAGGGGGAAAAGGATCTAGCTAAATGCCAAGGAATTTATATTACTGAATGCATGAGGTAAACAGTCTCAGACAATGAGATGAATGCACAAAGGTGTCAAAGGGGAAAAATAGTCTGTGACCTTTAAATTACTATTATTATTTGTAAATTAACTGATATTTACTCCTTGAAAGAGAAACATGGTACACTGAAAACATTTAAAAATTCAATTAATTTTTATTATCTCTTGGCTTTGAATAGCTTTACTTTCAGTGATCTACAAAAAATCTTATATTCATAAACCATTGAGAAGGGAAACTAGATTAAAAAGGCAATCTTCTCTCTGGTCAACATTTTCCAAGGCTAGTCTTAATTATCCCAATTTTTAATCATTAAAAAGCTATCTATTGCTGGGAATTGTTCCCCCTCCCCTTACAAAATATTGTTAGGAATACATTGCTAAATTCCAATTAAACCTTTTCCAATAATGGATTCAAACTCTGCATTGTTAATAGCTTGAAAAGCCAAGTAGGAAAAAAAAGAAAAAAAAAGGCTGGAGTTGGATCTGTTTCCTTAGTTTGTTTTCTTATGCTATTGTTGGTTTTGTTAAGCTCTGTGCAGCCAGTGTTGTGTATACACCATAATTTTAGAGGTTCCAAAAAAAGCAGGGATGTCTTTCCACACTACTTACTTTGTGGAACACTACAGTTAGTCACCAGTTTCTTTAGTGAACCTGAACAAATTATTTCAATATTTGAAGGTGGAAATCTCTTAATAATGGAGCACTTCGCCAGAGACTTTGGTCTTGGGCTGTATGGAAGTTAATGTCTTCTATTAACGACCACAGCATAAGTTGTTTCACTCTTGGTACTTACTGGAACAAGCACATACTCTGATAGATCAATCTTTCCATCAGTCTTATTTATTTGGCTGATGTTGTAGAAAATAATCAGAAAAAACAAAGACAATTCCCTTTCAAATTGAAGGTATCCACTGTTACCTGGGTGGTAAATAGCCTAATTATTTTCCTAACCAACTAATTTCCCATTGAATCAAGACTGGAATATCCATTATCCGGGTCTGGGTGGGTAGGGGTTAAGTGTTACATCTGCTAATCAAATGGCCAGCAGCTGAAAACTGCCACGTGCTCCTTGGAAACTCTATGGGCAGTTCCACTCTTGCTTAAAGAGTTACTATGAGTCAGAATCAACTTGACAGCTGTGGCTTTGGGCTTTAGTTTTAAACTCATGAAGAAATCTTGAGGCCAAACACTTTCTGTTGTTCACGTTGTTTGAATCCTTTTCCTCGGTATTGAATCTGCAATCAATCTAATTTTCTAAGCTAGTACCCAAGTCTGCACTATGAGTGCCCAAGCCCTTAGCATCAGTCCACTTAGCCAAACTCTGACCAACTAGCAAGGTTTGTCCAGGTCCAGCAGGAGCTGGTTCCAGAATTCCCCATACTGCTCTTATTGGTTCACGTGGTGTTCTCTCAGAACCCTGATTGGTCCCCACCTAGTTATTTAATATTTGAAAAGTCATGGATTTGTCTCTGTTTTGCCCTCACAGACTGGATAAACTCTCAAGGAATTTACAGGAACTTGAAATACGGCATCGGTCCTATGTCTCAGCATTTGTACCTTGGAGCAACTGATTACAAATAAAACGCAGGTTTCTTAGAAGAGTTAATTAACCCAGACCCAATTGTGTATTTATTTATTTATTTTCTTAGCCTTTTCCTCCACTTTTTTGTTGGGTTGGTGTCCATAGACACATCAGCACGTCTTACGCCAAAACTTGTAATTTTAAGGCATAACCAACTATCATTTGACTAATAATACAAAATCAGTCATCATGTGGCTGGTCGTGGGTCTGCAAAATGGTCTTGCCAGTTACTCTCAGTACCACAGACCTCGTAGGAGAACATTTCTGAGGTGAATTTTCACAGATATTTAGTGGTTATGAACAAAAGCAAAAATCAAAAGAGCTATAAGCAAAACAATTTCAACAGTAATGTATTATTGTTTTTTTATTCTTAGAAATTAAATCTGCTAGTTTTTGATAACAGATTATAAAGAAAAGATGTGTCTATTTTTCAAACTAAAATAAGACCACCTCTGTAAGATTTAAAATGATATTGTGTAGATGATAGTATTAACATAAGGAAACATAATACATTTTTTATATTTCATTAAAGTTTTACATTCAGAATATTTTGTCTTAAGGAAAATCATAAATCTGTCACTTAAGTCATCTACAGAGTTTCTACGACCTCTTCTATAAAAGCACAGAGAGATTTAGATTTTTCTTACCGAACAGGATCAAGTCATTGTAGACATCAAAAACAAGTAATATTGAAAGGCGGCAGAATCCCAGTTTGTTCCGATTTATGGAAAAACAGAATTATATTTTTTTTACACTGGAGTAACTGTGTTTAGGTAGTGATCTTCTATAAATCTTTATCAGCCGCCTATGGATTAATTCACTAAGCAGTCCTGGTGGCACAGCAGTTAAGCACTCAACTGTAAAACAAAAGGTAGGTGGTTGGAACCCACCAGTCTCTCTGCAAGAGAAGTATGTAGCAGTCTGCTTCCTTAAATGTTACAGTTTTGGAAATCCATGGGATAGTTCTACTCTGTCCTGTGGGGTCACTAGGAATCAGAATCAACACAACGGCAGTGGTTTTTTGTTTAACCATTCGCTATGACTTGTGAACTCTCAAACTGTTGCGGAGGTTAGCAGGCTTAATGGCTTGGAACATGGCGTTACTCTTATTTCCACTCACTATGATGTGTCCTGTGACCCTTCTTTGCAAAAATTCCTAATAAAATGAAATCACTGACGAACCCGCAGCACAAATAAGAATATGATTCCAAAATGTTCGAGTCAAAGTATAGTTTTAATTTTTCAACAGACTCCAGTATTTAGCAGGATTCTTAATATGAAGCCATAGAACAAGGACATAGAATAATAATGTCCCTAAATATTTTCTTTCTTATCATATTTTGTTCTTATTATCTTATACATTATAGATAGCTAGTGTTTATCCTTTCTGTGAATTGACTGTTAAGTTTTCCTACTGGTTCATAGAGTTAATGTTGTCAGTTTCCAAAGTTGACAATTCTCAGAAAATTGAACCATGTTGATAATTATAATAAGCAGGTGCTGAAATTAAAAAAAAAAAAATAGATGAATAGAAAGATGGATGGCAGATAGATAGATAAGGCTTCTTTACAGTGTAATAATGCTTTCATGTCTGCCGATAGATACAGCAACCACGAGCTTTATCAGCATTTGGGGTTTGTTTAGAAGGTCCTGTGCTCCTCAAAGTTCATGTTGCTGCAAGGAAGAGGCCTTTATGAGAAATGGGTGTGTGCTGCAAGTTATGTTTACAGGTTACTGCATGAGGTTTCTAAATTTTGAGTAGGAAAAGTATTAATTTGGAAAATATTTATGTTGTACAATTTTTCTTATTCACCTGGTACTGCTCCAATAGGAAATACCATGAGTGGAAGGCTTAATTAACAAAGAGAAATTTTTATTGGCACAGTCTGGTAAGCCACAAATCCATTAATAAGTTACAAGTCCACTCAATAAGAGAAGTTATCATAGTCCGGTAGGCGAAGTCCAAATCCAAGGAGAACATCTTGGCTCAGGAACCTTGGGTCCAAAGGATGTGCTCTGTTCTCAGTGCTGCTTTCCTGGTGGTATGATGTTCCCAACTTCCTCTGCTCACTTCTCTCCCTTATATCCCACAAGCTTGCAGCTGGAGTCCTGCCTCAAAACTGTAACCCTTTATCCATCATCAATATCACAGAGGCAGGATTCACCACACATGGAAGAAAGAGCACCATACTGGGACTCCTAGCTGAGTCAAATCACCACATACATTTCGGGGGGGACACAATTCAATCCATGACACACATGTATCAGCAGACCTCACTGAGGGCTCTGTGGTAGTAAAGTAGTGAAGTGTTGTTCTGTACGTACCACCCAAAACTAAGATACTCTTGTGGGAAGGGGCAAGAAAAGAAAGATACTACCTACCCAAAATTCAAACACACTCAACATTTCATCAACAAAATATACAGTGCAGAAAATAACTGGATCACCAAAGAGTTAAAATTTACCTTCCAAAGTAAAAGAACACTAATGCTCTACTTAAAAAAAAATCATGAGAGGAATATAGGTTAGAATATATGTTTCATATACAACATGTAACTGACTCTCAGGGGCAAAGTTCCTTCAGTCTGGGCAGGGGTAGGAAAGGTTCTCCTAAAGTTGATGTTCAGTGTTTGTCTTTTTTCTTTTCTCAGATTCCATACCATCAAACTTTTCTGGAGTACATAATTCTTATCTCCCTCATTCTTTTTTATTGTGGTGAAATAGATGTAACAAAATGTTTTCCATTTTGCCCAGTTTTACATGAACAATTAAGTGACATTAATCGTGTTTACCAAGTTGTCCAACAACCGCCACTGTCAGTTTCCAAATTTTTCTTTAAATGAATCAATAATTTTAATCGGGTTGGATGAAAGTCTTTCTCTGGTCCTGGCGTATTCAGCCATTTTCTGCAATGAGAAATGGTTTTGTGATTACAGGCTAATACGCACATCTATGGCACCAGTAGTCTTCCAAACCCTTCATTGTCATCTCATGTCTATAATTTTGTGTCTAAATACATACAGTATGAGGATCTGATTTTGTATCATCTTATCTCAAGTAATTGCTGTAAGCTGAAAGAAGAAAAACGTAGAGAAAAAAAAAGTCCTGCTTTCCACTTATTCCATTTCTGTTCCACATTCAAGATGACAAAGTTTAATTTTACAGTGTTTATTGTTGTAAAAGCATGAATTTATTGTCAATTGGAAGCTACCAAATGACATGAAGTGTTTGTAGGAGTCAAGATTACATTTTTATCTGGACTCCCTTTGATTGAAAACACACACACACCCTCTCTGTCTCACACACACACATGCACACACCTCTTAAGAAATTCTAGTTGTTTTGTCACTTGTTGAGATACGAATTTTCTTTACTGGGTCTTTGTATTTGTCCATTGAAAATTTTATTGCACTATATAAATATATATTACATATATATAGCACTACATATGTAATATATACTATATTTTTTTTTCTTTGCTCACTGACATTTTACAAATGGAAGAATTGAGGCACAGTAGTATTGAAGAATTTTTTATGACAACTTGCCAGTAATTGAACAGAGATATTCTTATGCATGCCATTCCCAGTTTACAGTGTGTGAAACCAAACATAAAACTCTAGTGATATACTCTTCAGTTTTTAGAATGGCACATCTACTTTGCCTTTGTAACTATTGTATCGTTCCCAGTTTATTGAAATATTTAGAAAATGTCTGAAGAGGTGATAAGAAATCAGAATGTATTAACTGCTAGACATCCCGTGGAATTTTAACTCACCTACACTTCTTTCTTATATTTGCTGCAAAAGATGGCAGTAAGTGCCTAGATTTACCTGTTGTGTGATGTTTTGTGTAATTACTTCCCTTATTTGCCAGTAACATGATATATTTGCACTAACCATAGGGCCATTTTGAGGAACAGCCTTCTAGGTATGCACAAAGTACAAAACACTGTCTTTGGGAAGAGTCTGAGCAAAGGGCTGTATATCTATATAGACTTATAAGTGTGTGAACTTTTAAATCCACTTCTGACTTTGCTTAGAGTATAGCATACAAGGCCGATTATGATGGTTACAGAAAGAAAAAGGATATAACATAATTAAAGCTCTGTCTTCCAAGAGAATATAGACCAGAGCACTAGAGTTACTATAAAACAGTATATACTTACTTTAGCAAGTAGATTACACATTAGGATCAACATAGATTGTTTCATATATGTGCTGGGTAGTTTGGGATTATTACTGTTGTTTTGATAAAACAATAGAAGAAACATTGAACGAAAATGGTCTGAAAGGAAATAAGTTGCTCAAATACTAGTAATTCTTCACAGTCATGTACTAAATGTACACCAGCTTTCTGAATTTCTGTGAAATCAATGAGTGTGTAATTCTGAATTTTGTGCAAGCAACTTTTAATGATATCAGCTTTAAAGTTCTTTCAAATTGCAATCATTATAAAAAACAAAACTGATCAAAAATCGTTTTAAAACAAAAAAAATAATAATTTAATAAAGGTTTCATTTTCAAACCTGTCTTCCTCCCACCTCAGAAAAGCTGATAATATTGAAGATGAAAGTGTTTTAAGAATTTATATTTTTAAGCATTTTTTTACCATAAAAATAAAGCTAGCTTTGAAGCATATGAAAATATCATTACTATTACTTATATAGATTATGCACTTTTAAAAGAATAAATATAAGAGACAGCTACAGAACTGATTTCTTGTGATGAGAAAACAAAAGTATTTTATTTTCTATAATAGTATTTTTTGTCCAACAAATGTTAAAATGATAGCATTGTTAGAATGAAAAATAAATAAAGTTTTCTGGTATTCTAGCTCTGTGTAAAAGAATATAAATTTAAAAGAGAAGTTCACAAAATCATAGTAAACCCATGAGTTAAACATAACACTTCTTCCAGAGTATAGCCTAATGAAATAAAATTATGCCTCCATAATTTTTAGACCACATATCACAGAGGATGGTACAGAGTAATTTAAGCTTTTGTGTGAGAAAGAATCTATCACTTGATCCATGGAATTTTTAAAATAATTTGATTCAGGGCAGAAAGAGCTAAATCATTTATAAGCTGTGTTGTCATTGAGTGCTGTGAAGTGGATTCTGACTCACAGTAAACTCACAAGTGAGTAGACCTTCTCCATAGGATTTTCTAGGCTATAACTACAGAATCAGGTCTTCAGATCTTTCTCCTACAGAATTGCTTATCTTTTGGAACGGTCAACTCTGGGGTTAGCAGGGAAACACGTTAATCACCTGAAAAGAATGACTTTCAGCATTGCCTTTGTAACTCAATCAAAATGAGAGTGAGGAGTGGGACGGAGAGTGATGTGGATTGAATTGTGACTCCCCAAATTGTGACTCCTTACACCTATCCTGGTGACAGTGATAATGTCACCTGGCAATGGGTTTTCTACATCATGTTAATGAGGTAGTATTACTGTAGGGTATGCCTTGAATCAATCTCTTTTGAGATATAAAAAGGGCAGAATGAACAATCAGCAAAGCAAGTAGACAGAGATCTAGGAAGATAAATGCCAAGCTACAGGGACATCACCTAGGAAAAGAATCTAAAAAGTAGTAAGGACCTTCATCCATAGCTGACAAGGACATTCATCCATAGCCAAGAGACTAAGAAAGCCTTCTTCTAGAATCCTATATTCAGACTGCAAACCTCCTAAACTGTGAGAAAGTAAAGCTCTTTTTGTTAAAAATATCCATGTGTGTATTTCTGTTACAGCAATACTAGATAACTGAAACAGTCAGACAGATAGACTGACACGGAGGCAGACAGTCAGGCGTTTGCATCAGTGTGAAAAGAAAATTGAGTTTTCAATTGTTCTCTACATTATAAGACATTCAGGAGAATTTTATAACTGACGATTACCATAATTGGCAAGTTCTATTTTCTCTGTTTGCAAACAAGCGGCTTGTGCTTTGAATTAGAGATGCTGATAGAGAAATAACAGTTTTGACTGTGAAAAACCTGCTAATGAAAGCTGCTACTTCATTCTCAATGCATAGAAATTGCATAACTATTGCACTGAATTGATTTTTTCATGCCACAGAACTTGCTAAAGATACTGGAGAATGTATTCATAACTCAGCCACTCTACTTGAATATCTAAGACTGAATGAAGAAAATGTCTGAAAAGGTAACAGAAACATTTTGTTAGTGAACGTGCACAAAAAGCAGTAAAATAGGCTTTTAAAATTACGATACAAATGCTAGTCACGCAGAGATTTCTTCTTCTGAAAATGTAGAATAGTCAACCAAATAGCATATTATACAGAAAATCCTAATAATAGCTTTAAACAAGATACATAAAATTCTTAACCCAAAACTTTGAGTGAGGTGAAAGCATATATTCTATCTTAGGGAGTCTTAGAAGATTATCTATAAAAATTAGCTTCCACAACACCTACATTCGTTGAAGGTTGTCTTAGTTATCCAGTGCCGTTATGAAACAATTTCACAAGTGGTTGGCTATAACAAATGTATTTTCTCGTAGTTTAAGTCTGGAAGTCTGAACTCTGGGTGCCAGCACTCAGGAAAGAATTTCTCTTTTTCTGGGGTCTAGAGGAAGGTCTTTGTCTCTTCGAGCTTCTGCTTCTAACTGATCTTCATATGGCTCAGGGTCTCTCCTTCCCCATCTCTATTTTTCTAGTTGGCTTGCTTAAACTCTTTTACGTCTCAAAAGAGATTGACTCAAGCTAAACCCTAATCTTGCCTCCTTAACATCCATTCACAAATGAATTTATAACCAGAGGCAGAGATTAGAATTTACAATACAAATTTGGGGGGGACAAAATTAATTGTGTGTGTGTGTGTGTGTGTGTGCGCGCGCGCGCGCGCGCGCGTGCGGGTATATATATAAACTAAAAACAAACAAAAAAACTGTTGCCATCAAGTGGATACTGACCCATGGCTGCCCTACAAGGTAACTTTTGTTATACTTACATAATACAATATCAATTAATAATTTAAATGTAAACATCTCCTAGTTTATTGACTACGTTATTATCTGATATTTTGTGTTTATGACAATAGTAAAAACTCTACTTATTCAACTATTTTATGCTTATAGTATATGTCTGGAAGTAATGAACATCAAGCTGCAAGGTGAGAATAACGCTGCTTGCAATGGCTAAGCTTATGCTTCAACTTGGATAGACGGCGATTCTCAGTGGTTTGGCTGTCATGTAGCGATGTGATACGGAAGTTATGTAATTATGTAGTCATTCCAATTGGAGATCTGCTGTGGCGTGTGCTCTATTTTTGCATAATGCCAATTTCACGTAACAGCCTAATCTTTGGAAATAAGCCACATTTACAAGTGAGAAGTAGGTATGTTATCATCAGAATAATTACCAATATAGATTGAATCATTAATTCACATAACCACTCTGTATGGTAAAACTATTATCAATCTTAATTTATCTATGAGTATATTTGGACCTAGCAACATTAAACAAGTTGATCAGTGTCACAGAACTAATAAGTGATAATCTCAAGTTATACATTAAGCAGTTTGGATTCATTGAGAAACTAATGCAAATAATTTGATATGAAATTCCATTACTAGGAAACCTTAGTCATAGCCAGGAAAGGAATGTACTGATTTTGCTTTTGTTTCCTCAGTCAGTTACTTTTTTCTCAACCAGGCATTGAAGTGATATAGTCAAAAAAAAAAAGAGATCAAACTTTACTGGTAAGTCAAATACCATTGCACAAATTTCCATTTCCAGGCAAGAGGAATGAAGAATTACTTTGCATATGACAAATGCTGTGAAGTTGAAAAAGTGTAGAAAAGTAATTAAACACAAAAATAAATTTATGTTTTAAGGTATTTGAGAGTTGAGTCCATCAGGAATGAAGAGCCAAGATTTTCCATGAAAGAAGCCACATAGAAGTGAGCTGATACTTTGCTTGCCATGTTTTTCCTCAGCATTTAATGACATTTTGTGCAAAGCAAGAGATTGGGGGCTGTGATCAAGGGGCAGAAAAAGCAAGAAAACTATAAGCAACTTTGCAAAATAAACTGACTGTTGACCTTTACAAGAGGAACAACTGAGTCCAGAAAACAATGGAGTAACAACTTTAAACATTGAAATAAAATTATTACAAACATAGTATTCTATATTCAACAAAAATAGCCTTCAAGCAATAAGAAATTTAAAAAAATGTTTCCAGATAAGTGAAAATTGATTGAGTTCACTGCCAGACAGCTGATACTACCCAAATACTAAATCAAGATCTTCAGACAGAAGGACACTTACTCCAAAGAGAAACGTAGAAATGTAGGAAGTGATAAAAAGCAAAGTAAACAAGACTGAACAACAACAGAAAACACAACAATGTATATTAAGTTCTAAAATACATACAATTAGTTTCGTTACATAACAAAATAGCCAAGTGCCGTCGAGTCGGATCTGACATAACAAAATACAGAATTAAAATTTATAACAAAAACAGCAAAACAGGAAAGAGGTAATGGAGGTAAACTGTTCCAAGATCATAGCATTATCTAAAAAGTGGTGTTACTACACTACTGTAAGTCAAGGGAGATATTTCAATATATGAATCAACGACTGCAATTCTCACTCTTCAAATAGTGGTAGAATAGTAGTGGACAAAGTAGTGGAAACAAGTTACTAGAACACCATTAGCACAATATTCTACTCCCACATAAGAATAGGGCATTCCACACTGCTTGCTCTGCTTTGATGGATGATACATGGCATAAACAATGTATGCCAACAGGGCACTATCTGGCAATATCCCCTCAGTGGGAGTTCTTATAAATATTAAAGAGCAACTCTTCGGTGTACCAAGTGAAAGCTTCAGTGTCAAGCAGGGTATCTAAGTGTGCCAGAAGTATTTAGAAGACTTACACTTGATATAAAAAGACTTACATGCAGCTTCCAGGTCACTACAAGGAAAATACTGTTTTAAAACTTACTCTCTTTGAAAAAAAACTCAAAGTTATATCTTCCAATATGATAGTTATAGTTTACTGATGGCCCTCACAGTATAACTTCTGTTGGCCAATCACGAATTGATGAGTTAGAAAGAAACCTGAAATTCTACTATAGTCTGGTTCTAGAGAAATGCATTTAAGGGGAAGTTAACCCAAGAACAGTTTTCCATGTAGAAGGAAAATCACACTGATGAAAAGAATAGCTACAAAGAGTATTTAAGTTCCATATACCTTTACCAATTCTCATAAAAAGCAGATAAGAATCACAAAGAAACAAAGAGCTCTATCTAATCATTAGAAAATAAGAATAGCATTGTCAAAAAATTCATAAAAATATTACAAAAAAGAAAACTCACACCCTAGTCATTATGAATACAACTGAACATTATAAACTAAAGTGTTAACAAATTGATTACAGTTGTATATGAAGATAAAAGCATGACTATGATGTCTTTTCCACAAGTGACAAGACAGTTTTAATATTCAGAAGCCAAATAACAGAATTCAACGCATTGGTGAAATATAGGATAATAATACCATAATTTTAATAGATACAGAAAGGTACATGTTAAAATCTAACAGCTACTAATGATATATAAAACAAACAAACAAACAAACAAACAAACTTTTAGTCAACTACAACTAAAAGGGCACTTCTCTTATACGAAAAAGAGTTCCAACGAACAACAAGTACATAGAACACTGTATTTAGTGGTGACATTTTGAAACTTTTCTCCAGCATCAAAGAGCGGGAGGAGAAAGCTTAATGCCTCCCTTTCTATTTAGTGATTTCGTTGGAAACCCTGGTGGAGTAGTGGTTAAATGCTGTGGCTGTTAACCAAAAGGTTGGCCACTCAAGTGCACGAGGTGCCACTTGTACACTCTGTGGGGGCAGTTCTACTCTGTCCTAAAAGGTCACCATGAGTCAGAATCAACACCCTGGCAGGAGTAGTTTTTTGGAGGGGAGGGGGTAAAATACAAGATAAAATTATAGCATAAAAGCAAACCTTTGTAAAGAATGAGTCAAAAAAAAATAAAAAATAAAAATCACCAATATGCACAAGTAACAAGTTCTATATGCAAAAAATTCAAAGTAGAATCCAGATAAGTTATTATTAATAAATGCATTCCTAGATACAAAATCATTACGACCTAATTATTCCCACACATGCAAAGTCACTATGCTATTAGGTACCTCACTTATCTTCAAATTTGGATTCTGTCTTGCCACAGAATGGAAATACTCTGCCACTTCCTGGTCCTCCTTTTTGTTTACACATATCTTGAGTACTTGGAAAAAGTTCTTGTAAGAAAATGTAGAGACCCGTAAATTTGCTTCTTAAAATTTCGGAGGTCTCCTATACCTTCTTGGCGTTCATTGGTTTCTAAAGCGTCTTCCAGTTTCAAACTCTTTTGAGTCCATGATTGATGAATGTAATCTCCAAAACTTCAGAATCACATCCTGGCTGGATATAACTTTCATTCAGTTTTCTGTCTTCCTCTAACACTGTCTCTTGCCTCTTCTGACGCATCATAATCCACCTACATTCCTGAAATGTGAGAATTGCCTCCTGCCCTTTTCTCCCTAACTAAAATATTTTGTAATCTATCAAAGCATTTAATTAAATGAAAACTGATCAACTTCTGGCGTAATATAAATTACCTCATGAAGACTGATCTATTCTCATAAGCTATCATACATTCATAAGGAGTTGCATATTCAGCTGTATTAAAGTGTATGTATAAGTCTAAAAGGTATCTTATTTCTTTTTTACTTGATAGTTTGCCTTATATGCTGAAACATCTAATGCATGTTTAATACAAATTCTACTAATAACTTTTTATTTTTAGAAATAATGTTACATGTAAAAGAGGATTTAAAAATGTTTGTAGAATAGATGTTACTCAAAGACATCATATATACTAGAAGCTAAAAATGATTTATCAACCAGAGATTCTAGTTCCGAAGTGAAGCATGACTAAGTTGTTCAAGAAAAAAGTGATATTTTCGGTGACATCAACATTGGTGGTATGCTCTGAATTATTATTTTAATTAGATTAATAGAAAACTGCTCAAATTTTTATTTGCCCCTGAATAATAGGTAGCATTATTATCTCAATTTGCAAAGAAAAATATTTCTCTAATTTATGAATAATAAAAATATGTTGTGAACCAAGAGGATGAAAACGTAACCTGAGACTGAGAAGCCATGTGACTCCAGCACTGTTTTGGTAGTGGGGAGTCGTCTTGAGAGTTGATGATGTCCCGTGCCACTAATAGATGTCAGGTATCATTGGTAAACTCACCATGAATTTACAGAAGGTTTTATCTTTTGCCTGGAGGGTTGCATAAGGTGAACCTTTAACCCATCATTTCAAAGTCATTTCATCTCTGTGTATACATATTTAGTATCTGCAAATTGAAAGTATTGTATTCAAAAGGCTCTAATATTCCTTTAACTCTAAGTGTGTAAGAGTCAGCACACATAAATGATCATAGCCCAAATGTATTATGATGATAACTTAGACGAATTTAGGCAATTCAGAGAGGGAAAAGATTACCTTTTACTGCAGATATGATTGGTCATGTAGGTCTTAAAGCACTCATAAATAAGGACAGGCTCCCATCAAAGAAAGAAAACAGTGAATTTTGAGGAAAACAAAGTGGATTTAAGAAACTATTACATAGTTGCTTTCTTGGGTAAATCAAAAAGGACTGAAAGGTGTTGACACTTGAGTCCGACAAGGAATCCATCAAATACTAGGAAACAGTTATAGGCTTTGATAGAGGAAGGACTGAAAAAACAAGATAATGTTTGTGAAAAGAAATTGAATCAACTTATTTTTCCCATAAGGCAATGTTTGCTCCTGCATAGTTTATTCAGTACACTATGAAGAAGCAAACCTTCAGACCTGTAATTTCTAAGTTACCATTTCATAAATGGAATTCATTTTAGGTCGGTAGTATTTTCTTCATAACTTGCAAATCAGTATGTTGTCTAAATGAGCATTGTAATAATTCCATTACTTTTGTGCATAATGTGGCAAATGATGACTACATGATACATGTATAAAGAAAAGTATTTTTTACCAATCTTAAAGAAAAAGAAGGAAAATATGACTTTATTCTTGTGTTTTTTTCAGTTTCCCTTAAAACATCTAACAAAATGTATGCACGTAATTTCCCTCAAAAGTGGAAGCCAGAGTCTGTACATCACAACACTTTAAAAAATATACAAAAATTATTAAACATAACCCATGGAGTGTTATTGTTTTTTGTAAAGTAAAGCTACTTTACTTCTATGCCAACAGCAATGCAATTCAATTTACTATTACTCGACTTCAGTCTCCCATATTTAAACTTCAATGCAATTAGTATTTTTATAGTATATGTGAAAATAAACTAAAACCAACATCAATGACTGTGTTAAAATGCTCATTATTGCCATACTACTCCTCACAGTTTGAACTGTGGTGCTCCCCCCCAAGTCTGTGTAGCAGTTTAGCTAGGCCGTGACTCCTGATGTTGTAGGTAGTTTCTGTATCCCGTAAATCCTCCCTCTATGATGTTAGTGAAGGCGGGTGGGGAGCAGCTGGGGGACAGGACTCATTGTGTAAGATTGTTTGGTGCTTTCAGGTAGTTAGTCTCTTGCGATACAAAGGGAAGAAGCTAGCTGAGGGATCTGAGGGCCTCATGCTCCAGGAGGCTTTGCCAGAAGCCGAGCATGACAGCTGAGTGTGTCCCTTGAAAAGGACTGTGGTCCCTGTGGTTCAGAAGCTTCCAATCTAGGGGAGGATTGAAAACAAGGATCTTCCTCCAGACACAGGAGAAAATGCCTTCCCTGGAGCTGACATCCTGAATTCTCACTTTTAACTTACTGGACTGTGACAAATAAAATTTCTCTTTGTCATAGCAGAGGAAGGAACAGTCCAAAATTCATTCTATGGAGCCAGCACAACCCCAATACCAAAGCTCGGTGAAAAAAGAAAATTACAGACCGATAACTGTCATGAACCTAAATGCAAAAATCCTCAACAAAATCCTAGCCAATAGAATTCAACAACATAGCAAAAAACTAATCCACCATGACCAAATAGGATTCATACCAGAGATGCCAGCTTGCTTCAACGTAAGAAAAACAGCTGACATGATCACCACATAAATAAAGCAAAAGATGAGAGTTGCTTGGTTTTATCGATTGATGCAGTCAAGGCATTTGACAAAGTCCTACACCAATTCATATTAAAAACTTTCAGCAAAATTGGAATAGAAGGGAAATTCCCCAGTGTGATATGGGGCAAAGACGACAGCCAACATCATCCTGAATGGAGAGAGACTGAAAGAATTCTCCTTGGGAACAGGAACTAGGCAAGGATGCCCACTTTCACCACTTCTATTCAACATTGTACTGGAGTTTCTAGCTGGAGCAATCACACAAAATAAAGAAATAAAGCACCCCTGCATCAGTAAAGTAGAAGTGAAAGTATTCCTATTCCCAGATAATATGATCGTATACACAGAAAACGCTAAAGAATCCATAAACAAATGACTAATAGTAGAGTTAAACAAAGTATCAGGATATAAGATAAACATAAATAAATTAGTATCATTCCTTTAGACCAACAAAGAGACCATCAAAGAGGAAATCACTAAATCAATAACATTCACAATCACCATCAATAAGATGAAATAGGGAATAAATCTAACCAGAGATGTACAAGACCTATACAAAGAAGATTACAAGACCGTAATGCAAGAAACCAAAAGAGACTTACACAAGTGGGGAGGCCCACCTAACTTATGGATTGGGAGACTTAACATTGTGAAAGTGTCTATTGGGAATGATCTCCATAAACAATGCAATGCCAATACAAATTCCAATGTCATTTTTTAGTGAGATGGAGAGACAAATCACCAAATTTGTTTGGAAAGGGAAGAAACCTGGATAAGACAAGCACAAATGAAGAAAAAGAATGCAGTGGGAGGCCTCACGCTACCTGACTTCAGAACCTACAACAGTCAAAACTACCTGGGACTGGTACAAAAAGAGATACATAGACCAAGGGAAAAGAATAGAGAATCCATAAATAACACCACCCACCTACGAAAAGCTGATATTTGACAAAGGCCCAAGGACCTTGAACTGGGGAAAAAAACAGTATCCTTAACAAATGGTGTTGGCAAAATTGGGATATCCATCTGCAAAAAAGCAAATGAAACAAGACTCATATCACACCTTACACAAAAACTAACTCAAAATGGATCAAAGACCTGAATATCAAATCTAAAATGATGAAGATTATGGAATTAAAAATAGTGACAACACTGGAAGTTCTAATACATAGCTTAAACAGACAACAAAATTTTACTAACAGTGCACAAATGGCAGAAAAGAAAATAGATAAATGGAAACTACTGAAAAGTAAACAATTATGTTCATCCACAGACTTCATCAAGTGATAGGGTAAAAGGTTGTCTGTAGACCGGGAAAGAATATTTGGCAACCACATGCTCGATCAATGTATTTTCCTCAATCTGTAAGGTACTGCAAAATATCAACAAGAGAAAGACAAATAACCTAATTAAACAATTAGCTAAGAATATGGATAGACATGTCTCCAAAGAAGACATCCAGGCAGCCAAAAGACACATGAGGAAATGCTCATGATCATTAGCCATTAGAGAAACTCAAATCAAAACTACAGTGAGATACATCTCACTCCAACGAGGCTGACAATAATCCAAAAAAAATCACAAAGCAACAAATATTGCAGAAGCTGTGGAGTGATTGGAACTATTCTACACTGCTGTCATACAAACAGATACTTACACACAAATGTTTATTGCAGCACTGTCCACAATAGCCAAAAATGAATTCAACCTAGGTGCCCATCAACAGGTGAATGGATAAACAAGCTGTGGTATATATACATAATGGAACACTACACAATGATAAAGAACACTGATCATTTTATGATACATCTCATAACCTGGAATCAACTGGAAGACATTATGCTGAGTGAAATCAATCAGCTGCAAAAGAGCAACTATTGTATGAGACCATTATAATAAGGACTTAAGAAAGCACCAGAAGAAAAGACTCTTTGATGGCTACCAGGGCAGAGAGAGAGTGGGAGGGTTATTCACAGATTAGATAGTTGATAGGAGTTCAGCTAGGTAAAGGTAGTGATAGCACTCAGTAGAAGGCAGGTCAGCATGACTGCAGTACACTACAAGGTAAACGGCTTTCTTAAGCCATTTCAAAGGACAGAGTAGCAGGCACAGAGGTCTGGGGACTATGTTTTCAGGGGACAACAAAGTCAATTGGCATAATGAGTGTTTTTCCAAGAGTCTTCTGCACCCCCTACTGGTGAGTGGCATCTGGGTTCTTAAAAGCTAACACGTTGCCATCTGAGGAACGCCAATTTGTCCCGATCTACTTGGAACAGATAACAAGCAAGAACACCAAAGACACAAGGAAAAAAGAGCCCAGGAGACAGAAGGACCTGCATGATCGGGAGAGTACATCAGCATGAAACCCAAAGAACCAGATGGTACCTAGCAATCACCAAGGACAGCACTGGTGGGGAACACAGTGTAGAAGCCTGATGTCGCAGGAGTAGAAGGGGTTTACAGATGTAGACCTCTTAGTAAAAGACCAGACTTGATGGTCTGAGAACCTGGAGAACGTGACTCCTGAACTTGCTACTAGCTCAGAGATGAAACCAGCACTGAAGACAACTCTTCAGACAAAGCATGGAGTGGACTTGGGGACACAGAGTGATGCGTATAGTGTATGTGCCTCATGGCTTAATAAATTTATGAGGTTGACCCACTGGTTTCTTTTTAGGGGGTAGAAGAGAGAGTAGAGAGGTGGGGATAAGTGACGGATGAGTGGACACTGGAAGGAAAGCATGAAAAAGAAGAGTGTGCTATCACAGGGTGAGGAGAGCAGATAGAGTTACAGAGACACAGGCACTTGGGTTTTATGTGGAAAATTGACTTGGACTAAAAACTTTCACTTAATCACACACAGACAAAAAAATTAGCACACGCATACACAAAATTTCTCTTTGTAAAGCCAACCTCTTTTGGTATCTGTTACAGCAGCACTACGTAACTAAAACACTACTTAGTTAAAATATTCAAACCTATGTCAGTGAATTTAGGAAAATACTCTTTTTCTCAATTTTAAAATTATTTTTCATGATAAGAAATCCAATAGCTTTAAAAACTTGTATTCAGGTGCATTTTAGCACAAAGCAAAGCAAAATAAGACACAAAGTGAGACATCATCACACAAAAATGTAAAGCTCCACTTTATTAAATTATATCTTAACAGGCATTATGTATACAGTTGCAGTCACTCTATACTAAATCTCAATCCGTTTTATTTGTATTATAATATAGAACATAGCAGAGGTCAAATATAAGGTATAAGGTACCACACAATCAGACTATATTCCTAATATTCATAAAGTCAACTGTTTTCTGATTCATTGGTACAGTGAATTTGTTGAAACTGCAAGTATCTCCACATAAATTTCAAAAGACCTTTTGCTATATTTCTTCTATTAAAACAAGAATTAAAACCCATTAGGCATCATGTGAATTATTGTAAATTTTCTTAAACTTCCCAATTATTTTATGCAATTTATGATCATTCATCTTGATTTACACAAATTATCAGTTATGTGAGAATCACTGAGTTATCACCACTTACATAAGACTGTATTTTCTTTCATCCTCTTGTTCCTTCCTGGTTAAAACATTGCATTCTGACACATGATAAATATTACTGGTAATCTGGGTTTTGAAGTAAAAATTTTACTAAGCTAAGAGAATATTAAAGCATTTTGTTGTGCTGTTTATAATGAAAGGCATGAAAAGAACAAACGTGGGCATTCAAGGAAAACCATCTTTGAGTTTCTTTATAAATTATACTTCAAGTGTACCCATTTTAGAAGTTTTTTTAATTTTGACCACTAAATAATCATTATTTGTGTGATTTTTTTTATTGAGATGCCTTTTTTAATTTCATGATGAGTCTTAGTGATGCTGTAGTTAAAGCATTCGGCAGCTAAACAAAAAGTTTGCAGCTCAGACTCACTAGCCACTGTGTGGGAAAAAGATGTGGCAATCTGATTCTGTAAAGTGTCAGAGCTTTGGAAATTCTCTGGGGCAGTTTTGCTCTGTCCTATAGTGTTGTCACAAGAGGGAATCAAATGGACAGCAATGGGTGTGTTTTTGATTTTCATGGTAGACTACTAAGGTATAAACAAATAGCCAAATACCTATTTTCTGCTTAGCTAGCTATTAATTCATAAGATTACGTCTAACTGTAATTTTAAAAATAACTTACATTAATTTTGTTCTATTTTTAGGTACTGATGAACTCTACATTTTCTTTCTCAGGACACAAATATGCCTATATTACTATTCTTGCCTAAACTACACTACTTTTTGGGAAATACCATATTGTGTTCTAACCTGGTTCATAAATTTTTATTATTTTCACCTTTCAAAAACCTTTATATAGAATTCGGGATTCTAACAATTTTTTAATTTGTTTCTATTTGTGATTAATGTTTAATAACCCTGTTGTAATCACACACAGTGTTTTTTATTACTTTTATATTGTTTAAACATTTATCTCCACTACTTAAACTTGTAAAAGTTGAAATGGTTACACATTTAGCCTCTTTCTCTTCATTTTCACAGGCAATTCAAATTCATTGTGTCCTAATACAAATTCTTAATCATCTTCAGTAATCTCAGTCCTTCACTGATCCATTGCCTAGTTACGGGCATTACCTTCCACTCAATTTTAGCAAGTAGAAAGCTGAAGTAATGCTCCATCAAGAAAACATTCCATTGTCGTCAGTCCTCATGGTCATTCAGATAACATTCCTATGAGGTTGAAAACATAAAGCTGTTGATTTCACAGAGTTCCTTCCATATTTATAAACATCAATCTGGTGCCATTATCTTTACATTCTTTTTTTCCCCCCAAAGATTCATGACTCAATATCTGTGCCACTGTAAAATCTAATTCATTTTTTCATGTTACAGTTAGAATGAGACTTTTTTAAAAAATCAAAAATATATTATATTATTCCTGGAGCCCTGGTGGTGTACTCTGATTAAGAGCTTGGCTGCTAACCCAATGGTTAGCAGTTCAAACCCACCTGCCACTCCTTGGCAACTCTATGGGGCAATTTTGTTCTGTCCTATATGGTTGCTACAAGTGGAAATCAACTCCACAGCAACGTCTTTCTTTTTTAAAAAAATGTGATCTCAGACTTAACAACTTTCACACCTGGCACTGCATGTGATGCAAAGACCAAAATGCAAGACCCTGGGTGAGTGCAAGACTTCCTTATCAGGCTTTTGGAATGACATTTTCTGTTTCCTCAGTTGCACTAAACTTGTCTCTATGCTTACACGTTACGTACTTCTTCCTGCCACTGGGCTTTTTGCAGTTAGTTTCCATTGCCGAAATGCTGACTACCAAATTTACTCCTTATTGATTATTAATTAGCTATAACTATCATGGTTCACTGCTGGTAACAGAAACTTTTCTAGGTGTTCACATCAAGAAGTGTTAATACCAACAAAAGTAGTTGGACTAATAGGACTTTCAGGCTGTGATATATGTATGCATACAGTAAAATCTTCCAGAATAAAACAGAATCAATCCATTAGGGAAGTTACCAACTCTGAGAGTCATCTTGGAAATAGAAACTTAAAAATTGTTCTTAAACAACTAGATTAGTTCTTCAGTTAATTCCAGGATCAAGACTTCAGAATCAAGAAACTGCTTTATTGCTCCATTACAAAGCAGTAACAGAAGATCTTCTTACATGGCTATATCTAACTGGTAGATCCAATTTTCATGTAAATCCCTGCTGCAATAAAGCGCACAGAACATAGGCTCTCTATGTGTTTTACTATAGAGAAACATCCTATAAGAAGGGTAAAATTGGAGCTGAGCAACCCAATCCTTGGTATCCATAAAATTGTCTCTCAGATATCAATGTAATTTTCACTCACTGAGGAAAGCTTTACTTGACTTCCTGGATAGATACGGATCCTCCTTAATGAGATCTCTGTGATCACAAAGCTGTTTTTTAGCATGATCACAAATCTATAATCGCAATTGCAATTAAATGAACACTGTGTGATTACTTTATGTCGTCTCTCGTCCAAGCTAGAGTGTAACTTCCACGAAACACAGACCAGGTTGGTTTCCTTCTTCCTGAATCCATAGCATCAACCAAACCACTGTGCATATAGCAAATACTCCACAAATATTTTGTGAATAAATAATCATGAGCACATAATCAGTAGATACTGTTTTTCATGGAAACAAAGAATTTTAAGCATGGTGTTATGGTTACAGAATATTTACTGCTACTTTATGTTAATTTTTATTTAAAATCTAGTTTTCTTGCTGCTGTTTTTAACCCACCAAGTTCTTCCTGGAAATACTATGAGGAAGTTCTACTCTGTCCCATCAAGTTTCTATGAGTCAGAATAGACAGGACGACAACGGTGCCTTTGTTTATTTATTTATTTTAACCTGAGTAGTTTAGACTTAGGAGCCCTAGTGACACAGTGGGTCAGAGCTTGGCTACTAATCAAAAGATTAGGAGTTCGGTTCAACATCTGCAAAACAATTAATGTCATTAACCACATAAATAGCACAAAAGACAAAGATCACCTGATTTTGTCGATCGATGCCGAAAAGGCATTTGATAAAGTCCAACACCCATTCATGCTAAAAACTCTTAGCAAAATGGGCATAGACGGCAAATTCCTCAACACAATAAGGGCCATTTATACAAAGCCAATTGCCCACATCATCCTGAATGGAGAGAGACTGAAAGACTTTCCCCTGAGATCAGGAACTAGACAAGGATGCCCACTGTCACCTCTCCTATACAACATTGTGCTAGAAGTTCTAGCCAGAGCAATTAGACAAGACGAACAAATAAAGGGCATCTGCATCGGCAAAGAGGAAGTTAAAATCTCCCTGTTCGCAGATGATATGATTGTATATGCAGAGAACCCCAAGGAATCTATAAGTAAGTTACTCAAACTGATAGAAGAGTTCAGCAAAGTCTCAGGATACAAGATAAACATAAGTAAATCAGTAGGATTCCTTTATACCAACAACGAGACTGTTAAGGAGGAAATTATCAAATCTATACCATTTGTGATAGCCCCTAAGAAGATAAAATACCTAGGAATTAATCTAACCAGAGAAACAACAGACCTTTACAAAGAGAACTACAAGCCCTTACTACAAGAAACTAAGAGAGACTTAGATAAATGGAAAAACCTACCCTGCTCATGGATAGGAAGACTTAACATTGTGAAAATGTCTATTTTACCCAAAGCAATTTATTTATATAATGCAATCCCAATACAAGTTTCAGCATCATTTTTTAATGAGATGGAGAAACAAATCACCAATTTTGTTTGGAAAGGGAAGAAGCCCCGGATAAGTAAGGTACTACTAAAGAAGACGAACACACTGGGAGGCCTCTCATTACCCGACCTTAGAACAAACTACACTGCCACAGTGGTCAAAACAGCCTGGTACTGGTACAAGAACAGACAGACTGATCAATGGAACAGAATTGAGACCCCAGAGATGACACCATCTGCCTATGAACAGTTGATATTCGACAAAGGCCCTAAGACATTAAACTGGGGTAAAAACAGTATCTTCAACAAATGGTGCTGGCAAAATTGGTTATCCATCTGCAGTAAACTGAATCAAGATCCATATCTTACACCTTATACAAAAACCAACTCTAACTGGATCAAAGACCTAAATATCAAACCTAAAACGATAAAGCTCATCCAAGAAAAGGTAAGAACAACAATGGAAGTTTTAATACACAATGAGGACAGACTCCAAAATCTGTCAAAGAAACCTCAATCAACAGAAGAGAATGTAGATAAATGGGAACTATTAAGAATCAAACACTTTTGCTCATCCAAAGAGTTTATTAATAGAATCAAAAGAACACCCACAGAGTGGGAAAAAATATTTGGCAACTCTATGTCAGACCAACGCCTGATCTCCATAATCTATAAGATACTACAAAATATCAATAATAAGAAGATAAACCATCCAATTAAGCAATGGGCAAAGGAGATGGCCAGATACTTCACTAAAGAGGAGATCCAGGCAGCCAAAAAACACATGCGGACATGTTCATTACCTTTAGCTATTAAAGAAATTCAAATCAAGACAACAATGAGATACCATCTCACCCCAACAAGATTGGCCATGATCCAGAAAACACAAAACAACAAATGCTGGAGAGGCTGTGGAGAAAGTGGAACCCTCCTACACTGTTGGTGGGGTTGCAAAATGGTCCAGCCTCTTTGGAAGGCAATCTGGCGCTTCCTTAAAAAAATGGATATTGATATACCATTTGACCCAGTAATTCCACTACTTGGAATATATCCTACAGATTCAAGGCCTTTCACACCAAGGGACACATGCACCAGAATGTTTATTGCGGCACAGTCCACAATAGCAAAAAGGTGGAATCAACCCAGATGCCCAACAATAGAAGAATGGATAGGTAAACTGTGGTACATATACTCAATGGAGCACTACGCAATGATAAAGAATAACGATGATTCCAGGAAACATCTCCTAACCTGGTTTCAACTGGAAGACATTATGTTGAGTGAGAGTAGTAAGCGACAATAGGACAAATACTGTATGAGACCTCTATGATAAGATCTCAAAAACAGACTCGTGTATAGAAGAAAAGACTCTTTGACATCTGCAAGGGAGGGGAAGGAGGGAGGGAGGGCGAGGGGGGGAGGGTTTAGTTTAGGTAGTTACTAGAAATCTAGTTGGGAGAAAGCGGTGACAGCACACATTAGGAACAAGAACAACATTAAGTGGACTTCAGCATAACTTGAGTACTCCTTCCATCTTAACTCAATACTGCAAGGATAGAGTAGCTGGGGCGGGGGGCGGGGGACCATGCTCTTAGGCGAATTCCAGGCCAATTGGCACAACTAGCGTTTTGCTGGGAGAGCTCTCTGCACCCCACATTGGTGAGTGGCATCTGGGGTCTTAAAAGCTGCCAAGCTGCCATCCGAGGACACAGCAAATGGTCCCAACTCAGCAGGAACGGATGCTCACTGAGGGCCAAAATGGCATGCGGTAAAGACAACCGAGAAGACAGAGAGACCCACAAGAGTGGGTGCCTACATCGACCTGGGACCGGAAGAACCGGATGGTGCCCGGCCACCACCACTGATAGCCATGACAGAGCTCACAGAGAGGAGCCTCACTGGCAGCACAAGAATAAAAAGAGGTGCATCATGAGATCTCCACTAAAAGACCTCAATTGATGGTCCAGCAGGTTTTGGGGTTCCTCTGAGAGCATGGCCCCCGGCCCTGATGCTGCCCGTTCCCATAAATTATAACAAAGATCCACTCTTTGGACAGGAATGGAATGGACTTGGCAATGCAGAGTAACCATATGTTGGAAGCACTTTATGGTTCTATACGTCTATAGGATATCATCTTGCTGACCTCTGGCTGGAGGAAGGGGAGTGGACGGAGAGGAGGGGAAAGGAGACTGTTGGGAGGATGAGACATGTATGGAGCAGAGAGGAATAGTGTGCAGTCACTGGACAGGGAGAGCAGCGGAAGCTGCATATAGGGGGGCATGTAAATTTACATGTGAATGTACATTTTCACTCAGTTATGTTAAATAAAAATAAAAAAAAAAAGATTAGGAGTTCTCATCAACCAACTGATACTTGGAAGCCATATGGTGAAGTTCTGTTCTATCAAATAAGGTCACTGTGAATTGAAATCCACTTGAAGACAACATTTTTATTTTTTTAAGTGATGTGTATAAGATAGTTTAAAAAAAACCAGTAAGCAGATAACCAATAAATGATAACCATTGTGAAATCAATCAATGTTATAAACCACTGAAACATTAATTCTGAGATTAAATAGAATAGAACAACATAGCTAGTGAATGTGATCTGATTGTAAAACACAAAAAAACTCATTACCATTAAGTTGATTCCAATCACAGTGACCCTATAGGACAGAGTAGAACTGTCCCATAAAGTTTCCAAGGAACACCTGGTGCATCTGAATTGCTGACCTTTTGGTTAGCAAACTATAGTACTTAACCATTATGCCACCAGGATTTCACCTGATTGTATTGTAAAATTGAGTTCCAGACCAGATACATCTACAAAGTGTTATTTGAAATATTTTACCTAAAGCTCTAGATAGCTGCTTCAGCTTTACAAAGTTTTCAAAGGTGGTTTCAGGAGTGTAAAACCTAGTTGGACCCAAGGTTCCAGAATGTGTTTTTTGTTTCCAGACTCTTTTGAGTTGGGGAAAACAAGCTATTAAATTAAAATAATTTATTTATTTTGGTCAATCACCAGATATATTTGAAATCTAAGCACTTGGAGCTATTTAAAAGAAAAAGTCTTATTGCTGTGGAGTCAATTCTGACTCATAGATACACTTACACAAAAGATTCAGTTGGTAAAAACCTTCCATTTCTCCGATTTGAAATGTTTCACACATAACACCCTGTTGAAGAGATTTGCATAGTTGCTGTCTTGGAAATGCTGAAACTATTCAGATTTTCATAGTGCTGAGAGATGACACTGAAACAGATTAATAAGTCTTTCTTATGGGGTTGCCATCTACGTGACACCTATTTTTTTTTTTTTTAAATCTCCCCATTTTCTATTTCCCCATCCTTTGGTAGCTGCTAGTCTTTTGTCTCCATAGATTTGCCACGAAATTACAGAGTTTATTTTTTTGTCATTCTGTGTCTGTCTTATTTCACTTAGCATCAAGTTTTCAGAGATCACTCATGTGGTGGCATGTAACAGAACGTCTCTTTACTTTTCCTGAATAATACTCCACTGTATGTCTATACCACATTTTGTTTATTGTTCCTCTGCTGATGAGTATTTAGGTTTTTTTTTAACCTTTAGCCATTGTGAATAAAGCTACAATAAACATAGTGTACGAGTATCTCTTTGAGTCATTCTGCTTTCAGTTCTTCTGTATGCAATACAGGAGTGGAATTGCTTGGTCATATAATGTTTCTATGTTAACTTTCTGAGGAAGTGCCAAATTGTTTCACACAGCAGTTGTATCATTTTACATCCCCACCATCAGTGCACAAATGTTCTAATTTTTCCACATCCCCTCCAACACTTGTTATTTTTACTATTTTTTATAACAGTCATCCAGTGACTATGAACCCCAAAACCCGGTGTTGTCGAGTCAATTCTGACTCAGTAGTATTTACTTATGGTTTGAGGTTGAATTTCTCTGACAACTAAAGATGTTAAATATCATTTAAAGTGCTTGTTGACCATTTGTAAATTTTTGTTGGAGAAATGTCTACTCAAATCCTATGTCCATTTCTTAACTGGGTTGTTAATGTTTTTAACATTGAATTATAAAATTTCCTTTTATATTCTAGATATTGAAAAAAATACCCTTTTCTGATGCATATTGTTTCCTTTTTTTCCCATTCTGTAAGTTGTATTTTCACTTTATTGATAATAGATGTGCAAACGTTTTTTATTTTGATGTAGTCCACTTTATTTTTTTTTCTCTTGCTACATGTCCTTTTGGTGGTATACCTAAAATCCAATTGTCTAAGAGTAGATCCTGAGCCAACATTTCTGTTATACCTCTAAGAGTTTTATGGATATAGCTATTATATTTAGATTATTGATCTATTTAGAGTTAATTTTGGCATATAATATGAAGTAGGGGTCCAACTTCCTTCTTTTGTGTATAGAAATCAGATGTCCTAGCACAATTTGCTGAAGAGACTATGTTTTCTTCACTGAATGGATTTTCTGCCTTCTTTAAAAGTCTATTGGCATAGATGTTTGAACTTATTTCTGTGTTCTCGATGTTGGTCTACAGGTCTGCGCTCATGTCAATTCTACTCTGTTTTTATTATTGTAAGCTACTTTTATAAGGTTGTACAAAAAAATTTAGAATATTTTTAAAATGGCATAAGTCAAGTCCCCAGTACAATGCCAGTGAAAGAATATAAAAATACTGTGGGGAAATCGTGTCCCTGAAATGAAGTACAGGTCATCTGCAAGAATGAGTCTGGTATAATTCTATTGTTCAGTTCCCCAGGCACAGAAAGAGAATGCCTTGCCTTGCCCTTTTAAGCAAGAAAACCAATGATGCTGAGGATTTGACTCTGACTCATGGAACAGAACAAACAAATAAAATAACTCTGACTCATGTGTATAACAGAACAAAACGCTGTCCTCACAATCACTGCTACCTGTGGCCCCATTTGTTGCAACCAAACAAATGCCTCCATTATAATTTTACTGTTCAAAGCTGTTTGAGATCAAAGTTCTACAAAGGTGTGGTCTTTGCTTGCCCTGAACTGTGGGAATACTATTTGACTCTGTCCTACAAAGTATATTCAGTTAGGCTTTTATCATGAAATACCTAGAATTATGTAAGTACAAGAGGAAGAAATGCACTTTATTACTACAAAGTTTTGGAATACTAAGTGCATGTGAAATTATCCTTTCAGAGTCTCACTTTCTGGATTAAGGTAAAACCAAAGTAATCTGGAAAATGGAAAAAATATTTGATAAAAGTATTTTATTTTGAATATTAATTACTTTTTCAATAAACAAAAGTTGATTACATTTTTATATATTAGCAATGAAAAATTAAAAAATAAAAATTTAAAATACCATTTATAATAACAGAAAAATATGAAATATTTATGAACAAGTTTAACAAATTATTCACAAAAATGCATACACTAAAAGCACAAAATATTGTTGGGAGAGAGACCTAAATAAGGCCAAAACAACTGAAGACATCCACAGCATTCATGCATTGGAAGACTCAACGTTGCTGAGATGTCAGTTTTTTTCAAATTTATCTATGGAGTCAATGCAAAGTTAAACAAAGTCCAGTTAGCATTTAAAAAAAAAATCAATTTTTAGCTATATATCATTTTCAAAGAAATTTTAGATTAATTATAAACTTATAACACTCATAAAGAAAAGGAAAAGTTTACCCTAGTTATTCTTATTCAATTACAAATTAAAAGTATAAATATATATATATATATTCAGTTCAATTCAGTTGAGAGATATCTATTGAGACATGACCATAGTGTCAATGGTCCAGAAATCCTCAATCTATTTAAATTAATTCCTCATTTTAATATTAGTTGATTATATTTTATGACTACATAGGGGCCACAGAAAAGAATTTATGAGGTTACAGAATCTTTTTTATGCCAATGTGTCAGTGAATAAATGACTGCATGCATTTAAAAATTTAAAAAAAAAATAGAAATGTACTTCACAAAGCATAAACTTTACTATGTTCAAATTTTAAAAATTCAACCAGTATATCCAGAGGTTTCAGGATGAATTACTCACTGTTGATAATTAATGCCATTATATTACAAAAGCATGGAATAATCTCACAGAAAAAGATGGGGAGAAAAATAGAGTTGACTTAGAAATCGTCAAGAAACAGTGTTATGAATGGATAACGTAAAGCTAAATAAAAAAGCAACCATCTGTATACTTTGTAATCTAGTTGGTAATTATAAAACTACATATAAAAGATGTATAATAGAGTTAAAAGAATTGCTTGAGATGTAAATTGTGGAAAACGATAACTCGATCTCCTAGTTTTAAAGAGAAAACTTACAGGAGAGAGGGAAAGGCTAAAATTAACCAGTGGTGCTGAGTTAGCATTGGTGGTTCAAATCCACCTACCGGCTCCATGGGAGTAACACTTGTTGATCTTGTAAAGAAAAGATTATAGTCCAGGGGAACCTATGGGACAGTTCTACTCTGTCACATGATGTCACTAGGAGTTGAAATGTACTCAGTGGCACCTAACAACAATATATAAAAGCATACACATATATAATAAAAATACATGTATATGTACACATACACACACATATACACAGAGGTGAATATATAAACAAATTAGTTATGTTTATATACTTAGTTTGGTATACTTGCATGTATTTCCTTTAAAAATTTGACTTAGAAACAATGACATTTCAGTAGGAACAAGCACAACTAACATCCATACTTGTTTTCTAAATGTCATTCTCTCATGAATTAATTTATGGTTTCTTAAAAATGACTGATTCTAAGAGGCAGGGCCAAGAGAGTGGACTAGCCACACATCTCCTCAATTCTCTCTGGGAACTAAGGACTAGAAAAACAACTGAATGGAACAGAGTGAGCATTTGAGGAGTCCCAAGATCAGGTAGAAATTTGTGAGATTGGACTGGGCAACAGGAAGGGGTAAACTACCTTTGCCTGAGTTGTGTCAGCAATGCAGAGGGTCCCACTTCTACTAACACAGTGGAGGAGAGACATACAGGAATGGATGTTGTCTTTGTCAACGAGGAGACTGGGACTGGGATCGCTGCACCTGAGAGCCTGGCTGGGGCAGCTGAGCAACAATGCCTAAGAGGACAGAGTCTCTTGTGGTAGAGAGGTTGTACTTAAGACAGTCACACCTAGAGAACTCAGGAGCAGCTGGAGGCCAAGTGCAGCAGTGCTCTTCCTCCTTCTCTTCTCTGAGCTACACCATAGATTCTGCTGGCTCGGCACAAGAGAAGTAGTACAGGTAGAATGCCATCTTAACCAGCTCAGGAGTCAGCCAGAATCAGCTATGCCTGAGGAACCAGCTGGGGCTGACTACCATATTGAGCAGTAGCTCCTCACTAGACAGTGCCTCTCTCAGCAGAGAAGCTATTATTAAGACAACCACACCCAGAAAACAGAGCAGTGGCTGGTGGCCAAGTATAGCAGTGATTTTCCTTGCTTCCTTCTCTGAGTGACACCATAGTGTCTGCTGGCACAGCTCTGGAGAGACTCTACAAGTAGGTTACCATCTTTGTCAGCTGGAAGGCAGAGTCTGATGAGCCTGTGGGCCTGGCTGGGCCTGGCTGCCACTGGATAGGATCTCTCTCTCAGCAGAGAAGCTGTTCTTAAGACATAGCTAGAGAATGCACCAATGGCTGGTGACCAACTGCAACAGTGCTTTTCCCTCCTCCTTTCTCTGAAATACCTTTCAGGGTCTGCTGGCATGACTCTGGAGAGTTTGCACAAGTAGGTCACCAACTTTGTCAGTCAAGAGGCAGGGCCCCCTGAGGGCCAAGAGGGCTGGCTGCCAAGCTGAACAGCACTGCCTGACTGGATGGACACTCTGTCCAGCAGAGAAGCTGTACTTAAGACCACCACAACCAGAGACACAGTGATAGTTGATGGCCAAGTGCAGGAGTGCCCTTCCCCACTTCCTTCCCTGATATATGCCACAGTTTCTGCTGGTGTGACACTGGAAAAACTAAACAGCTTTCTGATGGCTTGAAGACAACAATCAATATCTCACCATTTAAAAAGCATATCATCATGGCTCCAGAAAACTCCCAATATAAAGAATAAAAGAGTTTCCCAGATGATGAAGCCTTTCTGAAATTATCAGAGGTAGAATACAGAAGAATTACATATAGAGCTCTTCTAGATCTTAGGATAGAGATTAGACAAAGCGAGGCAGAACAAAATGAAAAATTAAACAAGCTAAATGAACTTCTAGAACATCAATGATCTGAAATTCAATAGATCAAAAATAAAATTACAGAGTTAGACAATTCAATAGAAAGCCAAAAGAGCAAGAGAGAGGAAACAGAATGCAGAATTAGTGAGACTGAAGATAATGCAACTGGCACCAGCATTTATGAGGAGCAATCAGGTGAAAGAATAAAGAAAAATGATGAATCATTAAGAAATACGTGAGACTCTATAAAGAAGAACAATTTGTGAGTAATTGGAGTTCCAGGAGGGAGGGAGGCAGAAAATACAGAGAGAATTGTTGAAGAGCTGCTGACAGAAAATTTCCCTGACATCATGAAAAAAGAACACATAGCCATTCAGATGCCCACTGAACTCTACAAAAGGTAGACCCCCAAAGAAAAACATTAAGATATATTATAACTGAGCTTAATAAAATGAAACGTAAGAAGAGGTTTTTAAAGGAGTGAGACTTAAACAAAAACTGATGTACAAAAGGAAGAGTTTTAGACTGATCTCTGACTTTCCAGCTGAGACCATGTTGTCAAGAAGGCAATGGAATAACATCTAAAAAGCCTTGATGGGAAAAAATTTCAACCAAGAAATATATATACTGCAAAAGTGTCTTTCAAATATGATGGTGAAATTAAGACATTCTGAAATAAACAGATGCTTAGAGACATTACAAAAACCAAAACAAAATTAGAAAAAATGCTGAAGGTACTTCTTTGGTTAGAAAATCAGTAACACCAAATATATATGCAAGGATGCAACGCACGACAAGGCATTGAGAGTCATTCTTAGGGAGGTCACAAAGCTCAATCAAAGGTAAAATACTCAAATTAGGAAAACAGATCTCAACATGTAAACTATGACAACATTACACTATAAAGACGGATACATTATAGTATTCACAGACCTTCCAGATGGAAAGGAAGTCAAAGAGAAATAAAAAGTTAAAGACTGGTTTTAAACTTAGAACATAAAGGGGGCACAAAGGGGTAGCCACAAAGCAAACTAACAATAATACTACATATCAAAACAAGAAACACAATACAGAAGTCTCAACAGACAGAAAACAAATATTAAAAAGGAAGAAAAGAAAACTCATAAAGAAAACAACCTAGAGTAGAATATGAAGTAGAATAAAGAAAAGGTCAACAACACAAAAATTAAAACATCAAAATGACAGCACTAAATACATATTTATCAATGACTCGATGGCACTTGGCTGGGCTACACTGAATGTAAATGGATGCATGTTGCAATAAAGATACAGAGAGTAACATGCTGGATCAAAAAACACCACCTGTCTATGTGCTGCTGATAAGAAACCCAAGATATGAAGAAACTGAAAATAAAAAGATAGAAAACTATATACCAAGGTAACAACATATGAAGAAGACCAGAAGTGGCAATATTAATCTCAGGTAAAATATATTTCAAAGTGAAATCCACCATCATGGACAAGGATGGTCACTGTGTATTGCTTTGTATTGTATGGTCACTATATATTGCATAAGGAGGATGTAACAACATTAAATATTTATACACCAATATCAGAGCATGTAAGTACATTGAGCAAATGCTGACATTAAATAAAAAAAATGAGATAGATTACTTTGCAATAACTATAGAACACTTCAACACTCCACTTTCAGTAAAGGACAGATATCCAGAAAACAGTTCAATAAAGATACAAAATATTTTATCACAACAATCAACCAACTCAACTTCATAGATGTTTACAAAACTTTTTACCCAACAACAGACAAGGACACTTTCTTTTCCAATGCATACGGAACATTCTCCAGAACAGACCATACACTAGGCCATAAAGCAAGTCTCAACAAAATCCAAACCGATGAATTATTACTGCAAAGCATCTTCTCAGACTATAAAGCCATAAAAGTTGAAATCAATAGCAGAAAACACATGAGTAGAAATTCAAACTCATGGAAACTGAACAACACCTTGCTCAAAAATTCATGGGTTATAGAAGAAATCAAGAATGCAATAAAAAAAATTCATGGATTCAAGGGAGAAGTAAAACACATCCAATCAGAACCTACGGGATACAGCAAAAGCAGTACTCGGAGGTCAATCTATCTCTATAAATGTACACACCTAGAATGAAGAAAAGACCCACATTAAAGAATTAACCCTACAACTGGAACAAGTAGAAAGAGAACAACAAAAGAAACCTTGGGCAATGGAAGAAAACTAAAATAAAAATTAGACCAGAGCTAAATGAATTGGAAAATAGAAAAACAACTGAAGGGATCCTTATTTTCCCCACTGCCTTCAGTGCAGCTTCAACTTTTTCCTTCAGTACCATTGGTTCCTGATCATATGGTACTTCTTGAAATGATTGTATATTGACTAGTTCTTTCTGGTATAATGCCTCTGTGTATTCCTTCCATTTTCTTTTGATGTTTCCTGAGTCATATAGTATTTTCCCTGTAGAATCCTTTACAATTGCAACTTGAAGCTTGAATTTTTTTTGTTTTCTTCAATTCTTTCATCTTGAGAAATGCAGAGAATGTTCTTCCATTTTGATTTTCTTTTCATCTTCTGTTTTCAGCTCTTTATAGGTCATTGTAATACTTTTCTCGAGCTGCCTTTTGAAATCTTCTGTTCAGTGTTGTTATTTCTTCCTTCTTTTAAGTGCTCAGTGTTTGAGAGAAATTTTCAGAGTCTATTCTAACATCCAATATAGTCCTTTCTTTCTTTTTCACTACTTTTTGCTGTCTTCATGGATGATGTCTGATGTCATTCAACTATTGGTCTGGTCTTCAGTCATTGGCATTCAGTGCATCAAATGTGTTCACAAGATAGTCTCTAAACTCAGGTGGGATATATCCAAGGTTGTACTTTAGGTCTTGTGGACTTATTCTAATTTTTTTCAATTTCAGTTTGAACTTGCGTGTGAACAAGTAATGGTCTATGCTGCAGTAAGCACCTGGTCCTGTTCTGACTGCCGATATAGAGCTTTCCCATTGTCTTTTTCCACATATTCAGTCGATTTGATTCCTGTGCATTCCTTCTGGCAAGGTCCATGTGTATAGTTGTTGTTCGTGTTGATGACTTCCTTATAGACTAACAAATGCCAAATGTAGAAACGATGAGGAAAATAGGAAGTTACTATTAGAATTCCAAAGTAATCATTGTTGTGGGCTAAATCCACTGAACAATGGTAAAATTAATAGGGAAAATTTTAAATTAAAAAAAAGTTAATTGCATACGAAGTCAAGGTATCTTACTTAAAACATCTACTAATTACTATGGAGATTTTAACATATGTCCAAAATTCTTCTTAAAGATGGAGGTTTATTTCCCTCACCTTAAGTAGTGACTGGATTTAGCGACTTGCTTTCAATGAGTAGAATAGGCAAAGGGAAAACAGTAATGTTACAGAAGAGACACTCGGTAAATATCACCTAAACAAAGTGATCAAGGCTAACATCACATGAGATGTGTTCCATGAAAAATATTTCACATCTACACCTATGTAGTATTCTTCTCCAAAACCCAGAACTCCAGTCTAATCAAGAGAGCATTACCAAAAACCAAACCCACAGCCATCTAGTCAATTCCAACTCACAACAACCCTACATGACAGAGTAGAACTGCTCAACAGAGTTTCAAAGGAGCATGTGGTTAATTTGAACCCCCAATCTTTTGGTTAGTTGCTGTAGCTCTTAACCACTATGCCACCAGGGTTTCCAGAGACAGCATTAGGCAAACCAAATTGAGGAACATTCTAACATACCAGTATGCTTCAAACCTATGAAGGTCAAAAACCAAGGAAAGACTGAGAAACTGTAACAGATTTGAAGGAGACTAAGATCACATGATGACTAATTTAAACATGTCGATCTGGGTTGAACTCTGGATCAGATAAAAGGATATTAGTGAAAAAACTTGAAAAATCAAAAAAAAGTTAGTGAAATGTTAATGATATTTACTGTCATTAATATCTTAGTTTAGATAAGTATACCATAGTTATTTTAGCCTTTAACTCCAGAGACAGATCCAAATACTGGGAACTCTCTGCACTATCTTTGCAATACTTTAATAAAGATAAAATCCTATCAATATATTAAAAAAACAAACAAAAAAACTCTTACTGAACACTAATTGAGACCTGTAGTCCAGGTTATTTTGTTTGTTTTCAATCTTCGTTATTTTATATTTTCTCAATTTTTCTGGAATATAACTGTATTTGACAAACCACTCCTTTAGGTTACTTCATAAGACTTGTGACTTTTAAAAATTGACTGGCAAAGTTCACAGAATCTTATTCCCAGATCATTTCTTTATGCTGCCAGCGTCACTCACATCCAGGATCTTTGACCTACAACTCTTCTAACTAAATTTCTACAGTGTTGACTGTCATTCAAAGAAACATAAATACCATCCTCCGGGAATTGTACATGCTTTATGGAGAGAATTTCTATCTTTCGTCTGGCTCAGTTTGCCTTAAATTCATTGTAAAAATAAGTATGTGGAAAAATGCTCTGAAATTCATGCTATGATGGTTTATTTATCTTAATGGTATTAGTCACATTTATAACTTCCATCATTTAGTGTTTATTGTAAATAGAGAAGTAGACATAATGCAGTAGAAGTAACAATTAAAACTGGCTGCCCTATCCTTAACGAAGCTATAGGATTAAGTAGTACATACGTTCGTTTGCAGTTTTAAGATTTCATAAGTCTATGAATGTGGTACACACTGATTTTCAGTAATTGCATCAAATGATGCTTTGAAGTGTTCTTCATAATTAACATTAGCTGTCCTCAACAGCTTGCTATAGCCTCGAGGAGAACCACAGCAATTTGTACTTTCACATTTTTAACGTTCCTCTAATTCTCATTTATTATGGATTGAATTGTGTTGTCCCAAAAATGTGTGTAGCAATGCGCTAGGCCATGACTCCTAGTATTGTATGATGTTCCTATACGCTGTAAACCCTGCCTCTATGATGTTAATAAGAAAGAATGGGCTGCAGTTATTTTGTCGGGGCAGAACTCAGTTTGTAAGATTCCATTGCGCCTTGAGGCAGTGTCTTGGACTAGAAAGAGAAGTAAGCAGAGTTTAGGACCTCATTTCACCAAGAAGCAGTGCTGGGAGCACAGCGTATCTTTTGGAAAGGACTCAGAGTCCTTGTACCTCAGAAGTTCCCAGTCCAGAGGAAGATTTATGACAAAGACCTTCCTCCAGAGTCAACAGACAAAGACTTCCCCCCAGACTTCACCTGGAGCTGGTGCCCTGAATATGAACTTTTTAGCCTGTGTGAGAAAACAATTTAATCTTTTTAAAGTCATCCATTTGTGATTTTTCTGTTATGACAGCACTAGATGACTAAGACATCATTCTTGTTCGCTTATCTACAACACCAAATGTCTAAATGAGCCCAATTCCATTCCATAATGTTTACTTTCGTCTTCCATTTACATAAAAAAATTAACAAGGGAGTGAATTTGCCTTACGGGTTTTTCTACAGAGACTGCCTCCATCTCAGAATTCTACTTCACTGTTCCGTTTTTATGCATTGTGTTATCTAAGAGTGAGGCAAAAGCTTTATGTCTGGGTCAGAGAAAGAGATAGGTTATGGATAAAAGGATGAAATACTGGACCAGAAGAATCAAGATAGCTATAAGAAGGAGATAGTGACAAATAGCAAGTCTGTAAAATTGCACAGATTAGGAAATTTTTTAAAAAGTAGAGGTCAAAAAGGAAATGTTGCTCAAAAACAGTCTAGCAATCGACATCAGGAATATGCCCAAGCTGGGGATTAATTGAGTCAGAGTCAGATAAGGTCTCAGACAAGAGACTGAGTTATGAAACATAAACGATTAGAGGACTTTTGCTTCCAGTGAAATCTGACCTCAGACGTGTACAGCATTTTTACTATATCCTTCTGGAGCAAAATTCACTGAGTGTGACAAAGAGGGTGAGGAAAGTCTAGACTGCTGAGCTGAAGTAATTCTCTTTTCCAAACCTATATTCTTAATGGAAGCTTTAGTGGCATAGTGGTTAAGTGCTACAGCTGTTAGCTAATGTACAAATTTAAATTCATCATATTCATTTCCAAAATACAGCCTTTTTTGCCCTTTCAGCAAGGTAGCTAGGTAGCTGTGGAAAACAAACAAACAAAAGCCTGTTGTTGTTCAGTGAACTCTGCTTCACAGAAACCTTACAGGACAGAGTAGAACTGCCTCAGAGAGTTTCCAAGGAGGGGCTAGCAGATTCTAATTGCTGATGTTTTAGACAGTAGTCAGGCTCTTAGTGACAGAAGATACCGTTAATATTCAATCACCTAAATTTTTTTTTTAACTCTTTAACACTTTCCAAAGCAACTAAGTAACAGCTAATGTACTGGTTAACTGCTACAGCTGCCAACCAAAAGGTCAGCCGTTCAAATCTACCAGGCACACCTTGGAAACTCCGTGGGGGCAGTTTTACTTGGTCTATAGGGTTTCTTTGGTGGAAATCAACTCTGTGGCAGTGGGTTTGGTTTTCCTTTGGTTTTGTTCTACCCACAAATGATTTTGGCTTTCATCCTCTTGCTTTTAGGACATTGATTTAGTTTCAGCTTTTATTGTATCTTGCAAAGACTTCAATAACTCTTTAAATGTCTTTCCTGATCAGCAGATTTCACGTATTTAATTGACTGGCTACAAAAATGGTATGGTCATGTTAACCATAGCCAAAGAACATATGAGTGCTTATAGAATTAACTATTAGAACACAATTGTTGATCCTCATGTATCAGCCTGAAACATACATGTTTCCAGAAAATTTACCTGCTTATGTAAGATTTCTAATCTGCCTAAATTGGATAATTTAATCACCATGATAACGTTTCCAAACATTTCTCAGTTTGACACCTGCTTGAAGTCATTCTCCTTGCCTCCACCTCCGCTTGTGAAGATTTCCACCATCCTTTACAGATCTGCTTAAAAGCTAAGATGTCTATCAATCACTTAATAATCTCTTCTATCAAATACTACTCAGCCTCTATGCTATCACGACATATTATTTGCATCCTTACATTCACTATTCATATTTGATCCTCTTAGAAAATTGTCAGCAGTTGAAGTGATGAACCCTCTCTGAGTCAACTTTGTATAACCCTGCACCTATCTGGATTAAGGAAACACTGATGGCTTAGTGGTTAAGTGGTACGGCTGCTAATCAAAAGGTCAGTAGTTTGAATCTACCAGGCCTTCCTTGGAAAAGTCTATGGGGGAGTTCTACTCTGTTCTATAGGATCACTAAAGTCAGAATAGACTAGATGCAGTAGGTCTATGTTGATTTTATAATTGTGCAAGTATTAGGCTGGCTAATTTGGAAGTCATTGAAATTTGCATCAAGGAAAAAAGAAAAAAAACGTAAGGAGGAATTAATACAAGCTAAATCTCCACAAGAGGAAAAATTAGCCCAGGAGACAGAGGGACCCACCCATATGATTGGGAGACTACATTCGCATGAGACAAGAAGAACCAGTTGTTGTCCAGACACCACCCAAGATAGCCTTGGTAGGGGATACAGTGTAGACTCCCTGACATAGCACAAGAAAAAGAGGTGTATAGATCAAGAACTCTACTAAAAGATCATAGTTGGTGGTCCAACTACCTGTAGTGCCCTGTGGGAACATGGCCCCTAGACTTGCTGCTAACCCAAACCTGAAACCAGTACTGAGGTCAACATTGCAGACAACGAATGGACTAGACTTACCGACACAGAGTAAACATATAATGTGTGTATGTTATAGCTTTATATAGAGGCTGTCCTACTGGTTTCTTTCTGGAGGGGAGAGTGAAAGCAGGAAAGAAAGAGGCAGGTGTTCCTTAAGAGGATGCTAGAAGAGAAAAAAGCAAGAGTGTGTTGTAACAGGGTGAAGAGAGCAGATAGAGTTACAGAGAGACAGGCATGGAAAATTGACTTGGATTGTATGCTTTCACATAATCATCATCATAATAAAAAGAGTGGTCTCTGACATAGATAATTCCCTGTATAATATAGTACACTAATCCTGAATAAAGAAAACTACTGACTTTGCACATCTGGCACTGGGAAAATTATATGCTTCTGCTTGTTAATTAAAATGATGCTTCTTATTGTACTAGTCTAGCATTCTTCATGCTTGACTGTCTGTAAAAGTTGTTTTTGTCATTTGCTACTGATTTAGTCCTTGACATGCTGCAGCAGTTTGCTAGGACTTCCTTTTGTGTGGCTGCTGGTGGGTTCAAACGGTCAACCTCTAGGTTAGGAGCTGACCTCAAACTGTTTGTGTCAACCAGGATTCTGGGTAAAAGTTACAGGGTAAAAGTTACATTAACAAACACACATAAGAAGCTGCCTAGAAATGGCTGCCCTTATCAATAAATTCTCTACTTGAAACATATGCTTACACATATTTTCATATACATGTAACCAACACAGAAAAAATACAGAAGTCCAATGCCCTTTATCTTAAGATTTTTTTTTTTTTTTTTCATCTAAAGGGTACTAAATAGAAGAACAAAACTTTAATCTCTGGAATCATCACCCAGTCACATTGGAATAACGTCCAGTAAACTGACTTTCACTCCCAAGTGTTTGACTTGCACTGTTTTCACCGTCTGATTCACCTGTGTTTCTCGCACTATGTTGTCAAGGCTTAGAAAAAATTCCTTCTTAAATTCACCCTAATGTAGAAATTATCCCAAATATAGCCAGGTTATAATTATTCAAAGAAGAAAACAGGAAAAAAACTAACAGTCCATACAGGGGAAAAAAAAAAAAAAATTTCTGAAAGCCTGTACCTTCACTCAGTGAAACTACAGAGAACATTTTCAAAGTTCTAATACTTACATTGCTTTACACAGCCATTACAGCATCTCAACATCCCTCCATCCATAGATACATCCTTCTATCCAACTGCCCATACCTGTACCCATCCATCTCTCAATCTGTCTATCATCTACCCATCCGTTGACTGACAGACCTACCGATCTATCTATCTGTCTATGTACCTTCTATCCTCTGTTTTGTTTCTGGTTGCTACTAGTTTGATGGTATATCAGCCACTTTTTGCATATCTGGACTTACAGGTAATATATTATGCCATTTCTAACACATTTAGTGTCAAGTTGGATACCTCTCAAAATGCGTGAAGCTCAGCAGACCAGAATTGAGCCTCTTTGTTGAACATTCACTCTATTAGGTGACAACAATACCTGGATGCATTAGGCTTGTGAACATTTGCCCTTTTTCCTTTATTTCTGCAGTATAAGAATTTCAAGGATAATTCAGACTTTCTTGTGTGATAGTTAAGAAGCTCTGGTGTTTCGTTTGCTTGTTTGTTTTTGTTTTTCTGTGTTATATTTGGTAAATCAGAGGTTTAGCAAGTAATCCACTGGAAAGACACTGGGAATAAATTCTCTTTTTCATTCTCACTGGTGTAGCAGCATACCACAGATGAGCGTTGTCCGAATGGCACTTACTTTATCAGTGGCTTGTATTACCAGATGATATTTCTCAAAATTCAAGTTGAAAAAACCAAAAATTTTGAACACTTAACTAGCAAGCATGCTTTCCAACACTGAACACACATGCAATAGTAATAACAATACTTAAAAAAAAAAAATGGCAACATAAGGGTTTTAATTAAAGCAGATAAATTTTTTATTTAGTTCACTTACCAGGGCAGAGATAGATAGCTACATTTTTTCCCCGACATTACTTGATCTCCCTGTAATTCTGTGAGGACTTGTGAATAGTTCTAAATAACAAGATGTGGTTCATCCAGATCCAAGCTCACAAGAGTAAGCTGAGCTGTCTGTGAACTTACTTCTACTGGCGCAGTGATCAAGAAGGCCGCAAGACAGAAGCAGTGAGGATCTCTCAGGCATTGCATGAAGTCCCTAGGAAAGTTTCTGGGGACCACAGGGGATTTTGAGAAGCGAACTCTCAGGTGCAGCTTCTGAGATTTGGGGATTGTTGGTTACTGCAGAGTAGCCTAGCCTACTCTACCTGATGCAGTCAGATTCTGAAGTTTCAGACAGTAAGACACTCACCGTGTACTATGCATTATTTATGATGCTTACAGTCAACTAGTCAATATTTTGGAAAATCTACTCTGAAAACAGAGTACAAAAGAGATAGTTATAAAAGTGTCTTTTCGACATTTATATAACATATCAGTGGTTCTCAATCCTGGACACATATTCAAATAACCTGCATATTAAAGACACACATACAGAGAGAGAGAGAGAGAGAGAAAAAAAACCGTGGTGGAGTAGTGGTTAAGTGTTACATCTGCTAACCAAAAGGTCGACAGTTCAAATCTATCAGGTACTTCTACTCTACAGGCAGTTCTACTGTGCCCTAAGCATTGCTATGAGTAGAAATTGACTCAACAGCCATGGGTTAGGCTTGGATTTTATTTTATATTTATATTTATATTTATATATAGATATGGGCTCCAATCTGATTGTCGAGGTTTTTCAAAGGTCACATAACTCTAGTTCATAGTGATAGGTAGGAAACAGTCCATATGGCTTAAAGCAGAGGCTTTCATTTGTTTGCTTGCCTTCAAGTAAATATTCCTTTGCCACAAGTCAAAATTTAGAAACTAATTTTTAAGTGTATATGCTTTTGTAACCATAATTAATCATCATTATACTGATTGTAGTTATGATGCAGGCACCATCACGTGATGCAGGCACCCGCCCACACCTCTTTGTTTCTGGAATCTCACTTAACTGATATTTTTAACAAGAAATTATCTGTATCCAGTAAACATGAAAAACAGAAGAGAGAGCAGTGGAGTGAAAGAAAACCATGTCCAAATATCACCCTTCTTATTACTTACTGTGTGGCCTCAGGTAAATTCCTTAATCTCCTTGATGTCAGTTTCTTCTGGAAACTTGAGATAACACTTTCCTTATAGTGTTGCTCTAGGAGTGTATGAAATAAATACAGCAACAACCGTGTTATCTAAAAGTCTCTCAACAAAATTAAGAATTTTGAGCAAAATTGAGAATGGTGAGTTGGTATTATGACTCTGAAATACATTTCACACTAGTTTGTCAATGTTGGGCATTGCAAAATTGAACGTCTATTCCTTTGGTTGTAGGGATTTGCTTACATTCATTTTAGAGTGGTAATATACTATTCCTTACTTATAGTTTATTCCCTTCCAGCAATGCCTTCCTGTTTTCTCCAGGATTCTTTCTTGGGCAAGTTCTTTAAAGGGAAAAATACTGGGATGAGCATGTTGTCAATAACCTTCTGGAGACTAGAAGGTAAAATGGCAGTAAAGTGAACTCATAATTCAGGAACAGGAAATAATTATAGTCATTAAAAAAAAAAAAAGACTTAAAGAAATCTGACCTAGAAAGAAAGTGCTACTGAGGTGATATCTTCTTAGTTATTTCATGCTGCTGCAAGAGGACAGCCCTAAGAAATTGATTCTCTCACAGTGTGGGAGGCTAGAAGTCTTAACTGAGGGTGCCAGCTCCAGGGTAAGGGTTTTTCTTTCTGACAGCTCTCAAGGAAGGTTCTTGTCATCAATCTTACTCTGGGTCTAGGAGTTTCCCAGTGCAAGGACCTCAAGTCCAGAGGTGGCACTTGATCCCACCTCTTCTTTGTTGGTAATAGGAGATCTCCCTCTTCTCTTTTATATCTGAAAAAAGATTGATTCAAAATACAGCCAAATCATGTAGATTTTGTTCTGATTCATTAACACAGCTGTCTGAAATCCTGCCTCATTGACATCTTAGTGTTTAGGATTTAGGATACATGGAATACTTACATCAGGTCAGAAAACGGAGTGTAACCGTCCAGTTCTGGGAATCATAGCATAACCAAGTTGACACACATTTGGGGAGACATGGTTTAAGTTAATCACAGGTGATTCGAGGACTTCAGAAAATATTTATTTTCATACAGTGCTTGGCTCTTCTTTACAGACCTCTATTTTACCTGACATAAAGTACTGAAATTAAACCAGATCAAAAAACATCCTCTTCCTTCAATGAGTTTTGATAAAGGAGTGAAATATAAAACTAATTCATGATAAGAATAAAAAGCCATATGAAATCATAACTTTAACAGAGGTATCAACAATGTACTATGGGAGAAGGGGAAAAGAAAAATTTATAACAACACTCATCAAAAAGAGAATGAGTCCCTCCACCAAATGAATTGTCTATTTCTTTTTATGACGCAACAAAAGAAGAAAACACAATGTGAAATCAGGGTTCTCACGGATTGCTTTGTTTCCTCCCAACATGTGTGTATTGATTTGACTTGGCTGAGATACCCGTATGATTCAATTCCTCCCACATGTTGTGAATCCTGCTTCTGTGATACTGACGGTGGAGACTGGGCAGCAGTTGTGCTGGCAAGGCAGGAATCAAGTTACCAGCTGTGCAATGCCAAGTGCCGTTGAGTCAGATCCGACGCATAGCTGTGCAACATAAGTGAGAAAAGAGAGTGTAGAGCATTCAGAGCCTCATACCACCAAGAAGCAGCACCGAGAGCAGAGCTTATTTTTGGGACCTGAGATTCCTGTGTCAAGATGCTCTCACTGGATTTGGACACAATCTACTGGGCTGTGTGAATTTCTCTTACTGAGTGGACTTGTAACTCGTAAATGGATTTCGGGCTTACCAGACTGTGTCAATCAAGTTTCTCTTCATGAAACCATCCACTCACAGTATTTTCTGTTGGAGCAGTACAGGGTGACTAACACAGGGGTGAAGATGAAAGAGGAAAGAAGGATTGGGATAGAGATAATGTTTTGCTGCTCCAGGTTCCTAATGCCACTAACATCAATTAATAAACTCCGTAAGATCATGCAAAGATTCCAATCACTTTTTCTGTTCATAGGAAGCACTCAAACCACTGAAAGAATAAATCAGTGAATAAATGTGTGTTCTAAATCAGTCCTTGCTGACTTAATCAGTCTTCTCAAGCATGCTCAATAACTTTTCCTTCTGCATCTCTGGTAGTTTTTTGGACCCTGAAGGCTGTCGAATAGATTTTGGCAGGATCTAAAGCACTGCCTCAAGAAACAACTGTGCAAAATAATGTTAAACTGAAACATTTAGAAAGATAGAATATTTTTGAGAGATATAGCAAAAAATAACAAAGGATGAGTGTAGATTCTATGCACAGATGTGTGTAATAAATTTTATACATACACAGATATAGTATTCAAATCAGGTAAAGGATTACAAACAAGAAAATAAGTAGTTATTCATGCATTTGACAGTGAATATATATACTGATTTTTCTACTACAATGGTTTGGGAAAAAAATCACCACATTTCATTAATTCATTAAATTAAAATTACCTTTAATATTATCATAAGGTGTGGAGTAGCTTTTAAAATGATAGACAAGCCTGAAGCAATAAGGCAAAAAGAACTGTAGATTTTTCTTAGTTTTTTTCTTTTCTCTGATGTACATTTCTCAGCATTCTGCAAATGTGAGGAAAATATTTTAATACTGAAGGCATATTTACCTTGTTACATGTATAGTGGTTTGAATTTTGTTCCCAGTAGGAAACTTTTCCATACACAACTTCACTGTTACTTTTTGGCTAAGTCAAGTGATTAAAAGAGCCTAATGAGGGAATGAATCAATGGCCCAGAAGAACTGGAATTAGAATTAAGAATTAATTGATTTTAAAAAATCAGATTTAAAGGGAATATTAAATGTGACTCCTCTGGAACCATTAAACTTATAGTAATGAAATGAGTGGGCATTGCTTCTAAAGTGGAATACTTTGATTAGATAAGTTTTGAATTTGAAGAGGTTGGTTTTGAAGAAAGTTTCTTTGAGAGACATCAATAAGGTCTTCCCTCATTAGTGAAAATAGCATGAAGCCGATGAGGGGAAGTTCCTTCACTGGAGGAAAAGCAAACTCATGATTCAGTATAATTGCTCTCTTCATGAGAAAACAGGCATATTGTCATGCATTGCAGGTATAGATATGTTCCAATTACAAATAAGGAATGATTAATTTGGGCTTACATCCTCTCTCTCCATTCTGTCTTTGCTTTGGCAGATTAGACTTTTCTATTTTGTTTTTGCCTTAAGAATGAGACAGTTACAAACTAATAGATTGTTGAAGGGCTGAAGCAAACAGCAAAGCTGCTCAGCAAGTACTGGCAAATCAATTCCTAGTGGAAAGTGTGGTCTGGCTATCGTGTGTTAAAATCAGGGAATTTCCACAGCCAATGTTTTTGGGAAATTAGATACCGTTTTGTAGCCATCTTTTATTGTTTATGGAATATCTTAGAAGAGCAGATGTGTTTATGTCATTTAGTTTGTTAATTTCCCAAAAATACAAAGCTCCACATATGTGCCAAAAATAACAGGTGCTGCATAGAAAGACTCTAAGGAAGCTGTTTTAGTCAGCTAGGGCTGCTCTAACAGAAATACCACAGAGTGGATGGCTTTAACAAAGAAAGATTTATTCTTACACAGTCCGGTAGGTTGCTAGTCCATATTCAGGGTGTCCGCTCCAGGGAAAGACTTTCCCCTTGACGGCTCTGGAGGAAAGTCCAGTATTGCATCAGTCATTGTCCAGGGAGCGTCCTAACGCAAGAACCTCTGATCTGAACGACGCATTCTGCTCCCGGTGCTGCTTGCTTGATGGTAGCGAGGTTCTCAAATTGTCCTTGGTTCTTTTTCCTTTTATTCCTTGCAAGCTAAAAGCATTAAGGGTGGGGCAAGCCATACTCCAGGGAAACTTCCCCCACAGCAGGAATTCACGGCCCCACCCTAATCCTTTAACATACAGGTTAGCAAAACCACACAATGGAGGACAGTCCCAAGATACTGGGAACCATATCCCAGCCACATGGCTGCACACATTTTTGGGGGGACACAATTCAAACCATGACAGAAGCCTTATGGAATTTCACAGATTTATCATTTAAAGGCCAAGGGTATAGGATAAGATAAAACTGTGGGTGTTAATAAAATGCCAGGAAGTTTGATAAGAATACACTCAAAAGAGAAAGTAGAGACTATTTAGATAACGCTGCATGAGAACACAATTTGATTATATGGCTGGCATTTGTGTGTGTGTGTCTGTAAATTAGATGTACATGATTGCCCTCACAGCAGAGTAGCTGAAGGCATGGTTGATTACATCTAACCAAAAGCACTGATGGTATGCACTGAAGTCAGTAGAAGAACAGTTCATGAAAATGAAATCATTACATATATACCCAGAGATACAGTTAATATTATATTTTCAGATTATACAGTGTTGTATTAAATTTGGAGGAAAGTTAAAGTCTAACTCAATATTATTATTTCTTTAAAAGCACCTGCTTGAACTTTCCATATGCATATTATTTACATGAAAACAACTCACCATTCTGTTTAACAAAACATATTAACAGAAATTTGGTAGAGTTCCTTTTGTTTCTATCCAACAAAGCTGTAGTTAATAAGACTAAAAATATGATTTTTAAAATATTAATTTTAAGTGGTGGTTTGTACAAGCCATATGCACATGCTAGGCATGAAAAATCAATTTAAAAAAATAGCACATCAAACTGCAGTAAATAAATCTAAGGATTCAGATAAAACTCCTGGATATTGCTTTGTCTGAGAATAATCATCGTGATCATCATTCATCACCGTAATATGTCAGCTTTCACTGAATTGAGGTCCTGCATAAAGTAAGCACTAGACACTTTGCCATATTGCATCAGCAGCAGTGTGACAGATTTTCCAGCTAATGTTAAAGAAGACATTAAAAAATTGGATACGCAAAATAAATCTATATATCTGTGGACCAAATCACTGAGAAAGTATGTATGTGGGCTTATTTTGGTTGAAACTGAAACCAATTACTGTATTGCCTGAATTTGGTGCAGTGATTAGGGGATGAACAGATAATCAAAAGGCTGGGAGTTCAAATCTCCCAGCTTTCCTGGGAAACCCTGTGGGACAGTTCTACTATGTTCTGTAGGGTTGCTGTGAATTAGAGCTGACTTGATGGCAGTGGATCTAGTTCTGATCTTACTAAACTAAATGCTGGTGATTTGAAATCACCTGGTGGCTCCATGGAATAAAGGTCTGATGATCTGCTTCTGTAAAGATTGCAGCCAAGAAAACTCTATAGTATAAACAGGTTTATTCCGTAACAAATGGGGTCATCATGAGTCAGAATCAACTCAATGTCAACAGGTTTCATTATTTTGGTTTTCAAGTCTTCTACGGAGCCTGGGTGGCATGAATGTATTGTGGTTGTCTGCTAACCTAAAGGTTAGCAGTTGAAAACCACCCAGCAGCTCCATAGAAGGAAGGCCAGGCAAACTGCTTCCCTAAAGATTATAGACTGGAAAACCCAATGAAGCGCATTTACATTGCAACACATAAGGTTTCTATGAATTAGAGGCAACTTGGCAGCAACTTCTGTTGTTGCTTTCTTGAAACTATCTAAATGTTTCAATCCCCATCTAACATTTCACTTTTCATTACCCAGCAGAACCACATGCTCAGGCCTCTCTGTGTTTTGCTCTAGCACATTGATTTACATGAATTAATGTGATGCTTCCTTATTATTTTTGCCTACAATTTTTAACCTAGAAAGCTATATTTTGTGATTTGTTTTAAGAACATAATCTCTTCTGTCAGACTCACTGGATTGAGAGATAATCTTACTATAGCCCTCGGTAACTGGGTGACTTTAGAAAAGACAGTTGAACTTCTAAGCCTCAATTTCTACCACTACAAATTGAAAACTAAAACTTCATCCCTGCTTTTGTGGGTCTTGTATAAAAAAGGAGATAATACATACAAAGCCCTCAATGTTAGTCATTATTATTGTCTGACCCTTATGTTTCAGGACAATCAACTTCCTTGTCTTCTTCCCCATATTGGTTGTCGCCTGCATGACTCGGCATACAGATGCTTATTTATGCCATAATTAGATTATGAATTTATTGCTATCAATGATTATGCTTTATATTACATGAACATCAACCTAATGACAGTCCCCTCACTGTGAAAGTAGAAAATGTACAGTACGTTAGTACTCTCTTGCCAAATTCATTGTGGTTATGATGATGAAAAGTGGTTGGATAATTGTCAACAGTAATAATAGCCACAGTTTGAAACCATGTCTGCATAAATAAATAAATAATCTGTGACAAACAATGTAGGGAAATATATTTTACTTAATTCTCATAAAACCTCTAATGGTAAAAAAATTATGTCACACAGCTACAGTATTAGAACTAGGATGAGAATATGCATTTCAAAGTCAAGGCAATGCTTGCCTAGATATAAGAAAATTAGCATTAGATAAAAATGTTGCTTTTGTATACAGTATCATTTTTTTTTTGTATCCAAATATAACTTTATAGCACTTTAATCGCTCTTTGCACCTTGGTCCCATTAGCTAAAATTACTGACCATTGTGTTTATATTTCGAATTAAAGCTTTTTTTTTTTTTTTTTAGTGGTACAGTGGTTATAAGATTAAAAGTGTCATTTTCTTTCAAAGTAGTTTTAAGATGAAAGATTCTTAAGGTTTTGGATTCTATTCCAAATATACTGACTGAGTTTGAGAGTTTGAGGACTGAGTTTATAAAAGAGGAACAGAAATTTTTACTCATTTAATTGTATTTTTATTTTGTCTATCTTTGGCATCCTCTAGTCAAGTTTATTTAACGTCTGTTAATAAAAGAAAAAAGAATAAAGGGCAGACTTTTGTTTTTTTAAAAACTATCACAATCATCCAAGTTGCTATGCACCTCTGAAATTCATCCATATTGAGACTTAGTTAAAAGGCAATTATTTATTTGAAGTAATAGACACATGGCTCAGATATGTTTGTACAGCAATTTTATATTTGCTCCCAGAGGACAACTGGTTTTATAATCGACATGATTTGTCAAAGAATGACAAGGTGGGAATGAACTTGAAATTCCATACACCATTTTGTCTCTGCCAAATTGAACTCAACCTAAATTATCTAATATAGATAAGAGTATCTCAAAGTAACCAAAGGTTGCAATACGGGCTATTACTCTGTGGATCTGCACTACCATGCTGCTAAAGAATGAAGAGATTGTTGACGCTGCAACATAAAAAATGGGTTAGCATACATCCCTTCCCAGGATTAATTCCCACAAGACATCTATCCATGGTGCGATTCAGTGCCTCAGCTGTTTAATACAATGCAGGAAGGATCATTTTTATACTGAAAATAAAACAAACCCCAAAACATCATTAGCCTTAAAGGAAACTCTCACAGAACACATTTTGACCCAATAATCGATTTATTTTCTGTTCAGTCTCCATTTAGGAAGTGCTTCTTTTTACAGATGAACATAAACAAAACAACACTTTATTCCTGCATCATTGTGCAGAGATAGAGGACCCAGGGGAGGAAGTCAGAAACTCACAGCACATGATAACCCATTTAACTCAATTCCTAGTGAAGGGATCAAAAATGCCTTCCTTAAACAATGAGTTTATAGTGGTATGCCTTTTGAAACAATGTCGAGGAATTAAAACTGTTTAGAAATATCAAACACAAAACTATGTCACTTAATATGTTTTGAGATGTTACAGATATAACAGCTAAGAATTTTCTGTGGAGAGGAGGGGACAGGAGATTGTTAAGAGGGTATGACATGTATGGAACAAAAAAGAGGAGTGTGCTGTCACCAGGCAGGGAGAGCAGAGGTAACTGCAGTTAGGCAGGCGTGCAAATTAAGTTACACTGTAAACTTACACTCAATCACAATTTATACATATATGTATGTATCTATATATGTATATAGATGCATACATATATATATATATGGTCTAGCTGGCAATACCACTCACTTCCAAATCTGGATTCCTTTACTCAACTATATATAGAGAGTGAGCTAAATATTCCAGGCTTCCTGTAAAGCCTAGTGATTCAATAATAAACTAGACAGCTCTAGCTCCTGTAGCTCCTACATCCAGGAAGAGTATAAACAGTAGTGTTGGGCTCACAGAAGTTGATGATCAGAACGTTAAGTTCCAATCTGAAGAAATTCTATTCCGTGCTACACCTGTGTTAGCATAACGAAGGCCTTTCTCCTATAGATCCTCTGGATCAGTTCAAACTGCTATCCTTTCGATCAGGAACTGAATGTTTAACCATTGCATGACCAGGCATCCTTGAAGAGTTCATTTGAATGGTAGGAAAACAGAAATTCATACCAGAATCTGGTTTAACTTTGTAAAACTAGTTCTACTTGTGTTGAAGATTTGGTAAAAATCTAAGTTCATGACAGCCAAAATATTACCTTGATTATATCCCACCTGGATTTAGAGACTGTCTCAAGAATAGATTCGACATACTGAACACTCATGATGGTAGACATGACAAGCTGTGGAATGACATGAAGAACATCACACATGAAAAAAGTAGTTCATTGAAAAAGGCAGAAAAAGAAAGAAAAGTCGAAAAAGAATATTAGAAGAGACTTTGAAGCTTTCTCTTGAATGCTGAGTACCTAAAGTGAATGTGATAAATAATGAAGTAGAAGAGCTGAACAGAAGATTCCCAAAGGTGGTTGGAGAAGACAAAGTAAACTATTTTAGTGATACGTGTAAAGATCTAGAGCTGCAAAACCAAAAAGACAGAACACAGTAGGTATTTCTGAAGCTCAAAGAACTGAAGAAAAAATTCAAGCCTTGAGTGGCAATACTAAAGAAGTACATGAGAAAAATATTGAAGGACACAGGAGGCATCACCAAAAGGTGAAAGAGATGCACAGAGGTCACTGTACCAAAAATGCTTGTAGTCATTGAGTCATTTCAGGAGGTAGAAGATGAACAAGAACTGGTGGTACTAAAAGAAGAATTCCAAACTGAACTAAAGGCACTGACAAAAACCAAATATACAGAAGCTGAAGAAATATCAAGCAAAATGTTTCAACAAGTATATTCAGCCCTGGAGTGTTTGAGGGCCAAGAAATGTGGAAGGTAACTACCTGACTCACTGACTGGGAAAGAACCATATTTGTGCTCATTCCAAATAAAAGTGATCCAACAGAATGTAGAAGTTATTGAACAAAATAATTAATATCATGCCCAAATACAGTTTTGCTAAAGATTACTCAAAAGGAGTTGCAGCAGTACTTCAGCATATAACTACTGAAAAGTCAAGCTAGTTGCAGAAGAAAACATGAAATAAGGGATGTCATTGCTGTGTAGGAAGGATCTAGGCTGAAAGTAGAGAATATCAGAAAGATATTTGTCTGTGTTTTGTTGCCTATGAAAAGGCATTCGACCAAGTTCACAGCAAATTATGGATAACATTGCAAAAAAAAAAAGGGGGGGGGGGAGTGAATTCCAGAACACTTAATGGTGCTTACGCAGAACCTGCACATAGACTAAGAAACAGTTGTCTAAACAGAATAAGAGGATAATGTGTAGCTTAAAATCAGAAAAGATGTATGCCAGGGTCCTTTCCTTTCAGTCTGTATGGTGAGGAAATAATCCAAGAAATTGGATGATACGAAGAGCAATGTACCATGACTGGGAGAAGATTCATCAGTAATCTGTGTTGCACAGATGACACAATATTCTTTGCTAAAAGTGAAAAGGAATTGAAGCATTTACTGATGAAGATTAAACAACAGATCCTTCAGTGGGGATTGTGACTCAAAATAGTTCTACTTGTGTTGAAGATTTGGTAAAAATCTAAGTTCATGAGAGCCAAAATATTACCTTGATTATATCCCACCTGGATTTAGAGACCGTCTCAAGAATAGATTTGACATACTTAACACTCATGGTGGTAGACATGACAAGCTGTGGAATGACATGAAGAACATCACACCTGAAAAAAGTAGTTCATTTAAAAAGGCAGAAAAAGAAAGAAAAGTCCAAAATGAATATCAGAAGAGACTTTGAAACTTTCTCTTGAATGCTGAGTACCTGAAGTGAATGTGATAAATAATGAAGTGATTCATAACTGAATCACTAAGCAACATCATGATAAATCCACAATCAGTGCCCATGGAAGCAGCAGTCAAGAAATCAAACAACCTATTGCATTAAGCAAATCTGCTGGAAGACCGCTTTAATATGCTGAAACGTAAGGATGTCATTTTGAGGACTAACATGTACCTAACCTAAGACAGGGTACTTTCAATTGCCTTGCACCTGCACAAAACTAAGAGTGAAGAACAGATGTCTTTAAATTATAGCATTAACCCAAATAAAAGCAAACCCATTGTGTCGTCAAGTCAATGCTGACTCATAGTGACCCTATAGGACAAAGTAGTCTCGCCCCATAGAGTTTCCAAGGAAAATTACAGTGTTAGTAAAGAATATTGTATATACCAAGGACTTCCAGACGAAGTAACAAATCTATCTTGAAAGAAGTATAGCCAGAGTGCTGCTTATAAGCAAGAATGACAAGACTTCATCTCAAGTACTTTGAATATGTTAAGGATAGGAAGCAATCCCTAGAAAAGAACATCGCACTCAGTGAGACAGAGGATCATTGAAAAAGAGGAAGACCCTCAATATGATAGATTGATACAATGAGTGCAACTTCTGGCTCAGACATAGCAATAAGTGTATACGTGGCACAGCAAGGGGCAATGTTTTATTCTGTTGTATATAGGGTTGCTGCGAGTCAAAACTAAGTTTACAGCAACTAACGGCAACAAGAACAACAAGTCTTTCTTTTTACACCTTTAGCTATGAAAGTTTTAGAGAATCTGACATCTGCTACTTTCTAGAGTGAATTAATCACTCAGAGGGCTGGCTTCTGAGTTTACAAATTGATGGTTCTTACAATTATATTTCAAATGTGTTACAGGAAATGTTCTACCACAGTAACGATTATTATCTCCAGAAACCTTACCTTCTTTCATTGTCACCAATTTCATAGTGTTTTTATCTCTGTCTTCAGAAGATAAAAGGTAGAGTTGTGTCAGTTATGCTTTGAGTCATAAAATGACATTGAGTTCTCAAAATTTCTGAAAACTGTTGTCTTTGTTATGAAACTGTAATAATAATAACAGTGATTGGATATGTTGAATTTTGTGGCAATTTCATTTTACCTATTTATATTTTCTGATAGATTGGGCTTGAAAGTCAAGAAAGAGGGCATTGTAAGTTCTACCTCTTGTAGTTCTGATTGGCCAGCTACTAGAAATCCAGTCAGTGCTATATTTTTTTCTTTAATAGCGGTATCTCTAAAGACCTCCATAAAGGAGTTAAAGATGTTCAAACCATCATAATTTGGAAATGTAATTAATTTAGAGTTTTCATCTCTTAAATTGTTCTTGCCAAATCTTTAAAAATTTCAGAATAGCTATTGCTAATATAGCCAGGCTAGGGAAACATTCGTGCCGAAGAAATAAAATCATGTATTTCATCTCACAAATCAGAGGCGTACTACATATTTGAAAATCTTTTAAGTAAATACAGTGCTTCCAGGCTGTGCTTCCAGAAAACAGTGGCTCTAGCAGTTAAACTGCTGAATGAGCCTTCATAGGTGGCAACAGAAATCGCCATGGACAGTAAGAACTGCTCATTAGCAACCCTCCTTAAGCAGCCCCTGAGGCATACACGCCATGTGCTTTAGTTACACCTCTGCTTACAGTAAGGAGAACCAAGTCTATACCCCCAAGTGAATTTATTTTGGTAAAGATTTCCATCATGAGAGAAATTTTTTGAAAGTCTATCTAAAGAATACAGGCTAAAATAAGGTAAGACCTCTGTAAGAAATTGAAGAAGTAGTTTGGCTCAAAAACAGAAAAGCAAATACTTTTCTTGTTAATGTTCTGATGAAATTTCACTTAGATCACCAAGCGAAGAGAGTTCTATTATTACTCCCCATCAAAACAAATATAAAATCTTATTTGTGTTTTTTTCTTACCTCTACAGCTATTTTTCTTTCTTTTGTCAGTACACCAAACATGTGATTACATCCAAGTAAGCTTTTCCTGTAACTGGATTATTTACTATATTTTTAGTTTGTGTATGTGGGTGTCTTTAATGTATACAAAGACACTCTAATGGACTTTTTTTTTCCTGGGTTTCTTTCAGGTAGACTTTAACTTTCCATTTGTAACAACTTGTTAAGACAGCAATTTAGGAACATCTATTTGGAACAACTAGTTAGGACTACCGAAGATCACAACTTTAAGCCTGATAATCACCAAAGAAAATCTACTGATGAACTGACAGCACAAACCTGTGATTTTCATTCACCATTAACTCATTTCTATTGATTGCTGTCTACAAAGACTTTCATTTCTGCATCCTGATTTCACTCTCCTGCTAATGTATAACCACTTCTGTTTTCTTCCCAGAAAAGAAAGCTTTTACCAAGAAAGTGTTCAGGAAATTTAAGTTTGAAAGTAGTGTTCTTAATGTAACTGCTCTTAAATTCTGACTTCTTGCACTAGACAAATTGATATCTACCTGTCCAATTTACTGACCTTGACAGAGCTATAAATGACAATGAGAAGTGCCAGCAGGGTGGTGACCAGATCTTTGGCCTTAATGTTTCCAAATAGAAGAATTAGAACACTCATTCTGAAAATATTCTTACATAGGATCATTTTGCTTTAGGCTCTTAGAGTACAAAATGGAATTACTTTTCTAGTTGGTTAATGTATGCTTTTATTTCAAAAAGAGAATGACACAAGATTCTTGGAAAATTTTAATCATGTTTATATTCTTGACAACACTTAATTAACAACTGTTGACACATGATACTAGGTGTCAAATGCCTTTTATATGCTGTCTGCTAATACCCAGAACTAGCTATCCAAGTGAATAGATTTAATGAATTACATATTATTATTATTATAGAAAAATAGGTAACGTACAATGAAAATTGTCCAACTAAGAATAAAAATGATCATTATGAATTTATTGACATTGTAAATTATACATGCTTTTCTGAAACATGTTGTAAAACTAAATATTGTCCGTTAAGTAGTCTTAGATCACTCTTTAATAACTGGATGACAGAAACTTGTAGCTTTTAAATAAGTTTTGGTGCAGAAACTTCTATGTCTATTATTGATAATGGTTTTTGCTTGAGCTTTGGTTATCTATTCTTGCTCTAAACCTATATGCTTATTCAACTAAAAAATATAGTAGAAAAATCAAAGGTGTGTTCTATTTTGTCTTGTAAAATTATTTAAAAAACAAAGCTTTAAGGAGATATAAATATAACTTCTAGATATTTTATGAACAGATTTTTTTAGCCTACATGAGTGAAAGGAAAAAAAAAAACATTTGTTGTTTCTCAAATATATTTAACTAATAGTAAGAAAATCGTCACAATAACTTTATGTACTATCATATTAGAGAGTCTAAAAATGTAACTTAGCATCTAGTGAGAGCTTTCAAGTAAGAACCCTTTCCAATTTGAATGTTTCACTATAATTGTGATGAATGGCTAACAGAGCAAAAGTTCAAAAATAGAACTTAAATTTAATTAGTCAATGAGAAGTCTAAGTGCTACCATCATATTTCATGACTGTAGTCAGTTTTGAATTTATAGTATGGTTACAAGTAGAAGCCCTAAATTCACATCTAACTAATTTTCAATGTTTTAAGGCATTGTTAACATATACCACACCTAGCCAAAGCCACCTAGTGATCTTTTTTAAATAAATATGATATACCGTGAAAGAATTGGCTTAGATGCTTCTAATACCTACTGTGACCATGTTGCTTAATTCCTGAGGCTATGTCTTCATTTCCTTCAATACCGTAAAGTGGGTGGATTTGAAGGACAGAAATTTATTGTTTCAGTTCTAGGGACTGGAAGAAGGCTATAGGGCATCTGTAGAGTTATACTCACTCTCTTTCTTGCTATCTCTCTATATGCTCTAGGGGGAGATTCTTCCTTACCTCTTCAGGCTTCTGATGCTCCTGCATTTTCTCAGGATTCTTGGTTTGCAGAAGGATCTTACTTGTTGACTTTTGGCTCTTTGCTTATACTGCATCTCTGCACCCCTAGCTGCCATGTTAATAAAGTAGGCTGTTATGCATTAAATTGCATCCCCTCAAAACATATGTCAACTTGGCTAGGCCATGATTTCCAGAAATTTGTGGTTGCGCACCATTTCGTGATCTGATGTGATTGTCCTATGTGTTGTAAATCCTAACCTCTCTGATGTTTATGAGGCAAGATTAGAGGCAGCTATGTTAATGAAGCAGAACTGAAACGACAGCATTAGGTTGTATTTCGAGAGAACCTCTTCTGAGATATAAAACAGAGACTCAGACAGAGGGGAGAGGGACTTCATTACTACCAAGGAAGGAGAGCCAGGTACCATGCCTGTAGATTGGTCCTAGAGTACGTATACTGAGAAGGTTCTAGACCAGGGGAAGAGTGGTGACCAGGACATTCCTCCAGAACCAACAGGGAAAGTAAGACTTCCCCCGAGCTAGTGCCTAAAGTTGGGCTTCTAGCCTCCTAGACTGTGAGATAACAAATTTTTGTTTGCTAAAGACATTTGTTTATGATGTTTCTGTTACAGCAGCACTAGAAAACTAAGAGACTGGACCTTTCCACAGTTCTATGAAGTGATAAGATATATGGGAAGACTTCTGAAACTGAGGTTTTTCTCTCACTGTTTTTGCTGTACAGTCACATCATTGGTTGGAATTAGATGCCATGATAATAAGAGGCATCCAATTGGACTGTGTCATGATGATGGCGGAAGCACTGAAGACAAGGAAAGTCGTCATATGTAAAATAAACTTCTAGTCCTCAGTTCCATAAATAGTAACTGTTGCCCTCTCCATGACATAAAGAGCCTAATGATACCTAACAGATGCTAAAACATACCAAGAACTTTAGTTCAAAGCAAAGACATTTGAAAAGTTATAAATTAAAATACAAAACAATTAAGTTAGCAAACTCATCCACAAAAAAATGCTACATACCTCATAGCTAAATATCACCATGTTCACCTTTGAAGTACTCCCCTTGGGCTATGCACCACACCACTGCCTGTCCACCCTTCAAAAAAATTTTAGAACTTTTTTTCTGGAATGGCCATCAGAGCTGTCCTAACATTACCCTTGATGTCCTGAATGTCGTCAAAATGTCTTCCTTTCAATTTCCTTTATCTTCAGGTAAAGAAAAAAGTCGTTGGGGGCCAGGTCTGGTGAGCAGGGAGGTGTTCCAGTACAGTTACTGGTTTACTGGCTAAAGCCTCCCTCACAGGCAGCTATTCAGTTAAGTTCAGAAACTTGCCACCATTCCACCACTCACAATGGTCATTCCAGAAAGAGTTTGAAAATTGATTTGAAGGGTACACTAGGTGATGGAGTCAGTATGTAGCTTCCCAAGGGGAGTACTTCAAAGGTGACCACAGTGATATTCAGCAATGAGGTATGTAGCACTTAGAGCAATTAAGTTTGCAGACATAAATTGTCAGTCCTTGTATCTATTTCACTGGAAAATATGAAAGCTGGATAACAACAAGCATTGAGAGATGAGAATACATAGGAATCTTCATGTACAGATGTTGCCTTAAGTATATACATATACTCCATCATGTAGCACTTCCCTTCCTAGTTATATATCTTAAAAAATCTGACACAACTGCAAAAAGATGACATATACTTAAAGATCCACTGCATTGTGTTGGTGGAAAGGAAGAAGCTTTAGCCATCTGGTGCTGCTGCTGTAATAGAAATACTGCAAATGGATGGCTTTAAAAGGAGAAATTTTATTTTGTCAAATTCCAGTAGATTAAAAGCCCAGATTTAAGATCAGATGCACTTATGCAAAAGCAATACATATTTTGAAAAGCCACATACTCGTAAAAATAAAGAACTAGAAATACGTAAGAAAGTTTGTCATAAATGTTTTTGATAGATATTGACGATTACCCTGATGTGGAATTTGTCTGTGAGTTACAGAGGAATAGGGATGTTCAACAGGGATAAAATTAAATAGCTACCAATAAATAAATGAATAAACGGACATTCTAATTGTTTGAGTTTCCAAAGTTTAAGGGATAAGTCTGATCTTATATTACGGAAGAAAAAGAAATTCTCTTGTTTACCACCTTAGATGCAAAGTTCATATCCTTTGCATGAAGAATTCACCTGTCAGATTGGTCTTCATTTTTTTATTAAAAGGTAGATTTGACTCTAACACAGGCAATAAAACTTGGCTGTAGAACTCGATTCCATGCCATAGAGTATTAAGGAGTTGGTCTCACTATTGGAAATGTCGAGTGTTGGTTACTAAATGTTTTACTCTACCCTATAAAGCTTGCAAACACAACACCTGTTTGGCTCTTATTCTGATTAGAGTTTCTACTTTGATGGGTTTGCCAGAGTGAGTTAGTCTTTAAATAAACAAATGAAAACTTTTAAACAGAATAATTTATTACGCATTTGACTATTAAGAATGCCTGAGAGAAGTAATTTTAATATTGATGTATTAAGTTGCTCTTTCCACCCATAAATATCCAAATGTGATAGTTAACTTTATGTGTCAAATTCTCTATAGTATTACACCAATTTATTTAATAACAGACTAATTTAGGTGCTAGGCGAAGGTAGAAAAGAGTACTATCAATAGTGTGGATGAGTTTCATCCAATCAAACTCCTGCTTGAGGTTCCAGTCTGCTACTCTGTCCTCCTTCCCTTAGACCCTAGACTTGCCAACTTCTACAAGCATGTGAGTCAATTCCTTAAAGTCGCTCTCTGTCCACCTGTCCCTATGGGTGGGTATGTATGTATATAAATATATATATGTGTGGTGTATGTGCATATATACCCACACACCACACATATACACACATACTTATATACATGCATGTATATTTGCATATGCACTTACATATGTGTGTATACATATAACTAATAACTGTAATTATAATATATGTATAATTTATATACACAAATGCATATGAATTTATTCATTCATGTACCACCTACTACTGGTTCTGCTTCTCTGCAGAGCCCTAACTGATATCATATAAAGTGATACACCCTAAAATTACATCACAAATTAATACCAAGTTCTATAGCTGGCAAAATTTGTTCTCTGGTTCTCACTCTAGTGCCCACACTGTGGCACTTTTATTTTTCCTTTCCCAAAGGAGTTATCTCTGCGACCCTCACCCAAGAGGAGAGGGAAACTAGAATGAACTGTTTCAAACTAAAATATGCAAGTGCATTTTGAGAGACTCATATTGCCCACACAAGAGCAGGGGATTAATTTCGTTCTTGCTGTTTCAGTTCTACAATGCCATTCTTTAACAAAGTTCTTGACAAAAAAATAGAATCCAAGTGGAGTCAAGAGATTTATTTTTCTACGGAATCAATAAATAAAACACCAGCCCTAGAATTGTATTATTCTCTTAAATTCAGCTCTCTTCAATTCATAGCGAATGCATGTGGAGGGAACACTGTATGCTAGGCCTTGCTTAAAACCTTCACACGTACTATTCATTTAGTCCCTGCAATAAAATTCATAAATGGGTGATAATATGAACTCCATTTTATAGATATGTGGTTCAAGCACAGGAAGCAAATAACTGAGCCAAGCTCAAGTAACTACCTGGTTAATAAATTTCAGAAATAGGATTCAAACCCATGCAGTCTGGCTCTAGACTTGATACTGTTCTCCAGCATGCAACATTGCTTCTCCATACGTGGTGTAAGTGGGTTTCTTCTTAAATTGTGGTTTACATTTTTACATACTTCAGTTCCTTCTAAAGTCTGGTTCTTAGTACTTATTTTGAACTATCATGCTGTATTCTTTCTCGTGTCCTTGTTTCTGCATGTTTTCATTTCGTTTACCTCTAAGCTAATCAAAAAGGCTCTGATACAGTCATGCTAGTGCTTATAATCACACCTTTTTTCCTCATCAGCTGCCCATAAGATAATACACTTTTCTGTAAACTAAACATAATTTTTTTCTATCATAAACTCTTGCACAAGAAATCTATTTTTTCCCTAGAGTTTCTTCTAGATTTGTTGATTTCAAAAGTACCAGTCTTCTTTATTATTACTAGATCTGTCTCAAGGATGAAATATTCTGAAAAGCTATTCACTGAGTATTCTGATTTTAGGTGGAATAAGTAGTGATCTAATCCTCAAATAATGGTATATTCCACCAGCAGTTTGACTTTAATCTGCAAGACTTCTCTGTGAACATCCATTCTGTATATCTAATTTGCTTGGTTTGTAAAACTCTGCTCTTCCTTGTAGGTTCCAAAGATATTCACTACACATTTTCTGTAACATTCCTGTACATCTTTGTATTCATGAACTTTTAAGTGACACATCTGTTTAGAAAGTCCTTTTGCCTTCCTCATGTGATTTTGCTAATTCCCTTTGAATAAGATTACAAATCTATTACTACACACAATCCATTTTACTAATTCTAATGATTCCAATTTATTGTATTTATTTTCTTATATTGGAATTCTAATCCTAGTGTGTTCTTTGTGCTTAGGATGTAAATACACTGATTCTTAAGAGGTGATTCTCTGTTACTGAGCTTCTCTGTCATTTCTACATATTGTCTGGAGAGTACCTTTATGCAAATTGTGCGCAGGAGTCATTTGGGACCCTTATGTAGTAATAGAACCTTAAGGTTATGGGAGCTCATTGTTCATTTCAGCTATACTATCAGCATAACCTAATCACCCCTCTTATTATACCCCGTCTAGTTTTTCAGAGACATGATACATATTTCCCAGAAATGTGTATAACAACACAAGAAATGTACTAAGCCCTAAGTTCTTCACAAGACCAATAAGAATTATGGTGTAATGTCTTACTTATACTGCAAACAAGGGAATCGTCATTCAGTGTGTGTATGTGTACTGCCAAGATAAGAATTCAATGATTTTAGTCTTAAGGCATCTACTCAGATTCTTATCATGATGATAATTGGTCTCATGATTGAGGTCATGATTCCTCACATGGATGGCCAACTTATGGTCTTATTTCTGTGCAGAACAGTAGAGAATCTCTCACCGAAAAAAAAAAGAACAATACTTGTCATTACACAATGGTATATAAATGACTAGCTCAAGGACTTATCAGTACCTACAGCTTAAGGAGGTAGAAAATTACTTTTAGATCATAAACATGTCTTAATACAAGCATACAAACAGAACAAGGGGACTCCACATGATTTAGTCAGGAAAGGCTTGCATCGGGGTTGTATCCTTTCACCATACCTTTTCAATCTCTATGCCAAGCAAAATAATCTGAGAAGCTGGATTATATGAAGAAGAACAAGACATCAGGATTTTTTTCGGAAGACCACTCATCACCTATTCGTGTTATACAGACGACACCACCTTACTTGCTGGAAATGAAAAAGATTTGAGACACTGATGAAGATCAAGGACCACAGCCTTCAGTATGGATTGCACCTCAACATCACAGAAACAAAAATCCTCACAAGTGGACCAGTAAGCAGCATCATCACAAATGGAAAAAGGATTGAGGTTTTCAAAGATTTCGTTTTATTTGGCTCCACAATCAATGCCTTGGAAGGAGCAGTCAAGAAATCCAAACGCATTGCATTGGGAAAATATGCTGCAAAGGACCTCTTCAAAGTATTCAGAAGTAAGGATATCACCTTGAAAACTAAAATGCACCTGACCTAAGCCGTGGTATTTTCAATCGTATCATATACATGCAAAAGCTGCACCATGAGCGAAGAAAGCAGAAGAAGAATTGATGCCTTTGAATTGTGGTGTTGGAAGGATGTTGAATGTATGGTGGACCACCAAAAGAACATACAGATCTGTTCTGGAAGAAGTACAACAAGAGTGCTGCTTGGAAGCAATGATGGCAAGGCTGCATCTTAGATACTTTGGACATGTTGTTAGGTGAGATCAGTCCTGGGAGAAGAACATCATGTTTGGTAGAGTGGAGGGTCAGTGAAAAAGAGAAAGATCCTCGACAAGATGGATTGACACAGTGGCTACAACAATGGGCTTAAGCATAAAAACAATTGTGGACATGGCGCAAGACCAGGCAGTGTTCCATTTTGTTGTTCATAGGGTCACTATGAGTTGGAACTACTCGATGGTACCCAACAACAACAACAGTATAAGCATATGCTTTCTTGTCCTGTGTAACTGCATAAAATGGATGAGTAAAACTAGATACATTGTACCATCTTAGTACACACCATTAAAGATGGGAAATAGGTTGGATAAAATTTAACTTATACTAATATATCTTATTACTTTAATGTAAAAAAAAAAAGCAAACCTGAAGATGCTCATAAACTTCTCTGGACAGTTAAACTCTGGTATTATTTATCATCCTAGTATTATCATCCCATCTTTTTTATTGGAGAGAAGCCAGCCAGATTAGAGAGAAGTAAAACAAAAAAATTGTAGCTCCCAGTCTGAATTTCTTTGTACCATCCTCTATAAATACAGCATGTATTGGGGAAAAAGATAAACTGTGAACATATTAAAAATTATTCAGGCATTTGTTATTATAACACAGTAAAGTTATTAATATACTATATAACATTATTAACATGTACTACAAAAATAGATTATATCTAAATTACCTTCAAAGTTAGGAATATCAAGTATTTGGTTTTAAAAGTCAAAAGAGTGCCATGGTATAAGTAATAGAAAAAAAGGTAAAATATTTCAGTTTTTATTACGATTAGAGTTATCAAATTGAATCAAATTGGTTTGATTGACATGTGACTTCAAATAATGTAGCTATATTAATTAAACTTCTTTAACTGAGTAGGGAAAAAAAAAACAAGTTATGATCTCTGCCTGTTATTCATGTTTGCTATACTAATCTCATTCCAAAACAGAAAATGTGAAGACAAGCTTCCAACATTTGTGGTTCAGGTAAGACGCAAATTAATACTTTCAGAATGTCATGTGTGCCATGCATTTGATGTGGTTTCACCAAAGCCTGAGAAATGCTATACAAAGAGATTAAATTGTTATTATATTGTGGCTGTACTAAAAAAAGGTAGATATTTAGGGAAATGACCATTAGATACTGCAATTAGGAAAAGAAAAAAAGTTTCTGCCAGGACACAACCAGCTGAAGATATGCCTTAATCTTTACCTCTTCTGGACATTTAATATAACAGAGCGATGTCACAAGGAATCAATGTACAAAGGTGAAAGACAACACACAAAATAGAATTGAGAAGAGCTGACTTTTTTTGAAAAGACTGTAAACAGGTGAATGAGAACTCACTAATAAATAAAATTTCTCAGAACTCTTGAGAAAACCAAAGTTCCTACACAGATATGAACTGATAAAAAAATTAAACTTTTTTTTTTTTTTCTGCAGAACCCAAGGGAGGTATGAAAAATATAGGAACCAGGAGCCAAAGTAAACACTTGTGAGTTATGAGGTTAAAATTAGGATTTTGAGAACTACATGGAAAAGCAGTTAACTCATAGCCAGTAAACTATTTCTCTTTCAACAAGAAAACACCTTGAGTTTTGTATTATATCAAATCTGTCTTGCCACCTAATTTCATAAACAAATTTTTATTAATGTACAGCCCTACTCTTTATTGTGTATTGGCTTTCTTAAAACAGAGATTGTGTTACCTACAATGCCTAAAATTTTTATAAAATATGAACATTAGGGAAAAAGTTTGTTGACCTTTAAATAAATGAACTAGAGAAACACAATTCTGCTTAAAAAGTGAAGTGACAAAGTGACAGATTGAAACGAATACAGTAAAATTCCGTATTCTATACAGTGAGTTTCTAAACCACTTCTGTTGTCCTCTGCTGAAAACACCAAGCCAGGGTATAATATGTTCTGGGAAGAATCTTCTCTAGAGATTCTGAATAGCCTCAAATAGTGAAATTCCCCCAAAACTTCCGTTCAGTATTCTCCAAAGAAAAGTCCTGTTCACCAGGCTTTAGAGAGTAACCTAGGAGATTCTAAGCTATGCACATGAACCCCTAGTTTCTATTAGTGTTTTTATGCCCGTTTATCCTTTTGGGCCTTGTGACAGTCCTTTAGCAACTGAAACTTATTTGATCACCATCATTAGTGAAATCTGCAACAAGGAAAACAAAGAACAAAATAAGTAAACACATTCATAAAGAAACACAAGGAATTTAGAAGAAACAGACAATATAGGGAAGAGAAGAAAATAAACAAAATGAACAATCAGTAGCACCTGGGTATACATTCCATCCAAAACAATAGACAGAGGCTTTCTGGGTGGGGGTTGTGAAATATATATATATGTAGTTGAATAAAGTAGAAAAAATCTAAAAAGCAGAAAAAGGGAAAAAGATAGGAAAATATTACAAGTATAAATATATTTCCAATAGAAGTTTGTAATGCCATACAAAAAGGAATGAGAAAGGGATGCAGTCAGAATGGCTGACTAGACACAAGTCTCGTCTATTCCTTTTGAAAACTAAGGCCTGGATTGATAATTGAATGGAGCACTCTGGACACCCAGGGAGCCCTAGGATGTAGCACAGGGTTGTCAGGCTAGACTATATGCCACTAAAAGGGAAGCTTCCTCTCTCTAGCATAAGCCAGCACAAGCTGAGCCCTGCTCCTGCTGATTCACAGCTTGGATGATCTGTAAGTACTGACAATTTTTTTTGTTGCTGTCTGTTATCCAGGAAGCAGAGGATGTGCATGAGCTGGCAAATACAATAAAACATAATGCTAAACAGCTTATAGCACAGAAGAGAGATAGTGAGTGGGATAGTCACATTTTGGGAGCCTGACTGCTGACTGAGGGTGCCACTGCCCCTCCACCCTCTCTTTTCTGAGCTCCACCAGAGATTCTGCTGCTTCGTGGTGGGAAGGGCCTTTCACTTGGAACGCCATCTTGGTTGCATGAGAGGTGGAGTCACCCAATGGGAGGCCTCAGTGGGGGTTATTTTCTAAGCTGAGAAGTAATGCCAGTCCAGAAGCACTTTTCTAGCAGAAAGGCTATATTTAGCACAGTGTTTTCTTATTGTTGGGGCCCAGCTGAGGGTGGCAACAAGGCTGTAACACCCCCTACTTTGAACTATGTCATTGCATCTGGGTATGACTGAAGTAGTGCTTCTGTTGTCAGCCAGAAGTTGGGGTGTGCCACATCTGATGGCTTGCCTAATTTTGGCAGCTGTCAGACAGCTCTCAGCTTTTTAAAATAAGACTCCCTGGAGGAAAAAAACTGCTGAGTAGCCTTCTCATTGACTTTATTGTCTCTTATTGCCTTTACTGACCCACATCATAGGGCCAGTTGATAGCCCCCTAGTGACTCTATAAATAGGGTGATTTTTTTGTCAGCTAGGAGATAGAGCCTGCCAACCCAGAGACTCCACTGGGGTTAGTCATTAAAGTACACAGAGGTGGCTGGTGATCAACTCCCTTCTTAGAACTATGCCTCAGCTTCTGTTGAGGTAATACCAGACAACCTAAACAGCTTCTAGGTAGCCCAAAGGCAACAAACCATCACTAGCCATTTAAAGAAACAGTGTCCACTGTGGGTCTAGAAAATTCCAAAAATAAAAAAATTTCCCAGATAAAAAGGCTTTCTGAAACTATTCAAGGTAAAGTACAAAAGAAATAAACAGAGAGCCCTCCTAGAGATAAAACAAAATGCAGCAGAACAAAAGCAAAAATTAAGCAAACTATTTGAACTGATGCAGCATCAACAATCTGAAATCCAGCAGATAAATAATGAAATTATGAATTTAGACAATTCAATCCAAAGCTAAAAGAGCAGAATTGAGGAGACCACAGTCAGACTTAGTGACCTTGAGGACAGAACAACTGATACTAGCATTTATGAGAAGAAACCAGAGAAAAGAAGAAAAATGAAGAAGCGTAAGAAACATGTGGGACTCCATTAAAAGGAAAAATATATGATTAACTGGAGTTTCTGAACACGGAGTGATAGCTGAAAACACAGACAGTATTGTGGCTGAGTTGCTACCAGAGCACTTCTTTCAAATTATAAAAGAAGAAAACATAGATATCCAAGACGTGTATTGAACACCACAAAAACTAGACCCCTCAAAAAGAGAACCACCAAGACATGTTATAATCAAGCTAAAGAAAATGAAACATAAACAGATTCTCTTAAAGGCAGCAAGGCTCAAAGGAAAGCTAACATTCAGAGGAAAGCCCGAGCAAGATGTTGTTTAGTTTCCATGAGTTTCAGTTTCTGTCTATGTTTTTCCTGCTATTGATTTTGACTTTTATGACTTTATGGTCCAAGAAGATGCTTTGCAATAATTCAGTGGTTTGGATTTTTTTGAGACTTGTTTTGTGTCCTAACACATGGTCTATTCTATAAAATGTTCCATGTGCACTGGAGAAAAAGGTGCAGTTATCTGTCGATGGATAAAAAGTTCAGTATACGCCAATCAAGTCTAGTTGGTTAACTGTTGCAATGAGATTCGTGTCTTTACTGACCTTTTTCATTCAGTGTGCTTTTGTCTGACTTCTTGGTAGAAATGACGGCAGCAAGGAGGCAGCAGGATGACATATTCAAAGACTTGAAGGAGAAAAACTTCCAACCAAGAGTTCTGTATCTTGCAAAATGTTCTCTCATATATGAAGATGAAATTAAGACATTCACAGGTAAACAGAAGCTTTGTGAAAAACAAACCACAACTACAAGAAATACTGAAAGAATCTCTTTGCTTAGAAAACAAAACCATTAAGAGTGTATTTAAGGAGGGATTGCAGGACACAGCAGCCAGAAACTTATTCAGTTAGGGAACTCACAAAACTCAGTCAAATGTACAATATTAAAGGAAGGTAACCAGTGATCATATCATGAAGACTGTGACACCATCACACGAAAAACAGGGATATATTACAGTAGTTATCATTCTTTTGGATGCAGAGGAAATTAAAAAGATGTGCAGAAGTTAAAATTGGGTTTAAACTTAAAATATTAAGGGGGACCATTGGGGTAGCCACATAACACAATAATAATGCAAAATAGCAAAATAAGAAATGTAATACAGGAGTCTCAACAACCACAAAACCAACACTGAAAAAGATGAAAAGTCAACCCGTAAAGAATGACCCAGAACAGAATATTAAGAGCAACAAAGAAACCATTAACACAAAAAAATAGATCAAAATGACAGCACTAAACATGTACCTATCAATAATTACACTGAATGTAAGCAGACTGAATGCGCCAATGAAGAGACAATGAGAGGGGTGGAGTCAAGATGGCAGACTAAACACATATCTTTCTAAATCCCTCTGGAAACCAAGACCTGAAATGACAATTAAATAAAGCCTTTTGGACACCTAGTGAATCCTGGGATGTGGCATAGGGCTGTTAATTTGGACTTCACATCACTGAACCCAAATCTCCTTTCTTTCACTGACTCTACTCTCAATGAGCACACTATTGCACAGACCAGAGGTAACTCATCATTTTGATTTGATTTTTCTCCTCTACCTTGGCTGGCAGGCAGAGCTGGGACTTGATTAGTCACTGGTCTCAGATGCACTGCTGATGGTAGCAGCAAGCTAAGTTCTGAGAGCCCAGCTTTGAACTATATGCATCTTGACTCCTCTGATCTATCCTCCTGCCTCAGCCATGTGGTAGCTGTACAGATGTGCTTGTGTGGGATGCCATCTTGATCCACCGTGAAATGGAAAAGCCCAGACAGAAGCCCCAGCTGGACTTCCTAGGCTGGGAGGTGGCATATGCCAGGGGGAGAATGCTTTTCCAGCAGGGAGGTAGTATTTTGCCCTCTGTCGCCTGAAGCAGGGGCCAGTGGCTGAGGCTGTAGACTCTGGGCATCTCAGCACTCTTGGACTCTCTTTCCACCAGGAGCCTGGTTCCACCCAGCTGGCAAGCTTGTGCAGGATGCCATTTTGTTTCAGTGTGAGTTGGAGTCATCCATACAGAAGCCTTAGCTGGGCCTAATTCCTGGGCTGGGAGACAGTGCTTACCCAGAAGAGACTGCTTTTCCCGCAGAAAAGCAGAATTCTACACACTATCATCTACAGCTGGGGACCGACAACAGAGGCCAGCAGGCTGGTATCCTTTCTGTATTTGGAGCTAGTTTATAACATCTGGGGTTCAATATAGAGGTGCTTTCTTTGCCAGCTGGGAAGAGAAATGTATACACCTGCAAATCTGACTGACTTTGGAAGTTGTCAAATACTTTTTACTTCTCATTTTAAGACGGCCTAGAGAAACAACTGTGATCCATCTTCACAGCATCTCTCTCAGCCTCTATTGACCTACATGAAACTGAAAAAGCAATAAAATCTCGATAAAATGGTAACCCAGAAATCACCCATGGAATCAGAAGGCCCTTGAAGGAAAACACCACAGAACTTTCCAGATGAAAAAGCTTTTCTAAAACTATCAGAAGGTAAATACAAAAGTATTATATAGAGAGCCCTACTAGACCTTATACAAAATGCAACTGAGCAAAACGACAAACTTAAGCAAGCTGTTCAATCTGATGGGACATCAGCACTCTGAAATCCAACAGATCAAGAACAAAATCAAAGACACAGAAACTTCCATTCAAAACCAAGAAAACACAATGGAATAAATGGAAAAGAGATTTCTGATTTGGAAGACAGAGCTACTGATGCCAGCATCTATGAGGAGAAATCAGACAGAAGAAATAAGAAAAATGAAGAAGCATTAAGAAGAATGTAGGGCTCTATAAAGAGGAACAATCTGCAATTAATTGGAGTTCCTGGACAAACCAAGACACCTGTGAACACAGAGAGTATTGTGGCTGAGCTGCTGACAAAAAACTTCCCAGAAATTATGAAAGAATATAGATATCGAAGATACATATATAGCACCACTCAATGTATGAGTCGGATCCGACTCGACGGCACTTGGCTGGCAATGTAGATCTCAAAAGAAAGACTCCAAGACATATTATAATCAAGCTTAACAAAATGAAACATAAGCAGAAACTCTTAAAAGCAACAAGAATCAAAGCAAAACTAACATTCAGACAGGAAACCATGTAGGCTTTCATCAGATTCCTCAGCATAAACAATGCTGGCACGGAGACATTCAAAGCCTTGAAGGAGAAGAACTTCCAACCAAGGATTACATAGCCTGCAAAACTATCTTTCAAATATGAAAATGAAATTAAGTCATTTGCAGATAAACAGAAACTCAGAGACTTTGTAAAAATCAATCCAAAACTACAAGAAATACTGAAAGAATCTCTTGGCTTGGAAAAACAAAACCACTAACTTTGTGTTTTAGAAGGACACATTATTCAGAATCCTACTCAGTAAGAGAAGGCTCTAAACACAATCAAAGCTATAATAGTGAAAGAAATGCTCTAATGATCATATCATGTAAACTATGATATCATCATATTAAAAAGATAGATGTACTACAGTCATTACAGTCCTTCCAGATGGAGATGAAGTTGATAATACTGGTAGCAATCAAAATTGGGGTTATATACAGTTTATTAAGCAGGATGGTACGGGTAGCCATAAAGCACAATAAAAAAGCAGCATACCATATCAAGAAATGTAACACAAGAGTCTCCACAAGCACAAAACCAATCCTGAAAAAGGTGAAAAGTCAACTCACAAAGAAGACTGTCCCAACACAGATGAAGAAAAACAACAGAGAAAACATCAACATAAAAATAAACATATCACAATGGCATCACTGAACACGTGCCTATCAATAATTACATTGAATGTGAATGTACTGAATGCTCCAGTAAAGAGATGTCGAGTGACATCTTGGATCAGAAGACATGAGCCATCTATATGTTGCCTACAACAAACTCGCCTTAGACTTAAAGATAGGAACAAACTGAAAATTAAAGGATGGAAGAATATATATCAAACTAATAATGAACAAAGAAGAGCATATGTGACAATTCTAGTATCAGATAAAATCAATTTTAATGTGAAATCCACCATCGTAGACAAGGATAGACACTATTGCTGAAAAGTTCGACACACAAGCACGACTTAACATTATTAAATATTGATGCACCTCATATTACAGCACCTAAATATGTCAAAGAAATACCGACTACACTCAAAAAGGAGATAGATCACTTCACAATAATAGTAAGAGACTTTGACATTCCACTCTCAATATTTGACAGATCATCTAGAAAAGATCTCAGTAAAGACACAAACCTTATTGCCACAATGAACCAACTAGACCTCATCAACATATACAGAACTTTCTATCCATCAGCGAACAACTACACCTTCTTCTCCATTGCCCATGGAACATTCTCCAGAATAGACCATGTGTTAGGAAATAAAGCAGTTCTCAACAAAATCCATACCAACGGTTTAACACAAAGCATCTTCTCACATCATAAAGCCATAAAAGTCAAAATCAATAGCAGAAAAAACAGAGAGAGAAAGTGCAACTCATGGAAACCAAACAACACCTTGCTCAAAAAGCCATGGGTTATAGAAGAAATCAAGGATGAAATAAAGAAATTTATGGATTCCAATGAGAATGAAAACACTTCCTACCAGAACCTATGGGATACAACTAAAGCGGTGCTCAGAGGTCAGTTGATCTCCATAAATGCACACGTCTGGAAGGAAGAAAGAAACCAAATAAAAAAACTGACTGTACACCTTGAACAAGTAGAGAGAGAACAACAGAGGAACTCCTCAGGCACCAGAAGAAAACAGATCAGAAAGATTAGAGCAGAACTAAATGAATTAGAGAATTGAAGAACAATTGAAAAAATGGAAAAACCCAAAAGTTGGCTTTTTGAGAAGATCAACAAAATGGACAAACCATTGACTAAACTTACTAAAGAAAAACAGGAAAAGAAATAACCCAAATAAGAAATGAGAGGGGAGTTGTCACAACAGATCTAGCAGAAATGAAAAATATCATGGCTGAATACTATAGAAGACTGTATTCCAACAAATTTCAAAACCTAGAGGAAATGGACAAATTCCTTAATTCCTATCACATACCAAAATTATCACAAGGTCAAGCAGAACAACTTAATAAACTCATCACAAAGGAAGAGGTTGAAAAAGCTACTGAAAAACTGCCAACCAAAAAAAGGCCAGGCCCAGATGGCTTCACTACAGAATTCTACCAAGCTTTTAGAGAAGAGTTGTCTCCAATACTACTGAGACTATTTAACAATATAGAAAGGGATGGAATACTCCCCAATTCATTCTATGAAGCCAGCGTAACTCTGATACCAAAGCCAGGGAAAGACCCAACCAAAAACAAGAACTACAGACCAATATCACTCATGAATCTAGATGCAAAAATCTTCAACAAAATTCTTGCTAATAGAATACAATCACATATCCAAAAAAATAATCCATCATGACCAAGTTGGATTCATTCCAGGGATGCAAGTCTGGTTCAACATCAGAAAAACAATTAATGTGATCAACCACATACATATCACAAAAGACAAGAATCACCTGATCTTTTCTATTTATTCAGAAAAGGCTTGTGGTAAAGTCCAACACCCAATCATGCTAAAAACTCTCAATAAAATAGTCATAGATGGAAAATTTCTCAATGCAACAAGGGCCATTTATACAAAGCCAACTGCCTACATCATCCTTGATAGAGAGAGACTGAAACAGTTTCCCTCGAGAACAGGAACTAGACAAGGATGCCCACTCTCACCTCTACTATTGAACATTGTACTAGAAGTTCTAGCCAGAGCAATTAGACAAGACCAAGGAATAAAGGGCATCTGCATCGGTAAAGAAGAACTAAACATCTCCCTATTTGCAGATGATACAGTTGTATACACAGAGAATCCAAAGAATCCATAAGGAAACCACTCAAGCTGATAGAAGAGTTCAGCAAAGCCTCAGGATACAAGATAAATATAATCAGTAGGATTCCTTTATATCAACAACGAGATCATTGATGAAGAAATCACCAAGTCAATACCATTTACTATAGCACCTAAGAAGATAAAGTACCTAGGAATAAATTTAACCAGGGAAATAACAGACCTTTCCAAAGAGAATTACACACTCTTCTTACCAGACACTGAGAGAGACTTACATAAATGGAGAAACCAACTCTGCTCATGGATGGGAAGACTTAATGTTGTCAAGACATGTATATTATCCAAGGCAATCTATTTACATAATGCAATCCCAATAAAAGTTCCAGTGACATTTTTTAGTGAGATGGAGGAACAAATTACAAACTTTGGAAATCAAAGTAGCCCCTGGTAAGTAAAGCACTTCTAAAGAAGAACAAACTGGGAGGCCTCTCATTACCCGACTTTAGAATCTATTACACTGCCACAGCAGCCAAAACAGCCTGGTACTGGTACAAAAAGAGACAGATAGATCAATGGAACAGAATAGAGACCCCAGAGATGACATCATTTGCCTATGAACAGTTGACATTTGACAAAGGCCCTAAGACATTAAACTAGAGTAAAAACAATCTCTTCAACAAATAGGGCTGGCAAAATTGGATGTCCATCTGCACTAAACTGAAACAAGACCCATATCTTAAACCTTATACAAAAACCCACTCAAACTGGATAAAAGACCTAAATATCAAATCTAAAACAAAAAAGCTTATTCAAGAAAAAGTAGGAGCAACAATGGAAGTTTTAATACACAACATAGACAGACTTCAAAATCTGCCAAACAAACCACAATCATCAGAAGAGATAATAGATAAATGAGAACTACTGAGAATCAAACACTTCTGTTCATCCAAAGACTTTGTTAACAGAATTAAAAGGTCACCTACAAAATGGGAAAAAATACTTGGTATCTGTATGTCAGACCAATGCCTGATCTCCATAATTGATAAGGTATTATAAAATATCAATAAGAAAAAGATAAATCATCCAATCAAGCAATGGGCAAAGGAGATGAACAGACACATCTCTAAAGTGGAGATCCAGGCAGGCAAAGAATACATGCAGAGATACTCACGATCATTATCTTTTAAAGAAATTGAAATCAAAAGGACAATGAAATACCATCTTACCCCAACAAGGTTGACCATGATCCAAAAAAGGCAAAACAACAAATAGTGGAGAGGCTGTGGGAAGACTGGAACTTTCCTACACTGTTGGTGGGATTGCAAAATGGTGCCACCTCTTTGGAAAGCAATCTGGCATTCCCTTAAAAAATGGATATAGATATATCATTTGACCCAGTAATTTCACTGCTTGGAATATGTCCTACAGAATCAAAGCCATTCACACCAACTGATACATGCATACGAATGTTCATTGCAGCACAGTCCACAACAGCAAAAAGATGGAATCAACCCAGGTGCCCAATAACAGAGGAATGGGTATGTAAACTATGGTATAAATACTCAATGGAACACTATGCAATGATAAAGAACAACAAAGATAGCAGGAAATATAACCTGGTTTCAACTGGAGGACATTATGCAGAGTGAAAGTAGCCAGCAACAAAAGGACAAATATTGTGTGAGAGCTCTACAATAGGAGCTTAAAAACAGACTCATGCATAGAAGAAAAGCCTCTTTGATGGCTGCAAAGATTGGGAGGGAGGAACGGGGAGGGGAGGGTTTAGATTAGACAGTTGGTAGAAATTTGGTAGGGTGAAATCAGTGACAGCACACATTGGAAAGAAGATTAATATTAACTGGACTTCAACACAATTTTAGTACTTTTTCCATTTTAACCCAGTACTGCAAGGACAGAGTACCTGGGGCAGGGGGCCAGGGACAATGTTCTCAGGAGAAATCGAGGCCAATTGGCACAGCTAGGGTTTTGGTAATGACGACTCTCTGTACCCCACATCGGTGAGTGTCATCTGGAGTCATAAAGCTGCCAAGCTGCCGTCTGAGGGTACTGCAAGTGGTCCCAACTCAACAGGAATGGATGATCACTGAGGACCAGAATGACATGGGACAAAGAGAATCCAGAAGACAGACATCAACTCTTGGAGAGAACCGGGTGGCACCTGGCCATCACTGGTGATAGCCAAGATAGAGATCACAGTATTGAGTCTCACTGGCAACACAAGAATAAATAGGGATGCACCCTGAGATCTCCACTAAAAGACTGCAATTGATGTTCCAAGGGCTTTGGAGTTCACCTAAGAGCATGGCCCCAGGCCTGATGCTGCCCCTGCCCATAAATCATAATGAAGGTCAACTTTTCAGACAGCAATTGATTGGAGTTGGTGATGCAGAGCGACCATATCTTGTGGGAACTTGATGGTTCTACGCATCTATAGGATGTCTTCCTGCTGACCACTTACTGGAGAAAAGGGAGTGGGTGGAGAGCAGGGGATCAGACTGTTGGGAGAATAGAATATGTGCCCCGACCTGCGGGGCGAATCAACAGAGGGACGAGGGGGAGCCTGTGAAAATGAAAGTGGGGCAAAAGATGCGAAGAAATGGAGGCAAGACAAAATTCTGATCAAGCCTCGAAATTTTTTTATTACAACAGCGGAATACATATACACTGAGGAAGGTAGGGGTTTAGAATCGGGTGATATCTGGTGTGAGGCACTTGGTGTTTTATGCTTGGTTAGGCAGTATGCCTGGACAGTGACGCTGGGCAGTGACGCCGGGTAATCTTCGCGCACGCGCATTTTCAGGGGCTTTCCAGACTTCCTGTTTTGGGGGGCCTGAAGTTTTTTCATGGCCCCCGACATTTTCTCCCTTTTTGTTTTGTTTTGGGAGGTGGCCTTTAACCGGGAGAGGGAGTAGTGACCTGGCTCCTCCTGTTATAGTATTTGGCTCTTGGTATCTTTTGGGGAGGAGAGGCAGAGCCGTTTTAATGTTTTTAGGATAGATACCAACCTCTATGCAAGCCAGGTATGCTCCAGGGAAACGTAGAGGAGTTAATGATAACTTTCCCTCGCAATGCTTTGCTTCGCCCTCCTCCCAATACCCATACCTCTCTTCCCAAGTTGGTAAGGAGGTAAGCATGCCTCTACTTTTCATTCTGTCCCCTTGGGGAAGAAGTCGGAGTACCCATTTTTAGCGGCGTACTCATCGTCAACTGCCAGGCGGTGGTAATGGACTTGGATAGGTTTAGCCAATGCTGAATCTGTTTGTTGTTTGATAAAGCTTGTAAGCCTTTTGAAAGCCCAAGGGTCAAAAGACAAAATTAACATTAAACCGAGAAGGGGGCCGAGGATAGGGAGGATGTAGGGGAGGAATCCGTTCAGTCCAGTCCCTAAAGGGTTTTCTTGTAGTTCCCTTCTCCTGTTTCGCAGGTCTTCTTGTAAATCTTTTATCTTGTTTCGGACAATCCCGGATTTATTGGCATAGAAGCAGCAGTGTTCCGAACAAGGCGATAAGAAGCTGCTGTTTGTTCACAGGGCCTCCGAATCCTCCGTGCACCGGCGGAGCGAGGATCATTAACAGAATGACAATTTTCATGACCTAGAAGCAAGAAGAATCTTTCTCAGGGGTTCTTTCCCTGGATGGGGGTTTATCATTAATGGGCTTGACAAGACGTTCGGGTAACCACCGAGGGGCCCTGTCTGGGGTATCATGCACACAAGCGTGGCCTCTTCCCCAGATAAGAACCGGATCAAGACCATGCCATTTGTGGGTGACAGGATCTTTCCACATAACCTTGGCATATTGATTTTTAGTTTCTTGGTGCCAAAGGCGATCTGCTGCAGATTTTTCATTAAGATCCAATTGTAGGAAATTAAGGATGAATAATGCATGATTTAGGAGGTTATGAGGGGAACCTTTAGTGGGGTAAACAGTGTTTGTTTTAAGTTTGGACATGGTACTCTTAAGGGTTTGGTGGGCTCGTTCTATTATGCCCTGACCTTGAGGATTATAGGGAATGCCAGTTACATGTTTGATCTGGAATTGACTGCAGAAGTTTTTAAAGGTTTGTGATGTGTAGCCTGGCCCATTGTCTGTTTTGATTTGTTGGGGCTTTCCCATGATGGCCATACATTGAAGCGTGTGTGCTATGACATTCTTAGAGGCCTCACCACTGTGGAGGGTGGCATGGAGGAACCCACTATAGGTGTCAATGGTTACATGGGTATATTTAAGGTTACCAAATTCAGGAATGTGGGTAACATCCATTTGCCAAATTTCATTGGGGAGTAGGCCCCTTGGGTTAACCCCCAGATGGGGGAGTGGCAAGAGAGTAACACATGCTGGACAATCTTTAACGATCTGTCTAGCCTGTTCTCTGGAAATCTTAAACATAAGGCGGAGTGTGCGGGCATTGAGATGATGAAGGGCATGGCTTTGTGTAGCCCTGGTGACGAGGTCGGTGGTGAGTGAAAGGACAAGGCGGGTTTGTTTGTCTGCAAGATCATTACCCTGGGAAAGTGGACCAGGAAGGTCCGCGTGGGCTCGCAAATGTCCAATAAAGAAAGGGGTATGTCTTTTTAAAATGAGGGATTGAAGTTGTTGAAAAAGAGACACAGCATTGGAAGATGGTTTGATATAAGGAACTGTTTCTAACACTGGGACTGAGAGAGCTATGTAAGCGCTATCGGTGTAAAGATTGAAGGGAACATCATGTAGTATTGTGAAGACCTGTAAGATAGCGAAAAGTTCCACAAGCTGGGCTGACTTAAAGGGAGACTGGGCACTGTAAGGCTGTGAATTTATGACCCAAGCCGCAATGCCAGAGGAGGACCCATCTGCGAAGACCAGGGAGGCCTCTCTCAAAGGACTTGTCGAGGTTATTTTGGGGAAGGTAAAAGGATGCAGCCGCGCGAACTGAAGGAGTTTATGAGATGGATAGTGGTTATCGACTGTACCCAAAAACGTGGATAGGGTTATTATCCAGTCATCATCGTTTTGAGAAAGCCAGTCTATCTGTTCTTTGGTGTAAGGGATAATAAGTTGGTCAGGGTCTTTGCCGAAATGTTGGCGGCTCTTTTCTCGGCTCAGTCTTACAAGTTTGGCCACTAGGGACGGATAGGTGAGGAGAACCTTGGTCGGTGTGGCAGATAGATGTACCCACAAGAGGGGGCCATTTTGCCACAAAACCCCTGTGGGTGTGTTGTGTGGCACAGACAATAAGGGCAAAAGGCTGCTCATAAGTTATGAAGGTAACCTGTTGTTGTTGTATGGCCTTTTCAACAATGTGAAGGGCCCTTTTTGCCTCAGGGTTAAGTTGACTGGGAGAATGGGGGCTGGCATCCCCATGAAGAGTATCAAACAACGGTCTCAGCTCCCCTGTTGTAAGTTTGAGGTACGGTCGGAGCCAATTAATATCTCCCAGGAACTTCTGAAAATCATTGAGTGTGTGTAGATGAGAGGTTTTTAGATTGATTTTTTGAGTGGTGATTTGATTATTATTTAATTCAAAACTGAGGTAATAATAAGGGTCAGTAAGTTGTATTTTGTTCGGGGCAATTTGAAGTCCAAGGGAAGTTAGTTGGCAAGTTAGGTCCTGGCTGCACTTAAGTACCTCTAAACTGGAGGCCCCTGCCAGTAAAATATCATCCATGTAATGAATGATATAAATGGAAGACCATTGACGCTGAAGAGGATCTACAGCCTGGGCAACAAATTTTTGGTATAGAGTGGGACTATTGGCCATGCCCTGAGGGAGAACTTTCCACTGATAGAGCTGCATTGGTCCTTTAAAATTAATAACTGGAGGCTAAACGCAAAGCGCTCTCTATCAAGTGGGTGAAGAGGGATTGTAAAGAAGCAATCTTTGAGATCAATAATGATTTTAAAATAGTTAGCTGGAATGGCAATGGGGGTGGGGAGTCCAGGTTGGAGAGCCCCCATTGTAAACATGGTTTTGTTAATTTCTCTGAGGTCCTGAATGAGTCGCCATGACCCATTTTTATTTTTGATCACAAATATAGGAGTATTCTAGTGAGAGGTGGTTGGTTCTAAATGTCGAGCAGCCAGCTGTTCCCGCACCAACGCTGTGGCAGCTGCGAGTTTTTGTTCAGTCAAGGGCCATTGATCTACCCACACTGGAGACTCAGATTTCCACTTAATCTTATCAGCACAGGGTGCAGGGGAGTCAATGAACGCTAAGGAAAATTTTCACTTCCCAAGCCTGAACGGTTATTTTTAGGCTCTACAGGAAGAGGCTGCTTTATACCTTGGTTATTTTTTCCCAGTCCTTGTCCCGGCAGGAACCCTAGGTTAAGCATCTGTTGGGTAATTATCTCATTTGGGCTACACATGATGATCCCTAATTGGGATAAGACATCACGATCCCATAGATTAACAGGTAAACCCCGAACAAGGAAAGGTTGAATCTGTCCAGAGTTACCCTCAGAGTCCTTCCAAGTAAGAATTTTTGAGCTTTGTTTAGGGTTGACAGACTGGCCAATGCCTTCAAGATGAGTTATTGAGGCCTCACAGGGCCAGTTGGAGGGCCAATACTTAGCTGATATTACTGTGGCATCTGCCCCTGTATCCACTATCCCTTCAAAGGCCTTACCATCTAACAGGAGGGTGTTTTGGCCTGTCAGGGGTTACTGGTTGTACCCAGTAGGTGTCGGAAGACCCAAAGGCAGAGTTTAATCTAGTGGACTGTATGTGTTTGGTGGGTGTGGAATCTATAGGAAGTAATATAAGTTGTGCTATTCTTTTTCCTTTTGGAATAGACAGGGGCCCCAACAGAGCTGAGGCCAAAAGAGTAATTTGTCCTGTGTACTCATTATCAATGACCCCAGGGATGACATGAAGGCCGGTCAATGAGGAACTGCCACGCCCTAAGATCAGACCAAACATTCCCGGGGGTAGCGGACCATAGACCCCTGTAGGGATGAGCTGAACACCCTGATCGGGCACTAATACTGTATCAGTGGTGGAACAGAGGTCCAATCCTGCGCTTCCAGGGGTGGCGCGGCAGAGGGAGCTGATACTTGTCTTTGTGTCTGTTTCTGGGGGACGAACCTGACTGTCCCTAGGTTCTGTCCTGAGGGTGGGGCCAGGGGCTGGCCCCGCTGGGAGTTTCCCTGTTTTGGGGGGAGAGGTTGACCGTTGATGTCAGTTTTAGAAAAACAATCTGCGGCCCAATGTTTGCCTTTCTTACATCGGGGGCACACTGAAGTGGGAGGTCCCCGATTTTGTTTATTTGTGGGGCATTCGCGTATATAATGTCCAAGCGGTTTGCAATTGAAGCAAGTTTTTTGTTGTTTACCATGGTCAAGTCCCTTAAGAGTGGCCCCTATAGCTATACCAATGGCATGAGAAGCTCCTATTCCTGAACAAAGTTTAACATAGTCAGCGAGGCTGCCACTACGGTGAGGTCTTAACGCCTCTTGACAAGAAGGGTTAGCGTTTTCGAAGGCAAGATGTTTAATGAAGGCACTATCAGTTTCTCCTTCCCCCACCAAATGCTCAGCAGCGTCAGTTAGGTGGCTGACAAAGTCACTGTAGGACTCATCAGGGCCTTGACAGATTTTAGCTAAGGAGGTGGTGGCTGAACCCTTTGGGGGAAGACGCCTCCAGGCCTTGAGGCCGGCGTTTTGTATTTGTGCTAATAAACCAGGGGGAAAATTTGCCTGTTTCTCATTAGTATCATAGGGAGTTCGCCCCAAGAGTTTATCTCTTGTCCAAGAGCGGGACGTACTACTTTCACTATTGCGCTGGGCGGTTTCGCAGCAGTTTTCTGCAAAATCGGTGCGCCAGAGTACGAAATCGCCCCTGGATAAGGTGGCTCATGCCAGGAAATGCCAATCATTAGGGGTTAGCCATTGCTCACTTAGGCTTTCCAGTATGGCCAGGCTGTAGGAGGCAGTAGGGCCATAATTATTAACAGCCACTTTTAAGTCTTTCGGATGTTTGAGGTTTAGGCGGCGGTATTTTTGTCTGTCTGAACTACTTTCATCTGGGGAAGGATTTTCCTCATCAGAGGCCTCTCCCCCCGAGCCTGGGCCCTCATCTGGATCGCTGGCCACCTCCTCTTCCTTAACCTCAGGTTGAAGCTTTTGACTACGGGTCACAGGAAATGTGAAGAGGGGGTCTTTGGGACTTGAGCCCTTGGGGATTTTCTTTGAAACCTGGCTGAGCGCTGTGGAAGCAAGCTCCGCCTCAAGGGCTCGGATTTCTTTGATAAGCTGTAAGTATTTGCGTTTCTGAGTCAGCAGTTCTCTTAAGGAGGAAACTTCTTGAGTGAGGGAGATTTTAGCCTGCCGAATGGGGTCTGAAACCATGATTGTGCTGTGCTCTGGGTTAAGGGGTGAGGTGAGGGGAGCTGGGGGACCTTGGGGGTATGGAGGAGGTTTTAGAGTTTCATTGGGGGACCACGGAAGGCGGGGGTGGTGGCAGCTGAGGGTCCCATGGCCCCGGACACAGCGGCACCGGCTGGGCGGGGCGAGCAGCAAGGGGAGGGGGCGGTGAAAGCCCAACGGTCGCCGCTGCCCTGGTATTGCGCAGTCTGTTTTTCCAATACTTCCTGGTCTTCGGGGGACAACTGACCCGCATCGGGATTGTCCCTAAAGGGTTTTAAAGATGGGTAAGTCAGGGTAGGTGGGTCAGGATTTGTTTGAGGGATTTCCTTTATATCAACTATCTGAGGCTCCTCTGAAGCTGTCTGAGGCTCCTCTGAAATATTTATAGAAACTGATGGGCAAGCGGAGGTGGGGCGAGAGCTATTTCGAAGGACCGTCTCCCCCATGTGAGCAAGTTTTTGAACATCTGGGTCTTTAAGGGAGCTTTGCAACACATCACTAATCAAATTCCAATATGAAAAGGCAGTTACAGGGACCTTCTCAGGTACAAAGGCTCTATAATAATCATTTAAGCAATCTCCAACCCTACTCCAACATTTAGAGTCTATTGTCCCTTGCTGGGGAAACCAAGGACAAACATCAGACAAAAATGTAAACAATTGTGCGAGATCTTTTTTCTTAGCCTTAATCCTTCGCATCTTGAAGGAATCCTTGATTCCTGTAAGGAAGAGTTCATGTGAACTCAGTTCTTGCCCCGTGCTTCTTCCCCACTTACCTCTAACAGATCAGTCTCGCAGGGCGGCTAGTCCCGCGGTGATCAGGAACGAGTCTTCTCACGGGTCAATACCTCGTGGTAACTCAGGACGAGCCAAACTCACACCTCATGGAGGCTCAAGGGGTGCCTGGCCAGGGCTTTTCAAGCGGGTCTTTTCAACAGCTCTCTACCTCGGGCCCCAGGCTGGGAGCCAGTTTTGCCCCGACTCGCAGGGTGAATCAACGGAGGGATGAGGGGGAGCCTGTGAAAATGAAAGTGGGGCAAAAGATGCGAAGAAATGGAGGCAAGACAAAATTCTGATCAAGCCTCAAAATTTTTTTGTTACAACAGCGGAATATATACACACTGAGGAAGGGAGGGGCTTAGAATCGGGTGATATCTGGTGTGAGGCACTTGGTGTTTTATGCTTGGTTAGGCAGTATGCCTGGACAGTGACGCTGGGCAGTGATGCTGGGCAGTGACACTGGGTAATCTTCGTGCATGCGTGTTTTCAGGGGCTTTCCAGACTTCCTGTTTTTTGGGGCCTGAAGTTTTTTCATGGCCCCTGACAGATACGTGTGGAGCAGAGAGGAAGAGTGTGCTGTCACTGGGCAGGGAGAGCAGTGGGAGCTACATATAGGTGAGCATGTGAATTTGCATAGGAAAGTACATTTTCATTCAATGATAATTTTAAAAATAAAAAGGTGAGATGAGTGATATCCTGGATCGAAAGACATGACTCATCTATTTGTTGCTTACAAGGAACACACCTTAAACTTAAAGATATGAACAAACTGAAAATTAATCTCAGGTAAAATAGATTTTAATGTAAAATCCACCATCATGGATAAGGATGGTCAGTATTTATTGCTGAAATGTTCAATACACAAGCAGGACCTAACAATTAAATATGCACCGAACACCAAGAGCATCTAAATACTTTGAACAAATGCTTGACTACACTGAAAAATGAAGCAGATCACTCTACAATAATAGTTCAAGACTTCAACACTCTACTTTCAGTAATGGAGAGATCATCCAGAAAAAAAGTTCAGTAAAGACACAGAAGGTCTTACTGCAACCATTAAACAATTAGACTTCATCTGCATCCACAAAACTTTTATCCATCAACAGATAAGTACAACTTTTTCTCCAATGCAGATGTAGCATTTTCCTGAATAGACCATGTGTTAGGATGTAAACCAAGTTTCAAGACAATCCAAACCGTTGACTTACTGCAAAGCATCTTCTCAGATCATAAGGCACAAAAGTCAAAATCAATAACAGGAAAAACAGGTAAGAATCGGAACTCATGGAAACTGAACAGCACCTTGCTTAAAAAGCCATTGGTTATAGAAGAAATCAAGGATGAAATAAAGAAATTTATGGATTGCAATGAGAATCAAAACACATCCTCCCACAACCTATGGAATACAGCCAAAGCAGTGGTCAGAGGTGAATTTATCCCTATAAATGCACACATCCAGAGGGAAGAAAAAACCCAAACCAAATCATTAACCCTATAGTTTGAACAAGTAGAAAGAGAGCAACAGAGGAACCCGTCAGACACCAGAAGAAAACAGACAATAAAGATCAGAGCAGAACTAAATGAGTTAGAGAATAGAAGAACAGTCAAAAAAAAGAACAAAACCAAAAGCCAGCTTTTTGAAAAGATCAACAAAGTTGATAAATCAGTGGCTAAATTTACAAAATAAAAGAGGAAAGGAAGTGAATAACACAAATAAGAAATGAGAGGCGAGACGTCGCAACAGACACAACAAAAATCTAAAGTGTCATAACAGAATACTATGAAAGACTGTAATCTAACAGATTTGAAAACTAAGAGGAAATCGACAAATTTCTAGATTCATATCACCTGCTAAAATTATCACAAGGAGAAAAACAACTTAATAAACTCATCACAAAGAAAGAAGTTGAAAAAGTCATTAAAAATTACCAACCAATAAAAGCCCTGGCCCATAAGGCTTCACCACAGAATTCTGCCAAGCTTTTAGAGAAGAGTTAACCCCAATACTACTGAGACTATTTTTGCAGCATAGAAAGGGATAGAATACTCCCAAATTAATTCTATGAAGCCAGCATAACCCTGATACCAAAGCCAGGGAAAGAACCCCCCACCCCCAAAGGAGAATTACAGATCAGTATTACTCATGAACCTAGATACAAATTCTTCAACAGAATCCTTGCCAATAGAAAAAAAAAAAAATTCATCATGACCAATTGGGAATCATACCAGCAACACAAGGCTGGTTCAGCATCAGAAAAACAACTAATATGATCATCCACATAAATAACACAAAAGATAAGAATCACTTGATTTTGTCAATTGATGCAGAAAGGGCATTTGACAAAGTCAAACACCCATTCACACTAAAACCTCTCAGCAAAATAGGATAGAAGGCAAATTCCTCAATGCAATAAGGGTCATTTATACAAAGCCAACTGCCTACATCATCCTGAATGGAGAGAGACTGAAAGAATTCTTGAAAAAGGGAACTAGACAAGTATGCCCACTCACCACTTCTCTTTAACATTGTAGTAGAAGTTTTGGCCAGAGCAATTAGACAAGTTAAAGAAATAAAGGCCATCTGCATCAGCAAAGAAGTAAAAATCTCCCTATTTGTAGATAAGATGACTGTATACACAGAGAATCCTAAAGAATACTCCAACTAGTAGAAGAAGTTGGCAAAGTATTACTATACAAGATAAACATAAGTAAATCAGCAGAATTCCTTTATACCAATAAAGAGATCATCAATGAAGGAATCACCAAATCAATACCATTTATGATAGCCCCCAAGGAGATAAAATACCTAGGAAAAAAATCTAACTGGAGAAATAGGTGACCTATACAAAAAGAACTACAAGACCTTTCTGCAAGAAACCAAAAGGGACTTATGTAAGTAGAGAAACCTACCCTGCTCATGGATTGGAAGACTTAACATTGTGAAAATGTCTGTTTTACTCAAAGTGATCTACATATACAATGCAACCGCAATACAAATTCCAGTGACATTTTTTAAGGAGATGGGAAACAAATCACCAACTTTGTTTAGAAAAGGAAGAAAGCACTACCTAAGTAAAGCACTACCTAAGAACAAGAACACAGTGGGAGGCCTCCAACTGCCCCACCTTAGAACCTCTTCCACTGCCACAGCCTCGTACTGATAGAAAAAGAGACATAAAGACAAATGGAACAGAGTTGAGACCACAGAGATGCTACCATCCTCTTATGAACAGTTGATATTTGACAAAGGCCGTAAGATTGTAAACTGGGGTAAAAACAATCTTTTTAACAAATGGTGCTGGCAAAACTGGATATCCATCTGCAAAAAATTGACACAAGATCCATGTCTCATACTTCACACAAAAACCAACTTAAATTGGATAAAAGACCTAAATATAAAACCTAAAACAATAAAGATCATGCAAGAAAAAATTAGGGTCAACAATGGAAGTTTTAATGCACAGCTTAGACAGACTTCAAAATCTGACAAAGCATGATCAACAGAAGAAACAATAGATAAATGGGAACTAGTAAGAATCAAACCCTTCCAAAGATCTTATCAAAAGAATTAAAAACCACCTACAGAATGGGAAGAAATATTTAGCAACTATGTATCAGACTGATGTGTGATCTCCAAAATCTACAAGGTACAGCAAAATATCAACATGAGAAAAGTAAATAACCCAATTAATTGCTTGACAGACACTTCAGCAAAGAGAACATCCAGGCAGCCAAAAGACAGGTGAGGAAATGCTCACAATCACTAGCTATTAAACAAACACAAATCAAAACTACAATGAGATACTGTCTCACCCCAACACAGTTAGCCATAATCCAAAAAAGACAAAACAAGTGCTGGAAAGACTGTGGAGAAATTGGAACTCTCCTACACTGTTGATAGGATTGCAAAATGGTACAACCTCTTTAGAAAGCACTCCACCATGAGTCAGATCCAACTTGAAGGCACTTGGCCTTGGCTGGCTGGCACTCCCTTGAAAAACTGGGTATAGATATACCATTTGACCCAGTAATTCCACTTCTTGGAATATACCCTATAGAATCAGGGGCAGTCATATGAACAGACACAACATATGATGAATGTTTATTGCAGCACAATTCACAACAGGAAAAAGATGGAATCAACTCAGATGCCTAATAATGAATGAATGGATAAGGAAACTATGGTACATACACTCAAAGGAACATTTTGTAATGATAAAGAACAATGATGATTTTAGGAAGCACCTCATAACCTCATTTCAATTGGAAGACACACTAAGTGAAGTCAGTCAGTGACACAGGACAAATACTGTATGAGTGCCCTATCATAAGGACTTAAACATAGACTTACGTGCAAAAGAAAAGACTCTGATGACTTCAGTGGTGGAGAGGGAGGGGGAGGGCTGGTCACAGATTAGATAGCTGAAAGAAATTTGATTAGGTTAAAGCAGTGACAACACACAGTAGAAAGAACATCAATTTAACTGGATTTCAGTGTAAACTGAAAACTCTTGTAATCTTAACCCAACATTGCAAGGATGGAGTAGCAGGAGTAAGGGGCAGGGAACCATGCTCTTAGGAGACACTGAGGCCAATTGGCATAACCAGCCTATCGCTAAGAGAGTCTTCTGAACCCCATGTTGGTGAGTAGCAAGCTGCCATCTGAGGTACAATAAATGGTCCCACCTCATCCGGAATGGACGATCACCAAGAACAACAAAACCACAAGGGAAAAAGACCTCCCAGGTGACAGAGGAACACATGTGAATGGGTGACTGAATTGACATGTGACTAGAAGAACCAGATGGTGCCTGGCCACTACCAAAGACAGCTGTGATGTGGCGCTCAATGACGAGTCCCAGTGACAAGACAAGAAAAAACAGGGGTGCACTGCAAAATTCCACTGAAAGACCCCAACTGGTGGTCCGGCACCCTGGGGATTCCATTAGGAACATGGACCCTAGACCTGCTGCTCCTGACTGGAAAATATTAATGATGTCAACTCTTCTGATAGGAATAGACTAGACTCATGGATAGTGTGACCATATGATGTGTGTACTTTATGGGTTCAATGCATGTATAGGATGCTATCTTACTGGCCTCTTACTAGAAGGGAGAGGAGGTGGCAGGAGAATTTTAAGAGGATATGACATATACAGAACAAAATGAGAAGTGTGTTGTCACCAGGCAAGGAGAGTAGAAGGAGCTGCAGATAGGTGGGCATGCAAATTTAATTTGGATTGTATACTTTAACTTGATTCCCAAAAAAACAAACAAACAAAAAAAAGTATGGGAAAATCAATACTTCATGAGGTTTTCTAAAACTGGAAAACAAAATCACTATCCATATTGAAATAGCCATCTACTTAGTGCTAGTACAATCAATTTTAGTGTTCCAAATCGAGGCACATCATTATCATATAATTTTCTACCACTGGAAAGAATAATAAATGATTCCCGAGGAAAAAAAGAAAACACAGAAACGCTAGAGTGTGTAGACTATAGATTTTTAGGGATCAAGAGTAAAATCTGAAAGATTTCTGAGTGAGAAAAAGTTTTTTGTTTCAAGTCAGTAACAAAGAATTATTTAAAAATTACAAAATATGTTGCTGTACTTGTAACATCTGGTAATAAGCATATAGTTCCAAAACCGTATTGAAATTTTTTCCATATAGATAGATAGGTATCTATAGGAACCCCTGTGGCATAGTGGCTTAAGTGCTAAGTCTGCTAACCAAAGGTAGGCAGTTCAAATCTGCCAGGTGCTCCTTGGAAATTCTATGGGGTAATTCTACTCTGTCCTCTAGAGTCGCTACAAAACTCAATGGCAGAGGGATTTATGTATGTGTGTATATATATATGTATATACATACACATACACAATCCATGTATGTGTATATATTTACACACACAATTCATACGTGTATATATATATACATATATTATATACACATATATATAATATATATGCCAAGCCAAGTGCCGTCAAGTCTATGCATATATGTAAAATTTATATGCACATATATAAAACTGGTTAAAATGAGTACTAATAACTAAAAATACTCACTGATTAAGGTTATATTAAACTTTTCATGTAGTGATCGCATCTTACCTTAATGAGGGAGTAAAAGATCTTCCTGGAACTGTAGATTCTAGAAAATAAATTGTTGGTGTATTGAAAATTATTTAGGGATTAAAAGTTTGGGTAAATGTTATACAAAAAAGACAAATTGTGGAAATATATTATTTCAGTACTTGAAATACATGGTATCAGTGTATCAATGTAAGGATGCTGTCCCCTACTGCCATGGACTGAATTGTGTTCCCCCCAAAAACGTGTGTTTCAACTTGGTTAGGCCATAATTCCCACGATTGTGTGATCATCAATATTTTTTCATAAGATGAATTATCAACAGCTATACTGATGATATTTACAAGGTTAGGTTCTGACTTACATCAATCTTTTTTGAGATATAAAAGAGAGAAGTGACTGGAGAGACACTGGAAGTTCATACCGCCAAGAAAGGAGTACCAAGGGCAGTGCATGACCTGAGGCTCCTACTCTGAGATGCTGCTCGACCAAAGAAGTAGTGATGCATCACAGAGATCTTCCTCCAGAACCAACGGAGATGAAAAACCTTCCCCTGGAACTGATGCCTTGAATTTGGACTTGTAGCTTACTAGACTGTGAGACAATAAACTTCTCTTTGTCAAGGCCATTCACTTGGGTTATTTCTGTACAACAGCACTAGATGACTGATACACACATGACCATAGATTTCTACATAAAACAAAAATGTAACCACACAGCTGTCTCAGAAAGCAGCATCTGAAGAAAAACCTTTTTATTGTATCTTTTGATTCAGCCTTAGGTTATACAATCTGGTTACTGATGCACCATGACATTTAGCCTCTACACTTCCAAGAATTATTTTTTAAGGTCTACACCTATATGTGGAAACCCTGGTGGTATAGTGGTTCAAGTTATGGCTGCTAACCAAAAGATCAGTAGTTTAAATCCACCAGGCATTCCTTAGAAACTCTGTGGGGCATATACAGTCCCTATGAACTGAAATCCGCTGGATGACAGTAGGATTTTTATTTAGTTAGCTCTTTTATTACCTTTACTTTGTTCTTTACTTGCTATCAAAAACAGTCATCTCTCCTTTTCTGATCTGTTGTGCTGAATGATATAAAAGTAGAGAGAGTAAAAAACATTGAATAGAGAAGAGAAATTTGTTGATTTGCCATCGAAACAAAGAGACTTCCATAAGTAACCTGCTTCTATGACTGTGCATCAGTGTATTTTTGTGTGTGTGTGTGTGTGCACGTGTGTTTACTTCATGAGAGCTTAATAACCGTTCTGTAGAAAACTACTTAGCACGGGATTTCTATTTATAACCTCATGGAAGTGCTGTTTGAAGGCAGCATAATCTTTGTTGTTTTATTTACTGCATGCAACATAGCTCGGTGAATGAATTGTGCACACATAAAGTTTCTACATAAGGAAGTATCTTCGTTCAAAGAAAAAGACAACTGCCCTTGCATAGTCAGCACTACTGCCTCATGCTTTTTGTGTTTGTGCCAAAGTACTTTTGGTAATATTAATTGAAAGCAGGTATTTTAAATAGAGTCATGGGAGCTTGCCTTGCTACACAGCTCAGTAACTATAGAAAGCATCCATCCATCAGTACTGATCACACTATTGAATATTGTGTTGTGGCATCCACCCAAGACATTGCATCTATCTAATCATTGACTTAACATTTACCTCAATCTATTTCAAGACAAGAAATGAAATGCTTGCTGCAAAATTACATTTTCAGCAATTTCTGATAAAGGGAGGAGATGAACTTTCAACGGAGCAAATGTTTTCTAAGTGGATTTTTAAGACCTGGTGCATCAGGTCTTGAGTTCATTGATTTGTATTGGACCAAAAGGAACAAGTTGAAAGGGGACGTCTGTCCAGTGGAAGAGAGTTGGAAGGAGACTACTTATTCCCTGAATCACAAGCCTTAAGCCAAATTTAAAGACCTGCTCAGAAAGCAAATTTCTTTTGATCCCTTAAAATAAAATTTCATAATCCTGTAAGCATAGAGATAAATCTTTTGAGACATTTAAAGGGAAAATACATTAGCTCAGTAGGTGGTTCAAAGGACTGGAAATGGAATATAGGACCTTTCCCCTCTAGGCTGCCATTTGACAAATGCAGCCCAGGTTTACAGTGATCATAATTTGTCTCATTGTGTTGCACTATGACAGCTTAAGGAATAGACATCGGACCTTCACTAAGATAGGAACACTTGGATTTCAAGGGACAGCACACCCATAGATCACTTCATTGGTCTCTGAACCTAAAATTGATACGCTACTTATATGTGAAAAAATGTTCTCTTTTAACAAACCATCACAATGAAAAGTAAGTTTTCCCCCAGGTAGGCAATTAAAGCATTATTTCTGAAGCTTATTAAGTCAGAGACTTTAACAGGTTTACCCCCAGCTAAAGTAACTGCAGATACTCTTCCCATTCATTCATTCGAATCCATTTTTAGTAGTATTAAAGTGTTTGCTTCACATTACCAGGAAGTGTTTAATCATTGTCTTTTAATGCCATTATGCTTTTCCTCTTTGAGTAGAATAAAGGTAAATAAAAATGTACACACAGGTTCTTTTCCTGCTTGTAATTTTGGAAGCTATATTTCTCCACCATGACAGCTAATGTGGTCTTGTTTTTGATTTTCCTTTTTTTTTACCTTATACAATACCTGCCAACTTGTATGTAGCCAATGACCAGTTGACCACTATCTTGTTTCAAGTTGTTGCTGAATTCCAAGGGTCTTCTTGTCTAGGGATCTTACTCTTAGGAGCACCAGATGGTCTTGTCTGGAGATCCTGCAGATGCATTCTATTTCAGGGACCAAGTTATACTGTATTCTAGCACAGGGAGAGCAACCCATTATTCTGGAGGAAGAATGTTATGAAAGAAGTGCTAAAAAAAAGTCTTGTAATGGTCTCGTTGTGAATAAATATGGAGTTCTCAGTTTGATTTTAAATTCATGGTGCCTGGTTCAAAAATTGTCTACTTATCCCTTTTTCTCTCCCAAATGTAGGTAAAATAGCTAGTTTTAAAATGGAAAATCAATGGTTATTGGCCACAGTCAGACTTATAAATATTTTACTCAGAGGCTTACAAAGAAATGGCATAGAAATTCCAAGGTATTTCAGAAAGAACCTAAGAAGTGCAATTTTAAATGACTTAAGCTGGGAACTGCTACAATAATATATTCAAAACGCAGCTAACTCAGTCTTCAATACTCAAAACTTTTCTTCTTCCTTTTTCCCTTGCTATTTCCTTCTTTCACTCTATCATGTTCTGAAAGGAAATTAACACATTTTGCTTGTGACTTACATCAATGCTTCATTTCTTTGAGGAATTCTAACCAGTAGATAGCCTACTACCTATGATGGTAGACTTTAAGCACAGAGATTTACAAACAGGTTGATGTTAGTGAAACATACTCCTAAACAGCCTAAGCTTACCAAGTATGAGTGTACAGTACATTTTAATTGATGATATTTCTTTTATTGTTTAGAATTGGAGTCACAATTTCGAAGCTAGTAAAATTATAAAATTTGTAAATACTATAATCTAGTTGAATGCATGCTTTTCATGTGTAGTGTTTTATTACATATTCTTCTTTTAATTATACATCCCAAAAGAAAGTCTATATTCATGTAAAAAGAGAATCAATGAATGGAAAGTTTAGTAAGTCATTACATTTTATTACATAGAATTGTCATAAATAAAATATGTCATACATATTCTACTACATCTATAAATTATACTTTCTTCAAATTCTCTAATTTGACTGAAATTATATAGCATGTAGACAAACATTAGTGCAGGTTGCTGACAGTGTTGAATTTTACCTAAGCCCTGTAATCCTTAAAAATAGCAATGGTTGAACAAATTCTCCCCGCCAGTTTTTGTTCAGGAAAATGGCATACTAATATGGCCTTGCGGAAACTGTTGGCAGGCGTTTTCGTGACTCTGAGTCCCTGATCACCTTCCCTCCAAGTCCTTTACAGAATCCAATTGGAACATATTCCATCATGTTTTAGGTGTAAACTCAGTAAGTAACTCCACAAGACTGGCACGCCTCACCACTTAAACTCCTCCTAATATCCTTCAATATTTCAGTATCCTTTCACTATCTCACCCTAGGCATTTAAATTCATCTAGCTCAAAGCTTCAGAGAGGTTGGTATCCGATATAATTTTGGTCTTCCTCCTCTGTTGCTATAGCCTCTACCTTCTACTGCAATATCTTTTTCAATGAATTCGTTTACAAGCATGTAAATGTATGAAACCACTTCTTTGTAGCATGTTCCCTATGTGGAGCTGTTTTTGTGTTTGCCTTCTTTTTCATTCCAAATTGGTATAAATCTCAGCTATTGTCACTCTATCCATAATATTGACTCAAAACACATTTTAAGGTATACAAAAATATCAGTGACAATACATACCTGCTCTCAAGATTAGAGTCAATTTATTTCATTTCATGAATCAACTCTGTCCCACACATGTTTTGTATTACGTAGACACTGGAATGTGAGGATATACACCTGAACAGTTGTACACACAGTCACAAGGAGTACTTGTGTGAGCTGCATATTTCCTGCACATTTTAAGAAACAATCTGCATTCTAAAACTAGAGTCCATTTGAAACTGAATATTTACATTCCTTATTGTAAAAGTAGTATTTTTATTGGCTTCACTGGTAATTTTATACTTGCTATTCCTGCCCCAGTTGTGCTCTTTGTAATAAATACACTTTTTGTTTTTTTTTTCTTCCTTTTTGGCCTCTCTCTCTCTCTCTGTGTGTTTTTTACTATGACAGAATCATTGGAGATGAAAAACTAAAAGTAAAGTCATACTCAAAGGATTTAATATTTGTATGCTCTTCTTTTTCTAAATACACACCCTGTCTATGCCCTTTTCCTCTATTAAGGGATTTATCTAAACATAGGCAGTTATTCCTCGAAGTAAACTCTTATTATACTTTTAAATATCTTAAATTGCCACTTAAGTGGACTGAGGGACAGCTGTTCATGCATCTCTGAAGTGATAAGCTTTTTTTTTATAAAAGCCGTCGGATCCGACTCGACGGCACTCAGCTCGGCTCTTAAAAAGATTAATAATTTTTAAAAAGCACATTTCATTTTAATCGGTAGAATTTGTTCACTATATGTAACCTGATTTTCCTAGATTACATCCTTGTCCAAGAATACGAGTATCCAGTAACCACTGAGCAACTTGTCACGAGTTAGTTGCTAAGCAGTTAACATATAGCTAATTATCTTCCTGAAATTAATTTTCTTCCTCTCTCATTAGTGGTGTTCCTTCAGGAACACCTCTAATGAAATCGTTATTAAATTCACACATTGAAATGTTGGTAACTTTAATGTTTCATTTTTTATTCAACAATTAGTTCCGTTCCTACTATGTACCAATCAAAATGTGAGGCACTCAGAATAGAACAGTGGGTACAAAAGACACAGAATTTTCTCTTACAAAGCTCAAAGAAGACGCAAGATCTTTCTTAGAACCATATCCTTTAGGATGACTTACATTCTGATGTCCTAAAAACTGTGACTCCAGGGCAAGGGTGCTTCATGTTGAGGTTTTCATGTATCTTGTAAACATCTCCCAACATCACCTGAATAAAAATCTTTAGTAATACTACAAATAAATATTCCGCTGATATCGATACATTAATCGATGCTCTGTTGACTGTTCACTCCCTAAAATATCATCAGAAAAATGTATTGCTAAATCAAATCTAACTTACTGAAATACTATCGTGACAGTTTTAATAGTGTGTCAGAAGAAAGGTTCAGGGAAGGATATTTCTATTATAAAAAGCTTGGACTGGGTAGTTATACAATGGGCTAAGTCAGGAAAATGGAATTTGGCAGAAATTATATGACAGGTCTGGACTAAAAGGCAGATATCTTTACGCAAGTATTGATGTGTTAATTTGTTTTGCTTCATAGATTTTCTGGAGTATATGCTTCACAGATCAAGTAGGTAGGCTATTGTGGCTTATTTTCTGTATTCTTTAACATAGCACAGGAAAGTATTCTTAATCTCAATATTGTTAAACACAGGAATTGGAAATTATATTTGTTTTAGATACTGTGTCACTTATAAAAAGAATATATGAGAAGGTTCTCAGAAATTGCTTTAGATTTTTTTTAAAAAACACATCTTTAAAATATTTCATTGTATTGGGATTTCACCTTTTCTGAGATCTTTTTTTGCTATATGCTGTAGTAATAGCGAAAGTGTAGCCTAGTGAATCAAAAATCAACACAGTGTGCTTTATTTGGGAATATAAATATGTATGTTTTATTTTCTTATTTTTTTCTTAAGTCAGTCTTTTCACAGTATTGTACCAAAGAGCCCTCAACCTCAGTATTCTCAAGCTCTCTTATCTGAGCTCAGTCTTCTATGCTTTATCTATTGAGATCAAAAGTAGATTCACTCTAAAACATTCCATATTCCTAATGATTCCCTATAGGCCTCCCAACAACATGTCCAAGGTGTACAAGACATAGTGTTGCCATCCTAGCTTCTAAGAAGCACTCCAGGTGTACTTTCTACAAGTTACATCTTTTCCTCCTTTGGGTGGTCCATGATACATTCCATGTTCTTTACCAACACCACAATTCAGTCTTCTTTCTTTATACATAGCATAGCTTTCACATGTATACACGGCAACTGAAAATGCCATGGCTTGGGTCAGGCTCATCTTAGTCTTTAAGGTGACATCTTTGCTTTTCAACACTGTAAAGAAGTCTTTTGCAGCAGATTTTCCCAATGCAGTGTGTTTTTTAAATTTTTTCTGTGGGTGTTGATTGTGAATCCAAGGAAAATAAAATCCATGACAATCTCAAACTTTGTTAATCATGATATTGCTTATTAGTTCAGTTGTGAGAATGTTTGTTTTCTTTATGTTGAGGTGTATTCTATACTGAATGCAGCAGTCTTTGATCTTCCTTAGTAAGCACTTCAAGTGCTCTTCACATTCAGAAAGCAAGGTTGTGTCATATGCATAAGACAGGGTGTTAATGAGTCTTCCTCCAATCCTGATGCCCCGTTCTTCTTCATATAGTCCAGCTTCTCAGATTATTTGCTCAGCATACAGAATAAATAAATATGGTGAAAGTACACAACTCCAACACATACCTGTACCGACTTTAAACCATTCAGTATCTCCATGCTGTCTGTTCAATGACTACCTCTTGATCCAAGTCCTCATGAGCAATATAAATGTTACAGAATTCCCATTCTCAGTAATATTGCTCATAACTTGTTATGATCCATGTGGTCAAATGCCTTAGAATAGTCAATGAAACATAGGCAAATATCTTTTTGATATTCTTTGCTTTCAGCCAGCTCCATCTGACATCAACAATAATATCCTGGTTCTATGTTCTCTTCTGAATCTAACCTGAATTTCTGCCAATTCTGTCTGGATATACTGCTGCTGCCACTTTTGAATGATCTTCAACAAAATTTTACTTGCTTATGTCATTAATGATATTATTCTTTAATTTCTGCTTTGGATCACCATTTTGGGGAATAGGCATAAATATGGATCTCTTCCAGTTGGTTGGCCACGTCCCAGATTTCTTGGAATAGACAACTAAGAACCCCTAGCACTGTGCAAATTTGTTAGTTGTTAGTATTCTGTCAGTATTCTTAGTATTCTGTCTATTCCTAGAGCCTTGTTTTTTTGCCAATGCCTCGGTGCAGATTAGACTTCTTCCTTCAGTAGAATTGGTTCCTGATCATATGCTACCTCTTGAAGTGGTTGAACTTGGACCAATTCTTTTTGGTTCAATGGCTCTGTGTAGGAAGACTACCAATTAAGTTCATGAACTCATCCTAGAAAAAGTGCTACATACCTCATTGATGAATATCATTACAATATTCCAAGTACTCCCCTTGGGAAGCTATGCACTCATTCCAGGACCTAGTCCACCCTTGAAAGCAATTACGGAGCTCTTTTTATGAAATAGCCATCAGAGCTGTCATCACATTACCCCGGTGTCCTGACTGTCACCAAAACGTCTTCCTTCAAATATATCTTTTATCTTCTAGTAAAGAAAAAAGTCTTTAGGGGGCAAATCAAGTGAGTAGGGAGGATGCTTCAACACAGTTATTTGTTTATTGACTAAAAACTCTCTCACAGACAACTGTACAGTCAATTTGCAAACCTGCCATCGTGTCACTGTGCACAATGGATATTCCAGAAAGAGTCTGAAAATTTCTTTGAAGAGTGGATTAGGGGCTGGCATTGGTGCCTAGCTTCCCAAGCAGATTACTTTGAAGGTGACCGTAGTGATGTTCAGCAATGAGGCATGTAGTACTTAGAACAATTATGTTGGACTTCTTTCTATCTTCTTTTGACGCTTCCTAAATATTTTATTATTTTCCTTCCCTGTTGCAGTATAAAGCTTAAATTTTTTGTTCAGTTCTTTCAACTAGAGAAGTGCTAAACGTGTTCTTCATTTTTGGTTTTCCAATTCCAGATGTTTGCACATGTCATCCTAATAATTTACTTCGTCTTCTGGAGCTCCCCTTTTAAGTCTTCTGCCCAGCTTGGCTTGGCTTGACTGGCCCAGCTTTTAATACATCTTTTTTTTTTTTTTTTTCCACTCACTTCAGTACTCATTGTTCAAGTTTCAGAGTCTCTCTTGACGTCATTTTGGTCTTTCTCTCCTGTCTTTTTAATGATCTCTTGCTTTCTTCATGTATGATATCTTTACATAACTTATCTGGTTTTCCATCATTAATGTTCATTGTATGAAATCTGTTCTTCAGACGATTTCTAAATTCAGACGGAGTATACTCAAGGTTGTAGCTTGGCTCAAGTGGACTTGTGCTAGTTTTTTTCTATTTTAACTTGAACTTGCATGTGAGCAATTGGTAATCTGTCCCACAGTCAGTCCCTGGCCTTCTTCAGACTGATGATATTGAGCTTTTCCACTGTTTTTTGACAAAGATGTAGTGAATTTGAATCTTGTATATTCTGTGTGGAGAGGTCCATTTAGCGAGTCACCATTTATGTTGGTTAAAGAAGGTATTTTCGGTGAAGAGGTCCTTGGTCTTTCAAAATACCCTCATGTAATTTCCAGCACCATTTAGAAATGTTACTTAAATAATATAATAATCATATACAACAGTAATATATAAATATTAACTCCATAGTCTATTCAGATTTCTTTAGTTTTTACTTGATGTCCTCTTTTTGTTCTAGGATCTCATACAGAATAGAACATTTTACATATAATAGTCATGCCTCCATAGGTAAGTTTTGGCTGTGTATATTTCTGAGAACTTTTCTTATTTTTGATGACATGACACTTTTGAGGAGTACTAGCTAGGCATTTTGTATAATGTCCCTCGATTAAGATTTCTCTGATGTTTTACTCCCTACTAGACTGGAGTTACGGGTTCTTGGAAGGAATGTCACAGAAGTAAGTCTAATTATCATCACATAATATCAAGAGTGCAGATTCTCAATATGTCTTATCACTGTTGATGTTGATTCTGATCACCTGACTAAGGTAATATTTGTCATCAGCACACATCTTCTTTACTCATAATTTGTCATTCATCTTACTAGCCTCACTGGCTGTTTCAGGTACCTTGTAGTCTCCACTGTTACTGAATACATTTTTATGCATTGTTTTCCTCTTCATGGACTTTCCTTCTCTTCCAGTGTACCTGGTTAATGTTTTTTTTTTTTTTTCATTTAATATAACTGAGTGAAAATGTACATTCCCGTATAAATTTACATGCAGCTTCCACTGCTCTTCCTGTCCGGTGACAGCACACTATTCCTCTCTGCTTCATACACGTCTCATCCTCCCTTTCGCCTCCTCTCCACCCACTCTCTTTCCTCCTGTTTTGTTCTCTCTTTTTTTTTTAATACTCCAAGACTCATTACAAGCATTTCATTCTTAGAGAAAATTTCCCTAATGCTTTGAGGCAAAATTAATTATCCCTAATCAAATAGTGCATTGTAAACAGTTTTGGAAATTTCAGAGTTTCCTAAGAAAATCACTCTAAACTTCATTAATAACCATAAGATGTATTCATATTAATAATCCAAATAATGACAATAAAATATGAAAACATTCATTCAGTTATTTGGTAATTCAGCAAAGATACAGAACACAAAACTGAAAGAGATATTTTCACAGAAATCGAAAGAGGAAATAGACATTGAAAGAAGTAAAAATAAAACAAACTTCTTCATAATGTGTCAAAAATGCAGAGTTGAAAAGTAATAAGACAACAAAGTGAGGGCAAATTTTAGAAGTTAGATGTAATATGGCTTCAGTGGAAAGATAGATATGTAAACCAAAGAGAAAGGCACCGAGGTATGAGTAAAAAGGAAATAGTACAATCTATACTTTCAAAAGTTTGAGTATGATAGGAAGGATAGATTAGGCCTAAGAACCCATTGTTGGGACTGGGAGTTCTGCGTTGCAGGACAGAAGTATTACAATGATGTATACACTTATAATTCAGGAGGGATAGAAAGAAACAATCAAAATCCAAGTAGTAAATGGTATAGTAACTAGATAAATCATGGGTATAGTTGTATTACTCTTGAACTAGAAAAGGAACATAATTAGAAGAAAGAAAGGATGGATGCAGACAGAAATAGATTCCTGAATGGTAATTACGTTTTATATAAAGATAAATTTAAGGCAATCTGCTGAGAAAGAAGAGTACACAAACCAAGAGAAACACTTCATTGGAGGAGGTCTGGAATAGCACTTAAGGATAATAGAAATTACTGATGAAGGGTAAGTAAAAAGGTTAGTAAATTCTTCTGAGGGATCAACTGAATTTGAATTTGAAAATACATGGTGAAAATAAACACGAGTTGAGTCCAATGTGAAGAAAGTGTTTCTTTTTTTTTAGTTTGGAAGCCATGTTGAGAACTTTTTGGCATGAACCATGGGGTTCAGATTGGATGTGTGTGTTAGCTGTTCCTGTGACAAGAAAGAGTTCTAAAATCTCAGTGGGTAATAGGAATAAAATTTTCAGCCATGCTGACAGAAATGAGGATCAACATTGGCTGTCTTTGACTCTTTTCTCCAACACGTCTTCTTGAATGTCCTTACATGGCATTTGACATGTCGACTAGCACTCCATTTGCAAAAGCAAGCTGAAACAAAATGAAACGACTGTGACTAAACCTACCCATGTGATGAGGAAGTATATACACACTACAGGAAGGCTTTATAAGTTTAAGACCTAAAAAAACTCCTTTAGGTTAGGAAGTGGATAATTGAGAAGAACATTGGACTAAAAAGATCTGGGGATTAAGTTGTGGTTAGTAGCTCACATAAAACAAAGTAGAAAAGAAAACTGAGTAACAAGTTTACTGGGAGAGAAAGACTGAAGCTCCTCATAGGTTTAGACAGCTATTAGATGGTAGACATTAAAATATTTGAGTTTAGACAGCTATTAGATGGTAGACATTAAAATATTTGAGAAGACACTAAAATCTTTGAGTAGATACCTTAGTACCAATGATGTAGGACATGGTCGTGAGAATTGGTGTTCAATTAGTGGGATGGTGGTGGCACAATTAGAGCCGCAGATAGCAAGCAATTGGGCAAGTAATATTTAGTGTTGTCATCACATGGGTGTTAAAAAGTATTTATCTGGATGACAAGAGCAATGAAGTAAAAGTAAAAATGAAATTCTGGTATGCCCAAGAAAACAGAGGAATGACTATAGGTAAGTAAACATTGAAATGTAGAATGAGTATTGTAGGATATGTGAGTGTCCAAAGAGAAAAATTATTGGATACATTTTTCATCACCATATATTTCTTATAAATATGTATTTTTATATCTCTGGCAGAGAGATAGAAAACAACTCTACCAAATGGTAAAACAAGCAGTATCAAAACTTACTGAATTCATTCTGTTGTTCAGAGCATGCAAGTTAGATCAAATGTAGAATTTATTTCCTCTTCACTTATTTTTTGATAAGCCCAAAATATGTGTAAATGGGCATGCTGGAAGGAAGCAGTCCAAGAAAAGACATGTGCTGCTTTCAAATATGACAAACGGTACAATAACACAGGGTGTGTGACACAGATGATTGTTACGGAGTCACTCTGAGCTGAGCCTATCTGTTAGAAGGAAACCTGCCTCAAAACGTTCCTTAGAGTTATTCATACCAACATTAAACATAGTCATCAAATTAAAGCAAGTTTCAGTGTGTTTATTCTTACTAACACTAACTTTGTAAGGTTACTTTATGCTAAAATAAATTACAGCTCTCAGTACTTTTTTACAGTTTAAGCAAATTCTGTTATGTGAGTCTTGGGAAACTTTGAGAGCCCTTGCCCAAGCATATTCTTGTCTATGCAGATTTTGAGCTTTTAACATTGGAAATTACATGATATTTCTTGCTTTAGAAAAAGAAACTATGACATAATTTTATAATAACTCACAGCTACCGCATTGGTTCCTTAGATTGTTACAAAAGGTCTTCAAACTACTTGTCACACACTTGGCAAAATAACTCGATTCCAAACATGTATTCAAGTGCACTAACGTAAAATGTCATCTTAGTTGTCTATTTATGCTTAGGAAGCCCTGGTGGCCCAGTGCTCAAGTGCTGTGACAGCTAAACTTGGAAACTCTATGGGGCAGTTCTACTCTGTCTGTAGGGTCACTACAAGTTGGAATAGACTCAATGGCAGTAGGTTTTTTGTATTTATTCATAACAAATTAAGGCAAAATTTAATGTTGGACAGCCATACATTTATTATCCCATAGTTGCTGTTGCTCTGACATCCAGAAATGATTTACATGAGTACTCTGTTTCACAATCTCTCAAAGGCTTCAATCCGTGAGTCTACTAAGGTCTATAGTTTTGTCTGAAGGCTTGACTGAAGAAAGATCCAGTTCCCAACTCAATAAGTGACTCTGGGCAGCATTCAGCTATTGAAAGCTGCTGGACCCAGGATCTCAATTCCTCGCTGACCTGCTGATGTAGGTCTGTCTTCGATGCCTTGATATGGAAGCTTGTTGTTCTACATGGCAATTTACATCATCAAACATCCAAGCCAAGAAAATAATAGAAAGAATCTATTAGCAAGACAGAAGTCACAATCTTTTGTAATCCAAAAGTCAGTGATTTCTCATCTTAGCCTTATTCTGTTTTTTTTTTTTTTTTTTTTTAAAAAAAAAGGCCTACTGTTAGAGAGCCAATTCCAACTCATGGCAACCCCATAGGGTTTCCAAGCTATAAATTTCTAAAGAAGCATACTGCCACTTCTTTTTTCTGTGCAGATACTGGTGATTTCAAACCATTGACTTTTTAGTTTACATTCAATCAATCACTTTAACCATAGCACACTAGGGCTCCTATTGGTTAAAATTAAGTCCTACCACCACCCACGTTGAGGTGATTAGACATGAGATGCTAAGACATGAATACAAGAAGCTGGGGATTTTTAGGGATTATTTCATAAGCCTGCCTACTACATAGTTTAAAAGTATATCTGCACTTCACCTTGATTCAGAATATCAAGGATCTGTGATCTGTTCACATATGTTTATCACTATTACTTTTGTAACACATAGTATTATTTTGCAATGACTATCAAAAGACTGAATTTATAACTCAAAGTCTTTGAGTTATAGCTCTTGTAAAGAAAATGCCTCTGCAGGGTTTTCACGTACTGAAAAGTTGTCTTTCAAACAATTTTCACTGTCTCAACCAGGCCATTGCAGTGCACTGTATTTGAAATAGACAATAGATCACTCAAAAATAAGCAATATCATCCCAAAGGGTGATCTTTTTCTTTTATGCTATTCTGGATAGTCTATCTAATGTCAGTCTTCTAACATCTAATTCCCTGAGTTGCCCTCCTTTTCCAGGTACTCCTGCAGCATCTAAAATTCTACTATAATTATTTTGTCTGAAACAATAACAATAATAAGCTTTACTAGCATCTTATCAAAAAACCAAGTATTTTAAATACATTATCTGAATTCATTGCATTGAGCCACAATACAAATGATAAAATCAGTATTTTAACTGACTTAAGAAAAAGTAGCTAAGAGTCAAGACCTGAATAGTTAAATTCGAAAGACCTCTTCTATACTGGAAAATTTCTCACTGTTCTAGACCAAAATCATTTAGATGTGCTATTAAAGGTAAATGCAGGTAATGATTACAATTAAGTAAGTCTATAAAGCAGCACTCATATGAAAAGCTCAAATCATTTTTTATTGCATTGCCTCATTAATCTTTGTAACACCTACTGAGTGAGGTGTAGCAGGTTTTTAATTTTATTTTATTTTTAATTTTTTGTTGTTTTAAATGACAGAAAACTTTACCTTGAAGGTGCTTTCTCTGTAGCACATCAATTACTACTTGAACTTAAAGGTAGTAGTTTTAGGTCTCCTATTTGAAAATGCTCCACCAGTTTATTAAAGATTCTTTTAGCTAATATTTATTGTGTGAACTTCAGTCACAACCCTGTGGCTGTGACTGCCAAACCTGTGGAAACCACAACAGGTGTGGGGCTGGAACAATGTTTAAATGCCTGTGTATCTCACGTTGTATCTACCTTACTTAATTCTGCTTTGCCACAACTTTTTTCCGCCAGTAGGCTCACTTCCTATGAAATTTTCTTCCTGGCTGAGTCTAACATTAGACTAGACTATGCTCTCTGTTTAAATCCAGTTACTCTTTTCTCCAACTAATGAGAACAACTGTTCTACACATGATTGTCCAGATTTGACTGAGCAGCTTTTAACTCTTTGGAAAGAATTAAAAGAGATCCTTCGTGGCACAGTGGTCAAGAGCTACAGAGGCTAACCAAAAAATCAGCAGTTCAAATCCACCAGATAGTACTTGGAAACTCCATGGGACATTATTATTCTTTCCTGCTAGCACACTGTAAGTCAGCATGAGCTAAATAGAAGCTTATGAAACAAGCTAGCTAGATAGGTGATGAGTTTTAACATGTTGTTGTTGTTTTAACTAACAGTGATTTAGTTTTGTTTGTGAATTATTCCTATTGAAAACCTAATCCAACTGGTCCTCACTATCAAGCTGGATACACTTTTACAACTTTTATTTATGTCCTTGAAAATCAGGCTCACCCTGAAACTGCATCAGCCCAACAAGCCAGATTAATTTTCCTCACTAGAGTTTACAGAATTGCTTGAGGAAAACCTGTTAATATTTTTGCTGGCAGTAGACATTATTTGGGAATTGTACATGATTTTTTTAAACATTTTATTTTGTTTTAAGTCCTCCTCACCCCTCCATGTGGAGCCAAATTAGAGGAAATAAAACCTTGGATCTATCTGTCACACATAAAAAGGCTAAGTTTTCTCTTGGGACTAACCAACCCACCGGAGAAATGGAAGCTACGTTTGCAGCCCCGTTTGGCCTGTAGCAGACAACAGCTGACTCAAAAACCTGGACCAGGCCTTAAAATGAACTTCTTGATCATTTTGTCCTTTTATCTTTGCTATACAAAGCCAGACAAGTAATTGGAACTTAATTATTCCAAATGCTACATACCTCATTGCTGAATCTCACTACTGTCATCTTTGAAGTATTCCCCTTGGGAAGCTATGCACCCATGCCAGTGCCTAGTCCACCCTTCAAAGCAGTTTTGGAACTCTTTCTGGAACAGTCATTGAGCACAGTGTCACAGTGGCAAGCTTGAGAACTTAATTGTGTAGCTGTCTGTAAGGGAGTTTTTAGACAGTAAACAAATAACTGTACTGGAACACTCTTCCTGCTCACCAATCTGGCCCCCAGAGAATTTTTTCTTTACTTCAAGATAAAGGAAATATTGAAAGGAAAACATTTTGATGACATTCAGGGCATCGAGGGTAACATCACCGTTAGCTCTAATGACCATTCCCAAAAAAGAGTTCTCAAGGGGAATACTTCAAAGGTGATCGTGGTGATATTCTGCAATGAGGTATGTAGCACTTTTTCTGCGATGAGTTCATGACTTGATTGGCAGTCCTTGTAGTCATGCTTCTATTAATGACTTCCTAGATGGAGCAGATGATTATGCTGACCATTTTTAAAGGCTTAGTTGGATATGTGGTGCACTCTCAATTTCAGATCAGTCTGGTCTTGACCGGTGGCTCTCTCCACTACATGGCAGTGACTGGGTTACTCTTTATCTGTGGTTACAAAGAAGAAGGGAAAGATCATTACTACAAGAAAGCACCCTTACAACATTTTCCATTGCTAAATGGACTCTTTTCAGTTCTGAACAAAACCCACATCATAACTTAACATTTAGTGGTAGCACAACTCTTACTTTACTAGATAAATTTGCCTAAGAAGAACTAGCTGATGAATTTCCCAAACCCGCAAACAGTACTCTTCATATTGCAGATCCATGTAAACTACTGCAGGACAATATTCCCAAGCAAGCAGGCTAACTCAGGTTGTTCCCCTTTGCTGTGAACAATGTAACTACATCAATGTGAATAACCTAACCATCACCAGATCTATAGGATGGCTTCCAGTCTGAATGTGCATCAGTCACAACTTTACAAGACACTGTTTGGTTTACTACCAATTGCCAACTGGCTATGACACTCAGGTGTCTGTTGTGTAACCCCCAGTGATATCTTCTGGCTATGTGGAACCAACTAGTGACCTTGGCTTCTGCTAGGATGGATTGGAAGGTACACTCTGAGCCTGAGTTGGACTCAGGATATTTTAAATGAACTCTCTGTGCCAGCTAATATAGCTGTATTAAAAGGTCAATGTTCTTCATCAGGGTTTCATTGGTTTGATCGTTTAGCAGATGTATTCTCACCTCAGGTAGTACTTGAAGATTGATGAACCATGCAGAAATATTGACCAAATATATACAAATTACCCTAAATTATATGACTCATGGATTTCAAGAGGTTAATACTGCAACTGTAATAATGAGTAAAGTGATACTACAAAGTAGAATGACCCTGACATTTTCACCGTAATCCAAGGAGATACATGTGAAGTGATAAAATCTGATTGCTGTGCCTATATTATTATTGTTTCCTTGTTATTCACATTCTTTATTTTTTTAATTATTTATGTTTTCATTGTGTTTTAAGTGAAAGTCTAAAATTCAAGCCAGTACTTCATAGAAACACTTTCTTTTTCTTTTTTTATTATGATTAAGTGAAAATATACAATTCAAATCAATTTTGCATGCTCACCTGGCTACAGGTCTTCTGCTCTCTTGCCTGTGACAGCACACACTTCCTTTTCATTCAATACTTGTTGTACTGTCTTAGCAAGCTCCTGCCCCCTCTTCTCCATCTGCTTCTCTTCTATCTATAAAAATACCAGTAGAACTGCCTCCTATAAATGCATAGAACCATAAAGTACACAAATCATGTGGTCACAATGTGTGCCTGAGTCTAGTCCATTTTTGTCCAAAGGGCTAACCTCGGTAGTGTTTTCTAGAGAGAAGCAGCAGCAGGTCTAGGGATCATACTCCCAGGGGATTCCTGTGTCATTAGGCCATCAGTGGTGGTCTCATAGTAGAGTTTTTGAGCCACGCCCCTCTTTTTGTGGTGTTGCCACAGGACTCAACAACGCGTGCCCCATGACAGCTGTATTGGGTGGTGGCCGGGCACCATCAAGTTCTTCGGTCATATGTTGATACAGTTTCCCATTACGTGGGTCCTTCTGTCTCCCAGTCTCTTATTTGCTCATGTCTATTGTTCTTGGCGATCATCTGTTCCAGCTGAGTTGGGACCATTTGGTGTACCTTAGATGGCAGCTTGCTAGCTTTTAAGACCCTAGGCGCCACTCACCAATATAGGCCCAAAAACTCTTTTAGTAATACTCTAATTATGCCAAGTGACCTCAGTGCCCCCTGAGAGCATATTCCTCAGACCCCACTCCTGCTAATGTATCCTTGCAGTATTGGGTTGAGGTCAGAAGAGCTTTCAGTTTATGTCAAAGTCCAGTTAATTTGATATACTTTCTGTTGTGTGTTGTCACTGATTTCACCCAATCAAATTTCTATTAGTTATGTAATCTATGATCAACCCTCACCCCTTCTCCCCACTCCTGTGGCCATAAAAGAGTCTTTTCTTCTACACATAAGTCTGTTTTTAAGTCCTTATAGTAGGGGTCTCATATGATATGTGTTCTTTTGCCACTGACTGATTTCACTTAGCATAATGTCTTCCAGTGGAAGTCAGGTTGTGAGATATTTCCTAAAAATCATTGTTTTTTGTTTTGTTTTGTTTTTATCATTGCATAGTGTTCCATTGAACATAGGTTTCACAGTTTGTTTACCCATGCATCTGTTGATGGGCATCTAGGTTGATTCCATCTTTTAGCTATTGTGGACTGGGCTGCAATAAACATTCATGTGCGTGTATCTGCTTGTGTGACACCTTTGTTCTGTAGAATAAACTCCAAGTAGTGGGATTATTTGATCAAATGCTATATCTATTTCCATCTTTTTAAGGAAATGTCAGATCTCTTTCCAAAGAGGTTATACTGTTTTGCAACCCACCAGCAGTGTAGGAAAGTTCTGCTATCTCTACAGCCTTTCCAGCATTTGTTGTTTTGTGTTTCTTGGATTATGGCCAACCTTGTCATAATGAGATGTTATCTCATTGTAGTTTTGATTTGAATTTCTCTGTAGCTTATTGTCATGAGCATTTCCTCATGCATCTTTTGACTGCCTAGATGTCCTCTCTACCGAAGTGTCTGTCCATTTCCTTTGCCCATCACTTAATTGGGGTATTTACTTTTTTCTTGTTGATATTTTGCAGTACCTTGTAGATTATGGAGATCAGATGTCAGTCTGACATGTAGTTGCCATGTATCTTTTACTGTTCTGTAGGTGGCCTTTGAATTCTTTCAATAAAGTCTTTGGATGAGCAAAAATGTTTGCTTCTTAGCAGCTCCCATTTATCAATTTTCACTTCTGTCGATCATGCTTTGTTTGTCAGATTTTGAAGCCTGTCTAAGCTGTATATCAGACATTTCATTGCTGACCTAACTTTTTCTTGAATGATCTATATGGTTTTAGCTTTTATGTTTAAGTCTTTTATCCACTTTGGATTGGTTTTCATGGAAGGTGTGAGATATAAGACGCACTTCAATTTTTTTGCAGATGGTTACCCAATTTTGCCAGCACCATTTGTTAAAGAGACAATTTTTACCCAGTTTACAATCTTAGGGCCATTGTTGAATATCAGCTGTTCATATATGATAGTAGCATCTCTTGGGTGCAACTCTTTTCCATTGGTCTATGTGTCTCTTTTTGTACCAGTACCAGGCTGTTTTGACTACTGTGGCAGTGTAATAGCTTCTAAGGTTTGGTAGTATGAGGCCTCCCACTGTATTCTTCTTCAGTAGTGCTTTACTTATCTGGGGTTTCTTCCTTTTACAAACAAAGTTGGTGACTTGTTTCTCCATCTCATGAAAAATGTCACCAGAATTTGTATTGGGATTACACTGTATATGTAGATCACTTTGGGTAAAACTCATGGCAACCGGCTTGGGTAAAACAGCCTTTTTCACAATGCTGTCTTCCTATCCATGAGCAGGGTAGGTTTTTCCATTTATATAATCTCTCCATTTTTTGCAGTAAGGTCTTGCAGTTATCTCTGTATAGCTCTCTGATTTCTCTAGTTAGATTTGTTCTTAGGTATTTTATCCTCTTGGGGCTATAGTAAATTGTACTGATCTGGTAATTTCTTCTTTGATGAATTCTTTGTTGGTATAAAGGAATCCTATGGATTTACTTATGTTTATTTTATATCCTGATACTTTACTGAACTCTTCTTTTAGCTCCAGTAGTTTATTTAAGGATTCTTTAGGATTTTCTTGTGTATGCAATCATATCATCTGCAAATAGAGAGATCTTTATTTCTTCTTTACTAATGCAGATGCCCCTTGTTTCTTTGTCTTGTCTAATTGTTCTGGCTGGAACCTCCAGTACAATGTTGAACAGAAGTGGTAATTGTGGGCATCCTTATCCAGTTCCTGTTCTCAAGGGGAATTCTTTCAGCCTCTGTCCATTCAGGATGATGTTGGTGGTTGGCTTTGCGTAGAAATCTCTTGTTGCATTGAGAAATTTCTACTCTATTCTTATTTTACTGAGAGTTTTTTAGCATGAATGGGTGCTGGACTTTGTCAAAAGCCTTTTCTGCATCAATTGAGAAAATCAGGTGATTGTTACCTTTTGTGTTGTTTATGTGATTGATCACATTAACTGTTTTTCTGATGTTGAACCAGCCTTGTATTTTTGGTATGAATCTGACTTGGTCATGGTCTTTTAGTCAGCTAGTGCTTCTCTAACAGAAATACCACAGAGTGGATGGCTTTAACAAATGAAAATTTATTCTTACAGAGTCCGATAGGCTACAAGTCTAAATTCAGGATGTCCGCTCTAGGGAAAGGCTTTCTCCCTCATTGGCTCTGGAGGAAATTCTGGTATTGCATCAGTATTTGTCCAGGGCACATCTTGGTACAAGAACTTCAGATATGATGGACGTTTTCTTCTCCCGGTGCTGCTTTCTTGATGGTGTAAGGTTCCCAATTCTCTGCTCGTTTCCCTTTCCTTTTGTCTCTCATAGGATTAAAGGATTAAGGGTGGTTCAAGCCATATTTCAGGGAAACTCCCTTTACAGAGGAGCCAGGAGGTGATCTTGTGAAAGGATTTACAGTGCCTTCCTAATTCATTAGCGTACAGTACAGGAAAAATCACAAAATGAAGGACAATCACAGAATAAAGGGAATCATGTCACAGGCAAATTTCTACACATAATTTGGGGGGGGGACACAATCCAATTCATGACACACGGTAAATTAGTTTTTTGATATGTTGTTGAATTCTTTTGGAAAGGATTTTGTTGAAGATTTTTGCATCCAGATTCATAAGTGATATTCATCTCTAATTTTCTTTTTTAGTGGGATCTTTCCCTGGCTTTGGTATCAGGGTTACGCTGACATCTTAGAATGAATTTGTGAGTATTCCATCCCTTTCTGTGCTGTGAAATTGTTTCAGTAGTATTGGAGTTAAATCTCTAAAATTTTGGTAGAATTCCCCGATGAAGCCATATGGGACAGGACATTTTTTGGTTGGTAGCATTTTGATGCCTTTTTTAATCTCTTCTTCTGTAATGTGTTTATTAAGTTGTTTTACTTCTTGTGATAATTTTGGTAGATGATATGGATCTGGAAAGTTTTCCTTTAAGTTTTCAAATCTGTTAGAGTACAGTCTTTTGCAGTATTATGTTATGGTACTTTTGATTTCAGTTGGGTCTGTTGAGACATCACCCATCTCATTTCTTAGTCAGGTTATTTGTTTCCTCTCTTGTTTTTCTTTTGCAGGTTTAGCCAGTGGTTTATCAATTTGTTGATCTTTTCAAAAAAACAGCTTTTGTTTTTGTTAATTTTCTTCAATTTTTCTTCTATTCTCTGATTTAGTTCTGCTCTAATGTTTATGATCTGTTTTCTACTGGTGACTGAGGGGTTCTGCTGTTGTTCTCTTTCTACATGTTCAAACTACAAGGTTAATACTTTGGTTTGGGCCCTTTCTTCCTTCTGGATATGTGCTTTTGTAGAGATAAAAGGACCTCTGAGCACTGTTTTGGCTGTATCCCATAGATTGTGACAGGGTGTGTTTTCATTCTCATTTGATTCCATAAATTTATTTATTTCATCCTTGATTTCTTCTATAACTCATAGATTTTTGAGCAAGGTGTTGTTCAGCTTCCATGAGTTCAAATTTCTACCTATGTTTTTTCTTCTGTTGATTTGACTTTTATGGCTTTATAGTCTGAGTAGATGCTTTGTAATAATTCAGTGGTTTGGATTTTGTTGAGACTTGCTTTATGTCCCCAAAATTCCAGAAAATGTCCCCTGTGCATTGGAGAACTTATCTTTTGGTGGGTATAAAGTTTTGCACATGTTGATAAGGTCTAGTTGGCTAGTTGTCACAGTAAGATCTTCTGTATCCTTACTTTTTTTTCTAGATTATCTGTCCATTACTGAAAGTGGAGTATTGAAGCCTGCAATTACTATTGTGGAGTACTCTATCTCATTTTTCAGTGTTGTCAGTGTTTGTTTGATGTGTTTATATGCTCTGGTATTGGGTGCATGCATACTTGCTGTTGTTAGGTCCTGCTTGTGCATTGAACCTTTCAGCAACAAATAGTGATCGTCCTTGTCCAAGATGGTAGAACTTACATTAGAGTATATTTTATCTGAGATTAGTATTGCCACTCCTGCTCTTCTTTGTTTGTTGTTGGCTTAGTATATATCTTACCTTTCATTGATTTCCAGTTTGTTCATATCTTTGAGTCTTAGGTGTGTTTCTTGTAAGCAATATACAGACAGGACCAATGTCTTTTAATCCCTGATGCCACTCATTGTACCTTTATTGGAGCATTCAGTTTGTTTACATTCAGTGTAATTATTGACAAGTATGTGTTTAGTGCTATCATTTAGATGCATATGTTTTTGTGTTGCTGATGTTTTCTGTGTTCTTAAGATTCTGCTCTGGATCATTCTTCTTTATGGATTGACTTTTAGACTTTTTCAGTGTTGGTTTTGTGTTTGTTGAGACTCCTGTACTATGCTTCTTGGTTTGATATGTCACACTGCTGTTTTGCTTTATGGCTACCCCTATGATCACCCTTAGTACTCTAAGTTTAAACCAGACTTTAACTTCTATGTATATTTTAATTTTCTGTCCATCTGAAAAGGTTACAACTATTATAATACATCCTTCTTTTTAGTGTGGTGTTGCCATAGTTTTCATATTATGATCACTGGTTCTCTTCTTTCCATAATGTAGTTTTGATTGAGTTTATTGACTTTCCTGAACGAGTAGAATTCTGGATGCTGTGTCCTGCATTGCCTCCTTAAGTATACACTTAATGCTTTTGTTTTTCTAAGCAAATAATTTATTTTAGTATTTTTTGTAGTTTTAATTTGGTTTTTACAAAGTCTCTAAGCTTCTCTTTTCTGCGAATGTCTTAATTTCACCACCATATTTGAAAGACAATTTTATAAGACATGTAATTCTTGGTTGGAAGTTTTTCTCCTTCAGGGCTTTGAATGGGTCATAGCACTGCTTTCTTGCAAATATAACTTCTGCTGAGCAGGAGGATGAAAGCCTACAGGTCTTTTCTCTGAACATTAGAGTTGCTTTGACCCTTGCTGTCCAGAGAATCTGTTTACATTTCATTTTATTGAGCTTGATCGTAATATGTCTTGGTGTCTTTCTTTTGGGGTCTAGGTTTTGTTTTGTGATGTTTGATACATGTCTTGGATATTTATGTTCTCTTCTTTCATAATTTTAGGCAAGTGTTCTGTCAGCAACCTTATAGCAGTTTTCTCTGTATTTTTTCTATCCCTCCCTGTTCAGGAACTCCAGATTATTCTTCTTAATAGAGTCCCATATGTTTCTTAATGTTTCTTCATTTTTCTTATTTCTTTTTTCTGATTTCTCCTCATAAATGCTGGCGTCAGTTGCTCTATCCTCAGGGTCACTAAGTCATCTCCTCAGTTCTGTTTTTTTTTTTTTTGGCTTTGGATTGAATTGCCTAATTCTGTAACTTTGTTATTGACCTGCTGCATTTCAGATCATTGATGTTCCACCAATTCAAATAGCTTACTTAATTTTTCATTTTGTTCTACTGCATTTTGTTTAATCTCTAGGAAGCTTCTCTGTATAATTCATTTGTACTCAACCTGTGATAGTTTCAGAAAGCCTTCTTCATCTGGGAAGTTTGTTGATTCTTTATTTTGGGGTTGGAGTGCTTCATTAAATGGTTAGCTATAGACTGTTGTCTGCATGCTGTCTAGGAGCTTTTGATTTTCCTGGTGTTGCCTCAGTGGGAGCAAAGGTATTGTTCTAAGAGGGGAGTTGGTTACCAGCCATCTCTGTGTACTCTAGTGACTGACCTCAGGTGGACTCTTTGAGGTGGCAGGCTTAGCCTCCTGGCTGGCAAAGACAGTGCCCCACTTATGGAGTCACTCATAGGCTGTCAGCCAACCCTATGATGTTGGTGAAGGGTGTGGAGATGCTGCTGGGTCTCTCAGCAGTCAGCTCTCCAGGTGGACTTATTTAAAATGGTACTTTACTTCTGAAAGGGAAACTTTCAAACAGTTACTGAAAAAAAGCAGGCTCTCACATGAGGCCCCACCTTCAAACTGACAACAAAAGTACCTCATAGGCTGTTCCCAGATGCTAAGACATGGTTCAAAGAAGGGAGAAGTTAAGGCCTTCCTGCAGTCCTCTGCCAGGCCGCACCTGTAAATCTAGACACTAATTATGTCAAGCATCACTTTTCTGTTGGAGAAGCACTTGCCAGATGGGCTGCTGCTTTGCTTGAGAATCAGCTGCCGCTAAGGCCCCTGGGTGGGTGACTCTACCCCCCAGCTGACAAAGGTGGTGTCCCAGTCAAGCTGCCTTTTTTGCCAGGAAACAATAGTCTATGGCACAGATCAAAAAAGAGAGGGTAAAGGGGCACTGGTGCCCCCAGTCAGAAGTCAGGCTCTCAGTATGTGGCTCTCCCGTGCACGATCTGTCTGCAGCACAATACATTTTTTTACTTAAGCACCACAGTTTGGCATATTTGCCATTTCCTGCTCAGTCCCCACCTCCTAGATAGCAAAGAAGGCATCAATACCTGCAGTCCTCCAAAACAAGGAGTCAGCAGGAATGAGGATCATCAGCTGCTAGCTCATCTTTGAGAGGGGTACTTCAGTGTGTTCCTGATGTCTACTCAAATCTGACAGCACTGTGCTGTATTGTGGGGCTGTCCAGATGTCCACACTGCTCTATTCAGTTATCATTCCAGGCCTTAGTTCTCAGAGTAAAGTGAAGAAATGTGTGTCTTGTCCCCCATCTTTCCTTACTCTTCATAGAAACACATGTCCTTTTTATGTGGCCCTAGTTCTTCTCCCCACACCATAACAGGACATTCTTCCATTCTACTCTGTATTTCCTATGTCTGTTCAACCACTTCCTGCCCCCCTCTGCCTTCTCATCTTGCCTCCAGACACAAGCTGCCCAGTTAGTCTTCTGTATCTGCTTAAGCCAGAAAGCACACTCTTTTCCATATCTATTATGTCTTATGTACCAATTCAAATTTCGTCCAAGGAATTGATGTCTGGAATGATTTCAGCTCTGTGTTAACAGAGTCTGGGAACAATGTTTTCTGGAGACCCTGCAGTGTGGCAGACCATCAAGTCTGGTCTTTTTACTAGAGTTAAAATTTTGTATGTCTAATTTCTCCTGCTCTGACAGGGACTCTTTGCTGAGTTCCCTGTTAGGGTAGTCACTGGTGGTAATCGGATACCATGTATTTCTTTGGGTTTCATGCTGATGTAGTCTCTGTCTTATGTGGCCTCTCCAGTCTCCAGAGCTAAATTTTTTCTTAGGTCTTTGATGACCTTAATTGTTCTGCTCCAAGTGGATTGAGACCAACTAATGCTTTTTAGATGGCTACTTGCTACTCCTAAGACCCCAGACACAACTCACCAAAGTGGGATGAAAACATTTTCTTAAAAAACTTTGTTACACCAACTGACCTAGATGTTTCCTGACACCATGGTTTCCAGAGCCTTGTCTCTGCTACTCTGTCCTTTGAAGGGCTCAGCTGTATTTAGAAAGCTTCTTAGCTTTTGGTTTAGTCCAGTTGTGCTGATTTCTCCTCTACTATGTGTTGTCCATCCCTTCACCTAAAATAATTATTGTCTAATAAGATCTTTGATATAATAAGTAGATACAACTTAATAAATCTACCACAAAGGAAGAGATTGAAAAAGTCATCAAAAATCTACCAACCAAAAAATGTTTTGCCCAGATGATTTCACCAGAGAATTCTACCAAACTTTTAGAGGAGTGTTAACTCTGATACTAGTGAGTCTATTTCACATCATAGAAAGGGATGGAATACTCCTAAATTCATTCTATGAAGCCAGCATAACCCTGATATCAAAGCCAGGGAAAGATCCCACAAAATAAGAAAATTGCAGACCAATATCACTCATGAACTAAGATGAAAAATCTTCAACAAAATTCTAGCCAATAGAACTGAACAGCTTGTAAAAGTTGGTTTCATTCCAGGGATGCAAGGCTGGTTCAACATCAGAAAAACAACTAATGTAAACAACCACACTAATAATACAAGAGATATGAATCACCTGATTTTGTCAGTTGATGCAGAAAAGGCATTTGACAAAGTTCAACACTGATCTACGCTTGAAACTCTCAGAAAAATAGAAATAGAGGGGAAATTCCTCACCACAATCAGTAGCATCTATGCAAAGCCAACTGCTTTCATCATACTGAATGGTGAAAGACTGAAAGAATTCCCTTTGAGAATGGGAACTAGACAAGGATGCCCACTCTCACCACTTCTATTCAACATTGTGTTGGAAGTTCCAGCCAGGGCAACTAGACAAGACCAAGAAATAAAGGGCACCCATATCGGCAATGAAGAAGCAAAAATCTCCATATTTGCAGATAATATGATTGTTTATACAGAGAATCCAAAGGAATCCATAAGTAAACTACTGGAATTAATAGAGGAGATCAGCAAAGTAATAGAATACAAGATAAACATAAGTAAATCAGTAGGATTCCTTTATACCAACAGTGAGATTATTAAAGAAACCACCAAATCAATTCCATTTACTATAGCTCCCAAGAACATAAAATATCTAGGAATAAATCTAGCTAGAGAAATAAGAGATCTTTACAAAGAGAACTACAAGGGCTTACTACAAGGAATTAAGAAAGACTTACATAAATGGAGTAATCTACTCTGCTCATGGACAAATTCCTGCGACATTTTTTAATGAGATGGAGGAACAAATCATCAGATAAGTAAAACACTACTGAAGAAGAACATACCGGGAGGCCTCTCACTATCTGAGTTTAGAATCTATTACACTGCCACAGTAGTCAAAACACCCTGGTACTGGTACAGAAAGAGACATATAGACCAATGGAACAAATTTCAGACCCCAGAGATGTCACCATCCTCCTATGAACAACTGATATTTGACAAAGTCCCCAAGATTTTAAACTGGGGTAACAATGGTCTCTTTAACAAATGATGCTGGCAAAATTGGATTTCCATCTGCAAAAAAATTGAAACAAGGCCCTTATCTCACAACTTATGCAAAAAAAAAACTCAAATTGGATAAAAGATCTAATTATAAAATCTAAAATGATAAAGCTCATTCAAGATAAAATTGGATCAGTAATGGAAGTTTTAATACATGTTATAGGCAGACTTCAAAATCTGACGAACAAAGCACTTTCAACAGAAGAGAAAATCGATAAATGGGAACTACTAATAATCAACCACTTTTGCTCATCCAAAGACTTCATCAAAGGACTTAAAAGAGCATCTACAGAATGGGAAAAAATATTGGGCATATATATGTCAGACTGATGTCTGATCTCCATAACCTATAAGGTACTACAAAACATTAAACAAGAAAAGAATAAATAACCCAATTAAACGATGGGTGAAGAAGACAGACATTTCTCTAAAGAGGCTATCCAGGCAGCTGAAAGATACATGCACAATTGCTCATGATCATTAGCTATTAAAGAAATTCAAATCAAAACTACAGTGAGATACCATCTCACCCCAACAAGGTTGGCCATGATCCGAAAAAGACAAAACAACAAATACTGGAGAGGCTGTGAAGAAATTGGAACTTTCCTACACTGCTGGTGGGATTGCAAAATGGTACAACCTTTTTGGAAAACAATCTGGCACTTCCTTAAAAAGCTAGAAATAGATATACCATTTGATACTGTAATTCCACTGCTTGGAAGTTGGCCTTCAGAAGCAAAGGTTGTCACACGAACAGACACACGTACACGAATGTTTGTTGCAGCACAGTCCACAATAGCAAGAAGTTGGAATGAACCCCGATGCCCATCAACATATGAATGGATAAGCAAACTATGGTACATATGCTCAATGGAACACTATGCTATGATAAAGAACAATGGCAATTTTAGAAAACAGCTCATAACACAGTCTCCTTTGAAAGAGATCATGATAAGTGAAATCAGTCAGTACCAAAAGGACAAATTTTTGTATGAGACCTCTGTTATAAGGACTTAAGAAGAGAATTATTCACAGAAGGAAATGATTGTGCTAGCTACACGGGTGGAGTGGGGGGCTGAGGGTTTATAATAGATGAGATAATTGATAGATGTTAGAAATTTTATTCTTTTACTGTAATTAATAAAAAAGTAAACTTTATAAAAATAACTAAATAAAAATAATTCTTGTCTATTATCTAATTAGTGAATACCCTTATCGCTTTCTCCCTGCATTCTTAAACATCAAACACTATTTTCTTCTATATTTAAACCCTTGCTTAGAAACCCTGGTGGCATAGCGATTAATTGCTACAGCTGCTAACAAAAAGGTCAGTAATTCATATTTACCAGATACTCCTAGGAAATTCTATGGAGAAATTCTACTTTGTCCTGTAAGGATGCTATGATTTGAAATCAACTGGATGGCAATAGTTTTTTTTTGTGTGTGTCTGTTTGGTTTTGAGTTCTTGTAACAGTATTCTCATACATCTGTCTTTTTTGTAGCTGATCAGTTTCACTCAGCATAGTGTCTTCCAGATTCCTCCATGTTACGTTTCTCAAATTCATTGTTCTTTATCATTACATAATATTCCATTTGTGATTGTACCATAGTCATCCATTCGTAGGCACTTAGGTTGATTTCATCTTTTTTTTTTTTTTTTATTCTGTTGTGGACAGTGCTGTGATGAAGTTTAGTGTGCATGTATCTATTTGTGTCAGTTCTTATTACTCTAGGATGGGTTTCCAGAAATTGCCAGGCCAGATAGTATTTCTATGTTTAGCTTTTAAGAATGCTCCAAATTGTGTTCTATAGTGATTGTACAATTTTACATTGCCACCAGCAGTATATAAGTGTTCCAGTCTCTCCACAACCTCTCCAACATCTGTTATTCTGTTTTTGTTTGTTTGTTTGTTTGTTTTGAATTGATGTCAGCCTCTTTGGGGTGAGATGGCATCTCATTGTAGCTTTGATTTGTACTTTTCTAACAGCTAATGATCTTGAGCATTTTCTCATCTATCAGCTATCTGCCTGAATCTCTTCTTTGATGAAGTGCCTGTTCACATCCTTTGCCCATTTTTCTAATTGGGTTATTTGTCTTTCTGCTGTTGAGGATTTGAGATGTCTTGCAGGTCAACATGAGTTGGATCCGACTCGATGGCACTTGGCTTGGCTTGGCTGCAGATTTTAGAGATTAGACTCTGATAAAGATGTGTCACAGCAATTTTTTTTTCTTAGTCTATATGTTGTCTTTTTAATCTTTTGGTTAAGTCTTTGGGTGAGCAACAGTGTTTGATTCTTAGAAGGTCCTAGTTATTTATTTTCTCTTCTGGTGTTTGTACATTATTAGCAAGTTTATATTCTGTTTATGCCCTGTATTAGGGCTCCCACTATTGTCCTTATTTTTCTTTCCTTCATTGTTTTAGGTTGTGTGTTCAGGCCTTTGATCTATTTTGAGATAATTTTTATTCATGGTATGAGATATGGATCTTGCTTCATGTTTTTTGCAGATGAATACCCAGTTATGGCCAAGCCAGTTATACCCACACTATTTGTTAAAGAAGCTGACTTTTTCCTAATTAATGGACTTTGGGCCTTTGTGAAATATAAGCTGCTCATAGGTGGATGATTTTATGTCTGGATTCTCAATTCTATTTCTTCTGTCTATGAGGTCTTATGATTAAGTCTCTGTACTTAATTGTTCTAAGTGCAACACATCTCCCTCCTGAATATCACTAAGGTCACCTTTGAAGTACTCCACTTGAGAAGCTATGCATTGATGCCAGCACCTTGTCTGCACTCCAGAGCAATTTTTGAACTCTTTCTGGAATGACCATTGTGCACAGTGGCATGGTGACAAGTCTAAGTGTATAGTTGTCTGTAAGGGAGTTATTAACCAGTATACAAATCATTGTATAGGAACACCCTCATCCCACTCACCCTGATTTGGCCCCCATTGACTTTTTTCTTTACCTGAAAATAAAAGAAATATTAACAAGAAGACATTTTGATGACATTCAGGATATTAAGGGTACTATGATGACAGCTCTGATGTACATTCCAGAAAAAGAGTCCCAAAATTGCTTTGAAGGGTGGGCTAGGCACTAGTATTGATGCACGTCTTCCCAATGGGAGTACTTCAAAGGTGACTGTAGTGATGTTCAGCAATGAGGTAGGTAGCAGTTTTTCTAGGATGAGTTCACAAACTTAACTGGCAGTCTTGCTATGCATCTGTGTTTGTACCAGCACTAGGCTGTTTTAACTATTGTGGCAGTGTAATAGGTTCTAAAATAAGGTAATGTGAGGCCTCAACATTTTCTCTTCTTCTACAGTAGTACTTTACTCATCTGAAGTTTCTTCCATTTCCATATGAAGTTGGTAATTTGTTTTGCCATGTCATTAAAAAATGCCATTGGAATTTGCATGGGGATTGCATTCTATCTATAAATCACTTTGAATAGAACAGACATTGTCACAATGTTGAGTCTTCCTATCCATGAGTAAGGTAGATTTTTTCCAGTTAAATGTAGTTCTCTTTGGTTTCTTGCACTAGTATCTTGTAATTAATAAGTCTTTTAAGTATCTGATTAGATTTATTCCTATGTATTTTGTCTTCTTTAGGGCTATATTGTAAACGGTATTGATTCAGTGATTTCTTTTGTGGTGTTTTCTTTGATAGTGTAGAAGAATCCAACTGATTTGTGTATGTTTATCTTGTAACCTGATCCTTTGCTGAACTCTTCCATGAGTTCCAGTAATTTGATTTTGGTGGATTCTTCAGGGTTTTCTGTGTATAAGGATCATATCATCTGCAAAAAGAGATACCTTTGCTTCTTTCTTCAGAATTTGGATGTCCTTTGTTTCTTTTTCTAGCCTTACTGCTCTGGCTAGAAACTACATCACAACTTTGAATAACAGTTATGTCAAAAGATACCTCATCTAGTGCCTGTGCTGAAGAGAATGCTTTTAGACTCTGTCCATTTAGGATGATGTTAGCTGTTGGCTCTCTATAAATACCCTTTATTATACTGAAGAATTTTCATTTCTTTCATATTTTACTGAGAGTTTTTAACACGAATGTTGTTGGCCTTTGTCAAATGACTTTTCTTCATCATTTGATCAAATCACATTGTTCCTGTCTTTTGCTTCATTTATGTGGTTGATTACGCTGACTGTTTCTCTAATGTTGGACCTTCTCCACATCCCTAGTACGAATTCCATTTGGTCATGGTGAATATTTTTTAATACGTTGTTGAATTCTGTAGGCTAGAATTTTGTTGAGGATTTTTGCATTTATTTTTATGAGAGATATTGGTCTACAATTTTCCTTGTTTGTGCTGTGTTAATCTGGTTTTGATATCAGGGTTATGCTGCACTCACAGAAGGTATTTAAGAGTGCTCCATTCTTTTCTATGTTCTGAAATACTTTTTGTAATAGCGGTGTTAACTTTCTCTGAAAGTTTGATAAAATTCTCCAGTGAAACCGCCAGGGCCAGGCTTTTGTTGTTGGGAGTTTTTAAATTAACTTCTTAATCTCTTCTTTTGTGACGGGTTTATTTAGATGTTCTACCTCCATTTGTGTTCTTTTAGGAAGATGGTGTTTCTAGAAATTGGTGCATTTGTTCTAGGTTTTCCAACTTGTTAGAGTACAATTTTTCATAGTATTCTTTTGTGATCTATTTTTAAATTTAAGTTGAGACTGCTGTAATGTCACCCAACTAGTTTCTTATTTGGGTTATTTATTACTTTCCTTTTTTCTTTTGTCATTTTGGTGATAGTTTATCGATTTTGTTTGATCTTTTCAAAGAACCAGCTTGTAGTCTTCTTAACTTATTCAACAGTTTTTCTGTTGTCTAATTCATTCAGCTCTGCTTTAATTTTTGTTATTTGCTTTCTTCTCTGTCTAGTTGTTTCAGTTCTAGTGTTAGTGCTTTGATTTAGGCCTTTTCTTCTTTTCAGATGTATGCATTTATTGAAATAAATTGACATCTTAGTACTGCTTTTGCTGTCCCCCAAAGATTCTGGTAGTATGTGTCTCCATTATCATTTGATTCTGTGAATTTCTTTATTGTGACCTTGATTTCCTCTATAACTCAGAAATTTTTCAACAAAATGTTTTTCAGTTTCCATGTATTTGACTTTTTTTTCCTTACTTTTTGTTATTAATTTCTACTTTTATGGCTTTGTAATCTGAAAAGACGGTTTTCAAAATTTCAGTGCTTTGGAATTTTAAGGCTTGCTTTATGACCTACTGTGTAGTTCATTCTGGAGAATGTTCCATGTGCACTGCAAAAGAAAGCATACTAGGCTGCTGTTGAGTGGAATGTTTGTTATGTATCTTTGAGGCCAAATTGGTTAATTACAGGATTTAGGTCTTCCGTGTCTTTATCGAGTCTCTTTCTGCAATGTTCTGCCCTTCTCTGAAAGGCAGTTGAAGTCTCCTTCTATTGTTGCAGAGCCCTGTCTTTTTATTTTCAGTGATGTTAATGCCTGTTAGGAGCCCTATGATTAAGTGGGAAACCCTGATGGTATAGTGGTTAGTTGCTATGGTTGCTAACCAAAAGATCAGCAGTTCAAAGCTATCATATGGTCCTTGGAAACCATATGGAGAAGTTCTACTCTGTCATTTAGGATCCCTATGAGTCAGAATCAGTTTGACATCAATGAAGTTCTTGTCATTGGGTACAGAAACATTTAATAAGGTTATGTCCTCCTGGTGTACTGACCCTTTTATCATTATATAGTGCCTTTCTTTATCCATTGTAGCATATTTTAATTTAAAGTCTATTTTATCAGGAATTAATATTGTCACTTCCACTGTTTTTTTTAATATTGTTTTATTGATATATAAATTTCTTCAGTTTATTGAGCTTTAGTTTTTCTTTGTGCATTTAAGTTGTATCTTTTGTAGGCAGCAAATAGTTAAATCATGTGGGGTTTCTTGTATCCCTGACACTCTCTGTCTCTTTATTAGCACATTTAACATTTATTTAAGAAAAAGGAAAAACAACAACTCAGTGCCACCAAGTTGATTCCAACTAATAGTAATGCTCTACTATTGTAATTGTTGATATGTATGAGTTTAGCACTATGATTTTGAAACCCTGTTTGTGCATTCTTTATTCCACTTAATATTCTCTGCTGGGTTGTTTTTCTTTATGTGGAAAAAATGTTAATGTATTTTACAATCTTTATAGTCCTCATTTCTACTGTAGTAATCATAAAATACTGTTTTGCTTTAGTTCAATGTATTTTATTCATAAACTACTGTATTTCAAAACCATTTGACCCTCCACATAATATAATGCCAGTTTCACAGGCTTTCATCCGCAATCACCTCCTTTTTGTCTCCTTGTGTCTGTTTCATCTTGACTTCATTTATTCCTTAGTGAGAGGTGTTTCGCAGATGAGGCCTTGGTCTTTCAAGACGGTCATTATAAAAACACCCACCCAGAAGAGGAGATGTATGGCAAGGTGAAAAGAGTAATTTTTATTAGCCAAGGCTCTTCAAGAAAAGAGAAAACCCTTCCATAAAAAGGCTACTCTACCGAACACAATCTTCACCACTTGGTGAAGGCTTGTTTAAAAGGCAGAAATATAAATGGAAATGTTTCAAACAGGAGGCATTCATGTAAAATGTAAGAATGGTAGGGCCAATATGCATTCTCAGGTAATGAAAGATTAGAATGTAAACCATTTGGGAAGAAAGTGTGAAAGTGTAAACAATATGTTCCAAGAAAAAATATATTCATGGCTATAATCATGTATAACTGACTATATAGTCATGTATGGCTGAACCAGTTGATGCCACTTAACTAAGTAATAACTTATATCTTCCTAGCCAACTAGCTGAGCAGGAGTTCAAGCTGAGCCAGCCAGCCAAGTGCCATCAAGTTGGCAAACTGAAGCTGATCTTATCCACAACCAGATGTTAACCATATGCATTTTCTTTATTCTGTATGCTTACAGACACTTCTCTGTGACTGAATGGTGAAATCCTTTGTATAATCCTTTGTATTTTTACTTAGGGCTGCCCAGGTTGAGCTGCATTATTCCTCAATAAAACTTTTCTTTCATTTTAAACAGGTACATAATTTTCTTGTTTTACACAGGTTTAATTTTCATACATCAGTATGTAAATTGTTCACCAGGGAGCAAAGTAATTTATAATTAATTGCATGTTAGATTATTTTTTCTTTTTCTTTCTTTTCCTTCCTTCTTACAGTTTCCTTCATATTTTAATTGTTTTATTTTGTGTAACCTAATAATCCTCTGAAAATCCTGGTGGTGTAGGGGTTAAGTGCTACATCTGCTAACCAAAATGTCAGCAGTTCAAATTCACTAGGTGCTCACTGGAAATTCCATGGAGCAGTTCTCCTCTGACGTATAGAGTCACTATGAGTTGGAATTGACTTGACTACATTGACTGGCAATGATCCTCTGATGCTTCTTCTGCTTTCAGCTGGGTTGTTTAATATGAAGATGTCCTGCATGGTTATCATCTTTTCATTTCCCTCTTGGATTGGATTTACACTTCTCTGTATATCCTGTCTTCTTCCTCTTTGATTTACTCTTTCAGTGTGCTGAGGTACATCTTCAAGTAACTTCTTAGACAAAGTTGTGTGGACAATAAAATTTATACTGTTTAATGCTATGTTCATACTATTTTAAATTTATCTCTGTGTGTGGGTCCAAGTTGCTGTTTGCTGTTAAGCTGACTCTGACTCATAGCAACCCCACAAGGCAGTAGAAGTTCCCAAAGTGTTTTATTGCCTATAACCTTTATGGAAGCAGATCATCATGTCTTTCTCCCAGGAAGCCACTGCCTAGGTTCAAAACACCGGTCATTCAAGGTGCTGGCTCCAGGGAAAGGCTCTCTCTGTTTATTGGCTCTGGGGAAGTTCCTTGTCTCTTTTCAGCTCCTATTCCTCTATTCCTTAGTGATCTTCATATGGACTGACATCTCTCCTTTTTTGCTGCTTGCTTAATCTACTCTTTTACATTTAAGAAATTGATTTAACACCTTACATTAATACTGCCTCACTAAAATAAACAAATAGAAGTTTATTCCTAAATAAGATTGTAACCACAGACATAAAACTCACTGCAGTGGAATCCATTCCTACTCATAGCTACCCTATAGGATAGAGTTGAACTGTCCATAGAGTTTCCAAGGAGCACCTGGAGCATTTGAACTTCTGATCTTTTGGTTAGCAGACAAAGCACTTAACCACCAAAGTTTCCATGATGGATATAGTAGGACATAAAATGTGTATTTTTACAGACACAATTCAATCCATGATGTAAACTACAATACATTTAATATTTCTATTTTCTACTTCCACTTCTTATATACTGTATTTCTAGAATCCAGAATGTTTTGATGCTATATAAGACCACTCAGCTGCGTCCTCTATTACTGCCCCATTAGCTTTTTCCAACTTTTGTTTTTATTTAGTCACCTTATTCATCTTCTTCTATTTCTCATCTTCCAGAGAAATTTTAAATCTCCTATTAACTCACATTCTACATTATATACTCTATTGACTGAGAAATATAATTCTTTCTATTTCACTTTTAATATATTTTCAGGAGGAGAAATTATACATGTATGTGTTTATTTGCATTCTTAAATCGTAAGTTGATTTTTTAATGAGAGAAGTGATGTAATCAAAGCTGTATTTTGAGAAAATTTGAGAAAATCATGCAATAGTCAAAAAATGGATTAGAGTACATTTGAGAAATATTTTTGATGATGTCTTGTCAAGGTGTAAGGAAAGATATAATAAGGTTGGAGCAGTGAAAATTAGAAAGTAGAGCCTTTATGAACTGCAGTTGTGGAATCTATCAACTTTACCAATTTCCTTACCACTCAAAGTTTGGAAGTTAAAGAAACAACAACATAATATAAAATAGGGGTAAATGCATACAACAGAAATTTATTAAAAATTTATTTGTTGATTAAACATACAGAAAAATACACGAAACCTATAAGCACAATTTAACATGTGGATATAAAACCATCACCTCTTCCACTTACTATGGCTTGTTTACTCATGAATCTGTAGGCTGGAGGCCTTAATTTGTCTTCACATGGGACTCTTTATGAAGTCTCTTTCCATAGGCCTATTCAGACTACCTAACACCATAATAAATGGGTCCCAAGGACAAGCTTTGTGGAAGCCTTATTCTATATATGACATAGATTATGCCATATACAATTAGTCTGAGCAGTGACAAACATCCACGTTCTAGAGGAAAGTGTTACCTGAAACTAGGAATTTCACAGATGATAATGATGACATCCTTGGAAAATGCTGTCTGTCACACCACCGTGTATTTAGCCATCCAGGTAAGGAGTTAGAATATTATCACCAGCATAAATTTATTTATGTATCTGTCTGAATCTCAAACATCTGCATCACCTTAGAAGTAACAGTCTCCTGATTTTTGCAATGATCACTTCTTTGTGTTTATTATTATTATTATTATTTTACCACCTTAGTTTGTATCATAAGTGATGTATCTTAGTTTTGACCAGTTTTGAACACTATGCGTATGAAATCATACTTAAATGGTTTGTTGGCTATAACCTTTGTTAATCCACCCTATATTTGTTAGGAAGCATGTAGCTCATTTGTTCATTTTTGAAAATACAAATTAAAGCCCAATGAGACATTACTATATAACTTGGCACAAATTAGAAAATGATACAATTTCAAGGGTTGGTGCAGGTGTGAAACATTAAGAGTTTTTCCCATGTGGTACAACTACCTTAGAAAGTAATGGTGACAATTTCTACTGATGTCGAAAATCTATATACCATAAGTGTATTTATGTGCACACAGTATATGCGTGATATGTTCAAAGCAGCATTATTCTTAACGTTAGAAATAGTTTAAAAGTCTATTATCAGCACAATATAATATTTATGCATTCATACATTTAAAATAAATTTGGCTTTGACATGGTATTGAATTCATTCATGTAAGGGTCTTCCAATAAGGATGTCCTATCTTTGAACTCAAATAAAACAAGCTGTATAAATGATACAATTTTAATTGTTTTCTTATTTTGAGGTACATTTGATGACATTATGTGTAGAAAAGAACTTTGGATAAATGGCTCCAGTGATATCTTCCAAATGGGGCCAAAAATATTCAGTTATCACAGCCTGATATCTTTCACCATTGACAGTCACAGCCTCCCCTCATTCACCTTGGAAAAAATAAGGGCCATTGATTCCACCATATAGAAATCCATACCAAATGTTAACTTTGGGGGGAATGAAATGTATGTTCTTGAATCTCTCCATTGGATTCACATCACTCCAAATGTAAGTTTTGTTTGTTAACAATACCATTCATCCTAAAATGGGCTTTATTACTGAAGATGATTTATTGACTAAAAGCAGGGTTAGCTACCAGTTGTTCCAGAGCCCAGTTGGCAAATACATGGCACAATCTATGGTCATTGGACTTCAGTGAAGTTAAAACAAGTTTGTAATGGTAAAGCTTCTGGGTGCAAAATCTGCCAAATTATGTTCCATGAAAGGCCCAGTTCTTGCGCTCAGTGAGAAATTGATTGGGATAGATTCTCAAGTACACTGTGATGAATGATGGCAATGTTTTCACTGGTTTGCAGATGCACAGGTATTGTCTGATTGGCAACAGATCGAGTTGTCTCAATTTTTTTTGACTAAACATCAGATTGTTCTTTCAGTGAGGCAATTATATGCATCTTAAATTTCACAAAACACAAGGAATGTTGGTAAATGGAACACTCATTTTGATAATCAACTTTAATAATTTCTGCATGTTTGGGAATCATCTACCTTTTTATAGTTGTTTGTCAAGACTGATCACACAGCATGATAAATATGTCCTCTATAGCTTCACAAATATAGCCAACATGAACTGTCAAAAACAGGGCATCCATATTGGAACACCCTTTATTTAAATAGTTCCCAAAATGAATTTACGCAGTAAAATGCTTGCCATAAAGTAAAACCTATAAAAAAGAAAGAAAACAAAAATAAAAGCAATAGACTTATACGGTAGCTGTGATAAAGTAGTTAATATTCCTATATGATATCTCAAATGTTAAAAGACAATTCCAATAATTTGTGAACTTTAGTTTGGCTTTTTTACAATTACCACATTTATATTCTTGTAGGTATAGCTGGCTACCTTTCAATATAATCACTTGAAGGAGTACTGTTAATAATACTTGGGAGATTTTTTTTTCCTCTTAATTGTTTTGAACCAAAAGACTCTCATTAAATACATGCATGCCAGATTCAGCTTCTAGCTCCGTTATTGCTAACTGAAATATACAAGGTGGCATCAGTATATTGCATGTTTCTCCTACACACTCATTAGTACTAATATTATCATATATTTTAATATAATATGTGGGAGGTGTTCACATAAATTCTCATTAGCAGCTGATGAAACCTCTGCTTATTCAGTGTACTACTCTGCGTGTATTAATTCAGCTTTTTCCCCCCCCCTTTGGATCTGTGAGAATATACGCAAGGCTTTGGCATACTCAAAACTTAGGCCTATCATTTAAAATGTGATCTAATTGTGTAGCTAGAACAAGATATTAGCAGCCTACGTGGATTTTAAACAAAGGCAGCTTATTTCTCTGTGGTGATTATTTTTCCTAGTATTACAAAATCTATGAATTTTAGATTAAAAATGATATTAAGATGATCTTTGCCTAATGTTTCCTTCTGTTGAAGAGAAGATAATTTTCTTCCTCCCTGCTCCTGATGGAAAACCCTGGTGGTGCAGAGGTGAAGACCTACAACTGCTAACCAAAATGTTGGCAGTTTAAATCCGCCAGGCACTCCTTGGAAATTCTATGGAGCAGTTTGACTATGGCGTCACTATGAGTCGGAAGTGACTCAACAGCAGTGGGTTTTTGAGGTGACTCCTGATAAGTCTTCCCAAATTTTGTTTTTTAGGTTTAATTACCTTGTATGGTACTACTGTGGAAATCCTGCTGGTTTAGTGGTTAAGTGCTGTGGCTGCTAACGCAAAGATCAGCAGCTTGAATCCACCAGGTGTTCCTCGGAAACTCTACGGGGCGATCCTGATCTATCCTATTGGTCACTACAAGGGAGAATTGACTCGATGGCAGTGGATGGGGTTGGTTATTATTGTAGGTAGATACTTAAAACATACTTGTGGAGTGAACTGTGTTCTCAGTATCTGTTCATATTGAGTGAATGCCTAAAAAATACTTTCTCAAGAACTCTGTAGTATATTTTAAAGCCTGTATTTTAAACCAGAGTGGTCTTGGTTCATAAATAGGTAGTAGAGATATATCCACAAAAACAGTTATTTTTTTCCCTGTATGAACTATTCAGTGACATTGATTATATTCAAGTTGTGCAAACATTCCTGCCTTCCTTTCCTGAGTTGTTCCTCTCCATTAACATAAACCATTTAGTGTTCCCTTGTTCTGTTCACGTGATTATTAATCTGTATACAGATTCCATAAGAGCACAATTAAGTACTTTGGAATTTCCATTTTATGCAAAGTTAGCCATAATTTGTTGTGATCTACACAGTCAAAAGTCTTTACATAGTCAATGAAACACAGCTAAACATCTTTCTGGTGTTCTCTGTTTTCAGCCAAGATCTATCTGACATCAGCAATATCCCTGATTCAACATCCTCTTCTGAATTCAGCTTGAATTTCTGGCAGTTTCTTGTCAATATACCATTGTAGTCGCTTTTGAATGTATATGGATCAAGAGGCAGTCGTGCGAACAGAACAAGGGGACACTGCATGATTTAAAGTCAGGAAAGGTGTACGTCAGGGTTGTATCCTTTCACCACACCTTTTCAGTCTGTATGCCGAGCAAATAATCTGAGAAGCTGGATTATATGAAGAAGAATGAGGCATCAGGATTGGTGGATGACTCATTAACAACCTGCACTATGTAGATGACATCACCTTAGTTGCTGAAAATGAAGAAAATTTAAAACACTTACTGATGAAGATCAAGGACCACATCAGCAAATAAAAATCCTCACAACTGGATCAATAAGCAACATCATCATAAATGGAGAAAGGATTGAGGTTGTCAAGGATTTCATTTTACTTCGGTCCACAATCAATGCCATGGAAGCAGCAGTCAAGAAATCAAAAGACTCATTGCATTGGGAAAACCTGCTTCAAAGGAACTCTTTGAAGTATTGAAAAGTAAAGATGTCACCTTGAAGACTAAATTCACCCGACCCAAGTCATGGTATTTTCAATGGTGTCATATGCATGCAAACACTGGATGATGAACAAAGACAGGAGAAGACTTGATGCCTTTGAATTGTGGTGTTGAAGAAGAGTGTTAAATGCAGGACGGACTGCCAAAAGAACAAACAGATCTATTCTGAAAGAAGTACAACCAGAGTGCTCCTTGGAAGCAAAGATGGCAAGAGTGCATCTTTCATACTTTGGACATCTTTTTCAGAAAGATCAGTTCCTAGAGAAGGACATCATGCTTGATACACAGAGAGTTAGTGAAAAAGAGGAAGACTCTTGATGAGATGGATTGACACAGTGGCCACAATGGGCTTAAGGATAAAAATGATTGTTGACATGGAACAAAAACAGGCAGTGTTTTGTTCTGTTGTGCATAGTGTTGCTATGAGTCTGAACCAATTCAACAACACCTAACAACAACAACAAAATTAAAGTGAATTTTCTGCCCCTTAAAGATCCTATCTAATCTTTGAAGTTGTTGTTGTCAATTTGATCCCAAATAGATTGCTCTTAAAAGTGCATAAAGTTTAAGACAGATATATTTTACTAGTTAATCTGTACTACTTTTTGGTTTTAGGATAGCTTTATGAGATATTTTTGGGATAAGGTTTAAAGATTTCTCAGGGCAATATTTTCAGGGGCCAATTCAACTTTCATGGCTCTAGGAATTCTGGAGTCAATGATAACTTGAAATTAATTTTCCCCTTTTTGAACAAAAGTCTTCTATAGAAACTTTGATCAAAATGTTTGGTTATAGTAGCCAGGCAGCCTCCATTTCTTCTGGTCTTATGGAGGAGGAGGCAGTGATTTATGAAGGCAGTTATCACACTAGCCACTCCTTCCATAGCCTCCTTCTATTCCTGATTCTCTTTCCTCTGTTGCTCCAGGTAAACAGGAACAATTGTTATGGCTTGGATATCTACCTGCAAACTTTTAAGACCTGCAGGTACTATGCAGTGAAATATAAGGTAGAAGAGAAGTGTTCAAACATGTTTTTTAAGCCAGTTAACTGGGATGTCACGTGCCTCTAACTTCACAAACCAAGAAACTAAATCCCATCAAGTTTTTGGTTGTATATAAGCAGTCTCAGCAGCTACTTTATTTTATTTTATTTGGCAATTCTTATAAATATGTGTATCATACAGTTTTTGCCAATTTGATTTTTAACAATGGAGCATTTAGTACAACAACAAAGGCACAAACAATAAAATATAAGAATAAGTAAATAGGATCTCATAAAGATTTAAAACTTCTATTCTTCAAAAGACTTTGCCAGAAAAGTAGGAAGACAACTTACTGACTAGGTAAAAGTGTTTGGAAATCATATACTCAACAAGAATCTAATAACAAAAATATATATATGATTTTGACTTTATAAAAAGCAAATAATCCAACCATAAATTGGGCAAAGGATTTGAATAGACATTTCACAATTCAAATAGCCATCAGAAGCAGGAAAAGATGCTCAGCCTCATTAGCCATCAGAGAGATGTAAATCTGAACCACAGTGAGATACCATTTCGGTCTCGTTAGATTGCTAGAATTAAGAAAATAGAAAGAAAAAGAAAAAGAAAATAAAACAACAGAAACTAGCACACTGGCAAGGATGTGGAGAGACTGGAACACTTACCCACTGCTGTTGGGGATATGAAATAGTTTAGCCACTGTGGAAAATGGTGTGGTGGTTCTTCAGGAAACTAAAAATATAACTACCATATGGTCCAGCAATAACAATGCTAGCTATATACACAAAATACTTGAGAGACAAATAGAATTTGTGTTTGTGAGACTCCAAATAGATTTCAGTACATCAATATTTATTGCAGCACTATTTATAATAGTCAAAAGGTGGAAACAACATAAATGACCAGCAGTAGATGAATGGATAAACTAAATATGGAAAATACATACAATGGAATGCTGTTCAACGAGAAGGAGAAATGATGTCTTGATACATGCTATAATACAAATGAAACTGGAAGATTTTATGCTGAGTGAATTTAGTCAGTCATAAAATGACAAACATTGCATTGTCTTCTATAAAAAGATAATAATAGACACCAAAGTTTGTTAATGGTTATCAGAGTGAAGGAAAGAGAAAAGGGAAGATTAACACTGGTGGAAATATCACATTGATTGACAGTAGGGGTCTATAGTCAGTTATTGAAATTACTGTCAGACATCTATAAAAATAGTTCTTGATTTCCAGAAATCTAAAATATTATACTAGAATACTACACTAGAAAATGCTAAATTTCTACAGTTACCTAATGAAAAATCTTATACTGAAGTTTTGATTAATGAGTTATTCTACTTGTGTAAAATATTGATCAATGTTTGAGTCAGCTAGTTCAGCTCTAACAGAAGTATCACAAGTAGAAGGCTTTACAAAGAGGGATCTTATTTTTCACAGTCCAATGTAAATTCTTTGCAGGGTGTAAAGTCCAGGAGAAGGGTTTCTTTGCTGGATCTGGAAGAAGGTCTTTGTCATCAGTCTTCCCTTAGACTGGAAGCTTCTGAGGCTCAGGGACCCCAGTTCTTTCCAAAGGACGCACTCAGATCCCAGCACTGCTTTTTGGTAGTATGAAGTCCCCATACGTCTCTGCTAGGTCTTCTCCTTAATATCTCAAGAGACCACGTGAATACACAAAACAAACTTACACATTGAATCTTGCTCAGCCAACACAACTGCCACCCACCCACCTTCATTGCAATCCTAGAGGCAGGAATTCCAACACGAAGGAACATCACACAATACCAGAAAATATGACCTAGCCAAATTGTTACAGATTTTTTTAGGAAACACAATTCAATCCATGATGCCGTTGTTTTTTGGGGTTTTCTTTGAAGCAAGTAGTGCTGAAAATAAAGTAAGCTGTTGCCCTAAACTCTAAAAAAGTCTAACATGTAGGGTTTATTTGTGTAGAATTCTGTAAATAGCAGAAGTGAAGTTTTATTATTTCATTAATCAGTATTTAGAAAAAAGAAAGACTAATCACGGAATGTGACAACCTAGAGGAATTAAATGCTTCAGCTTTTCATTGTGTATGTGAAGAAACAAAGCCAAATAGGGGTTCCTCAATTCAGCACCAATATGTGGATGCCATCTTTAATGTGGAGAAAAACATCAAAGTTCCCTGTTTTAGGCCCTAATAGTTATAGGTCTCATTTCAGAGTAAAAATCAAGATTCATATTCTGAATGCCTAATGCATCATAAATCCAGCTACATTCATGGCAAATCTTGCCTTCCCACCAAGAGTCCTCAACCCATTCCACATGGAGCCCCTTCCAGATTCAGAACCTAAAGAATCTATCTTTGGACAGATGGGGATCTAATAGGGCTAGACAAGATAGGGCAAGGTAGAAACTAACTCTAGGTCACGATGTCTGGGTAATGACCGTACCCAGTCCCTTCCAAATGTCGATTGACCTGTTCATACTTGTAAGGGCCCGGATCAACTGGAATCCCTCTACCAGTTTCACTTCTATAACTCAAGATTTCCACGGCACTTTCAAGCACCTCTCTAAACTAAAACAGAAATCCTGGTGCTTAGTGGTTAAGTGTTACAGCTACTAACCAAAATAGGAACTGTTCGAATCCACCAGGTGCTCCTTGGAAACTCTGTGGGGCAGTCCTACTCTGTCTTGTAGGGTCACTATGAGTCAAAATCGACTCAAAGGCAGTTGGTTTTTTGTTTGGTTTGGTTTTTCTTTGGTTTAAACTAAAAAGCAAAGCAACACAAAACTGGGAAATGCTTTAAGGGTCTCAAAGAAAGAAAAAACTCATTACTTCTAACCCAATTCTGGGAGAAAGGAGAAATTCTTCATAGGGTATCTAAAGAGTGGCTGGTAGATTTGAAACGGTGATGCTTTGGTTAGGAGTCAAACTCCTAACACTGCACTACCAGGGCCGCTTGAAGGTCTTAGGTCTGCCAAAATTAAACAAAGCAACTAGTCTTTGAGTGGTTTCCTAGGCAGAAGCTATAATTTTCTCCTTGCCTTTAATAACCTTGTAAACTCACAATCCCTCATTGCCTGGCCTGTGGAGCCCAGGGTAGCCTGAATGACCTTTTAACACAATTTCAATTTGTTAACAGAAATTTCCCCTCTTTTATTTAAACGTGGATTGTGGTGGTCAGGATTATGTCAACTTGGCTACTCCACATTTGGCTGCTGTATTAAGTGGCAGGGCAGGGTCTGTGGTGGCTTCCCGCCCCTCAGCTCTCAGCTCTCATCTCTCCACTACTACTGCTGGTCTGCTCACGTAGCCAGGAGCTCCTGCCCTCTTCTTCTGACGTCTGGTTCCTGGACTTGAACTAGCAGCTACTGGATTCATCAATCCTGATAGTTGGCACTTGAGAGTCCTGCTCCCTGACCTACCGATCTTGGGTTCACCAGCCTGTGCCGCTCCATCTCACCACCAGCTTGGGGATCCACCAACCTACACAACCAGTGATCTAGAACTCTGGTCTCTAACCTGCTGACTTTGGGTTCATCAGCTTCTGTGGCCACGTGAGGCTTGTGCCAGGACTTGGGACACTCAGCTTCTGTGATTGCATGAGCTGCTTCTTATATCTATATCTGTCTGCCTACCTATGTTATAAATCTTTCCTTGTACCTATGCATGTTATTGGTTTTGCTTCCCTAGAAAACCCAGGCTAAGACATGGACATAGAAAGGAATAGTAAATAGCCTCTTTCTTGAGTATTTGTGATTGGCAGAGGGTCTTTAAAGTGTGCTATGTCTAAAAGTAATCCACTCCTAATTTCCAAAATTGGCAATTCTTGAAATATTTTCATTATAACAATACCATAATGAAGTTATAAAGCTTTCAGCCTTGTTGTATGCATGTGTGATTCACATAGCTGTCAGATTAGCTAATCACTAGGGAATATAGATGAAGTAAATTGTGTTGCTTTTTATTTTTCCCCCAACATCATTATCTGCCAGAAAGATTTGTTGTCACACATTGCTTTATTCTTTCCTGTCTGTGATGTAGTCACATAAAATATTATACTTATTAAAATACTTATAAATCAAAGGATTATCTTTGTCATATTTTGTTGATATTAGAATATTTTTTTGGAGATGCCATAAAGGTATATGAGAAAAAAAATCTCTGGTAATCCAGAATACAAACTTCAGTGTGTTTACAAACACTATGGCTGAGATTAGATTTTATAATTCTAATGCCTATGAAAACCATGGGGCCCTGATGGCACAGTGGTTAAAAGCTAGGCTGCTGACTGAAAGGTTAGCAGTTCAAATCTATTAGCCCACTGCTTAGAAACCCTATGGAGTAGTTCTACTTTGTCCTATAGCATTATTGTGAGTTAGAATTGACTCAAAGGCAGTGGGTATACCAACATAAATAAATAAATAAAAACAACCAGTGCCGTGTCGTCAATTCTTCTGACTCATAGCAACCATATAGGACAGAGTAGCCTTGACCCATAGAGTTTCCAAGGAACAACTGACAGATTTGAACTCCCTATCTTTGACACTATAACGCCAGGGTAAAATTCACTGCATTGAATTTTTCCAAAAGAAATAATATAAGGATGCATTGTACTTTTGGAAGCTGGAATTAAAATAACTGCTTAGAAATTAGTTCCCAGTTATGATAATTATCATTAGGTTGTCTGTCCTTGAAATTCAAAATCAAGTCTATCCACTGTTTCAATCTGATTTCACAAACCAAACTCAAGTAAAGAAATAAATGAAAATGCATCTTTCAGCAGCATCTTTTGACAGTGTATGACAAACAGCGTAATTTACAGGACTCTGCATCATACTATTTACATTTAGAAGGAAGAAAAATGCTGATTAAGCTTCCATTCTGCCCAGGTCTTCCAGTACATATCGTGTTGAACAGTTCAGTCTTGGTTTTAAAGCCTCACACATCTCTAATCACAACAAGCCAGAAGCAATAAAACTACCAGAATGAGGGGGGCTGTTTACTTCTGACACATTGTAACATCTCTGAGCCAGCAGTGTTCCAGAAACATGTGTTATTCTTATCTCTGTATTGACAGCTCAGCACCCAAGGGCCTCTTCTGCTCCCTAAGGTTTGTTTTTAAAACCCACAAAGGACTCCCTTAAAATATGTGTGTAATTTTATTTCCTGTTTGATGACTCAACCATTTGTCTCAGTGGAGGAAAAAAATTGAACGACCATTTTCTCAATCAAATAATCTCCATTTTTGGAGAAGAGGCCAATTCTAAAACAAAACTGCTAAACGTTGCTGAGTTCCAATGTTTGGTGCGAGTTGCACATGTATTAAAACTGCTCAGTCTTGCTAAACATAATAGAGATAGTAGTACTTCTAAATAACTACTAAGCATTTATAATATCCAGATAATAGTGCAAACAGAAATAACTCATTACTGTATAATGGTTTCAAATGGTTCAGTAAATGCCTGAGTTGAAAGCGATCTCCTTGCTAATTGTGAAGAAATCTGTTTCCTGAGTAATAGTATATAAAAAAGTTGTAGATAGATTATGTAGATCTGTTCTCAGATTAAATTATCTTCAAGCACTTTCTAGTGTTTCAGAGTCAATTTTATATTATCAGTATGCCTACTTATAAATAACTCTTATCAATTCTTTAAAGCAATTTCCAACATGTACTCCTAACATCTAAATTTTAGTTACTGAATGTAGTTAAGCTAAGTAACATGTATATATTTTAAAATACCTTAAAATTTAGAATGGACTCCTATTAGTCTAAAGTACTCGCTCCATTTTAGATACTCCTGGTTGGAAGCTAATATTCCTTCCTTGTTATGTTCCTATTTAGTCATCTTTGCCAGAACCTAAAGCAACAAAGGAGAATATTCATATCTTAAATCATTTCAAAAGGAAAACAATACAGATGATAGTTTCCTAGAGAATAGAGAGAATAAAGGCTGTAAAATAGGCAATAGAACCAAAAAAAAAAAAAAAGATAAAAATTATGTTTGAAAGAACTTGCTAGCTTGATCTCCTGAACCCAAATCAGATCACTCAATGTCTAAGCAGTTGCACAACCTCGATATTTTGGTGCTGAAACCAGGGAGCTGGTTCATCTCTGTCCTGACTTTCTTCTCCTTTCTGCTAATGGATATCCAGTTATGCCAACAGCATTTGTTAAAGAAACTGTCTTTTCCCCAGTTTGTGGACTTTGAGCTTTTGTCAAATATCAGCTGCTGAGATACTGGATGCATTTGAATCAATGATTTTGGGGGGAGGTGACACCAAGATGGCAGGCTAGACACACATCTCCTCAATTCCCCCTGAGCACTAAGGCCTGGATTAATAACTGAATAGAGCATTCTGGACACTCAGGAAGCCTTAGTATACGGCATGGGATTATCGGTTTGGACTATGTGTCACTAAACAGCAAACTATCTCTGTATGATAAGGCAGTACATGCTGAGCCCTGCTCCTGTTGACTTACTGCTTGGGTAGAATGCAAGTACTTATTCTATCTTTGTTACCCAGGAGGTGGATGCTGTGAATGAGCCAGCAAATACACGGAACTTCAGTGCTAGAGTAAATAGCATATAGTGCAGCAGAGAGACAGTACATGGGATAGCCTCATTTTGAGAGCCTGACTACTGACTGGGGGCATCACTGCCCCTCCACCCTTTCCTTTTGGAGCTGTGCCATAGATTCTGTGGTTTTGCAGAGGGAAGGGCAACTGTGACACAAAAGCATCTCGGTCAGTTGGGAGGCAGAGTGACACAATTGGAGGCCTCAAGCAGAGAAGCAGTACCAGTCTGGAAAGTGCTTTTCCAACAGAAAGCTTCTGTAGGACAGTGTTATCTTATGGGAGTGGCCTGCCTGAGGATGGCAGTAAGGCCATAACCCCTTCCTAACTTAACTACACCGTAGCATCTGGGCACACCTGAAGAGGTGCTTCTGTTGTCAGCTGGAAGGTGGGGCCTGCCACACCTGATGGCCTGACTGATTCTGCAGCTGTCAGTCAGCTCCCAGCTTCTTAAAATAAGGCTGCTTAGAGAAATAACTGCTGAACGGCTGGCAGCATCTCTTCCAGCCATTACTGACCCACATCATAGGGTTTGTTGATGGCCCCCCAGTGAATGCAGAAGTACGAGACACCTTTGCCAGCCAGGAGGCAGAGGCTGCCAACCCAGGAAGTCCACCAGGGCCAGTCACTGCAATACAAAGAGGCAGCTGGTGAACAACTACCTTCTCAGAACTACACCTCAGCTCCTGTTGATGTAACACCAGAGCCTCTAGATAGCTTAAGGCAACAAACTGTTCCTAACCATTCAAAGAAATAGTCCATTGGGGCTCCAGAAAACTCCCAAAATAAAAAACCAAAAACTTCCCAGATGAAGAACTCTTTCTGAAACTGTCGAAGGTTGAGTACAGATGAATTTTATAGAGAGCCCTCCTAGAGATTATGCAAGTTATTTGAGCTGATGAAACAACAATGATCTGAAATCCAGCAGGTCAATAACAAAATTACAGAATTAGACAATTCAATACAATGCCAAAAGAGCAGAACTGAGGAGACAGATTTAGTGACCTTGAGGATAGAGCAACTGACCCTGCATTTATGAAGAGAAATCAGAGGAAAAAAAATAACAAAAATGAAGAAGTTTTAAGAAACATGTAGGGATACATTAAGAGGAATAATCTATGATTAACTGGAGTTCCTGAACACAGAAGGATAGCTTAAAACAGAAAGTACTGTTGCTGAGTTGCTGACATCAAACTTCCCTGAAATTATGAAAGAAGAGAACATAGATATCCAAGATATGTATCAAATGCCAAAAAATCTAGACCCTAAAAGAAAGACAGCAAGATATATTATAATCTAGCTTAATACAATGAAAAATAAATTGATTTTCTTAAAGACAGCAAGGCTCAAAGCAGAAACAATGTTGGCAAGCAGGCACTGGGATGACACATTCCAAGCCATAAAGGAGAAAAATTTCCAACCAAGCATTATATATCCTGCAAAATTTCCTTCAAAACATGAAGAAGACATTAAGACATTTACAGATAAATGGAAGCTTATAGACTCTGTAAAAATAAACCCAAACTACAAGAAATACTGAGAGAATCTCTTTACTTAGAAAAACAAAACCATTAAGTGCATATTTAAGGAGGCAATGTAGGACACAGCATCCAAAATCCTACTCAGGTAGGGAAGTCACAAAACTTAATCAAAGCTACAATATTAAAAGACAACCAGTGAACTTATCATGAAAACTATGACGCCTTCACACTAAAAAGAAAGATTTACTACAGCAGTTATAAAAGAAGTTAAAAGGATATGCAAAGTTAAAATTGGGTTTAAACTTTAGAGTATCAAGGGAGATTATAAGGGTAGCCACAGAGAACTATAACAATGCAACATATCAAAACAAGAAACATAATACAGGAGTCTCAACAAACAGAAAACCTACACTGAAAAAGATGAAAAGTAAACTCATAAAGATTGACCCATAACAGAATACAGAATACTAAGAGTAACATATAAACACCAACACAAAAATAAATACCTTAAAATGATGGTACTAAATATGTACCTGTAGTAATTACATTGAATGTAAATGAACTGAATACTCCAATAAAGACACAACAAGTGACATCCTGGATCAAAAGATACAACCCATCTATATGTTGCTTACAAGAAACATTATCTTAGGTTCAAAGACATGAATAAACTGAAAATTAAAGTATGGAATAATACATACCAAGCTAACAGCATACAACAAACAGTAGGTGTGGGAATTCTAATCTCTGATAAAATAGATTTTAATGTGAAATCCACCACTGTGGACTCGGATGGACACTATTTATTGCTGAAAGTTTCAATACACAAACAGGACTTAACAACATTAAATATTTATGCACCCAATACCAGAGCATTTAAATACATTGAACAATCAGTGACTATATAGAAAAATAAGATAAATCACTCCACAATAATAGTTAATGATGTCAACACTCCACTTTCAGTAATGGACTGATCATCCAGAAGAAAAGCTCAGTAAAGACACAGGAGATCTTATTGCAACAAGTAACCAAGAAGAAGTCATTGAAATATACAGAACTTTTTATCCATCAACAGATAAATACACCATCTTCTCCAACGCACATGGAATATTTTCCAGAGTAGACTATGTGTTAGGTCATACAGCAAGTCTCAACAAAATCCAAACCACTGAATTATTGCAAAGCATCTTCTCAGATCATAAAGCTATAAAAGTCAAAATCAATAGCAGAAAAAACACTGATAGAAATTTGAACTCATGGAAACTGAACAACACTTTGTTCAAAAGCCATGGGTTATAGAAGAAACCATGGGCAAAATAAATTTATGGAATCAAATGAGAATGAAAACACATCCTACCAGAACCTATGGGATACAGCCAAAGCAGTGGTCAGAGGTCAATTTATCTCTATAAGTACACACATCTGGAGGGGAGAAAGGACCCACACCAAAGAATTAACCTTATAGCTGGAACAATTAGAAAGAGACCACAGAGGAACCCCTGAGGCACCAGAAGAGAACAGAACATAAAGATTAGAACAGAACTAAATGAATTAGAGAACAGAAGAACTGAAAAAATTAACAAAATCAAAAGCTGGTTTTTTGAAAAGATCAACAAAATCAATAAACCAGTGGCTACTTACAGAAGAAAAACAGGAGAGGAAACAAATAATCCAAATAAGAAACGAGATAGGAAATGTCACAACAAACCCAGCTGAAATCAGAAGTATCATAACAGAATGCTATGAAAGACTGTAACAGATTTGAAAACGTAGAGGAAATGGACAAATTCCTAGAGTCGGATCTGACTCGATGGCACTTGGCCATCGCAAGGAGAAGTAGTACAATTTACCAATCCCATTACAAAGGAAGAGACTGAAAAAAATCATCAAGAAATTACCAACCAAAAAAAGTCCTGGCCCAGATGATTTCCCCACAGAATTCTACCAAACTTTTAGAGAAGAGTTAACTCCAATACTACTGAGGCTATTTTGCAGCATAGAAACATATGGAATACTCTCAAATTCATTCTGTTAAGCCAGCATAACCATGATACCACAGCCAGGGAAAGATCCCACTGAAAAAGAAAATTACAGGCAAGTATTGCTCATGAACCTAGATGCAAAAATCTTCAACAAAATTCTAGCTAATAGAATTCAATAACACACCAAAAAAATAATTCATCATGATCAAGTCAAATTCATACTAGGGGTGCAAGTCTGGTTCAACATCAGAAAAACAATGTGACCAAGCACATAAATGACACAAAAGATAAGAATCACCTGATTCTGTCAATTAATGCAGAAAAGGCATTTGACAAAGTCCAGCACCCATTCATGCTGGAAACTCTCAGCAAAATAGACATAGAAGGGAAACACCTCAACACAATTAGGCACCTGCACAGTGCCAACCACCTAAAGCATCCTAACAGAGAGAGACTGAAAGAATTCCCCTTGAGAATGCGAACTGGACAAGGATGCCCCCTCTTACCACTCCTATTCAGTTGCACTAGAAGTTCTAGACAGAGCAATTAGACAAGACAAAATAAAGGGCATCTGTATCAGCAAAGAAGAAGTAAAAATCTCCCTGTTTGAAAATGATTATATACACAGAGAATACTAAAAGAATCCATAAGTAAAGTACTCAAACTAATACCAAAGTTCAGGAAAGTATCAGGATATAAGATAAACGTAAGTGAATCAGTAGGATTCCTTTATACCAACAAAAAGATCATCAAAGAAGAAATCACCAAATCAATACCATTTACTACAGTCCTCAGGAAGATAAAACATCTAGGAATGAATCCAACTAGAGAAACAACAGTAAGCAACATTGTCATAAATGGAGAAAAGACTCAAAAAACAACAACAAACCCACTGCCATTGAGTAAATTCTGACTCATAGCAACCCTATAGACGGAGTGGCACTTCCCCATAGAGGAAGGAACACGTGGTGGAATAGCACTACTGACCTTTTTGTTAGTAGCTGTAATACGTAACTAGTACTCCACCAGGGTTTCTACCCAGACTCTTACAGTCTCATATTTAAAAAAAAAAAATCAAGCTGTTGATTGAATCATTTGAAAGAAATACTACAATAACCTAAACTTTGTCAAAAAGAAACTGGGTGATCAAGTAAAAAAGAAAAAAATAATAACAAAAATGTTATGCATATAAGAGCATATTACTACAAACTTGAGCAGAGTTAGTAACACCTGCTGCTAACAGCCAAGCTTTGAGACAATGTGAGATGAGAAGACATTTTATTGGGTACCAGTACTCAAGGAAAGAAAAAAGATAGATTCCTCCAAGACCTATCTCCTCAAAGTGGAGACCAGCTGGAGTTTTTATAGAAGGGGATAAGACTTTGAGTCATAGGCATTTGTAGAATGTAAATTTTCTTTAAGTGGTCCCAGATGTGTTGATATCTAAATTAGTATTTTGGGCTTCAGGTGCTCTTGCTATCACATGAGTTCCAAGCCAGTTCCTTTGTTTTTCCTTTATGGTTTTTAGAGCATTTTAACTTGTTTTTCTGCAGTCCTAAGGAGTTCATAAATCAGTCATTTATCTTGAGAGAAACTAAGGAGAAACAAAGAACTCATGCTTGGAGACAGAAGTAAGAAACAAAATGGTACAGGTTATGCTCAGGATATGGTCATTTATTTTCCTCTGCCTGTTCCAAGTAGAATGCTAATGACATTTTAATTTCCCTCTGAAATCAGTGTCTCTTTTTTGAGTTCATATTTAGATTTTTTAGTCAGATTGCTCAATTATTTAACATGAAGCATATGGAATTGCTTGGAGTTTCTTTAACTTGATCATCAAAATTGACTGAGGATTCCTTTCTTTCCTTCTTTTTGTCTTTCTCTCTTTCTTTCCCCCCATAATTACCATGTTTAGGATTCATTGGCTTGAAATTGATATACCATGGAGTCAATTCCCAAGAAAACCTGGAGCCAAGTCTTAGTTTTGAGGCAGGCTTTGAAAGATTTGCAGTAAACAGGATCCTCCAAAAACCAAACTCACTGCCGTCAAGCCAATGCCAACTCATAGTGGTCCTTTTTTTCCTTTGTTTTTAAATAATACATTAGTTGAAGGATTACAGAACAAATTAATTTCTCCTTAAGCAATTAGCACATATATTGTTTTGTGACTCTGGCGTTTCCTTCCTTCTGCGCAGCAGTCATTCTGGAGTTGTTACTCCCTTTAAATCTCTCCATAACTATTTATTTCAACAAGATTTCCCTTGTAATTTTAAAGCTTATTCTGAGTTTCACTCTTTCAAGAGAATTTGCCTAAGGGACTTTGGCAAGCAACATTTCCCGGAACTCATGATAAAGGAGGTGTTATGATGTGTCCTGTGTGCAGAAAGATCAAAGACGATTCCTGTTTAGTCTGCTCTGCAGACAGCATCATCTAGACTAAGTGCTGACAGGCTCATTTAACAAGGATATGTCAAAACAAACCAACAAAAATCTTCATGTAGTATATAATATCTTATTGGGGAATCCAGGACATTTCTATAAAGACACTGTTTCTAAATTATGCAAAAGCAATCTGAATTACAGTTTATGTATCACCCCTGTTTTTATTTACTGTGAAAAAGAGAATAAATTGGTTTCCCCTGTTAAATATTTGATATTACTAAAGGATTCTCTTATCTGATTATTTGACAGTAGAAATTTCTTAAGAAAATTATTAACCTCCAAGGGTCTCTTGGCTTTGGCAAGGGTCTCATTAATCTCTTCCCTCAACATTGATCAAATGATATCTAAAATTTAAATTATTTATAGTTGATCCAAATAGATTATGTTATTATCCCACAGTATGTCAATTAGCTTGAGAACATTCATGCAAAGCTGATAAGCTGCATGCATTGCATTTATTTTATAGATGGTGAAGTGGAGAAGATTCAGAGACAAAAACGTATCTCCAGTTAATTGATTACTAAAGGATAATATGGTTAAGCGTTTGGCTGCTAACCAAAATGTCAACATTTCCAATCCACCCATATCCTTTGGAAATGCTATAGGGATATTCTATTCTGTCTTACAGGGTCCCTGTGAGTTAGAATGGACTTGACAGCACTTTTTTTAAAGTAGTTTAAAAAGTTAAATAGTACTTTACTTTCCAAACTGACAAAAAATAATTATCACGTAATCCTCACTCTTCCTAATTGACCACTTCCCTGAGGCAACCAGTAGCAACTCTCTCAATTTATTCTTTTGATACAAGGAAGAAGCCCACACAGGGTCTGGAATCTGGCTTGGGCCACTGGAGTGATTTGCAGGCCAGGACATGCAAAATGATCTTTGGCTGTGGCCCCCATCACTCCTCACCCAGGGCAAAGGAGTCCATAAGAAATTACCAGAATAATTTTCTCTAAAGTATGGAAAATTTTGGTACTGCACATACCACATAAAATTGGTGATCTTTTTTTTTTCCTCTTTTCCATCTTGTCTCTCTCCTCCACTCAACTGTGGGCTCCTTAGATGCCAAAACAAACATAGCATAAAAAGAAAAAGAAAAAAAAAACATTGCCCTCAAGATAATTTCTACTCAAAGCAACCCTTCAGAACAGAGTACAACTGACCCCAAGGAGTTTTTAAGATTTTATTTCTGGAAGCTGACTGCCACGTCTTTCTTCTGCAGAGTGGATCGTAGATTCAATCAGCTGACTTTTAGGTTAACAATCAATCAGTACACCACCAGGTCCTTGCATTAAGTGCAAGAACCATATATTGTTAATCTCTTAGTTATTGCCTGAATAGCAGTAAATCTTTTACTTTCTCCTGTAACTAGTAACTCAGGAGGTGAAACGTTCTTGGGATTATATTTGAAGACACTTTGAAATGAATTAATCTTCTATCTTAAATCTAATCCTAGTTGCATTTTAACTGATAAGTGTATTTTTGAAATATCTTTCTTCTCCGGTAACTACTAAAAAAAGTCCCATATTAAATGAAGATTAGGGTGCCCTTTAATGAGTAAAAATGTTACAGAGAGTCAGCAAAAATCCTAGGAGTACAAAGTATAGTCAAAATCAGTCCTCTATGATTTGTGTGATCAAAACAGGAATAGATGATCAAAGTCATTACGATAAAGGCATATTTGTACGAGACTTTGATTTTTATTAGTCCCATCTCTTTGTCAACTCTTGAATCAACTCTCAATCACTATTTGATAGATGACTGAATCTAGATATCTGGGATATTTAAAGCAGTTTTATTTTGTTTTCATTTGAAGGTGAATATATTTACTCCTAATGAATTAGCGTGAGGGGTAGGTGAGCTATGACTGTCTTGGGACCTGAGACTCCTGAGATACAGTCAATATAACTCAAAACAAGGATATGATAGAAAGTCAGGACAGCTGCAGAATGGATTAAAAAAAAAACGGCGTATTCACACAATGGAATACTGTGCAATGATAAAGAACAGTGATGATCTTAGGAGACATAACATGGAGGAATCACGCCTTCTGTGTTATGCTGGCTAAAATTAGTCAATTGCAAAAGGACAAATATTGTATGACAACACTATCAGAAGGACTCTTAAAAGATTTAAACACAGAAGAAAGTAGTCTTTGATGGTTACCAGGGTGGGGAGGGAACGGGCTATTCATTAATTAGGTAGCCAAAGCCAAATGCCGTCAAGTCTGATCTGACTCATGGTGGCCCTAGGTAGTAGACAGTAGTTATTTTTGGTGAAGGAAGGGACGCCACACAGCAGAGAGGAGGTCAGTGCAGCTGAACTAAACCAAAGGCTAAAAGGTTTTCTAAATATAACCTAACAATTTGAAGGACACAGTAGCAAAGCCAGAGATTTAGGGACCATGCTTTCAGAGGATATCTAGTTCAATTGGCATAACAAAGTGTTTTATGAAAATGTTCTCCATCCTACTTTGGTGACTGGCTTCTGGAGTCTTGAAAGATAGTAAGCGACCATTTAAGTAGCATCAGCTACTCTCAGCACACCTGGAGCAGAGGAGAATAAAAGGCATAACCTCGGACACCTACAGACTTGAGATTTACCACTCTCTACAACCACATGAGCCATTTCCTTCAGAAAAATCTTTCTCTCATATATATATACATGAGGTTATCTGACAATTAAGTCTGCAAACTTAATTGTTCTAAGTGCTACATACCTCATTGCTGAATATCACCAGGGTCACCTTCGAAGTACTTCCCGTGAGAGGCTATGCACAATGCCAGTGCCTAGCTCACCCTTCAAAGCAATTTTGGAACTCTGTCTGGAATGGCCATTGTTCATGGTAGCATGTTGGCAAGTTTGCAAACTTAATTGTATAGTTGTCTGTGAGGGAGTTTTTAGCCAGTAAACAAATAACTGTATTGGAATAGCCTCCCTTGTCACCTATCTTATCCCCAGTGATTTTTTTCTTTACCTGAAGATAAAGGAAGTATTGAAAGGAAAACATTTTGATGACATTCAGGACATCAAGAGTAATATGACAGCAGTTCTGATAGCCATTCCAGAAAAAGAGTTCTAAAATTGCTTTGAAGGGTGGACTAGGCACTGGTGTTGATACACAGCTTACCAGGGGGGTAATTTGAAAGTGACCCTAGTGATGTTCAGCAGTGAGGTATGTAGCACTTTTTCTAGGATGAGTTCACTGACTGAATTGCCAGATCGTATATATGCTTCCCTGGTTTTTCTTCTCTAGATAACCCAGCCCAGAACTCTGATATTGGGCTTATTATGAGTATAAGACCTGTAACTTCAAACTAAGGCCTTTTCCATTCCTAAAACTGATTCTTCAAAGATGGTATTTGCACAGTTTTGTGACATATCTAAAACAAAAGAAGATTTTGCCTAATCAGAGTACACTCACTTTCACAGAGATAGGTTTCTACACTGTGCAAAATCATGGCACTTTCATACTGATCTACAGGACTGCAAGAGTTCGCGAAACCATCATGTGGTTTGATTTTCTTCTGAGTTCAGAATCCAATCTGGCAAATTTGAGCATGAAATACAGTATAAGAGGTAAATATGTATATAGATGGATTAGGGAGAGCAGAAATGAAATAAAATACATAAAAGTTTTCCTAAGATCTCAGTATGACCCCTACCATCCCAAATCAGGACATTGAATGAGCAGAGCAAAGCCAGGAGAGAGGGATGGGTTCTCATGACTCTTCACATAACATCTCCATGAACTCAATACTGTCTCTGTGAGTCTCAAAGTACGAGCCAAACATAGATTGAATCCATATTCAAATCTTTGCTCCCTTGCCAAAGCTTGTCAGTGATATGTTTGCTAAGGAATTATAAACTCTCGACTTTCACTTCTTTGAAAAGGCTAGAGAAGAAAAAATTAGGAAAAGCCCCTTTCCAAGTTCATTTTATTTATTTTTATTTCAGGATGAGAGAGAACTAAATAATGTGGAGAATATTCTGTTACTTCTGACAAACTAAGAAACAGAAAAATAGAGATCTTTTGGAAATATCTTGTTCTGAGGTAATCTGAGCAGTTGTTATTTGGAACTTCCACTCAGTTACATATGTTTCCATCATGCTGTCTGTACACAGCAAGGATTTGTTTTGCCGTCGCTATTGGCAAAGCAGGAGGTGTAAATATGTTCTTCAAATCCTCCAGGGGATTTATAGGTCTTTCCCATTCCCACACAAAAATTAGTTTAAGAGGCAGCCTTTCCCTATTTGGTCAGTTTCCATCCATGAGCCAGAAAGCAGTCCTTCTCTGTCTGGAATGTAATATAATTCAACCCTGGCAATCCATTAGGAAAAAGAAAAAAAAAAAAGAAGAATGAATGAATGAATGAATGAAAATAAACTTTAAAAATTAATGTTTGCCACTTACAGCATTCAGAAAGTTGAAGCTGTGCATAACAATGTCACAAAATCAATTTGAGCACTGGTATGTCTGAGACAGACAGACATAGACACAGATACCTCTCTCATTCTTCCTAAAGGAAACCACATACATATAAAAGGGACAATTTTACATACTACGATCAGAAAGGAATCCTTTCTTGTTCTGTAGACTTTACCTGTGTGGCTTTAGCATCACTTGGAGAACTTCTTTAATTTTCACATAGCTCCAAAGAGAATGCACGAATTAACCAATGGGTCAAAAAATCAACACACAGAACTATTTAAACAGAAATGCTGTCGACATAGTGGTTAAGTACTAAATCTGCTAATCAAAATGTCAGCAGTTCAAATCTTTCAGGTGCTCCTTGGAAACTCTATGGGATGGTTCTACTCTGTCCTATAGGGTTGCTATAAATCTAAATCTACTCTGTGGCACTGGGTTTGGGAATTTTTTTGGTTTGATTATCACCCTTAATGGGCTTGGCAACAGGAAGGAAGAGATCAAAATCTTCTTTCCACTGGAAAAAGTCACTTGAAAATGTAGCAATAGATGATACACTCACTTTTAAGTAAATGGCTGGTTCCTAGACATGTTTTTTTCCCTTGATTTTAAAATATCCATGAATTCTAGTATTTCTGAAAGGTGAGAGTTATCAATCAATATATACACTTCATATAATGTTCCTTTATGTTTATTCCAAATGCTACCACTGAGTGAAGGAATAGAACCTCTTCACAGTGAGTTCTTAAGTGGGTAGAAAGTGCCATCCTCCTCATACTTGAAAGCTAAGGAGAAATTAATGTTGGTGAACATTGATAACTTTGGCACAGATACTGTAAACATTAAAATGTTAACACGTGTAAGTATTTTTGTAATTTTTTCCATTGCTTTTAATGTAATCATTATCCACAGCAGTCAGCATATACAGGAAAGATCTTAACCAGTCATCATCAGCAATCAATGGTCGTGCCCTGGCTGGATTACCTGTGTGACAAAATATTCATCCCTTTGTCTCTGAGATTTCTGAATTGTCTGAGTCAACTTGACCTGCAACATCTGACAATAAGAAGCCATATAATCCAAATATATATCTTTCTGGTTTTGCCATCATATTAAAAAAAAAAAAAAAGGAGATAATATACATGACGGGGGACAACTTGGAGAAAATATTAAAAATGTATTACCACTTTTTATGAAGGACCTTATAATGAAGACTAGATGTAATGAAATCTAAAATCCAGTGTCCCTAAAATAGTCAAGGGGAGTGCTGAAAAAACTTTGAAAAACTTTCAGTGGCTGAAAAGATGTTAAAAAAAAAATAGGGCTGGGGGCAGTGTCAAGATGGCAGACTAAGCCCACGTCTCCTTCTATCCCTGTGGAAACCAAGACTTGAATTGACAAACAGAGCCTTCTGAGCACCTAATCAGCCTCAGGACACGGCACAGAGCTGTTAACTGGGACTTCATACCACTCAGCAAAAAACCTCCTCTCTTTCGCTGACTCCCGCTCCTGGCTAGCCCCGGCTCTCATGGACGGAAGGCAAACGCACCGTTTTGACTTTTTTTTCCTGGGTCTTGGCTGACGGGCGGAGCTGGGCCTTGCCTGGCGGCTGGACTCAGATGCGCTGCTGGGGGGATAGGCAGGCAAAATTCCCGTATTCTGAGAGCCAGGCTTGGGACTCTGTTAATCTAGACACTTTGAGCCTTTCATTTTGTAGCTGCCTGAGTGGGGTTTGTGCGGAGCTCCGCGGTCAGGGTGCGGGACGCCATATTGGTACCGAGATTTTAGCGGGACTTTGTTCTTAGCCTGGGAGCCAGCGCCTGCAAACGGGACAGCACTTCTCCATCAGAAAAGTAGTGATTTTGCACAGTGCTGCCTACATTGGGGGCCCTGCAACAGAAGCAGAGGAATCGCCTCTGGGCAACTTTGGCCCCCCTGTCTGCTGCCTGTGTAGAAGACGCCATCTTGGGTATGGTGGCCGCAGCTGGACCTAATTCTTAGCTTGGGAGCAAGAGCCTGCCCACAAGAGAGCACTTTTCTATCACAAAACCAGTACTCAATGCAGTGTTGGCTAAGGCTAGGCCCTGTCAGCAGAGGCCACCAGGGCAGTAGCAGTGCTGTATTCTGAAGTAGTTTGATATCATCTGGGGTTGGATACAGTGGTGCTTACTTTGTCAGATGGGAAGAGGGACCTCTACACCTGAAAACTTCACTGACTTGTGAACTGGTCAGATACCTTTTGCTTTACATTTGAAGACAGCCTAGAGAAACATTTGGAATCCATCCTCACAGTACCTCTTCCAGCCTCTATATACTCACATGGGACCCCAAAAGCAACAGACAATTGTGGCATACAAGCAATCACTCATGGCTTCAGAAGGCTCCCAAACAAAGCAATCAAGGAGTTTTCCAGATGAAGAAACTTTTATGAAAGCATCAGGAAGTGAATACAAATTGATTATATACAGGGCCCTTCTACACCTTATACAAAATGCAGCAGAACAAAATGAAAAATTAAGCAAGTTGTTCGATCTGATGGAACACCAGTACTCTGAAATCCAACAGATCAAGAAGAACATCAAAGACATAGAAACCTCCATGCAAACCCAAGAAAACAGAATGGAACAAATGGAAAAAAGAATTTCGGACTTGGAAGACAGAGCTACTGATGCCAGTGTCTATGAGCAGAAATCAGAAAAAAGAAACAAGAAAAATGAAGAAACATTAAGAAGCATGTGGGACTCTATTAAGAGGAACAACCTTCGATTAATTGGAGTCCCTGAATAGGGTGAGACATCTGAGAACACAGAGAGTATTGTTGCTGAGCTGCTGAAAGAAAACTTCCCAGAAATCTCAGATGCATATCGTACGCCACTCAATATAGATCTCAAAAGAAAGACTCCAAGACATATTATAATCAAGCTTAACAAAATGAAACATAAGGAACAACTCTTAAAGGCAACAAGACTCAAGGCAAAGCTAACATTCAGAGGGAAACCCTGTAGGCTCTCGTCAGATTTCTCAGCAGAAGCCATGCTGGCACGGAGACAGTGGCATGACACATTCAAAGCCTTGAAGGAGAAGAACTTCCAACCAAGAATTATATATCCTGCAAAACTATCTTTCAAATAGGAAAATGAAATTAAGACATTCCCAGATAAACAGAAACTCAGAGACTTTGTAAAAACCAAACCCAAACTACAAGAAATACTGAAAGAAGCTCTTGATTTGGTTTAGAAGAATGAAACCACTAACTTTATATTTTAGAACGACACACTACTCAACACTCATTTAGGGAAGGCTCCAAAGTAAATCACAGCTTTGATTTGGAAAGAAGCAATCCAGTGATCCTCATGAAAACTATGGTGTCATCATAATAAAAGAGGGATGTACTACCGTCGTTATAGTCCTTCCAGATGGAGAGGAAGATGACCAGACTGGTAGTAATAAAAATAGGGTTTATAAATAGTTTATTAAGGGGGTTCATAGGGGCAGCTATAAAGCACAACAAAGATGTATCACACCATTTCAAGAAATCTAACACATGAGTCTCAACAACTATGAAACCAGCTCTGAAAAAGTTGAAAAATCAACTCACAAAAAAGAGTGTCTCAGAACAGACTAATAAGAACAACAGAGAAAACATCAACATAAAAATAAACATATCACAATGGCAGTAGTGAACACATACCTATCAATAATCACATTGAATGTGAATGGACTGAATGCTCCAGTAAAGAGACACCGAGTGTCATCTTGGATCAAAAGACACGACCCATCCATATGTTGTCTACAAGAAACTCACTTGAGACCTAAAGACAGGAACAAACTGAAAATTAAAGGATGGAAAAATATATATCAAGCTAACAATGAACAAAGAAGAGCAGGGGTGGCAATTCTAATCTCAGACAAAATCAATTTTAATGTCAAATCCACCATCATGGACAAAGATGGACACTATTTATTGCTGAAAGGTTCAGTACACAAGCAAGACTTAACTATATTAAACATTTATGCACCTAATGTCAGAGCACCTAAATATGTCGAAGAAACACTGACTACGCTCAAAAGAGAGTTAGATGATTCTACAATAATAGTGGAGACTTTAACACTCCACTCTCATTACTAGACAGATCATCTAGAAAAAAGCTCAGTAAAGATATAGAAGACCTCATTGACACAATTAACCAACTAAACCTCATTGATATATACAGAACTTTCCACCCAGTAGCAGACAACTACACTTTCTTCTCCAGTGCACATGGAACATTCTCCAGAATTGACCACGTGATAGGCCATAATGCAATGCTCAACAAAATCCATACCATTGAATTATTGCAAAGCATCTTCTCAGATCATAAAGCCATCAAAGTTGAAATCAATAGCAGAAAAAACAGAGATAGAAAGTGGAACTCTTGGAAACTGAACAACATCTTGCTCAAAAAAACATGGGTTATAGAGGAAATCAGGGATCAATTAAAGAAATTCATGGATTCCAATGAGAACGAAAACAATTCCTACCAGAACCAATGGGATACAGCCAAAGCAGTGCTCAGAGGTCTGTTTATCTCCATAAATGCACACATCTGGAAGGAAGAAAGAAACCAAATCAAGGAACTAACTCTACAGCTTGAACAAGTAGAAAGAGAACAACAGAGGAACTCCTCGGGCACTGGAAGAAAGAAGATCATAAAGATTAGAGCAGAGCTAAGTGAATTAGAGAATAGAAAAACAATTGAAAACATTGAAAAGACCAAAAGCTGGTTTTTTGAAAAGATCAACAAAATTGATAAACCACTAGCTAAACTTACTAAAGAAAAGCAGGAAAGGAAACAAATAACCCAAATTAGAAATGAGAAGGGAGTTGTCACCACAGATGCAACAGAAATCAAAAATATCATAACAGAATACTATGAAAGACTGTACTCTAACAAATTTGAAAACCTAGGGGAAATGGACAAATTCCTTGATTCATATCACCTACCCAAATTATCACAACATGAAGCAGAACAACTTAATAAACCCATCACAAAGGAAGAGATTGAAAAGGTCATCAAAACACTGCCAACCAAAAAAAGTCCAGGCCCAGATGGCTTCACGCCAGAATTCTACCAAGCATTTAGAGAAGAGTTATCCCCAATACTATTGAAACTATTTCACAGTATAGAAAGGGATGAAGCACTCCCAAACTCATTCTATGAAGCCAGCATAACCCTGATACCTAAGCCAGGGAAAGATCCAACAAAGACAGAGAACTACAGACCGATATCACTCATGAACTTAGATGCAAAAATCTTCAACAAAATTCTTGCCAACAGAATACAACAACATATCAAGAAAATAATCCATCATGACCAAGTGGGATTCATACCAGGGATGCAAGGCTGGTTCAACATCAGGAAAACAATTAATGTGACTAACCACATAAATAACACAAAAGACAAAGATCACCTGATTTTGTCCATTGATGCCGAAAAGGCATTTGATAAAGTCCAACACCCATTAATGCTAAAAACTCTTAGCAAAATGGGCATAGACACCAAATTCCTCAACACAATAAGGGCCATTTATACAAAGCCAATTGCCCACATCATCCTGAATGGAGAGAGACTGAAAGACTTTCCCCTGAGATCAGGAACTAGACAAGGATGCCCACTGTCACCTCTCCTATTCAACATTGTGCTAGAAGTTCTAGCCAGAGCAATTAGACAAGACGAACAAATAAAAGGCATCTGCATCGGCAAAGAGGAAGTTAAAATCTCCCTGTTCGCAGATGATATGATTGTATATGCAGAGAACCCCAAGGAATCTATAAGTAAATTACTCAAACTGATAGAAGAGTTCAGCAAAGTCTCAGGATACAAGATAAACATAAGTAAATCAGTAGGTTTCCTTTATACCATCAACGAGACTGTTAAGGAGGAAATTATTAAATCAATACCATTTACGATAGCCCCTAAGAAGATAAAGTACCTAGGAATTAATCTAACCGGAGAAACAACAGACCTTTACAAAGAGAACTACAAGCCCTTACTACAAGAAACTAAGAGAGACCTAGATAAATGGAAAAACCTACCCTGCTCGTGGATAGGAAGACTTAACATTATGAAAATGTCTATTTTACCCAAAGCAATTTATTTATATAATGCAATCCCAATACAAGTTTCAGCATCATTTTTTAATGAGATGGAGAAACAAATCACCAATTTTGTTTGGAAAGGGAAGGAGCCCCGGATAAGTAAGGTACTACTAAAGAAGAAGAACACACTGGGAGGCCTTTCATTACTTGACCTTAGAACATACTACACTGCCACAGTGGTCAAAACAGCCTGGTACTGGTACAAGAACAGACAGATCGATCAATGGAACAGAATTGAGACCCCAGAGATGACAGCATCTGCCTATGAACAGTTAATATTCGACAAAGGCCCTAAGACATTAAACTGGGGTAAAAACAGTATCTTCAACAAATGGTGCTGGCAAAGTTGGTTATCCATCTGCAATAAACTGAATCAAGATCCATATCTTACACCTTATACAAAAACCAACTCCAACTGGATAAAAGACCTAAATATCAAACCTAAAACGATAAAGCTCATCCAAGAAAAGGTAGGAACAACAATGGAAGTTTTAATACACAATGAGGACAGACTCCGAAATCTGTCAAAGAAACCTCAATCAACAGAAGAGAATGTAGATAAATGGGAACTGTTAAGAATCAAACACTTTTGCTCATCCAAAGACTTTATTAATTGAATTAAAAGAACACCCACAGAGTGGGAAAAAATATTTGGCAACTCTATGTCAGATCGACGCCTCATCTCCATAATCTATAAGATACTATAAAATATCAATAAGAAGAAGATAAAACATCCAATTAAGAGATGGGCAAAGGAGATGGACAGACACTTCACTAAAGAGGAGATCCAGGCAGCCAAAAACCACATACGGACACGTTCACGATCTTTAGTTATTAAAAAAATTCAAATCAAGACAACAATGAGATACCATCTCACCCCAACGAGATTGGCCATGATCCAGAAAACACAAAACAACAAATGCTGGAGAGGCTGCGGAGAAAGTGGAACCCTCCTACACTGTTGGTGAGGTTGCAAAATGGTCCAGCCTCTTTGGAAGGCAATCTGGCGCTTCCTTAAAAAAATGGATATTGATATACCATTTGACCCAGTAATTCCACTACTTGGAATATATCCTACAGATTCAAGGCCTTTCACACCAACGGACACATGCACCAGAATGTTTATCGCAGCACAGTCCACAATAGCAAAAAGATGGAATCAACCCAGATGCCCAACAATAGAAGAATGGATAGGTAAACTGTGGTACATATGCTCAATGGAGCACTACGCAATGATAAAGAATAACGATGATTCCAGGAAACATCTCCTAACCTGGTTTCAACTGGAAGACATTATGCTGAGTGAGAGTAGTCAGCAACAAAAGGACAAATACTGTATGAGACTTCTACGATAAGATCTCAAAAACAGACTGTGTATAGACGAAAAGACTGACAGCTGCAAGGGAGGGGAGGGAGAGAGGGAGGGCGAGGGGTGGAGGGTTTAGTTTAGATAGTTACTAGAAATCTAGTTGGGAGAAAGCGGTGACAGCACACATTAGGAACAAGAACAACATTAAGTGGACTTCAGCATAACTTGAGTACTCCTTCCATCTTAACTCAATACTGCAAGGATAGAGTAGCTGGGGCAGGGGGCAGGGGACCATGCTCTTAGGCGAATTCCAGGCCAATTGGCACAACTAGCATTTTGCTAAGAGAGCTCTCTGCACCCCACATTGGTGAGCGGCATCTGGGGTCTTAAAAGCTGCCAAGCTGCCATCCGAGGACACAGCAAATGGTCCCAACTCAGCAGGAACGGATGCTCACCGAGGGCCAAAATGGCATGCGGTAAAGACAACCGAGAAGACAGAGAGACCCACAAGAGTGGGTGCCTACATCGACCTGAGACCGGAAGAACCGGATGGTGCCCGGCCACCACCAGTGATAGCCACGACGGAGCTCACAGAGAGGAGCCTCACTGGCAACACAAGAATAAAAAGAGGTGCATCATGAGATCTCCACTAAAAGACTTCAACTGATGGTCCAGCGGTTTTGGGGTTCCTCTGAGAGCATGGCCCCCGGCCCTGATGCTGCCCTTTCCCATAAATTATAACAAAGGTCCACTCTTTGGACAGGAATGGATTGGACTTGGCAATGCAGAGTAACCACATATTGGAAGCACTTCATGGTTTTATACATCTATAGGATATCATCTTGCTGACCTCTGGCTGGAGGAAGGGGAGTGGACGGAGAGGAGGGGAAAGGAGACTGTTGGGAGGATGAGACATGTATGGAGCAGAGAGGAATAGTGTGCAGTCACCGGACAGGGAGAGCAGTGGAAGCTGCATATAGGGGGGCACGTAAATTTACATGTGAATATACACTTTCACTCAGTTACGTTAAATAAAAATAAAAAAAAAGGGTTGATAAGAAACTAAAAAGACTTTACCAGTATCTAAGGATAGAAATGAAGCTTTAAAAAGAAAATCACAAATCAAGGATAATTTTTAACCTGGACAGAAGTGGCACTCACAAAATGAATGTGAAAGACTGTCAGAATCCAAGGCAGCAGAGATTCATGCACAGGATCACAGTAGATTGGTAAGATAGTCAAGAAATTATGTCAGAGTCTTAAAAGAAATTTCTCCTGGGGGTGCTGGAAATATATGGGACCTGAAAGAGAAAATTTTAGATCAAGGCCTTGTTAAGATTGTACTTTGATTGTAGAAAGATTATATTGCTAGTTAAGTATTAATGACAGGTAAGATGAAAGCAAACGGCCTGCTTAGGACATGAGTGCACAAGCTACTCAAGAAGTGATGCCAAAGAGGCCAACATACATGGGGAGATGCTGGCAATCACTAAACGTTAGGTAAATACAAATCAAAACCATAATGGGTTTCCACCTCATCCCAACATTACTAGTATGAATCAAAAAAGAAAGAAAGAAAGAAATGTCGGAGTGGCTACATGGAACTTTAAACTCTTATGTACTACTGGTGAGAATGATCATTATTCTGGAAAATAATATGACAGTTCCTTAAAAAGCTAGAAATAGACCACACAGCCTAGAAAGTCCACTCCTAGAAATATATCTTATAAAAATAAAAGCTATCATACAGATAGTACATGTACACCAATGTTCACTGCAGCATTACTCACAGAAGCAGAAAAACCTCAATGTCCGTCAGCAAACGAATGGATAAATGAACTATGGTTCATATACACAATGGAATTCTATGCAATAATAACAAACAATGATGAGTCTGTGAAACACCACACAATGTGGATGAATCTGGTGGGCATTGTGCTGAATGAAATAAACCAATTACAAAATAACAAATACTGTTGGAGACCGTTATTATAGAAACTCAAGAAGAGGTTTAAAGGCAAAAAGAAACAATCTTTGATGGTTACTAGGGAGAAGGGTAAGAAGGGAAAATATTAAATAGACATTAGATACACGGTTACTTTGGTGAAGAGTTAAGAAAAAATATACAATACTGGAGAAATCAGTACAACCTTGAGCAAGGCCAGGTCTTGGAAGTTTCATAGACACTTTCAAAGACCCTAAGGGACCAAATTAGTGGGCGGAGGGCTGGAGACCATGGTCTCAGGGAACATCTAGCTCAGATGGCATGATGTTTGATAAAGAAAATTTTTACCTCCTATTCTGATGAGCAACATCTGGGGTGCTTGCGAGCAGCCATCTAATGTGCTCCACTGGTCCCATCCTGTTTGGAGCAAGGGAGAATGAAGAAAACAAAAGACATAGGAAGATACTAATACAAAGGACTTGTTGTTATCGATAAGTGATGTCTAGTGAGTTCTGACTCACAGTGATCCCGTGTCCGACAGAACAGGGCGCTGCTCGGTCCTGCGCCACCCTCACAATTGTTGCCATTTTTAACCCCATTTTTACAACCACCATGTCAATCTATATTGTTGAAAGTCATTCTCTTTTTCTCTGGCTCTCTACTTTGCCAATATGATGTTCTTCTCCAGGGACTGATCTCTCTTGATAACCTGTCCAAAATATAGAAGATGTAGTCTTAACCATCCTTGCTTCCCAGGAGTATTCTGGTTTTGCTTTTTACAAGATAAATTGGTTCACTCTTTTGGCAGTCCATGGTATATTCGATAGACCACAACTAACACAGCCTTCACCAGACTGATTCTAGTGCAGCTAGATGATACCAGGCTACCATCACTGATTGCTCTGACAGAGGTCACAAGAGAGGATCCCAGGCAGAGCTGGAGAAAGATGGAGAACAAAATTCTAATTTACAAAAAAGAACTACTGGCTTGACAGAGACTGAGAAACACTGAGAATATGGCCCCTAGACACTCTTTTAACTTGGTACTGAAGTCACTCCTGAGGTTCACCCTTCAGACATGGATTAGACAGGCCTGTAGCACAAAATGAGACTAAATACCATCTTATCTAATCTAACATAACCAGGATGGATTTCATAATTGTAATATCAGAAAATAAATATTGGAGAGGCTAAATGCACGCACCAGGCCAGAGGCAAGGATGAGAAGGCAAGAGAGGACGGGAAAGCTGGCAATAGAAAACCCAAGGTCATAAAGGGGAGAGTACTGACATACTGTGTGGTTGGCAACCAATGTGTACATCAACTGTTTAATAAGAAACTAGATTACATGGCCAACTTTCACCCAAAACACATTTTTTTTTTTTTAAGCAGTGATGTTGACAGCAAAGGAAAGAAGACATACAAGAAGCTTTGGTGAGTAAATTACTGCATGCAGAATTGAAGAAATAAAGAAGTGAATTTGAAGCAATACCAAGATTTTATGCTTGAGTGTCACAGCAGATCACAACACAAATATGAGAGTTAGTAAAGAGGAAAAACAGACCTGAGGACAGAACGTTAGTTTTAGCCCTTTAAAGGATGAATTTTTTGGTTATTTCATGTTTTTTCACTAACAGAATGGACGTTGAATCATTTTTTGTTGGCAGTGTTTTTATTATTTGAAAAACTGGGTGCCAATTGCTAATGGGCCATATTGTTCCACATTCTACAAAGCACATCAGAAAGGCAGTATATAACAGTCCCATGGCTCAGGAAATACATCACATTTTCTCTTTACAAGTGACGCATAAAATGTCTTATTCAACTTTCCAAAAATACATATAAACTACTAAATAAATGTTGTACTTGCCACACATACTTGTTATCAGTTACATTTTGAGTGAAACTTTAGAAAACTTACAGTGACACTTTATAAACATATTATCAGGGAGGCAAGCACTTTGTAGAAGACATCATCAGGAAGGTGACTAATGCAAGTGGACATATTGATTTCCCATCCCATGAAGATCACACATGTGGTGCATAACTGTCCCATGGCCAAGGAAGAGCATCATAAACTACTTTTCACCCCCAAAATAACCCAATTACTTAAATATTTCTGAATGTCAGCAACTGTACCTTCCCAATAACACAAAGCAATTAGTGAACACTGTGAGGTGTTATTTCGCTGTAGAAAGACCAAGACTCGAAAGTTCCACACAATCACTCCTCTGGAAAGCATGTCTTCCTGCTGATGGCTCTCAACACTCAAACGTGGTACACACTAACTTCTGGTTTTTAGATGGTTGAGCCGGTCAGTATCTGGCATGATGCCAGAACACAGTGAAGTCCCTCAAATACCTGCCAATAAACCTCCAGGGGCAGAAACTATAGAGGATAGCCAGTGTAAAATTTTATTAATGGTGACAATGACAATGCAATTATAAATTACAAGCAGGAGTTGAGGCAATGGAAAGTTTCTGTATTCAAAAAGATGTAGGTTTAAAACACGTTTTCTGCAACTTTCTGGCTCTAAAATCCTGTGTCAGTCTTTTATTATTTGAGATTAGTTTCTTTTTTTACTAATCTATATTATTTTTTATCTTGAATCAGTCTTTGCTACTGTAATAGTAGTGATTAATGTTATGAAAAGTCACACAGTAGTTGCAGATACTAAATCACAATACAGGCAAAGACTAATAATAAGTTGTCATGATAGTAGACAAGTGGCTTTAACTTTTGCTCTTGAAAAATAAGAGACAGAGAAGATCTTGAGGTACTGAATGTGGAATTAGTTATATCAGTATAAAATACTTTAGTTTAATGACATTCCTTGGAAAAGTGGAGAGATACAACAGAGGAAAGGACATGGACTTGAGAGGAGTTATCTTGCATAGGATGAAGAACAAACCTGGAGATAAAGGACAGAGAACCGGTAAAAAGCAAATACATAAAGAGAGAAAGAGAGCAAAAAATAAAACAAAAATACAGGCTAGCAAGTCCTTCTGACATACACTGAAGTATGTTAAAAATTTAAAAGATCATTGAATTTCATGATTAGAAACCTATAACCTATAAACATTATGAAAGAAATTTAATAGGAAGACAGAAGATAAACCAGAATTTCAGAGTTAATCATCATAGATATTTAAAAAAGCACTTCCATGTATACTTTCATTTTACATATGTTTTAGTTTGGTTCTATTTATTATCTTATTAAAATTTATCATATTCTTTTTCAGATATAGCTAAGCACTTAGTCATACCTGGTATGAGATCTGTCTGGTATGACAGTGTAATCACCATCATACCTCACAGATTAATGAAAAAGAAACATTTTCAAATAGTTGATTTCTTATACATTCCCCCCCCATGCTTCAGGAATTTACATCTATCTTGAATATGATAATACCCTATGATTTCCCTAAACAATGTATAAGATTATTTTGCATGCTGTGCAGCTTTACGTAATTAAATTCATCAGTAATTTGTCCTGTTTGACAGATGTAGCTCTAATAAATTCATTTGTGTGGTTCCGTGCTATTCTGTTTTATGAATATAGCACAAATTTCCATTTTTCTATTAATGAATATTCAGGCAATTTGCCGTTGTTTATGCCAAGACAAATAAAGCTGCAGTAAACATTCTTGTGCATGTCTCCAGGTGCAAATGTATGAGAGTTTCCCCAGAATGATACATTCAGGATGGAATCTCTGGGAGATAGGGGACCTGTATCTTCACCTTTAACTTAGGTAATGCTAAAATTCTTTGTACAGGTTCTATCAATTTATGTGTCCGTTGACCATGTATAAAGAATTGCCTTTACTGTAAAAGTCTGCTAATACAAAGTTGTCAGAATTCTAATATGTTTTTTCAATCGGTATGCTACATGGTGTCTAATTCCAATCTTTGTTTATATTTCTGTACTTTCTGGTGAGCTCAGGCATGCTTTTCTATGCTTATTGATGACTTAATATCACTTTCCATAACTCACTATTCAAAACTCTCACCCATATTATTTTCGGGTTGTTTATGTTTTAATCAATTTTTAGAAGGTCATCATATAGGATTTTATTAATCTTGTCAGTTATATACATTGTAAATATCATCTCTGAAGATTTTGTTTAAACCTTTTTATGGTGTCTTATGATAAACAGAAATTTTACATTTGATGGAACTTCACTTTTCAATTTTTTACTTTTTTTATGTTTAATACCACCAAGTTATAAGTAGTTTCTTCTATATGTAATTCATGATAGAATATATTTATTTTAAATGAGAATGAATTTCACCTCAGTTGAACATCCAACATACGTTCAAGAATTACGCTGTATACTCTTATAGACCATCTATCTCTTTGTGCATATTTATTCCTCTCTGCCCTGCCCTGTGCCCCACGAGGCCCACCTTTACCGGTGTGCTGATGGAGTTCACTGCTTTCTGGCTGCTGGCTCAGTCTGATCAAGGAAAGACATGGAGAGAAGATTAGAATGAAAGCAAGAAACTTGTGAGTATTTATTCCCACCTTCCTCCCTACTTTGGCATGGAATTCTGTCCTTTGCTATGTCCCACCACAATTACAGTGCTGTCGGTCTAAGGGGTCCTTTTCCGAGGGTTCGACACTGAGCTCCTACATTACTACTGCCCCCCCCCCGTCCTATCAGAAGCAGGGGTGGCAGTTACTTACCGGTGTTGCCAATCTCCAGATGCCTCAACCTCCCTTATTAATTTTCTCAAAACTGACTAAAAATAGACCTTTGGGAAAAAACTCTTTTTCAGTTGAGCTGTCTGTTGAATTTTCTCTCCTAACATAACCTTGAATAATATTAATACATACTATAAGAATTCTCCCTGAAGCCTAGTCATCCAAGTCCGTTCCTACTTTTAATACTGTCTTTTTGTTAATACAATTTGCTAGGGTTTTTTTTTTTAAATAAATATTAAGAATATTTAATATGGTATCTGCTTTTCCTTTTTATCATAAATAGTAGTATACAGTATGAATTATTCTTGTTTTTTTTCTTAGTAATGTATTGAAAAGATAATCCTAGCAGTCATTTGGGAACTTTCTCAGTTTGGTTTTGACAGACACATAGGAATTTATTTATAGATACATATTAATTTATTTTTTAGACTTCTAAATATGAATTACTTGATTATTAATTGTAAGATCTGCCATTTATTACCAGCAATATTGCAAGAAATACATTAACATACATGTCAGTTTTTACAGTTTCACTGTCAGAAATTATAGGAACTGAAGTGACAATAATTAAGCCAAATTTCCTTCCACAAGGAACATAGCCATTTATATTTTGCATTCTCAATGTTCAAAGTTCCTGTTTGCTCATAGCCTAAGTACTGCTGCAGTGTAGTAGAAGATGTTTGAAATTTTGCAAATCCCATATGTATGACATACCTTTTCATGGTAATTTTTTTTATTATGACTGAGTGAAAATGTACAGTCCCATATAAATTTACATGCCTGCCTATATGCAGCTTCCACTGCTCTCCCTGCCCAGTGACAAAGCACACTAACTCTTCTACACTGTTGGTGGGGTTGCAAAATGGTCCAGCATCTTTGGAAAGCAATCTGTTGCTCCCTTGAAAAAATGGATATAGATATACCATTTGACCCAGTCATTCCACTACTTGGAATATATCCTCCAGAATCAAGGCTTTTCACACCAGCAGACACATGCACAAGAATGTTTATCTCAGCACAGTCCACGACAGCAAAAAGATGGAATCAACTCAGATGCCCAACAACAGTGGAATAGATAGGTAAACTATGGTATATATACTCAACAGAGCACTATGCAATGATAAAGAATAATGACAATTCCAGGAAACATCTCAAAACGTGTTTTCAACTGGAAGACATTATGCTGAGTGAAAGTAGTCAGTGACAAAAGGACAAATATTGCACGGTAATTTTCACTTGTATTGCTTTTATGTTGACGGAGTGGACAACTTTCTAACGTTTAGAAGTAATTTTTATATCTCTTACTTAGAACTACCTCTTCATGTCCTATACCTATTTTATACTGAGCTGTTCATCTTTTGGTTTATTTTATAGGCATTATTTGTATGGGACATTTAACTTTTTTGTATGTGATATTTAATTTTTTTCATGAATATCATTTTTATTTCTATTTGTCACTTTTACTTTGTTGTTGTTTCTTCTTACCGTGAAGACTTTTTCTACTTCAGAAGCTTTTGTCTTCTTGAATAATTTCTGTGATTTCTATCTTCAGAAAGAATTTACAGAGTATAAAAATGCAAATACAAATATACAATATACAAATTATAAAATTCAAATACAAATACACAATATACAAATTACAAAATTAAAATGATTGCTTCCAGTATCCTTTTGTGTTTATATACAACATCGATCTTTGTCCCTGTTGGAAGTTTTTTCTGCTATAATTTGTGAGATGTGAATACAAACTGTTTTTCTCTGTCGAAAAATGTTAGGTAGGTTTTTTAAAGTATATAATCTCTCTCATGTATTAAACTCTTTCTTCTATACAGCTAGATATTTTAAGTACCTTTAGTTTACACATTCTATTTCCAAATTTCCAATATCTGTAGGTTTTTCCAAGGTCTTGTTTTTCTGTTTTTGTTTCTGTTAATTGTCAGTCAGGGTGGCTTGTTTATTTCTGCTCTTATAAATTATTTGTTGTGAGCTCAATTTTGTCTGGGGGCATTACTTGTGTGAATCTTACAGGTCTTGAATTAAGTCCAAATCCTTCAGAGAATATTTGCATTTCTTTCTGCTAGGCAGCACTAGTCACTAACAACCTTTAAATTTATGCTGCAGCTTAGGGTTTTCTGGACCATATAGATAATATAAATAACAAGCTTCAATTCAGCAAAGAAAGACTTGTGAACTCTCAGGAAAGCTATTATTTTCCTAAGATTCCAGGTTAACGAGATCTGCAAACAGCTTCAGGCCACCTGTGGTTTTAGCATCTGCTTATCAAATTTGTTTTCTAATTCTTCACTATTACCACCTGTAGATTTAACTTACTTTCTTGAGAGCACAAAATTTGTGGTTATATTTTACCCAGTAGTTTTAGGATCTGTACAGAGGGAGAAATGCTCTTTTTCTAGGATATCTAGTCAAGTGTCTTGCTGGCAATACTTCCATAAAAATGATTTTTGGTATAAATAAAAGACAGGGAAATAATTCAAAGCAGTAACAACATTTAGGATACATTTACTGCAGGTAAAAATATTTTGACCATTGACCATGATTTTAGGCAAAAGAGCTCTTTGGAGCTAAAGAAAAATAAGACCATTCACCAAGTAGTATCAGTGAAAGCACGTTCCAAACTACAACAACAACAGAATGAACACATACGAAGAGGTTAAAGAACACAGGATATCTTTGAGTTAAATGAAAAGTACCTATTTCTGGCTGGACTATACATGATTACAGACGTATGGTGTGCCCAACTCATATGGAGCTTGAAGCATAGTACTCAAAATTTTGAAATATAGTCTGAATTTAAGCAAGAATTTTAAGTTAAAGCTTGTCATTATAGAAATCTGAGCTTTAGTTATGTTCGGGGCCTTATTATTACCTTATTATACTCTGTATACCTTTTATTCTAAGCTGTGGCCATTTGGTATATTCAGTTCTTTCTCTGAGGGGAGTCCAACCTGAGACAGGTAGTTCTAATGTTATAAAATTCTGTTTGGATGTTCTTTCCATCCAGATGTGCCTGAAAATATTCATCTGCTCTTCAGGTATGAAGAAATGATTCAGAAATGAGCTTATACTAAGAAATGCTCAGCAAACATTCTGTAATTTATTATAATACCCTGTGTCAGGTAAATTTGCATTGAGGGGCACTCAGTAATGATGAAAAAAGGTAATGGGTTTGTTAGAGAAATGAGAAGAAAAACACTCAGGTGAAAAGGATAGAGTCAAACGTGTCATGGATTGATTTAGTTTGGGACTGAATGAACGGTGACCATCAGCCAATACTTATTAATTCATCTTGTGAGAGTAGTTTAGATTGTTGATTTGCGTATTTTCTGACAATTATCAGAGACATGGACTTGGACCCAAACCTGTGGTTAGTGTGAATCCCTTGTCCCCAACACCACAGTGTTGGTATCTGTAAAAGCAGTAGAACATCACAGAGAAGTTGTCATTCTCTAAGTCCTATCTGTTGCTCTGAGGAATAAAAAGCATTTTTTTATAAATAACCACATGCATATACACATACCATTGCCATTGGGTTGGTTCCAACTCATCAACACCCTACGGGACAGATTAGAACTTCCCAGTAGAGTTTCCAAGGAATGCCTGGTGGTATAGTGGTTAAGAACTATGTCTGCCAACCAAATTTCAGCAGTTCAGATCTACCAGGCACTCCTTGAAAACACTATGAGGAAGTTCTACTCTGTCTTATAGGATCGCTATAAGTCAGAACTGACTCAACAGCAAAGGGTTTAAAGGATGTGTGTATGTGTGTATGAATATTATATGCATATATGTGCATATGTGTGTGTAGATGTATAATATGTATGCATACAGATAACACATGTATTTGTGTGAGTGCACTGCATACTCATGCTAATTTATGTGTATGCTCTGCAATTTAATTCAAAGATATTTGCCTTAATTTTTTAGATGAAAATGATTTCTATTTTGTCCTAGATAAGAAAGAATTCAGAAAAATCTGATTCAAACTTAACTAAAGGCAACCATAACATAGATACTGGAGGCTCAGAATTTGGAGATTCTAACAGTCATCTTCAGATTTGGCCTTTGACTTTAGTTTTTTTCTTTTTCCTCATGAATGAGTGGTTAATTATATCCCAGTACTGGAAGAGATAAATTCATCTTGCTACCCAGACCTGAATTCTGTTTCCTGTATGCTTAAACTATTGAGTTGCTTTAGAACACAGCTCTAAGTCTGTGCAATTTTACTTCTAGAAATTCAAGTCCTTTGCCTGGAAGCCAGTTTTCTGTTATCAGTTTACAAACTTGGCAGCATAATAGCTGGCTTACATGTCAAAATATGCCTACTGACTTATCCTCTATATTATATACATAAGCACATTTTGTACTTATTGCCAATGCGCTTTGTTCTATGTAAATTTCTGATTTAAATCTTTATTGCTTAGAAGACTAGAATTTCTTTTAGCACCCACTGCAGTGCAGTTTAAACTTCCATTCCAAATTTTTCAGTCTTATATCTGTGCCCTGTTAAGTTCTATTTAAATACAATTTTCCCATCCACTTTCCAAAATATTACCATTACAAGAGCTCTGAATGTTGACATGAGAGAGTTTGGAAGCAAGGACACTGCATTAATTATCTGCAGCTGCATAACAAATTACTACAAACTTAGAGGCTTAAAACAACATAAATGTATTATCCCACAGTTTTGATGGATCAGTAATCCAGGCATGGTTTGACTGGGTCTTCTGCTCAGAATTCTCACACAGCTGCAATCTGGATTTGGGCCCATCTGCTTGTATGGTTGTTGGCACAATTCAGTTCTTTCTGGTTGTAGGACTGAGATCTCTGCTTCCTTGCTGGTTGCCAGCTGGGTACCACTCTCAGACACTAGAGGTCCCTACAGTTGCTTGCTACTTAGCTGTCTCGTAACATTGCTGCTTGCTTCTTCAGAGTCAGCAAAAGAATCTCTTATTGCCATCTACTAAGATAGAAAGTCATGCACCAGAAACTCCAAACCAGTTGCTGTCAAGCCAATTTCAGTGATCCTGTGAGACAGAATAAAACTGCCCCACAGGTTTCCAGGGAGCCAGCATTTTGGTTAACAGCTACAGTTCTTAACCACTGAACACTAGGGCTCTGAATCTTTCATAGGATAACAGTATCAAGGAAGTGACTTTTCCAGTGTATGTTCTATTTTCCGGAAGGAAGCCACGGGTTCTATTCATACTCAAAGGGCATGACTCATTGGGGGTTATCGTAGAAGTCTGTCTTCCATGGGTATTAATTTCAAAACTAGAGTACAATATGATCCACTGTTCTCAAAAAGAAAATGTCTAATAAGTACACATAATAAATACTTAAGTTGAACACATGCCTTTAACTTGGTTATTAAAACCAAGCATCTTCTAACATCACAAGTACTAATCAAGTATTTTCAAAGAAATCGCATTATTTAACAGGAAAAATTCTGTTTTTGTTTGTTTTAAAGAGCATCTCACTATCTTTGTGGCTATCCGTTATAATAATGTGGCTCATCTAGAAATACACGTTTACACACATGCTATTTATTATGACAAACTGAGCAGATCTAACTTGAAAACCTGTAGGCAGTCTGTGAAATCTTGTTCTTTGTATAACTGACTTCAACTAAACACTGATTAATGACTAAAGGAATCTAATTTGTTTGACCAAAATGTGTTTTGGTGATGTCATGAACTGAGTTATGTCCCTGCAAAAATCTATCAGTTTGGCTAGGCCATGATTCCCAGTACTGTGTGAACCGACTACCGTTTTGTCTTCTGTTGTGATTTTCCTATCCATGGTAAATCTTGTCTCTATAATGTTGATGAGACGGGACTAGCGGCACTTACGTGAATTAGGCAGGCCTCAATCCACAAGATTAAATTATGTTTTAAGCCAATCTCTTTTGAGATGTAAAACAGAGAACACAAAAAGAGACCTGGGACCTTGTGTGATTAAGAATGGAAAGCCAGGAAACCAAGTCCTTTGGGCCAAGAGTCCCTGCTCTGAGAAGCTCCTCACACAGAGTAAGATTGACGACAAGGAACTTCTTCCAGAGCCAACAGAGAGAGAAGGCCTTCCCCTGAAGCTGGTTCCCTGAGGTTGGACTTGGAAACTACCAAGCTATGAGAGAATAGACTTCTGTTTGTTAAAGTCACCAAATTGTGGTGTTTCTGTTATGGCAGTGCTAGATACTCAACACAGAGTGTTAAAAGGGAAGACTATTGCTAAATTTAAAAGAAAACTCAAATTCTTTTTCATACTTTAGGCTATACGATACTATGCAAATACATTTATACAGTTGTTGTATAACTCATTCTGCTAAGCAGAAGCAGCCCTGGTGGCATAGTGGTTAAGTGCCTTGGCGGCTAAACAAAAGGTCGGCATTTTTAATCTAACAGGTGCTCCTTGGAAACTCTATGAGGCATTTCTACTCTGTCCTGTAGGGTCACTGTGAGTCGGAATTTACTTGACAGCAGTGGGTTTGGCCAGGGCAGGGGTGCAGGGAAGGGGCGGTGGTGGTGGTCATTAAGCAGAAACTAATTATTCAGATGATTAATTTTTTTCTTCAGTGAAAGCTAATGGTGGATATGGAAGCACAGAGGATCAGAGTGATTAGAAGCTAGTCATAGTATGATTCCCCTCTGATGTGTTCTGTTAAGGTATCAGCTTTCAACTTTTTAAATACGGTTTATAAATTCCAGCTAAATTTCTGCAACAAAATGTTAATATTTTATGGAAAAATGTCCATATGACTTAGTTAAAACAGTAAGATACTATCCAAAAAAGTATCCAGGAGTAAACACTAGAATGAAAGCACTCATTCATTCATTTACTCAACAAATATATGTCCTACTCCTTGTAGGTAGTAAGTGCTCTTCTAAGCTTGGAAAGGAAATGAATGGAATGGAAAGGACATCAGGAGATTAAGTTCATCTCTCCCAGTAGGCTGAATTACCTATACGAAAATTAAACACGCAATTGTAGTCAAATATGGTTACACCATGTTAGGATCCCTTGTACCACAGTGATTCAGCATTTGTCTGCTAACTGAAAGGTCTGCAGTTCCAACCTGCCCAGTGACTCCATGAAGTAAAGACCTGACAATCTGCTGTAATCATTCTAGGCTTGGAAACTCTCAGGAGCAGTTCTGCTCCATCCTACAAGGTGGCTATGAGTTGAAACTGACTAGACAGCAATGGGTTTCATTTTTGGTTTATGTACCTATTAAGAAGTCCTTCGGTGGGGCACATAGTTAAGTGCTCAACTATTAACCAGGAAGTTGGTTTATACTCACCTAGATTCTCATTGGAAAAAAGGCTGGCAGTCTGTTTCTGAAAGCTCATAGCTTTGAAAACTCTACAGAATTTGGTTCCACTCTGTAACACAGAAGATCAAAATGAGTCTAAATTGACTCAATGACAACTGCTTTTTTATTTTCTTGTTATGGTAATGCGTAGACTTCTATAGGTTAATTGAGCAAACACATCTAATCTATTAGTAGTAGGGAATGCACAAACGAAGTTTTCAGAGAAGAGGAAAAGATGAATAGGAATTATCCAGATGAAGCATCAAGCATTAGGGGATACTCCATCTGGAGCAATAGAGAATATAGAAATTCAAAGACAAAGGGAAAGATCAATCCAAACAATTAATGGATCACAAGTATCACAGACTCCATCAGACTGAGTTCAGTGCAACTAGATGTCACCTGGCTACCACCACTGACTGCTCTGACAGGGATCATCACAATAGAGGGTCCCGGACAGAGCTGGAGAAAAGTGAAAAGTGTAGAAAAAAATTCTAACTCATAAAAAGAACACCAGTGTTACTAGTCTGACAGAGACTAGAGAAAACCAAAGAGTATGGCCCTCAAACTCTTTTTAAATCCATACTGAAGTCACTCCTCAGGTTTGCCCTTCAATCAAAGATTAAACAGATCCACAAAAACGTAAAAGAAGAAGGAGAGAGAAAGAAAAGAGTTGAGGGATGACAAAAGTTTAAGACAAGGGTAGTTTGAAAGGATCAGGCACAGAAAACACCAAGTTCTGACTTGAAAAGGTTTAAAGTGACAGAGGCGTGATTTGATGTATTCGTAATTACGAAGGAAGATGGTGAAAAATGAGGCTATAGCTACATATACGTTATCATATGAAGAACCTGAAAAGCCAAGGGTAAGATCTTTGATGTTTATCCTAAAGACAAGGGGAGGCTTTTGGTAAGTGTTAAAAATGATCAGATTTTAAAAGGTCAGATTTTCATTTTAGTCAAATTATTTTTTTGGCTTTTTTTATGATAGGCTTTAGTGAGATACAATCATATACCACAAAATCCACCCATTCAAATCTACAATTCTGTGATTTTTTAGATGGTTTGTAAAGTTTCTTACCTATCACCAATAATTCCAGAACATTTTTGTCACTCTTAAAAGAAGTGTCATGCTCCTCAGTGCGTTCTCCATTATTCCCTTTCTCTAGCTCCAGTAACTGCTAACCTATTTCTTTCTCTACAATTTGCCTATCCTGGATATTTCACAGGATGGAATCACACAATTTTTAAGTTTTTATGCCTGACTTTTTTTTAATTTAACTGAGTGAAAAATGTACATTCCCGTATAAATTTACATGCCCCCCTGTATGCAGCTTCCACTGCTCTCCCTGCCCGGTGACAGCACACTATTCCTCTCTGCTCCATACATGTCTCATCCTCCCAACAGTCTCCTTTCCCCTCCTCTCCACCCACTCTCCTTCCTCCAGCCAGAGGTCCACAGGATGATATCCTATAGGTGCATAGAACCATAAAATGCATCCAATACATGGTCACTCTGCATCGCCAAGTCCAATCCACTCGTGTCTGAAGAGTGACCTTCACTATGATTTATGGGCAAGGGCAGCATCAGGGCCAGGGGCCATGCTCCCAGGGGAACCCTTACTTTTTCACTTAGAATAATGTGTTTAAGGCAAATCTATGTTGCAGCATGCATACACCAGTACTTCATTTCATTATATGACTAAACAATAATAGCATTCTGTTGTTTGAATAGCATACTCTATCCTTCTTCCATTGATGAGTCTCATTTACTTTTCTATATTCGGCTGTAATGTATAATGATAAGATTATTTATGTACAACCTTTTATATGGATGTATGATTTTATTTCACTTCAACATATACTAGGAGAGAAATTGCTCAATCATATATTGGTTCTCTGTTTGATATTTTGAAGAACTGTCAAGATTTTTAAAGTAGCTGTGCCATTGTATCTTCCTAGCAAAAGTGTAAAATGCTTTTCAATTTTCTCCACATCTTTGCCAGACTTCGGTATTGTTTGCCTTTTTCAACAAAGTGGATATGAAGTGATATTTCATTACGATTTTAGCTTACATTGTCCTCAATACTAATTTAACTATCTTTTCATGTGCTTATTGTCAATTTGTGTATTTTCTTATGAGACCTATCTATTCAGTCCTTTGCTAAATTTTTAGTTCAGTTATAGAAAACATTCACTAATGTAGAAAATATTAATAGAGGTAGTAGGTGTTAATGGAAGTAAATTCTGGATATCAGATCTCTGCAATATATTCAAAATAAGATTTCTTATAGTAAACTGCAAATAAAAGTCTGAAATTTAGAACAAATATTTATTCTTCCTAGATTTTGTAGCTACCAGCATACAGATGGTTATTGAAAACACAGAAACAGATAAAAGATCTGATGACATTATAAGAACTATTTTTTTAATTAAAAAAAATCTAACATTACGACAGACATCTGACAAACATCAGAATTTTAAGAAACCAGGAAGTGCTAAAGAATTTGCAAAGGAGACAGAGAAGACCTAAACGAAGTTAAAATGAACCAACGAGAGAACCCAAAAACTCAAGGTAATTTTTTGTTTCCTCCTAAAGAAGAGAGATTAGCTTGAGAAAATAATCCTTAGGGGCTGAGCAAGAAAAGTACTGTAAAGTAAGGAGTGGATCAAGCAACAGTTGTGTCGCTGGTGTCCTTGATAAAAGCTGTTTTATTAGAGTGAAAGGGGTTTCAGTAGAGTGAAAGGGGTCCCTTGGAAGATGAGAAAGAGAAATGTGAGTAGAAAGTTTAGTTATGAAGGAGGAGACTAGCTTGAGTGGTATCCTGGAGGTAGGCTCTGAGATGAAAAAAATATTATTTTAACTTTTTAAGTTGAGTGAAAATAGAATATATTAAAATGCAATTGGAGAAAAGTGGGAAGGGAGAAATTAAAGTAATGAAAAAGGAAGAATAAACAAAAGGCTAGTAGGTGTTAAGAAGTGGAAATTTAGGATTCTGTGCTTTTTTCTCTTTCTCAAAACCCTTGCCACCCTAAATTTTTATGATTCTTTAAATTCTTCACACAAAGAACTGTGTTTTTTCAGGAAGGTATTTATAAATGACTAGATATCTTATTACAATACATCTAAAGATATAATGTAATACATGAAAATTCTATAAAATACCTTTCATTTCTTTACAAGGACTATATAACAAGAGTCATGGTGGTAAAGTAGTTAAGAGTTCAGGCTGCTAACTAAAACGTTGGCAGTTTGAATCCACCACCCATTATCTGGAAATTTTGGGAGCAATTTTGCTCTGTCCTGTATAGTTGCTATGAGTCAGAATCAACTTGGCAACTGTCTCAGTCACTGGGTACTGCTCTAACGGAAAATACCACGAGTGAAAGGTTTCATGCAGAGAAGCTTTTATTGTCTCAGTCCGGTAAGTCACAAATCCATTTACAAATTGTAAGTCCATTCAGTAGGAGAATTTATCACAGTCCTGTAGGCTAAGTCCACATCCAGTGAGAGCATCTCAGCACAGGGTCCAAAGGACGTGCTCTGCTCTCGGTGCTTCTCTCTCGGTGGTATGAGGTTCCCAACTTCCTCTGCTCACTTCTCTCTCTTATATTCCACAAGCTTGTAGCTTGGGTCCTGCCTCACTAACACAACTGCAAACCATTCTTCATCATCAGTATCACAGAGGCAGGATTCACAACACATGAGAGGAAGGGCACCATGTTGGAACGCCAAACCAATTCAAATCAACACATACATTTTTGGGGGGACACAGTTCAATCCATGACAGCAACACATAAAAACATAAGAGTGTGGGGCAGGGGTGGATATCCCTCTGCTTTTTAATTTTTCCCAATTAAGACTTCAAACTTACTAACATGTTGCAGTGATAGAACAATATAAGCTCTTTACCTATATATATATCAATTGATAATATTTTATCTCATCTACTTCCTCTCCTTTCTTGTTTCTTCATTGATAAACCATTTGAGGGTTAGTTACCAATGTTATAACACTTCATCTCCTAATTAATTCAGCATGAAACATGAATCATCTAAAAATAAGGACATTCTCTCACATGACCACAATAAAGTTATCATACAAAGACATTTAAGATTTCTACAATGTTATAATCTAATATATAATCTGTATTGTTTTCCTTTGGTCAATTTCCCTAATAATATCCCCATTATCTTTTTAAAATTCAAGAGGCAAACAAGGTTCATGCATTTTAGTTAGCTGTCACATATTTCTAGATTCTTTTAAACTAGAAATGTCTGCAGGCTTTCTTCCTTTTAAAATATTATATAAATTTGACACTTTTAAAAAGTCTGAAGTAAATTGTTTTACAGACTGTCACATAATTTACATCCGTCTTATTGCTTCTTCTTGGTTATATTAAGATGAAGAAGTTTATTGCATTCTTGAAAAGTATAATATGATGCCAATTTGTGTAACTACAGATAATATTGTTTAATTATGTGGTTAAAATGGTCTTTAACATACTTTTTTGTTCAGATTACTCCATAATCTGTGAAATGATACATTGAGCCTATGTGAATATTTTATTTTCAACAATAATTCAGTGCTTTATAACCTGTTGATGACTTTTATTTCCTAGATCTATTATTGCTATCAGTCAGAACTGACTCAATGTCAGTTGGTCACCATGATTCAGATCCAACTCGACGGCACTTGGCTTGGCTTGGCTATGGAAACCCTGGTGCAATGTGGTTAGGAGCTATAGCCACTAACCCAGAGGTCAGCAGTGCAAGTCTACCAGATGCTTCTTGAAACCCTCTGGGGCCATTCTACTCAGTCCTGTAGGATCACTATGAGTCAGCATTGACTTGACAACAGTGGGTTTAGGTTTCTTTGTTTTTTTTATTTTAGTGTTGATATGGTTGTTGCGATACTGCATTGCTACATACAGTAAAACTGATCTATAGGGTTTTATCTTTTTCCTGCAGTGAGAAACCTTATTCCAATCAGCATGCTTAATCATTTACTCAATTCTACAATACAAATAGTTTCAGACTTACTGTACTAAAGTTGTTGTTGGGTGTTCTTCAAGTCTGTTCTGACTTATAGCGATCATACAGACAACAGAATGATAAGTAATTCTTATTTGGAAGTTTTTCTCCTTCAGGGCTTCTAATGTATCATCCCACTGCTTTCTCGCCAACATAATTTCTACCAAGAAGTCAGACAAAACCTTCAAGACTGCCCTCCAAATGTTAGCTTTGCTTTAAGCCTTGATGCCTTTAAGAACCTCTATGTTTCATTTTATTAAGCTTGATTATAATATGTCTTCGTGTCTTTCTTTTGGGATCTAATTTTTGTGGTGTTCAAGACACTTCTTGAAACTATGTTTTCTTCTTCTTCTATAATTTCTGGGAATTTTTCTGACATCAACTCTACAATACTGTCTGTATTTTCATCTGTCCCTCCCTGTTCAGGAACTCCAATTATTCATGGATTATTCTTCTTAATAAAGTCCCAAATATTTCTTTATGTTTCTTTATTTTTCTTATTTCTTTTCTCTGATTTATCTTCATGAATGCTGGTGTCAATTGCTCTATCCTCAAGCTCACTAACTCTGGCTTTCATTTCCTCAATTCTGTTCTTTTGGCTTTGAATCAAATTGTCTAATTCTGTAATTTTGTTAATCTGCTATATTTCAGATTCTTGATGTTCCATCAATTCAAATAGCTTACTTAATTTTTCATATTGCTCTGCTGCATTTTGTTTAATCTCTAGGAGGGCTCTCTATATAATTCTTTTGCAATTGACCTCCAATAGTTTCAGAAAGCCTTCTCCATCTGGGAAGTTTTCTGATTCTTTATTTTGGGAGTTTTCCAGAGCTATGGCAGACTGCTCCTTTAAATGGTTAGCTATGGATTGTTGTCTGCACTCCATCTAGGAGCTGTCAGGTTTCTCTGGTGTTACCTTCACAGGAGCTGAGGCATAGTTCTAAGAGGGGAGTGGTCACCAGCTACCTCTATGTACTCTAGTGACTGGCCCAAGGTGGACTCTCTGGGGTGGCAGGCTCTGCCTCCTGGCTGGCAAAGGTGGGGTCACTGGGGGGCCATCAGCTGACCTTATGATGTGGATCAGTGAGGGGTGGAGGAGATGCTGCTGGGCTGCCAGCAGTCAGTTCTCTTGGTGGTCTTATGTTAAAGAGGTACTTTACTGCTTAGTCAGGAGCTGTCGAACAGCTACCAAAATCAGTCAGGCCCTCACATGTGGCAGTCTCCATCTTCTGGCTGACAATGAAAGCACCTCATAGGCCTACCTTGCCCAGATGCTATGACATGGTTCAAAGTAATGAGGGGTTAGGGCCTTCCTGCCATCCTCTGCTGCATCCCCCATAACTCTAGTCACCACTGTCCTAAACAAAGCTTTACTGCTGGAGAAACATTTTCCAGACAGGCCCTGATTCTCAGCATGAACATTAGCCCTAGCTATGGCCTCCAGGTGAGTGACTTCACCTCCCAGCTGACCAACATAGCATCCTGCCTGAACTGTTCTTCCTGCTATGAAACAGGATAGTCTACAGTGCAGCTCAGAAAACAGAGGGTGGAGCAGCAGTGGTGCCCTCAGTCCAGCAACTGGGCTCTCAGTATATGTCTATCCCACACACAGTCTCTCTGCTATGCTATGTGTTATTTACTCGAGCACTGCAATTCAGTGTATTAGCTGGCTCATGCCCAGTCCCTGCCTCCCAGATAACAAAGAAGGTGTTAGCACCTGCAGTCCTCCCAAATGGTGAGACAGCAGAAGCAGGACACAGTGTGGCACTGCCTCATCTTTGTGAGAGGTAGTTACCCTGTCACTGGCACTTAGTCACATCTGGCAACACTATGCCAAAACCTAAGGCTCCCCAGGTGTCCATGCTTCTCCATCCAATTATCATTGCAGAGATAATTGAGGAGATGTGTGTCTAGTCTGCATCTTGGCCCTACCCCCTGTACAGCAGAACGAAATAGCACCCAGTCTTGCACCATTCTCACAGTGTCTGTTATGCTTGAACCCATTGCTACAGTCACTGTATCAATTCATCTTTTCCTGACCCTGTACCAAGTGTGGTGGCCTTCTCCAAGTACTGTTTCCTCCTAATAAGATGTTTAAAGTATATGAAACAAAGTCTACCATCCTTGCCTCAAAGAAACATTCTAGCTGTAATTCTTCCAAAACTGACTCTTTTGACATTTTGTATTATATTCAATATTTTTCCCAATACCATAATTCAAAGCCATCAATTCCTCTTCCATCTTCCTTATTCATCATCCAACTTTCACATGCATATGCCAAACAAACAAATCTACTGCCCTCAAATTGTTCCTTACTCACAGAAATCCTGGTGACGTAGTAGTTAAGTGCTACATCTGCTAACCAAAAAGGTCTGCAGTTCATATCCACTAGGCAGTCTTTGGAAACCCTACGGGCAGTTCTGTTGTGATCTATAGGGTTGCTACAGGTGGGACAACAGTGTTTCTGTATGCATATGAGGCAGTTGAAAATACCATGGCTTGTGTCAGGTGCACCATAGTCCTTAAGGTGACATCGTTATTTTTTAACACTTTAAAGAGGTCTTTTGTAATGAATTTTCCCAATGCAATACCTCATTTCATTTCTTGACTGTTGCTTCCATATGCGTCAGTTGTAGATCCAAGTAAAATGAAATGCTTACCAATTTCAATCTTTTTGGTTTATCATGATGTGGCTTATTGGTCCACGGTGAGGTTTTTTGTTTTCTTTATGCTGAGGTGTGATCCACACTGAGGCAAAAACATCACTTTAAGGACTATGGAGCACCTGACCCAAGCCATGGCATTTTCAACTGTCTTATATGCATGCAGAGACACCACTGTCAAGTCCACTCTGACTCATGGCAACCCTATATGTCAGAATACAAGTACCTTGTAGAGTTTCCAAAGAGTGCCTACTGGATATGAACCACAGACCTTTTTTTAGTTAGCAGATGTAGTGCTTAACTACTACATCACCAGGATTTCTATGAGTTGGAATCAACTTGAGGGCAGTGGATTTGTTTTTCTAACATATGCATGTGAAAATTAGGAAACCCTGATGCAGTAGTGGCTTAAGTGCTACATCTGCTAATCTAAAGGTCAGCAGTTCAAATCTGCCAGGCACTCCTTGGAAATTCTATGGGTGCAGTTCTACTCTGACCTCTAGGGTCACTACAAGTCAGACCCAACTCTACAACACTGGATTTTTAGGGCATGTGAAAGTTGGACAATGAATAAGGAAGTTTGTGTAATCTGCTTAACACAGGTTGTTAATGCGTCTTCCTTCAGTCCTTATATAAAGTTCATCTTCATGTAGTTCAGCACCTTGGATTATTTCCTCAACATGTAGATTGAATATGCATAGTGAAAAGATGCCACCATGATGCATACATTTCCTGACTTTAAACTTTGCAGTATCCCCTTATTCTGTCAGCATATCTGCCTCTTATTTTATATATAGCTTCCTCATGAGCACAAGTAAGTGTTCTAGAGTCCTATTCTGTGCAGTATTATCCACATTTTTTTATGATCCACATAGTCAAATTCCTTTGCATAGTCAATGAAATACAGGTAAATATCTTACCGGTGTGCTCTGCTTTCAGACATGAGTCATCTGATAATCCTCATCGTACATTCTCTTCTGAATATGGATGAATTTCCAGCACTTCCCCATCAATGCACTACTGCAAGCACTTTTGGATGATCTTCAGAAAAATTTTACTTTCATGTGATGTTAATGATATTGTTCAATAATTTCTACTTTCTGTTGGATAACTTTTCTTTGGAATAAGCATAAGTATATATTCCTCCTTGTCTGTTTTCCAGGTATCTATCAGTTTGTCGTGCTGTTGGGGCTTGCATACTGCTGTGATGTGGGAAACTATTCCACCAGTATTCAAATACCAGCAAGGTCACCATTTAACATACATGTTTCAGTTGAGCTTCTAGACAAGTACTCCAGAAGGATATAATCATATTAAATATTCATATACCCAACATGAAGACACCAAAATATATAAAACAAGTCTATTTCTGAAAAGAATTAGCCAGTGAAAACTATATGAATACAGTAACACATCGTCTGATAGGTAATACTTGAAGATGAGCCCCTTAAGTTGAAAAGCATTCAAAAGACAACTGAAGAAGGACAACATCCCCAAAGTAGAATTGACGTAAATGATGCGAATGCAGTCCAGCTTTTGGGACCTTTGCTTGCTGATGTGGCATGGCTCAATATCAGAAGCAACAGCTGTGAACATTCATTAGTAACTGGATAATGGAATGTATGAGGAACGAATCTAGGAAAATTGTAAATAATAAAAAATGAAATGAAACACATAAACATCAATATCAGAGGCATTAGTGAGCTTAAGTGTACTGGTATTGTCCATTTTAAATAATCATATGGTCTTCTATGCCAGAAATGACAAATTAAAAAGGAATAGCTTAAATTCATTATCAAAAAAAAAAAAAAAATCAAGATGTATCTTAAGGTACATTTCTATCAGCAGTAGGATAATATCTACACACCTACAAGGAAGACCAACTAATACAGTTATTTTTCAAATTTATGTGCCAACTATTAAGGGCAAAAGTGAAAAAATAGAAGATTTTTACTAACTTATACAATCTGGCATTGATTAAACATACAATTACGATGCATTGATAATTATTGGCAATTGAAATACGAATGTTGTAAACAAAGGAGAACTGGTAGTTCAAAAATATTGCCCTGGTGATAAAAAAAAAAAGCTGTACTAATATTACTACTCAAAACACATTTAAACTATACTCAGTATTTCCTTTTGTTTTAAATATACATTCCATTAATGGTATATAACCGTTTTACTTTATTCAAAGATTATTTGAATGAATTTTCTTTTTCTCTGTGGTTACTAGAAGATATGAGTTAGAGGGAATGACCATTTGTACAGAAGAGTTGTCTAGAGATATCATTACTGAAAACAATAATAACCAAAGACTGATTCATTTTCTCTTTAAAAAAGAAGACTACCAATGTATGTTTGGTTAAAATAAGCCCTATACCAGCATAGCCACAAATATAATAATAAGGCTAGATTAATGAAGAAAAAAACCCAAACAAATTTCAACCACTAGAGTGTCTTAAACCAGTATAGTGTCAGATTCCTTATTTGTTTTGGAAAATACTTAAAGGAATTGCTTTGAATTTAAACTCTTAACAGCAACTTGAAGCAGATAAAAACAAAAATAAATAAATAAATAAAATAGATAAACCCCTCCTCCCAAGTTAATTAAAATTTCTCCCAGTAATAAGTCTTGTATGGAAGGATGACTAGATTTCTGGTGCTCATTAAAATAACAGCCTTCATTTCTGAATGATCTCGAGAGGCATACAGTTTTGGGGGGAAAAAAAAGTTATTGGTGTTCTCCAGAGTGTGGCTAAAAGTAATGAGCCCACTTAACAGGCTTTATTTCACATTCTATTTCTTTATTATTTCAAACTGACGCCTTTGTAGTTTAGAGGTGGCAAGTAGGCACTGTTGTAACTAAATTGAATAAAATTCTAAGCTATGTCAAAGACACTGTTTGAATTCTCTTAAAAGTGTTTTATGTGACTGCTCACCAACTCCCCTGCTCTAGTCATGATCTGCCTGTGGCAAACTATTTCTTTCTGGGGCTGAAAAGATTACTCCCACCGATACTCCTCTGACAGTGTGAATATTGACTTGCACTTATAAAGGTCAGGCAGTTCCACTAGTTAATAGGAGTGAGAAGAGCAGCTCCAACAAGTCTCTCTGAAAGGAATTTAACCTTCAAATTGCAAAGCATGCTGCTCTGTGGAGCCAATTTTGGCAACTAGCAGAATACATGCTTCTCTGCTTTCCAAAAATACCAACTGGGGGCCTGACAGTTAGCATTACAAAAGGAAACAAGTATGTGATGTAGCAGGCAAACATCTACGGGAACACTGTCCAGAAAATGCCATGTTATTTTTATTTTTAAAGAAAGTTGGATACCGTGGAGTAATTCTTGGGGTCTTTAACTTTCCCCTATGTGTAACAGCTTTTTCAGTATTTAGGAACCACGTGCTGCAAGATGATAAGGTACCACATATATTTTTCTCAGCATCATTACGACACAAGATCAGGGGAAAGGACTATTCCTGGTGGAGCATGGCATCTCCTTGCTTATACTTTGAAAAGTCCTTTGCCTTCTGTTATTGTCTTATGACTGAGAGCTCAGGGCAGGCTGACATAATTTAAGTTGTCTGGGAATGTAGCCTGTTAATAACAGTGCCCAGAGGTACAAAACAAGAAAGATGGGAGTGAGAAATCAAGGCTGAAAATGAGGATGAGACTCCACTTTTCATCCTGATGGAAAGGAAAACCAATATTTTTAATTTTTAATAAAACACATTTATATCGTGTTACCAACAGCACAGAGGATGTGGTGAATATAAATGAAGATGATTCCCTAGTTTGTCTTGAGTGAGAGAAGACAGCGAACATAATGATGGAGAGGGACTTTTATAAGAAATAAGTAGGAAGAAGAAGTCCTGAGTGTCTTGGAAAGCAAAGCTTTCTTGATTTCAGAGCATATTTTAGCAATGGCATTATGCCTTTCACTGCTTTAAGTTTGGCATCAGCGAGAATTTGGATTGTACTAAAATCATCCTTAATGTCCTTCTGCCTCATCAGTGGGGGACCATTCAAGTAACAAAGTGCCAATCAGGGGCTCTTATTCCTCTTTTGCTTGAAGATATTACTGTGGAGGTTTTTCTGAGAGCATGATCTCTCCGCTTGAGATGCCCTTTGTTATAACTGTAGTTAAAGGTCTGCTGACTTGGCCATTATAAACCCTTAATGTTCTCAGTCATGAAAATTTGCTTTAAAATAAAGCTTAGCATACTGAGTTGGAGCCCAAGGGAGCCCTGGCTCTGATAAATTTGAAGGGAATAAAATTGTCATTTTGAGTGAAAAAGAAAGTAACAAATATAAATATCAAAGCTATTTATGTGTGTCACTGTGCTGGTATCTTCAAAAATAGCATTGTTAATTAAAATGAAGTTGGAAAGTAATTAGTTCATAATGTGCACTTATCATTTTTGTACTTTTGGAATATAAAAATGTAATTAAGAAAAAGAGAAATGGGTTATAGACAGGATAATTTTCTTGGTTGAGAAAATGTCAGTGTATTGTAAAGTCCAAAATGTTATGAAAATATATAACAAGTATTACTGTCACACAGTCTTTGGAGGATTTTAATCAATAAATCAGATGTACCTAACGCTTAAGTCTCTCCCTGAAAGTGTCTTAGTCACTGTGATGGTTGAGATTGTATGTCAGCTTGCCTGGGCCACAATGCTCAGTGTTTATATGTGAACATTTCCATAGTAGGATGTGCTGTGAGTAGTCAATCAGCTGAAAAGGAGTTTCTTTGGAACTGTGGCCTACATCCGTACATCCAGATATAAGCAGATATTCTGGCTGTTTTTCTCACCCTGGATCCTGTGACTGCCTCCTGTTCATTTGGCCTCTGGCTCTTGGGAGCTGAGCCCTGCTCTCCAACCTGCAAACCTTAGATTTTCCAGTCCTGTAGCTACATGAATCAGGAGCACCTGTGTGGTCTTACCTGCTAGTATTGTAACTTACTGATATTCACAGCTTGTGACCAAGAGCCTTGCTTTTCAAACTGCATTTCTTGGGTTTGCCAACCCCTGTGGTTGTGTGAATTGGAAGAAGCCTCTGTCCTAATCTACCGACTTGGGACATTTCAGCCTCTACAATCACCTTTGATACAAGTCTCTTTCTATATATATTTGTATGCTTTACTGGTTTTGCTTCTGTAGAGAAAACAGCCTAAGATAGTCATATTTGAATCCTTTATTAATAGAAAATGATCTACAAATAATAATTTGTAAAACATATAACAGCAGCCGAGAGGAAACAAATAGGAAAAAAATAGATCTTAAAACTTTGGAATACGACGACCCTCCTGATACTATTAAAAATATAAACCTCAGTGTCTTAGATGTAAGAAAATACCTTAATAAAAGTACTTTTTTGAGTAATACACATTTTTTTCAGAATTAGTAAATTCAAAACAAGTCTTTTGAAAAGCTTTCATATTTTAGGAGTAATCTTCTGGCATATCAACTTTTTTTCCAGATAACAAATATAGAATCAAGACACTTTTTTGTTTATCTATTTTTAAAGAAACTAATGTTCTGGAGAGTGACTAACAGTAGGCAGATTCTGAAGATTCACTGTCACTTGAAAGAGAGAACCCCCACAAGATAAATCTGCAATTTATATAGCTTTTAGCCTATGAGCTGGCTGTGTCTTTTACAGTGAGTCTCTTAATCACTGCTAGAAAACCTGCAGTTTTTCTGGACTGAAAAACAAGAAGACAGAAATTGGATCACCCACAGCTGCTGGTATGTGAAAACGTTTCACAGAGGAAAACTCTCAAATTCTGTGCTGAAACTCTGTATAAATCTCTGGCTTACTTTTGATCCACTTGTATGCAGAATGGGCTGCCAGCATCCTGGTTAATTATTTAGAAACTGGTATTTGAGCTATGTAGCCAGCTTTGGAAACCTTGGTGCTACAAGAGTTATAGCTACTAACCAAAAAGTTGGCAATTAGAATTCACTAGGCACACCTTGGGAACTCTGTGGGACAGTTCTAGTTTGTCCTCCAGGGTCACTATGAGCTGGAACTGACTCAGCAGCAAAGGATTAGCCAACTTTGAATCTAGCCGAGCATATTACCTGCTAAAACAAATATACCAACATCGTCTGAATGAACACAAACAAATTCAGAATGCCCACAACACAACTCGAGTTTCAAGAATAAAATGCAAAATTACTTTAAAACCAGGGAATACTTGTCTCTTCTCAACAGGAAGAAACAATTAATAAATCAATGGAGATGTACTCTGAGTTGACCCAAATGTTGGAAGTAAAGTAAGGGACTTCAAACCACTATAGAAACTATTCTCAATGAAGTAAAGGAAAATAGACTTGCATTGAATGAAAAATTGGAAAATTTTAGCAATGACATAAACGCTATAGGAAAGAAACTAAACAAATCTTGCAACTGGGAAATGTAATATTTGACATTACAACTTTACTTAATGGCTTAACAGAAAGTGAGATGATATAAAAAAGTGGTGAATTTGTCAGTAAGTCAATAAATATCCACTCTAAAAAACAGACTTAAAAAGAAGAGCCTCACTAACCTGTGGGACAAAATTAAAAGTCTAACAAGTGAGTAACTGGAATTTCTAAAGGAGTGGAGCATGTTTGATGTGGACAGACACAATGAAGAATCTACAGAAGAAAAAAACGGATGCAAACTGTGGTTGAGTTGGATCACTTGGTGTGCCACTATCAGCTTAAATCTGGAAAATACCAAATAAGTAATGTACTGTTTTGTTTTGCTTCTACATTATGATACGGGGTGATGATGGCCAAGGCTTACTGGTTGATTGGATGATTGAGTGATTAAAGAGTTTTATGGTGGTAGACCATTATTACAGGGCAGAAAAGTATCTTGAAGAAAAAAGTCAGCCAAATATTTCAGGGAAGGAAAGTATCTTGAAAAACACAGTCAAACATTTCAGAAACTTGTCGGAAGACACCAATTTATAAATTCAAGAACTTTGATGAACTATATAGTGAAGAAAACCACACTTAAAAGCACATTATAATCAAACTTCTAAAAAAGCTAAAAGTAAAAAAGAAACTCTTAGTAGCAACCAAACACGGGATAGGTTCAAGTGTCACTCCAAAATAACAGAAGAAATTCAGACTTTTTTCATTAACAATACTGTAATTTAACATTTCTTCCTTGTTTAGAGCTGAAAAATCCGAGCCCCAGTTATTCATATTTCTCCTAGGTCCCCAAAGCTAAACAGAAGCAGAGTCTATCTAACAAGAGTGTTCAAATGCCACAATTATTCTACTTATACATTCAAAAAGTAATGATCAGCTATAGGCCAGATGACCTGCAGTTTACAACTGTGGAACCTGCCTTCTTCATTTTTTCATCATATTCACTGTGAGTAGAGTTTACAGAGTCTGTGAATAAAATGTAGAATATGATTCTTCAGTCTTTGGCACTGCATACGGTGTGATCTCCCACTGTAAAACTCATTGGTCAATCAATCATCCAATCAACCAGTAAGTCTTGGTCATCATTGCCCTGTATCATAATTCAGGAGCAAAATAAGACAGTGCATTACTTATTTGGGTATTTTCCAGATTTAAACTGATAGTGGCACACCAAGTGATCCATCTCAACAACAATTTGCATCCATTCTTTCTTCTCTAGATTATTCATTGTCTCTGTCCACATCAAATGTACCATCCTTTTTTTTTCTTTTCTTGCATTCAAGGCTCTTTTTACCTATGTTTAATTTTCAAGATCCTACTCTATGTTCTCTCTCTCTCTCTCTCTCTCTCTCTCTTTTTTCTACTATGACTGAGGCAAAATGTACATTCCCATATAAATTTACGTGCCCACCTACATGCAACTTCCACTGCTCTCCCTGCCCAGTGAAAGCATGCTATTCCTCTCTGCTCCATACATGTCTCATCCTCCCGACAGTCTCCTTTCCCACTCCTCTCCACCCAGTCCTCTGGCTGGACCTATCTATGTTTTAAAGCTAATTTTCCACTATTCTTCAAACTCCCTTTTACTGGGGGTATCTGCTCACACATCATTCACTCATTCACTTATTTTTTCAATACCTGTATCAGGTGCTGAATGGATAAGCACTTGGTTTACAACAGAGAAAGCTCTAATAACTGTTTTCTGAAAGTTATTTCTTCTAGTTGCAGCAAACAGGTAAAAAATAAAACAATTGTAAAAATATCACGTTTATAGACTGGAATGATGCCATAAAAGAAATAAATAAGGCGATACATTAGAGAGTAAATAGGAATCTCTCCTAGACAGCGTGGTGAGAAAAGCATTTATGCAGATGTCATACCGAAGCTAAGAAGTGATAAATAAGACTTGGAATGCTCCGGAAGCACAACTGAGACTTGGCTGGGTTAAAAATAGTTATTAAGGAGCAGAGTGCTGAGGAGTGAAATTGGGAAGGAAATAAGAAGCAGAATATACATCAAAAAGTAGTTTTCACTTATAGAGAAGTAACACATAATTCCTGCCCTCAGGTGTCTCCCAATCAAGTAGGTGAAAAGTTTTTTTATTGTTGTTCGTTTTTTTAATCTGCCACCAATACAACTAACCACGTGTGTACCCTAGTTCTCTGTATATTCAATCACTTCCTAACTTAGAGTCAAGCAGAGAAAGGCCTCAAAAGAAGGTTAAAGAAGGACTGTTGAATGAGCAAATGAATGAATCAGCTGATCAGCATGGTAAGAAGATTGTAAAACAATCAATATCTTCTTAGTGGTTTAAGACACCCCAGTTAATGCCACTTAAAAGTAACGTTATTTTTCTCTTTGGCTTCAGATTTTCCCGTAAAGTAATTGAAGTCTGTGTAGGTCTTAGATACTGAACTTGGCAGTTACAATGTAATTATGATAAAGACAATTGCCTTCAGGCCTGGTACTACATATCTTTGGCTTTTAACTTGACATATAATGTGTTGCATCACTCCTAGTACAGGCGTCTAAGATTCTGAATTCCTAGCTGTAGGTTAGCCACAGTTTTTGGTTATTTATTTTGCATAATAGCCAACTCATAAAGTATCTGTTTGTAGACCTTCATCATTAACTCGATAAATTGTCTTTGAGTAGGCTAATTTACTAACTATGAGTTTCAGACACAAGAGAGCAATGAGCCTAGGTAAGAAGAGACAATAAAATTCTCCCAACTAGACCAATACACAACATTTCCCCAAATGAAAGTGGTCAAGGATTTCACTCTGTTTGTATCTGCAATCAATGTCTATGTAAGCAGCAGTGAAGAAATTAAGTGATTATTGCATTGGGCAAATCTGCTGCAAAATATGTATTTAAAGTGTTAAAAAGCAAAGATGTTGTTTTAAGGACTAAGGTACACCTGATCCAAATCGTTGTGTTTTCAATCACTTCATAATATATGTGAAAGCTAGACAATGAATAAGGAAAATGGAAGAAAAATTGATGCCTTTGTATTATGTTGCTGGTGAAGAATATTGAATATACTATGGACCGCCAGAAGAATAAATAAATACGTCTTGTAACAAGCAGAGCCGGAACGCTCTTCCAAAGCTACGATGGCAAGATTTCATCTCATGCATCTTGCACATGTTATCAGGAGAGACTAGTTCCTGGAGAAAGAATTCATGCTTGCTAACCTAGGGAATCATCAAACAAGAGGGAGACCCGTAAGGACATGGTTTGACACAGTGGCCGCAAACATGGGCTCAAGCATAAGGGTGATTGTGAGGATGACATGGGACCAGGTAGGGTTTCATTTTGTTGTACCTAGTGTCAGTGTGAGTCAGAACCAGTTTCATGGCACGCGACAACAACACAACAATAAGAGTTAGGGAGGGAGCAAGGTTATAAAAGTGACAAAAACTAGAGCTGGTATGTTACAAACAAAAATTCTGTGGGTAGAGAAGTTCTAAATTTTGATAGGCAGGCTGCCAATGTAAATCTACTGCTGAGTGACTGAATTGAAGAAGAATGAAGGTCATGGAGTTAAGCAATTTGAAAAAATTCAAGGTCAAGTTTTTAGCTGTAGGTATAAATGTCAAACCTAGAGCACTTGCTTCCTCTACTATATACTTGACATTAAACATGCTATTTCCTAAGACATCTGCTGTCTAATATTTAAATTTTATAGCAAGCAGACCTTCTTTATTATTGTTATTAATGAAATTATAACTACCTGAGGACAGGTACTAATTATTACAACTCTTGTACCTACCATGGTACTTAGAACAGTACACCCACCAGATCCTGAAGAATCAAAATAAGCTGCATATCAATCAAATAGCAAAGAAGCATTTTCAGCACCTTGAGATACAACATATTAAGGTTCAGAACTTGATAGTCTATAATTTAAGATTCTTTTGTCTCTAAGATACTTTTTATTTTCCCCCTTTTGGTCTTGTAACTCTGTAGCAGGAATTTAATGATCCCTAAGAATTCTACTTAGATAATTGAGTTTAAAATAAATTTGATTTAAGAAAAACATTGGTTAAGTGCTTTTTTTTTCCCCCTTCATGGAGAAATATGTATTTAAACTGTCAGTGCAAACTAATAATTTTCCTTCAAATTTATAGTAATTTCTCACAGAAGAACAGAAAAGGTAATCCTTGTTTATAGAACTTCTTTTGTGTTGGTGGGATGATTTATGTAAAAGTGCATTTTCTGTCAGATGTGTCATTATATTGTAGGACTTCATAGTTCTTTTAGTTAAATTATAACATTATGGTCTGTGCTGATGCTTTAAGTTTTCTTAATGACAATATAACTTTGTGAAACATTATTTCTATTAACAGAATAAGTCCCTGCACTGAAGAAGTTCATGGCACATTTCAAAAACTATGGACATCACTATGATTGCACATATGTTTTAGTATAACATCCAGTTTAGAATTTGCTGAAGTAAATATTAAAAACTGTTTATTTGTAATCTATTAAGTGCTGATTTCACAGCCAAGTATGGTAGGACAGTATTCAGTAGGAAAGGCAGCCATTTAAAAGACAACAGAAATTTATTTTAGATAGGGACTGTGGGATTATTGTGTGAATGAGGAAATTTAGACTGAGGTGATATGTTTAATCCCATAACATTAGCTGGTATTAGAAAATGGCTTAAAACTAACCTGGACTTTTCCGCGACTACCGATGATTCGTAACTAGTAAGGACTAAACTTCTTACCATAAACAATAATAAAACTAGAAAAATGTACTAGAATAGGTTATGTATTTAAGTCAAGTATTTTTCAAACATTAAATTACAGGCAGCACAGCATCATGGTCCCCAAGAGGAGGAGACTTAGAAGTGAGCATCAAAATCACAAAAGCCCTTTTCCTGGGAGATGAGGGAGGTACGGTGTTGAGGCCACAGAAATCCATTTAGGGAGATCAATAAATCCTTGGCTGTTGGCTGGACCATGTACACACAGGGTGAAAGTGTAAAATGATTACCAGAAAGAGGATGCTACAGAGTTGAGAACAGAACAAAGGTAATAGAAGTCAAGTCTGTCTGGACAATGTTTAACTTGTGACCCAGAGTGGGAAGATTTCAGTAACACTTGTTGCTGTTGGACTTAACCAGAGGTTTATTTTTCAACATGTTTTATTTGTTTGTTGTACATAATTGTAGTTCACCTATAATTTCAGTGATTCTGGAAAACATTTAGCAGTTTCTCAGTTGGTAACGTTTGCCTTAACCACAATTTATTGAGACCCTGGTGGTACAGTGTTTGGCTGCTAACCAAAAGGTCAGCAGTTCAAATCCAGTACCTTATTGGAAACCCTACAGAGCAGTAGTACTCTGTCCGACACAGTCACTATGAGTAGTAATCACCTAGGCAGCAAAGAGTTTTATTAGTTCATTTTCCCAACCAGGGAACTGGTATAGAAACATTCCACAAATTATTTAGATTTTACCAGTTTTTATGCACTTAGCTTTATGTGTATGTGTATTTAACTGTATCCAGTTTTATCACATGGGTACCACAGATTGTTTAACCATTCACCTATTGAGGATCAACTCCAAATAAAAGCAAAATATCAGGGGACAGGGATCACAATGTCTGCTACTCTTAGTTTGCCCTCTCATTTATTCAGTTATTGCCTGATGAGGATTGAGGCTTAGCTTAGTACTGGACCATACTGACGTTGTGTTGGGGGTGGGGAGGAGGATCGTGGCAGAGTCTAATTCCTTTGACTGAGGGATGAAGGGCTCCTGGTACAGCCTCTTCCAAACTACTCAATAGGGGAACAGCACTGCCTGCTTCAGTAAGGCAGAGGATGTAAGAAAAACTCCCTGCTCATTGACAAAATCTTGGGGACTGGAAAGGAGAGTTTCCTTGGCATTTAGCTGGGATAGGATGGGTATTGTCACAACTGTGGCCATAGTTGTTTTGTTGCTAGTTGCCCTGGGGTCAGCTCTGACTCCTGGCTACCCCATGTAAAAAAAAACTAAACACTGTCTGATCCGGAGTCATCTTTGTGAGGAATGGCATGTCGGTATGGTACAGTATGGTATATGTTGGTGTGCCAGAGTCCACTGCTGTGACCACTGTATATCTTAAGTGGCTTCTAGCCAACAGGGAAACTTCTGACAATATATGAAGAGACAGAGCTTAGGAACTAAGCTGCTGTTAGGGAAGCTTAGGAAAGAACTTAGATTTTCTACATATCCATCCTAACATAGAGTGAAGCCAAGCCTAACCATCCTGAAGGTGATAAGCCAGTTACTTGAACTGTCTACCAGTCGAAACAAACAAAAAATGCTTACTATACCCTTAATAGGAAGATAAGAGAATCTAGAGTCTCTTTGAGGTAGTATACACGTATAACGTAAAATAAACAACAATAAGAAACAGCTGACAAATACAAAAACATGTACACATTTAAAAACGCTGTTGCAAGTAAAAGGAAGATGTTGAAGGAAGCATTTAGATTTAATATATATATATATATTTTACTGTGATTAAGTGAAAATATACAATGCAAGTTAAATTTACATGCCTGCCTGTCTGCAGCTCCTTCTGCTGTTCTTGCCCGGTAAGTCCTCCTTTTTGTTCTATATATGTCATATCAATAAACTCCTGTCCCTTTCTGTCCACCCTCTCCTCTCCCTTCTAGTAACAGGCCAGTAAGACAGCATCCTATACAGGCATTGAACCTTGAAGTACACACACCATATTGTCACACTGTGTCCCCGAGTCTAGACCATTCCTCTTCCAAGAGTTCACCTCCATAACACTTTCTGTTCAGGAGCAGCAGCAAGTCTAGAGGCCACTCTCCCAGGGGAAATCCTAGGCCACCGGACCATCAATTGCAGTCATTTAGCAGAGTATTTGAGGTGCATCCCTCTTTCTCTCCTGTTGCCACTGGGACTCAACATTGTGTGTCCCATCACGGCTGTCTTTGGTGGTAGCCAGGCACCATCTGGTTCTAGTCACATACTGATACAGTCATCCATTCACACGTGCCCTTCTGTATCCTGTGTTCTTTTTCCCTCGTGTCTTTGTTGTTCTTGGTGATCATCTGTTCCGGATGAGCTGGGACCACTTGGTGTACCTCAGATGGCAGCTTGCAGATGCCACTCACCAATATGGGGTGCAGAAGACTCTTAGTAATAGGCTAGTTATGCCAATTGGCCTTGATGTCCCCTGTGACCATGGTCCCCAGACTCCTGCCCCTGCTACTCCTTGCAATATTGGGTTAAGATCAGAAGACTTTTCAGTTTATGTTGAAGTCCAGTTAAGTTGAGATTCTTTCTACTGTATGCTGTCACCGCTTTCACCCAACCAAATTTCTGTCAACTATCTAATCTATGGGAAACCTTTGTGGCATAATGGGTTATGTGCTACATCTGCTAACCCAAAGGTTGGCAGTTCAAGTCCGCCAGGTGCTCCTTGGAAGCTCTGTGGGATGGCTCTACCCTGAACTATAGGGTAGCCATAAGTCGGACCCAACTCAACAGTGGTGGGTTTGGTTGTTTTTCTTGGTTTTTTCTTTTTTGGTGTCTAATCTATGACCAACGTTCTCCCTCTCCCCACTCCCTTGCAGCCATCAAGGAATCTTTTCTTCTATGCATGGGTCTATTTTTAAGTCCGTATATTAGAGGTCTCATATAATATTTGTCCTTGTCCCACTGACTGGTTTCACTCAGCATGATGTCTTCCAACTGAAACCAGTATGAGATGTTTCCTAAAATCATCTTTGTTCTTCATCATTGCATAGGGTTCCACTGAATACAGGTACCATAGTTTGTTTATCCATTCATCTGTTGTTGGGCGTCTGAATTGATTCCATCTTTTAGCCATTGTGGACTGTGCTACCATAAACATTCAATATGTATGTATCAGATCATGTGCTGCTCTTGATTCTGTGAGATATATTCTGAGCAGTGGGACTACTGGATCAAATGGTAAATCTATTTCCAGCTTTTTAAGGAAGAGCCAAATTGCTTTCCAAAGATGCTGTACTATTTTGCATAGATTTAATATTTTCATCTGATGAAAAAATTTGGGGTGGGGTAATATATCCCCAATCTTTCTTTCCAAATTTGGTGCCCCACCATTTAAATGTGTCACAAATTACTGTTAATCTCTAGTTAAGGAAAAGACAGTGATAAACCTGCATTACATTTGGTTATAATATTTGTATCTGCCACATTTATTTGTAGAAAAGTGAGTGTCCCATTACCTCAGACAGGGGGCTTACCTTATGTAGCTTTGAATTTCAAACTAGGTTAATCATAGTGATATGCATGCAACCAATCAACCTCTTAGTTTACTGTACTGTAAGGGCTTGTATGTTCCTATGATGCTTGAAGCTATGCCACTTGTTTCAAATAACAGCTGGATCACCTATAGTACACAGGCTTCAGTGAAACTTTCAGCCTAGTACAGTCTAGAAAGAAAGACATGATGAACTACTTCCAAAAATTACCCAATGAAAACCCTATGGATTACAAACAAATATTACCAGCGTAGTACTGGAACATGAACTCCTTATGTTGGAAGGCGTTTGAAAGGCAGTGGCCTCAGTAATGGACTTGAGCATACTGATAATATTGAAGATGGTGCCGGACAGTGAAACATTTTGGTCTGTTGTACATGCAGTTTCCATGAGTCAGACATCAATAATCCATGCAATACTTTGACAATGAAAGACCATTGTGTGAATGAAGACATGAAGAGGAGAGAATTGGGAAAGAAGACCTAATGTCCACGGACTTGAGTTTTCTTTAACCTTGCATTTGTCCTCACTGTGTGTCTTCTGCCCTGCAGTATACTCTCTCATAGACTGAACACAAGTAAATAAATTAAAATCAGTCAATGGCTCAGTGATGATTCAAGAATGTTTAAAACCTAAGCACAAGCAAAAGAGGAAATATGGCAGAGAGAAAAACAAATTCCATCTCTAGCGTCATGCAAAGCTCCCAACTTAGCTCACTTTCTGACCAGCCCTCCCATGCAAAAGGTGATCAAGGATGGGAGCACCCAAGTCTTTCTCTTGTACTTGTAAATCCAGATCCTTATTTTTGCACTACGCACAGGAAACACACAGAACTCAAAGAAATATAGCAAAAGGTTAAATAACTGAGTAGATTCAGAAGATTACTTTTACGTACTTTCTATAAAGATGTCTCTTCATTTACAGACCATTAAAAACAATTATAACTTCCCTTAAATCTTTCCTGATTTTTTTCATAACTTTGATGTTGTTACAATTTCTGACATAATTTTTCAAACCCGCTGACAATATTGCCCTTAGTTTTCCTATTCATAATCACTGTATTTCTCTCTCTATACTCTCTAGAGTACAAATTGTTCTAAAACACGGTATATCCAGCTTGTGAAAACAGCTGGGAGTGGTGTCAGGCCTCATCTAACTAACTTCTCAAGGGGGAGGGAGAATCAAGTTCAATAAACAATGTCAGATTCCTGTGAGTCAGAGGTCAGATATGACTCCTCTCTCCACCATCTTTACCAACTTTGACACCAACCATCTCCCCTACAGCACTCTCCAAAGGGTTTGATAATTTATTTCAAGGGCCCCAAATGTCTCACAGACCTTATTCACAGAGTTGATTACAGAAGTAACAGTTACAAGTCAAGCTCGGAAATATTCAGGATTCAATTTTTCCATCAGGGTAGTCTTTTCCCTGCAGTGTTAAAAGGCATGTCTCTAGTTGGCTGTTGTTTGTTGCCCACAGGCACTCAGCTTTCTTTCTCCATGAGTCAGGAAGCCCACCACACCATTTTCTGCTGTCAGGTGTGTGCTGCGGGGGTCTCTTCTGCTGGTATCCTTTGTTGGTGTTGGTGGGATCCTCTCCTCTGCTCTGGAATTGGCTATTTTTTAAAGGCAAAACTGACCAATTCCCTTGGATTACCCTGTCACAAAGTCCTTCTCAATCAAATGGGTGGCAGTTACAAGACTGTAGTTAGAAAGATCACACAAAAGTAATCAATTGGTAACCAATTATACCACACAACTCTCATTATATAACTTGTAATATCTTCCTTAATAACTACATATTTCTTGACCTACTGTTTAATACACGTGATAATCTACAATGTAAATGAAAAGATAACTAATGTGCTACTCACTGTATTTATACTTTGATTAATCTTGTTGAAGATCTACATTTGTCTGCTTCTAAATTTTTAACTTGTTACAACTATCACCTCATCCCCATCACTCTGGAAATACTTTCATTAATTGTATAAAGACCTCAAAACTGAAAAATCTAATTCTCTATACTCAGTGATCAACTTGTTTGATTCTTGTTAGCAAAACTGTCTGTGACACATTTATTTTGGAAATTCTCTCCTCTCTCAAATTCCTGAATATCGTGTCTCCTTACTTTACCTCCTATATATCTGAAAGTAACATCCTCTCAGATTTGTTGACTTCATTTTCAAAATGCATTACCACATTTTAGTATTTCAGTATTCTCTGGAGTTCTATGTAAATATTTCTTGAAGTGCTTCTACTAATACATGACTGGTGATTCTTAAATCCTTAACTCCTCTTTTTCTTGCTCTCTGGAGCTTCTGATCACCATTTGGACTCCTGTAACTCAGAAAACCACTCTCAACCAAAACTTAACATATCAAATATAGTACTCATTGTCTTCCTACATGGATGACTTAATACAGTGTATGCCTTCATACATTGATGGCTTAATGGTTAAATGCTGTGTCTGCCAACCAAAAAGTCAGCAGTTCAAACCCACCAAGCACTCTTTGAAAATGCTAGCGGGCAGTTCTACTGTGTCTTACAGGGTTGCTATGAGTTAGAATCAACTTGAAGACAGTGGGCTTAAAACAAAAAATCATGCATACCTCAATTTGTTTCTCTTATATTCTTAATCTCATTCTTGGTATCCAGATTCTGAGCTAGACATGTTGTTGTCATCATTGAGTCCTCCATGCTCTTCACATGCTATATTCCATCAGTAACCAAGTCCTGTATATTCAACCATCATAATCTCTTATTTCTGTTTACTCCACTGTATCTCCACTGATACTGCCATTGCCTAGATTCTCTTTATGTCTTGCCTGATTTACTACAGATCATTTTTTCCACCTTCAGTTGCTAGTATTTCCCCTTCTAGGGTTGTTTTCACCTGTCAGCTGATGGACTTGTCTTTGTTAAAAATAAAACAGACAAGTAATCTAACTTCCACGCTTAAAAGCACTGATAGCTGTAAATACTAAATTTACAGTGTTGCATCAAAGACGCTTCATTGTCTTCCTTTAAGTTAATTCTTCCATTTCACCTTTTGTTAGCTACCCTTGACACTTCAAACAATAACCTTTTATTTTCAATACCTTGAATAAACATGTGGTTTACATGCTTGGGTCTTTACAAATGGTGATACATCATGCTAACGTTTTGTTTATTATTCTGCTAGTATTGTCTATGTAGTCATCAACACCTAATTAAAATGTTTCCTTGTCCAAGTTCACATTTCTTCAATGTCCAATTGTTTAATATATGCTGTGTATTTGCATATACATGCAAGTGTGTATACATGCATGCTTACAGAGAAATGGTGGGTTGAGAGCTCTGTTTTCTGTGATATTTATAAAGAAAACTATTTCCTAGAGGGTAGCTGTCCAAAAGAAGTATTAAATGGGCAATTATCATACCTGTGCTCATCAGATCTTGTCAGATGCCCAGAGAACTTAAAACAGATCATCATCCTGTACTTTCACTTTTAAAATATAGATGCAAGACTTAACTAATTTTTATTATAAAATAGAAACTACCTAACATACTGTAGACTGAAAGATGACTAGGGAAGAAATTTATATCTTTTGTATCTCAGCTTTCCTTAGTTTGGCTAATTTCCCTAGAACTAACCTAGAAGAGCTAAGTTCAACCATCATATATAGATAACAGATGTTGGAAAGAGAGGTAGCAAGACAAAAAGAGAGAGAGAGCAATCAAACAAGAGAGAGGAGTGGAGAGAGAGATGTAGATAGACGAGATACAACCTTGGCAAATGAATTTCACCTTTCTTGATATTTTCTTCATCTGTGAAATAAAACTTCATATTAGCTTTCTAAGCAGTCTTCAGTAAATACGATTTCATCTTAAATGGCCTCATGTTTCTTCCCCTACGCCAGAAGAAGCTAAGCCAAGCCAAGTGGCGTTGAGTCGGATCTGACGCGTGGCGACCCTAGGAGAAACACCTTTATATTAATTCTATCACTCAGATAATGGTCATTTTTATATGGACATGAACTTGATAGCCAAATATATACATTTTATATAGTCTTGATATACTTCAATATTTCACTGAAGTAAGACTTTAAGCAGTGTTTATAACTAGAAAGAAAATCCAATAATGGAAATGCCAGTAGATTACATCTCCATTTACAGTGAGTTGAATTAACACTGTTCCTTTGTATGAACATTTGTTCTAGTTTATAAAGTCAGTCTCTGCCTTTGCAGAAATGTTGACAAAATGTTAAGGCCAATATTCTATTCTGTGCTGCTACTACATTTTAACGAATTTAGACCTTTATTAACTTCTTAACTGCTAACTCACTGAGGACATTGTTTATTTTCCTGCACTGTATAAAAACATATATATATATTTGGAAGCAAAATGGCTTAATGTCCAGACAATCAGCCTGGGAATCTAAAGGTCTGAACTTCTCTTTTGTCACAGTTGTCACGCATAATCTTGAAAGAGTTCCTTAATCAAGTGATTCGTCTGATAACATCATGACTTTTGTTTTTTTCTAAAGGATGTCATAATAAGAAACAAAATAATAGATTTGAAAACAAAGTGACTGCTTCAGGGGAAAAACCACCATAATTTAGCAAAATATTATTTTGTGTTAGGATATATACTGCTATTTATTGCCTTTTACATCTTTATGTCTTCATACCCATGCAGTTGTAAAGTAAAAGATAGAAATGTGGAGACCAGTATCCTTGTTTGTCCTCTGCTTTCAAAGAGACAAATTGTTCCTTCCAGTTTGTTTAATACATCTTTGGTGTGGGAAAAGAGGTGGTGAAAAGATAGATGGAGGCCAACTAGAGTTATTATTATTTTTAATTGTTTAATAAAAGGTAATAGATCGTAATAGATTTCTAGTTCTCTTGTAACATGACTCACACTCATGAGAATAAGAGAAATGAAGTGATGACCAGATTCTGACTCTTTCAGTTGAAAAAATGCCATCCACAGAGGTTAGGCAACAGCTGATGACCCAAGACTAAGAGGTGGTGTCACTAGAAAAAGATTTTGTGGGAATTTTCAGAATTACTAAATATTCTAGCTTTATTTACCTCTGCCAAGTGTTGCAACTGACCTCACTGTAGCAGAGAAAAGACCAATATAGCCACCCAGAACCAAACTGGAAAAGATGTAGACCAATTTTATGGGAGCAAATAAATTTTAGGATATACAAATTTGCTTTTATACAGTGTGGATTTAATTATGAGTATGGCAGTAGGTCTTCATAAACATGCTTTATCCCTAGGTAGATATCATGTCCATAAACTACTAGTCGCCAAGGTAAAGTCATAACTTTTCCTTATGAAGACTTTACAGTTAGTTGGGTAACAGTAGACAGATGAATGAGTCCTATAAGCAATACATGGTATTAAAAACAAACAAAAACCTAGGGTCCATGAAACAGTATGTGTTAAGGAGAAGAAACTCCCCTTGCACTTATCTTCCTCTGTGAAAATATTCAATTTAGCCCCCTAGCCATGTCTGCTTTTTTTCTTTTCTTTCTTTTTTTTTTTAAGCTAGTATTGTTTGTTTTTCAAAGATTCAGGGTGTATTCTCTGTACATTAGAGTAACCATTTTAAAGTGCTGTTATTTAAAATGTAATTGTGTGTGTGCACACATGTAGTTTTTAACAAAGAATTCAACCTTAGTATTAATGTCCTCTGGAAATCAATCATTAGTAATATTTATCTTAGTCAATAAATTTGGGCAAGTCCTAAAGCTTTGAACTTGAAATAAATTGCTATGACCCTTTATCAAGGAGTAGATGCTTTCTTTTTCAGTATCAGCTAAACAATAATCATGTAAGAGTATGAATTTCTGCACAAAAAAAAAAATATTGTGATTTATAGTACCATCACCTGAAGGTATTTCCAGAGCAAATCTCTATAATGGCTACTTCAAATTTCCAATTTCTATGACATGTATTTGTACAAAGACACCCGCAAATAACAAGAACAAAAAAAAAAATCAAAACATTACTAAACTAGGAAATGTAGTTTTTGATAGGTGCTATCAAGTTGGTTCTGATCTACAGTGACCTTAGGCATAACAGAAAGAAACATTTCCACACAGTGCAGCATCCTTGTTTTGCTTCAGTCCATTATTGCAGCCACTGTGTCAGTCCATTTCTTTGAGAGTCTTCTCCTCTTTGGTTGATCATCTACTTGACCAGCATGATGTCCTTCTCCAGGGACTGATCCTGCCTGATAACGTGAAGTCTTGCTATCCTTGCTTCTAAGGATCCTTCTCACTGTACTTCTCCTAAGACAGATTTGCTCTTTCTTCGGTAGTCCAGATATGTTCAACATGCTCTGCCAACACCATAATTTAAAGGCATCAAGTCTTCTATTTTCCTTATTCATTGTCCAACTTTTGCATGCATTTGAGGCTATTGAACATATCAACAGGGTCACCTCAGTCCTTAAAGAGATACTGGTGTTTTGTTTTTTTTTTTTTTTAACGCTAGAAAGAGTTCTTTTACCACAGGTTTGCCCAATGCAGTATGTCATTTGACTTCTTGACTGCTATTTCTACGGGTGTTGATTTTGATTCCATGTAAAATAAAATCCTTGACAAGGTCAATATTGTTTGTGTTTATCATCACGCCGCTTGCCGGTCCAATTGTGAAGATCTTTGTTTTCTTTATGGTGTAATCTATACTGAAGGCTTTGCTCTTGCATATTGATCAGTAAGTGCTTCCAGTCCTTTTCACTTTCAACAAACAAGGTTCTGTCCTCTGCTTATCATAGGTTGCTAGAGTCTTTCTCCATTCCTAGGAAATAAACACTTAGCAATAGAGAAAATTAAAACTTTTATGTGAGTAAAAAATATAGCACATATTTCCTTAATTTCTTATCTTTCAAATTTTCCTTTGTAAATATACCCTACCTATATGTAAAAAAAAAAACAAAGGAAAGAGTTATGGATCACAAAAATAATTTCCTTTTGATGCCATATTGGTATTTTTTTCTTTTTCTTTTTAACTGTACTTTAGATGAAGGTTTGCTTAACAAACTGGTTTCTCATTAATTAATTAGTACATCTATTGTTTTATGATATTGGTTATAAACCCCACAACAGGTCAACACACTCCCTTCTCAATCTTGGCTTCCCTGTTACCAGCTTTCCTCTTCTCTCCTGCCATCTAGTCCTTGTCCCTGGGCTGGTATGCCCCTTTAGTCTCATTTTAATTTAAGGGCCTGTCCAATCTGTGACTGAAAGGTGAACCTGAGGAGAGACTTCATTACTGAGCTGAAAAGGTGTCCAAGGGTCATACTCTCTAGATTTCTTTGGTCTTTGTCAGGCCAAGTCTGGTCTTTCTTTTTGAGTTAGAATTTTGTTCTACGTTTTTCTTCAGCCTTGCCTGAAAACTTCTGTTATGATTTCTGTCACTGCAATCAATGGTGGTAGCCAGGTGCCATCTAGTCATACTGAACTCATTCGATGGAAGCCATTGTAGATGTGGTCCATCAGCGCTTTGGACTAATCTTTCCCTTGTTTCTTTAAATTTCTTCATTCTTCCTTGCTCCCAAAGAGGCGAGATCAGTGGAGTATACTAGACTGCTGCACACAGGCTTTTAAGAACTCAGAAACTACTCACTAAAGTGGAATGTAAAGCATTTTCTTTATACATTATGTTACACCAATTGAGCTAGATGTTCCCTGAGACCGTGGGCCCCACAGCCGGCAGTACAGCAATTCAGTCTCTCAGGGAGTTTGGATGTGTCTTTGGAACTTCCACGACTTTGCCTTGTACAAGTTGTGCTGGCTTCCTCAATATTGTGTACTGCTTTACTCTTTGTCAAAGTTATTACCTATTTGTTGTCTCTTTAGTGTTCACAGAACTAAATGTTAAGTCTTCCAAACCCCCACGCAACCACTGCGGTTGAGTCAGTTCTGACTCATTAATACACTATAGACATAGTGGAATTACCCTATAGAGTTCCCAAAGAGTGTCTGGCAGATTTAAATTGACGACCATGTTAGCAGATGTAACACTTAGCCACTACACCACCAGGATTTCCAAACAACCTTAGGATGTCTTCAAAATTGTATAGCAAATCTAACTTATCTTTTTACATTTCAGTTTGGCACATCTGTTGTTTTCCTGATGTACTAGTGTGGAAGTTCAGCAGTAATATGATTCCGAAGTTCTACGGTTATTATTGTGAAACCTCAAAGCAGCTGGTGTAGATGGGTGTGTTAGGGAAGGGATTACCCTCACTATCAATTCTAATCACTGAAATGACAATTGAAACTAGGTCTGCATTTAGTATTGCAGCATTTATAATATGTAGATAAGCACAATCACTACCCTTAAAAAAATCCAGAAGTGTCTGTCCATCTCCTTTGCACATCACTTAATTGAATTATTTATCCTTTTCTTGTTGATATTTTGTAGTACCTTGTAGATTATGGAGATCAGACATTGGTCTGACATATAGTTGCCAAATGTTTTTACCCATTCATTAGGTTGGCTTTAATTCATTTGATAAAGTCTTTGGGTGAGCAAAAGTGTTTGATTCTTCATAGCTCCCATTCATCTATTTCCTGTTGATCACGCTTTGTTTATCTGATTTTGAAGTCTGTCTATAATGTGTATTAAAATTTCCATTGTTGATCCTATTTTATCTTGGATGAGCTTTATCATTTTAGATTTGATATTTAGGTCTTTTATCCAATTTGAGTTGGTTTTTTTATAAGTTGTGAGATACGGGTCTTTCAGCTTTTTGCAGATTGATATCCAATTTTGCCAGAACCATTTGTTAAAGAGGCCATTTTTACCCCAATTTAAAAAATCTTAGGGTCTTTGTCAAATATCAGCTGTGCATAGGAGGATGGTGGCATCTCTGGAGTCTCAACTTTGTTCCATTGGTCTGTATGTCTCTTTTTGTACCAGTACCAGACTGTTTTGACAACTGTGGCAGTGTAATAGGTTCTAAAGTTGAGTAATGAGAAGCCTTGCAGTGTGTTTTTCTTCTTCAGTAGTGCTTTACTTGTCTGAGATTTCTTCCCTTTCCAAACAAAGTTGGTGATTCATTTCTCCACCTCATTAAAAGATGTCTGTGGAATTTGTATTGAGATTGCATTATACAAGTAGATTGCTTTGAGTAAAACAGACATTTTCACAATGTTGAGTCTTCCTATCCATGAACAGTGTAGATTACTCCATTTATGTAAGTCTCTCTTAGTTCTTTCTAGTAAGGTCTTGTAGTTCTCTTTGTAAAGGTCTCTTATTTCTCTAGTTAGATTTATTCCTACATATGTTATCTTCTTGGAGGCTACAGCAAATGGTATTGATTTGGTGGTTTCTTCTTTAATAATCTCGTTGTTGATATAAAAGAATCCTATCTTGTATCCCAGTACTTTGCTAAACTCCTCCATTAGTTCCAATAGTTTACTTATGGATTCCTTTGGATTCTTTGTGTATCCCATCATATCATCTGCAAATAGGGAGATTTTTACTTCTTCATTGCTGAAACAAATGCCCTTTATTTCTTTGTCTTGTCTAATTGCTCTGGCTAGAACTTCTATCACAACGTTTAGTAGAAGTGGTGAGAGTGGGTATCCTTTTCTAGTTACTGTTCTCAAAGGGAATTTTTTCAATATTTCACCATTCAGGACAATGAAGGCAGTTTGCTTTGTGTAGATGCTGCTGATTGTATTGAGGAATTTCCCCTTTAATCCTACTTTTCTGAGAGTTTTTAGCATGAATGGGTGCTGTCAAATGCCTTTTCTGCATCCATTGACAAAATCGGGTGATTCTTATCTTTTTTGTTATGCATGTGGTTGATTACATTGATTGGTTTTCTGGATTGAACCAGCCTTGCATCCGAGGAATGAAACCAACTTGATCATGATGGATTATATTTTTCATATGCTGTTGAATTCTATTGGCTAGAATTTTGTTGGAGATTTTAGCATCTAGGTTCATGAGTGATGCCAGCCAGCAGAGTCATATTGTTCTATAATTTTCTTTTTTGTGTGAGATCTTTCCCTGGCTTTGGCATTAGAGTTATATTGGCTTCATAGAGTGAATTCGGGAGTATTCTGTCCCTTTCTATGGTATGACGTAGCCCCAACAGTATCGTACTTAACTCTTCTCTAAAAGTTTGGTAGAATTCTGCAGTGAAGTCATCTGGGCCAGGACTTTCTTTGGTTCGTAGATTTTTGATGACTTTTCAATCTCTTCCTCTGTGATAGATTTATTAAATTGATCTACTTCTTCTTGTGACAATCTTGATGGGTGACATGAATCTAAAAATTTGTCAGTTTCCTCTAGGTTTTCAAACCTGTTAGAGTACAGTCTTACTTAGTATTCTGTTATATTTTTTTTATTTCAGTTGGGTCTGTTGTAGCGTCTCCCATCTCCTTTCTTAATTGGGGTATTTTTATCTTCTGCTGTTTTTCGTTTGTAAGTTTAGCCAGTGGCTTATCAATTTTATTGGTCTTTTCAAAGAACCAGCTTTTGGCTTTGTTAATTTTTTTATTGTTTTTCTATTATCCAGTTCATGTAGTTCTGCTCTAATCCTTATAATCTGTTTTCTTTTGGTGACTGAGGGGTTCTTCTCTTCCTCTCTTTCTACTTGTTCAAGCCATAAGGTTAATTCTTTAATTTGGGCCCTTTTTCCTTCCCAGTTGTGTGTAGTTATAAATTGACCTCTGAGCATTTCTATTGCTGAATCATATAGATTCTGGTAGGATGTGTTTTAATTCTCACTTGATTCCACAAATTTCTTTATTTTGTCCTCAATTTCTTCTATAACCCAAGGCTTTTTGAGCAAAGTGTTCAGTTTCCAAAAGTTTGAATTTCTACCTGTGAATAGTCCGTTATTGAATTCAACTTTTATGACTCTATGGTCTGAAAAGAGACTTTGCAGTAAATCAATATTTTCCATTTTTTTAGAGAATTGCTTTATGACCTAACACATGGTCTATTCTGGAGAATGTTCTATGTGCACAGGAGAAGAAGGTATATCTATCCATTGATGGATGAAAAGATCTGTATGTGTCGGTAAGGTCAAGTTGGTTAATTGTTGCAATAAGATCTTCTGTAACTTTACTGAGCTTTTTTCTGGATGATCTATCCATAACTGAAAGGGGAGTGCTGAAGTCTCCAACTATTGTTGTGGAATGGTCTCATTTTTCAGTGTTGTCAGTGTTTGTTCAATGTATTTGGATGCTCTGGTACTGGGTGCATAAATATTTAATATTAAGTCCTGCTTGAGTACTGAAACTTCTAGCAATAAATAGGGAACATCCTTGTCCACATAGCGGATTTTACATTAAAATCGATTTTATCTGAGATTGATATTGCCACACCTGCTCTTTTTATATGTTGTTATCTTGGTATATATTATTCCATTCTTTGATTTTCAGTTTGCTCATATCTTTAAGTCTAAGGTGTGTTTCTTGTAAACAAGATGTAGAGAGGTCATGTCTTTTGATCCGGGATATCACTTTCTGTCTCTTTACTGGAGCATTCAGTTGATTTACATTCAGTGTAATTATTGATAGGTACGTGCTTAGTGCCATCATTTTGATGTAATTATTTTTATGTCATGGTTTCTAATTGTTCTTAATGTTCTGTTCTGGGTCATTCTTCTTCATGGGTTCACTTTTCAGTGTTGGTTTTGTGTTTGTTGAGACTACTGTATTTCATTTATTATTTTGATATGTTGTGTTGTTAATTTGCTTTATGGCTATACCTATTATCCCCTTTAACATACTAAGATTAAACCCAATTTTAACTACTGTGTAACTCTTTAACTTCCTCTCCATCTGAAATGACTATAACTACTGTAGTGTGTCTGTCTTTTCATGTGATATGATCACAGATTCCCTCATTTTAATATTGTGGCTTTAAGTTTTGTGACTTACCTAAACTGATTAGAGTTATGGATGATGTGTCCTGCATTGTCACCTTAAATATACATTAAATGGTTTTGTTTTTCAAAGCAAAGGGCTTCTTTCAACATTTCATGTATTTTGGGTTTAGTTTTTATGAAGTCTCTAAGTTTCTCTTTACATGCAAATGTCTTAATTTCACATCATATTTGATAGACAATTTTGCAGGATATACAATCCTTGGTTTGAAGTTTTACTCCTTCAGGGCTTTGAAGGAGTCATCTCACTGTTTTCTAACCAGTATTGTTCTGCATAGAAGTCAGATGAAAGCCTACAGAGTTTCCCTCAAAGCGTTAGCTTTGCTTTGAGCCTTGCTGCCTTCAGAAACATCTGTTTATGTTTCGCTTTACTAAGATTGATTATAATATGCCTCAGTGTCTTTCTTTTGGGGTTTAACTTATACAGTGTTCAATAGACATCTTCAATACCTATGTTCTCTTTGCTCATAATCTCAGGAAAGTGTTCCATTGCATCTCTACAACAATACTCCCTGTATTGTCATCTATCCCCCCTTGTTCAGTAAATCTCATTAAATGTAAATTATTCCTCTTAATGGAGTCCCACATGTCTCTTAATGCTTCTTCATTTTTCTTATTTCTTTTCTCTGATTTGCCCTCATAAATGCTGGTGTCAGTTGCTCTATCCTCAAGGTCAGTGAGTCTAACTTCTATCTATTCAGTCCTACTCTTTTGGCTTTGGATTGAATTATCTAATTCTGTAATTTTGTTATTGATCTGAAGCATTTCAGATCACTGATGTTCCATCAGTTCAAATAGCTTACTTAATTTTTTTGTTTTCTTCTGCTGCATATATTTAGAGGGTTCTAAATATAATTATTTTTCACTTGACCTCCAGTAGATTCAGAAAAGATTCTTGATCTAGGAAATTTTTGAAATCTTTATTTTGGGAGTTTTGGGGAGCATTTGAAGGCTGCTTCTTTAAATGATTAATTATGGTCTGCTGCCTGCATGCCATCTAGATGCTGTTTGATTTCTCTGATATTAGATTTAAGGTAATTGTTGGTCACCAGCTGTCTCTAATACTCTAGTGATTTGCCCCAGGTAGAGTCTCTGGAGTAGAAGTCTCTGCTTGTTGGGTGGCAAAGACGATGCCCTACTTATGGAGAAACCAGGGGCTGTCAGCCAACCCTAAAATGTGAGCCAGAGGAGGATGGGAGGAAAAGCTGCCGGGTCTCTCAACAGACAGATCTGTAGGCAAGTACAGAGGCCTTTCAGCCTTAAAAGCAAACTTCACTTCTATGTGGAGAACTGCCCAGGTGTTGAACTAGGAGCTGTCCAATGTGCTGACTGAAAAGAGGCTATCAGGAGCAGGAGACTCCAATTTCCAGTTGACAATGAAAGTACACTACCAGCTGTTCATAGAAATTGCAGTTCTCCAATACCATGGAACAGCAGAAGTGGTGGTTAGATGGCCACTGGCTCATTTTTGAGACAGGAAGATTAGTCCAGTACTGGTGCCTAGCCAAATATGCCAGGTCCTAGGGCTTGCCAAATGTTCAGTGCTCCATACAAATATCATTCCAGGCCTTAGCTCTCAGAGGGAAGTAAGGAGACATGTGTCTAGTCTGCCATCTTTTAATGGACACGTCTCTAAATAGGATATCCAGGCAGTCAAAAGACACATACAGAATTGCTCATGATCATTACTTATTAAAGAAATTCAAATCAAAACTGCGATGAAATACCATCTCACCCCAGCAAGGTTGGCCATGATCCAAAAAACATAAACAACAAATGTTGATGAGGCTGTGGAGAAGTTGGAAGTCTCTTACACTGCTGGTGGAATTGCAAAACAGTTCAGCCTCTTTGGAAAACAATTTGGCACTTCCTTAAAAAGCTGGAAATAGATATACCATTTGATCTTCTATTTCCACTGCTTGGAATTTATCCTTCAGAAACAAAGGTCATCACACGAACAGACACATGTAGATAAATGTTTGTTGCAGCACAGTCCACAATAGCTAAAAGATGGAGTCAACCCAAATGCCCATCAACAGATGAATGGATAAACAAACTGTGGTACATAAACTCAACGGAACAATACACTGATAAAAAACAATGACAATTTTAGAAAACATCCCATAACATGGTCTCATTTGGAAGAGATCATGCTGAGTGAAATCAGTGTCAAAAGGACAAATATATGAGAATCCTGTCATAAGGGCTTAAAAATAGAATTATTTACAGAAGAAAATAATTGTGTTAGCTACTAGGGTGGGGGGAGAGGGTTTATCATAAATGAGATAATTGATAGCCAAGCCAAGCCAAGTGCCATAGATGTTAGAAATTTTACTCTTTTACTGTAATTAATAAGTAAAAAAATAAAGGGAAAAAATTTAGAAATTTAGTGGACCACCAGAGGTTACTTTCATGTTGACATTTCTTGACTAAACTCTGTGACTGAGCAAGACTTTTGTTGCACGTAATTTCTCTTTGGCTCCATCTTTGGGAATATTTTAGAACAAGTATATAATGCTTCTAAATATATGTATAGAAGTGAAATGAAATTCAAATTTGTATAGCAGTCTTAGAAATTAGCAGTGTTTTATGTTTGAAAGGTGAAATGCATCTATTTTTTCCTCACCCTGAGTTATGAAAACACATTTCTGGGAAGCCTGTATCCATGACTTGTAACTGTATGCTCAAAGTCAAGAATGTCTTTTGCAAATCCTATAGATCCTTGGAAGCTAATGTTATTAGAGTTATATATACCTGAACCTACTCCATCTCTGAGGTTAACTTAAACACAGATATATTTTGGAACTTTTTTATATCTTTAGTACTTCACCAGTTTTATGGAGTCCTGGGATGTTACAAATGGTTAGTACACTTGACTGCCAAACAAAAAGTTGGTAGTTTGGGTTGACCTAGACCCAGAGGTGCTTTGAAAAAACAAACCCACTGATTTGCTTTTCAAAAATAAGCCATTGAAAGCCATGTAGAGCACAGTTCTAATGTGACATACATGTGGTTGCTATGAGTCAAGATAAACTGGACAGTAACTGGCACTTAGTTATATTAAATCAATTTGGGGTGTGTATGCACACCATGAGTCAATGGCACTTGGCTGGCTGGCATACATATGTGTGTCCCTGTGTTTATTTTGAGAAAGGAATTTGGAATTAGTTTCTGCTTCTACTCTGGGGTGCTGTTTTATTTGTCAAAATAACTATGCTTTTAAATTATCTCCTAGCTCAGTTCTTTGGAGAAGTCCTCTTCAGTTATCATATTGCTATTAGGCATGTCCTTCTTCCAATGTTTTTTCACCTAAAAATACTACTTCACAAGATAGTTTTACTTAGCACATTGTGTTATTTACAAGATTCTCTTTTTCAAAAAAATGAGATTACTGATCTACCACATTTTAAATAATGAATACATACATACAACACATTCTAACACCACTTTCTACCTATGGATGCATTGAGTATATGAAAACCTTCCTTGTAGTATTTAGATGTTTTCCTATATAGTCCTGAGGTGCATATATGAATGACATCTGGATTCAGAAAATAAAAACAATCACCAGGAGATTTTTTTCTATGGTTAAAGAATGATTCTGCTAACGGAGGCTTTAGTAGCCTGGGGAGTAGATTAGCTGCTGTAATTTGGGGCCCTTACTTGCAGTATTGCATACATGAAAAACTGCCCTTAGAGACAGGGTGTGGGTGAAGGGTGTGAAGTGTCAAATGTACAAGCTGAAATTTTAAGTTCAAGAATAGGATGACAGTGATGGCATTGTTTTGCTTTTTATCCTAGAAAGACTTATGATTTCAAAGACAATTCTTATGATAGCTGCAAATAACAAAGAGCATTAAGCCCCTGATTTTGACACACTCTTCTATACTACAAGAAACTTCTCCCATTAATCTGGTGAACTGTATTTTATAAAAATCTGGATAAATCCTAACAATTTAAAGCAAAATCAAAACATCCTCTTTCCAAAATTTTGTGACTGTATATGTAGAGATAGGTTTGAATCCACATATATTTGTGTATATGCATGTATTTTTATGTACACATAGATATGGACATATATTTGTGTGCAGGTATATATACACACACAAACCACACACTTGCACAAACCACCAGCTTTTTGTTTAGAAGTTAAGTGTTCTAACAATTTGCCCCATCCCAGGACTTCATATAACTACATACGTACCTAAATATACAAAAAGTTTCAAATCACATCAGTGTTTAAGTTAGCCTCAGAGATGGGGTAGGTTAAGGTAAGTATATCTCTAATACAATTAGCATCCAAAGACTTGAAATTTACACACACATATATATTTGTGTGCGTATGCATGCATTTGTATACATATACATATATTTGTGTGTATATGTATATACATATATATATGAATGCATATATATATACATTTTACATATGAATGGAGCCCTGGTGGCTAGTGGTTAAGAGCTCAGCTGCTAACCAAGAGTTAAGCAGTTCAAATCTACCAGATACTCCTTCCAAACCTTACAGGGAAGCTCTCCTCTGCCCTACAGTGTTTCTAAAAGTTGGAATTGATTTGATAGCAATGGAGAGGTATATACATACATAAATGGGTTGGTTTATATAAATATGCATATAAATTATATGTATTTATGTGTATATATATGCATAAATAAATGTGTTTATGTACACACACACGCGAATGTATCACCAAATGCAAATGAGATATAAATGATGAAATGAGTGTTAAGCTCTGATTTTTAATCTACTCAGAATCTCAGAAGTTCTAGATGTGACTTGTGTCTGGGTAACCTTGATGAAGTCCCTAAGTTCCCTGAATCAGTACTTTCTCATTTTTTAAATAGAACTGTTAAAGTCTTACCAATTATCACTGATTTTTAAATTGAGGTGTTAGGAAGGCTGGCACTCTATAAGCCAGTAAGAGTACACCATTTTAAACTCATTATTAACATGTGTCCTTAGGGTATGCCGTTCAGAAACCAGCAGTCCTTAATTGGACTTTATTAGACTTCAGGGAATTTGCGACTCTCTCCTAAGTGAGAATAGCTCAAGCACAAACCATGGAGAGAACATAGGCAAGGAGACTGTCAAGTGTCAGAAGGACAAAGTAACATTCTCAAGGCTCTACAAATTAAAGTGATTATTTCTTTTATGCAAATGTGATCAACATGAATTCAAAATTCTTCTGGTCAAATCATATAGTCAGAAGTCACTTGGGTGGCCTCATTTTTTTTTCAAACGTATGAACTAGATTTGTGGAGTTCACACATACGTTCAAAAACGTATCTGTAACCCTGATAAAGTTCCAGGAAAAAAAAAATGCTTTTGAGAGCATAAACAGATTTGCATAGTATTTCTGAAACTTACTTATAAAGCATACAGTTATAAATCTAGAAGTAATCTCAGTACCTATTTAGAATACCTGACTGTATACAGAAATATAAAGTTTATTAAACAGAAATTTTTGTAGTATATACTAGAGAGCTGAATGTAAGAGAAATGTCAATCAACTAAAAATAGTTAAAGAAACTTTACACCTAAGTTAGTGAACATTATCAGGGCAAACCAAGAAGTACATAGGAAGCATTATAGTTACTGGATCAAAATACAGAATCTGAATTTGTAGTGGGTCAATCTCATAGCTGTTGGCTGGAGAATTCAGTACCTCATTAACTGTTGGTAAATTAGAGGACTGCCAATTAAGTTCACAAACTCATGGTAGAAAAAGTGCTATGTACTCCACTACTAAGCAGCACTACAGTTACCTTCAAAGTACTCCCCTTGGGAAGCTATGCACTGATGCCAGTGCCTAGTCTACTCTTCAAAGCTATTTGCTAACTTTTGTTCTGGAATGACCATCAGAGCTGTCATCTTCTTACCCTTGATATTCTGAATGTCAACAAAGTGTCTTCCTTTTAATATTTCCTTTAACTTCCAGTAAATAAAAAAGTCATTGGGGGCCAGATCCGGTGAGTAGGAAGGATGTCCCAATGCAGTTATTTGTTTACTACCTAAGTTCCCTCACAGACAACTATACGGTTAAGTTCATGAACTTGCTACCTTTCCACTGTGAGCATTGGCCATTCCAGAAAAAGACTTCCAAAATTACTTTGAAGGATAGGCAAGGCACTGGCAAAGGTGCATAACTTCCCAAGGGGAGTACTTCAAAGGCAACTGTATACTCAGCAGTGAGGTAAGCAGCACTTAGAACAATTAAATTCATGAACTTAATTATTGGACCTCATATATCAGTTCCTAATCATGTGAACTCTTTTGGTTTTGCTGAGAGTTTTTAGCATGATTGAGTGTTGGACTTTGTCAAAGGCCTTTTCTGCATCAGTCAACAAAATCAGGTGATTCGTGTCCTTTGTGCTATTTATGTGGTTGATCACATTGTTTTTCTGATGTTGAACCAGCCTTGAACCACTGGTGTGAATCCAACTTGGTGATAGTGAATTCTGGTTTTGATATGTTGTTGAATTCTTTTGGCTAGGATTTTGTGGAAGATTTTTGCATGAGTGATATTGGTCCATAATTTTCCTTTTTTGTGGGATGTTTCTCTGGCTTTGGTATCAGAGTTATGCTAGCTTCATAGAATGAATTTAGAGTATTCCATCACTTTCTATGCTGTAAAATAGCCTCAGTAGTACTGGAGTTAACTCTTCCCTAACAGTGTGTTAGAATTCTCTGGTGAAGCAGTTTGGGCCAGGAAGTTTTTTGGTTGGTAGTATTTTGATGACTCTTTCAATTTTCTTCTTTTTGATGGGTTTATCGACTCGATGGCACTTGGCACTTGGCTTGGTACTTCTCTAGGTGATATGAATCTACAAATCTGTACATCTCCTCTAGGTTTTCAGATCTGTTAGAGCACAGTCTTTCATGGTATTCTGTTAGGATACTTTAGATTTCAGTTGGGTCTGTTGTGACATCTCTGTCTCATTTCTTATTCTTGTTATTTGTTTCCTGTTTTTCTTTTGTAAATTTAGCAAGTGGTTTGTCAATTTTGTTGATCTTTTCAAAGAACCAGGTTTTGATTTTGCTAATCTTTTCAGTTGTTCTTCTATTCTCCAGTTTATTTAGTTCTGCTGTAATCTTTATTATCTGATTTCTTCTGGCACCTCATGGGGTCCTCTGTTGCTCTCTACTTGTTCAAGCTGTAGGGTTTATTCTTTGGTCTGGATCCTTTCTTCCTTCCAAATGTGTGCATTTATAAAAATAAATTCACCTCTGAGCACTGCTTTTGCTATATCCCATAGGTTCTGGTAGGATGTGTTTTCATTCTCATTGGAATTCATAGATTTCTTTATTTCATCCTTGATTTCTTTTAAAACCTATGGCTTTTTGAGCAAGGTGGTCAGTTTCCATGAGCTAAATTTCTACCTATGTTTTTGCTGCTATTGATTTCAACTTTTATGGCTTTATGGTCCAAGAAGATGTTTTACAGTAATTCAGTGGTTTGTATTTTGTTGAGACTTTCTTTATGTCCTCACACATGGACTATTTTGGAAAACATTCCATTTGCACTGAAGAAAAAAGTGTACTTATCTGTTGATGGGTAAAAAGTTCTATATATGCCAATAAGGTCTAGTTGATTAATTGTCACAATAAGATCTTCTGTATCTTTAGTGAGCTTTTTCCTGGATGTTCTGTCCATTACTGACAGTGGAGTGTTGAAGAGTCCAGCTATTATTGTGGAGTGATCTATGTAATTTTTCAATGTTGTCAGTGTTTGTTTGATGTACTTAGATGCTCTGGTATTGGGTGCATGAATATTTAGTATTTGTATGTCCTGCTTACGAATTGAACCTTTGGGCAATAGTGACCATCCTTGTCCACCATGGTGTATCTTACATTAAAGTCTAAAGTCTACTTCATCTGAGATTAATAGTCACTCCTGCTCTGCTTTGTATGTTTTTGGCTTGATGTGTATTTTTCTATCCTTTTATTTTTAGTTTGTACGTATTTTTGAGTCTTAGGTGTGTTTCTGGTAAGCAACATATAGATGAGTTATGTCTTTTGATCCGTGATGTCACTCACTGTTTCTTTATTGGAGAGTTCAGTCCATTTATAAACAGTGCAACTATTGATAAGTATGTGTTTAGTGCTGTCATTTTGATGCTTTTATTTTTGTGTTGTTGAAGTTTTCTATGCTTTTCTTAAGCTTCTGCTCTAGGTTATTCTTCTTTATGGCTTGACTGTTCATCTTTATCAGTGTTGGGTCCTGTGTTTGTTGAGACTACTGTGTTATGTCTCTTGTTTTAATACTTCACATTGTTATTTTGCTTAGCAGGTACCCTTATGGTCCCCCTTACTATTCTAAGTTTAAACCACACTTTAACTTCTGCATATATTTTTAATTTCCTCTCTGTCTGAAAGGGTTATAACTACTTTAATATATCCCTCTTTTTAGTGTGGTAATTTCATGGTCTTTGTGTTATAATCACTTGTTCCCCTCTTATATTGTAGTTTTCATTGAGCTTTTTGACTTCCCTGAGTAGGATTCTGGATGCTATGTCCTACATTGCCTCCTTAAGTATACCCTTAATGTTTTTGTTTATCTGAGCACAAAGCTTCCTTCAGAATTTCTTTTTGTTTTGTTTTGGTTTTTACATAGTCTCTCAGTTTCTGCTTATCTGAACATGTCTTAATTTCACTGTCATATTTAAGCCACAATTTTGCAGGAAATATAATTCTTAATTAGAAGTTTTTCTCCTTTAGGGCTTTGAATATATCAGCCCACTGTTTTATTGCCACTCTTGTTTCTGTGGAGAAGTCAGACAAAAGCCTACAGGGTTTCCCTCTGACTGTTAGCTTTGCTTTGAGCTTCACCACCTTTAAGAGAATCTGTTTATGTTTCATTTTATGTAGCTTGATTATAATATGTCTTGGTGTCTTTCTTTGAGGGTCTAGTTCTTGTGATGTTCAATATGTGTCTTGGATATCGGTACTCTTTTCTTTCATGATATCAGGAAAGTTGTCTGTCAGCAACTCTACAACAATGCTCTCTGTATTTTCATCTATTCCTCCCTCCTGGAACTCCAGTTCCTTATAGATTATTCCTCTTAATAGAGTCCCACCTGTTTTTCAATGCTTCTTCATTTTTCTTATTTCTTTTCTATGATTTCTCCTCATAAATGCTGGTGTTGGTTGCTCTGTCCTCAAGGTCACTAAGTCTGGATTCCATCTTCTCCATTTTGCTCTTTTGGCTTTAAGTTGACTTGTCTAATTCTGTCATTTTTGTAATTGACCTGTTGGGTTTCAGATTGTTAATGTTCCATCAGTACAAGTAGCTTACTTAATTTTTCATTTTGTTCTGCTGCATTTTGTTTAATCTCTAGGAGCACTCTCTGTATAAGTCTTTTGTACTTGATCTCCAATAATTTCAGAAAGGCTTCATCGTCTGGGAAGTTTTTCGATTCTTTATTTTGGGAATTTTGTGGCACAATGGTGGACTGTTTCTTTCAGTGGTTAGCAATTGATTGTTGTCTGTGTGCTATCTAGAAGCTGTTCAGTTTCTCTGGTGTTACCAGCAGCTGAGGTGTAGTTCTGAGAATGGACTTGGTCACCAGCCATCTCTGTGTACTCTAGTGACTAGCTCCAAGTGGACTCACTGGGGTGGCAGGCCCTGCCTTCTAGCTGACAAGAGCACCTCATAGGCTGTGCGTAGTGTTTATGACATTGTGGTGAGCGGGACGCAACGGTCCAAAATGGCGCTGCGGGCCAGGACCTCACCCCGACCACACCCTTGTTTACCAGACTTAGGGCTTTCGTAGCGCATGCTTGTGAGTAGTGGCTGCTGGTCAGCCTACTGAGAGCCCCGCTCTTAGAAGACGTGGCCTATGATGATTGGACGAACCTTGGAGATAAAAGCGTGTGGGGACCGGGTGTGGGAGGAAGAAGAAGGAAGAAGAATAAAGCAAGTAACTTGCAAGGTGGCTCGTATCCGGGTGTCCTGTCTTCTTTCCGCGGGTGGACAGTTAGGCAGTGACAAGTGGCGCCCGAACGTGGGGCCCTTAAAACGAGCTCAAAAGGAGCAGCGCTGGCAAGTCCCCGGGTAAGAGGGGCAATCGCAAGTCCCCGGGTAAGAGGGGCAATCGCAAGTCCCCGGGTAAGAGGGGCAATCTCAAGTTCTCCGGGGAATCGGAGACCATAGCCAAGTGCACTAAGCACCGGCAGAGCCCGGGGCGGGGAGCGCCAGGCGGGAGCGGGGTAGTTGTCGTGGGAGGTTAGTTTCACTTTCGCCATGGGGAATCAGCCATCCGCCAGGCACCTTCAGGATGCTTGTAAGAGTTTGTTTAAACAGCATGGCATTGGCATCAAGCAGGCCACGCTGGACCACTTCCTCTTGGCTGTGGAGGAAGTGGCCCCCTGGTTTTTGGTGTCTGGTCATCTTACTGTTGCTGCATGGCTTAAACTGGGGAAAGATCTCACAGCAGCTGATACCAGCGGCACATTGCCTCCGGGAGTAATGGGCACATGGATACTTATTTTGACCTGTTTGGAGGACGAGTCTGGTGTATTCCAAAGATGTTTGCAGAAGGGACAATTAGTTTTAGAGCAAGTTAAGAAGGAACACTCCCAGCAGAGCAGTGTCTGCAGAGAACAAAAGAGCAGTGTCTGCAGAGAACAAAAGAGCAGTGTCTGCGGGGAACAAAATGTAGAACTGGGAGTGAGTGAGTCAGAGGGGGAGGAGAGTGCAGAGGAGAATGTGGGAGAAATGGCAAGCCATTTTGGGAGTCTCCATTTGACATCTCTGAAGCCCTCGGCACCGGAGCCACCCAAGAAACCGCCGGACAGGCATCAGGATACACCCCCACCTTATAACCTGAATAAAAAACAGCTTAGAACAGGGACCGAAAGATCAGGCAGGAGTGCTGCCATGAGGCTCATTGAAGAGCAGTTAGCTCTGGGCCATCTAAAGGAGTCAAATTCCCCTTGGAATACACCTATCTTTGTCATACAGAAAAGGTCAGGAAAATGGAGGCTATTGCATGACCTTAGAGAAATTAACTCTACTATGGAAGTCATGGGGCCTGTGCAGAGAGGCCTGCCAGTGCTCTCTGCCTTACCACAGCACTGGCCTATCATAGTAATTGACATTAAAGACTGTTTTTCTCCATCCCACTACATCCAGAAGATACCTCCCAATTTGCCTTCACTTTACCATCTATTAATCATGCTGCCCCTGACAAACGTTATGAGTGGGTGGTTCTTCCACAAGGCATGGCTAATAGTCCAACTATGTGCCAGATCTTTGTAGATAAGGCCATTGCTCCCGTCAGGGATATTTATCCTTTCATACATTGCATCCATTACATGGATGATATTCTCTTGGCAGCACCAACGCATGCTGAAGTACAAAAGGCCTATTTTACATTGGTAACCAATTTGAAAACCCATGGACTGCATATTGCACCTGAGAAAGTGCAGATGGAGGGCATCCTTGAGTATTTGGGTTCACACATATTCCCTGAACAAATTAAACCACAGAAAATTACCCTACAAAGGGACGGATTAAAAACTCTAAACGACTTTCAAAAGCTATTAGGGGATATACAATGGATATGCCCCTATTTGGGCTTGCCCAACCACGTCCTTCGTCCCCTATATGACATCTTGCAAGGTGATACTCAACTGACGTCCCCTAGACAACTTACCCCTGAGGGGCTACGGGCCTTGGAGAAGGTAGAGGAGGCCCTCGCAGAGGCTGCCCTCCGGCGGCACGATCCCAAAGCAGATATCCAACTGTGCATTCTCCCTTCACTCATACAGCCCACAGGCACATTATGGCAGGGTGGTCCTCTCTTTTGGATCCACCCACGGATTTCTGCAGGGAAGAGCATTTCTTGGTATCCTGCTGCAGTGGCACAATTAGCATCAGTTGGCCTACAACATAGCGTTCAAATCTTTGGGTCTTATCTCTCCAAGCTGACAGTGCCATATACCAGAGACCAAATTCAAACACTTGGCACTGTTACTGATGATTGGGCCATTCTCCTATTCACCTTCCAAGGAAGTATAGACAATCACTACCCAAAGGACCCTCTTCTACATTTCATGGAACAGCACCCAGTAGTCTTCCCAAAACTTACTTCCTGTAAGCCACTCGCTGGAGCCATAAATATTTTCACTGATGGATCCCAATCAGGCCTTGGGAGCATTTACATTCCTGACCAAGAGCCCCAGCTCTATTTGTTTCCAGGTGCCTCTGCCCAAGTGATAGAGTTGCAGGCTGTTCAGCATGTCTTTCAAACAATTGATTCGCCTTTTAATCTCATCACTGATAGTGCTTACGTAGTCCAGGCTGTACAGCAGTTAGAGGCTGCAGGGCAACTTGACCAGAGCTCCCCTGTTGGGTTGATTTTCGCTACTATCCAGCAGTTAATTTGGAACAGAAAACACCCTTTCCATATCATGCACTTAAGAGCCCACTCCGGTTTGCCCAGCCCTCTTGCGGCCGGTAATGCCACTGCTGATCTACTGACTCGAACCACTCTCATTCTTGCTGCTGCCGAACGGGCTCAAGCATGCCATAAGCAGTTCCATGTAAATGCTAAGACCCTCGCGGCCCAGTTCCACCTCTCCCGCGAGGCTGCTCGAGCCATAGTAAAGCAATGCGCCTCCTGTGTGCCCTACCAACCCCAGCCACATGTAGGTGTAAACCTCCGAGGGCTGCTGCCCATGCATATCTGGCAGATGGATGTCACTCACTTTTCTGAATTTGGTAAATCACGCTATCTTCATGGGTCTGTGGACACTGCGTCTGGCCTCATCTGCGCTTCAGCTCTCACTGGAGAATCCTCTAAACATGTAATCACACACTGCCTGACGGCATGGGCGGCATGGGGCATGCCAAAAATGCTGAAAACTGATAATGCCCCAGCATACACATCATCTGCCTTTCAATCCTTTTTGACTACTATGGGTGTACAATGCAGTCATGGCATTCCCTACAACCCACAAGGCCAAGGTATTGTGGAATGAGCCCACCTCACGCTTAAAACTATGCTAGCAAAACAAAAAGGGGGAGTTGGCCTGGGTCGTTCTCCCCGTGACCATCTCTCTCTCGCTCTATTCACTCTCAATTTTTTACTATTGGATTCCACGGGGCGCACAGCCGCAGACCGGCATATGGGACCTGCTGATGCGCCTCGTGTTCAAGTGCTCTGGAAAGACATATATTCCGGACGCTGGAGGGGACCAGACCCAGTCCTTGTCTGGTCCAGAGGAGCTGTTTGTGTTTTTCCGCAGGACGCTGACAATCCTCTTTGGATCCCGGAGCGGCTGACGTGCCCGACACAATCAAGGGACAATGTGGCGGTGGATCCTGTTGAGCCTGTTGACGCTCTCTCTTCTGCAGATGATTCAGGGAGTATCTGATTACAGATGGGGGTTTCTTGATGTGCTCCCTCTTCCTCTCCCAGTACACCATTCTGCTTCAGTGTTCCCTACGTTCTTTACCACCAATGAGTCTTTGGGGCTCCCCACAGTACCTTATGAATCGGACCTGGCCCCTCTGCAGGAGGGAAATCTCACCAATCTCTCAATCACCCTATTAGGGCTACTCTGTTTTGAGATCTCGTCAGCTAATACCACCTCTGACAAGCCCCCCTGTGTCTTACTACATAATCAAACAGCTGGGTGGTTTGACCCCATTCCTAGTGGCAGCAATAAAACTAACGGCACAGTATTGAATGGCCGTGTCCCTCCCCTTGTGGTGGGAGGTCCTCCTCCTCAACCACATTGGGCGCCTCGTTGTGATATCAAACGAGAATGGCCAACCTCAGTCCCGTGGACCGGCTGTCAGAGCGGCCACGTCCACTGGGCAGTTCGGAGGTTCTTTTCCTTCAGCCCCCAGGTAGGCACCTATTTCAATAACACATATCAAGGACACAACTGGACCTGGCAGGACCCTACGATGCCTCCGGTCTCTAATCCATTTGATTTATGGCTGCTGTGCGGGGTGAATGGCAGCTGTACAGATTTGTCCCCGTTTAGCATGATAATGGGTGGGTCCATAGCCAATGGCACAGTAACGTGGAACAACACCGGGCCCCGTGCTGAGAATTTTGAAAAAAACGGCCCAATTTACACACGATAATTCTTCGGAGACGTTTTCCCCTACCCCAGTATGTGTGCACCCCCCTTTTCTCTTTTTGGTTTTTAATGGTTCTCGAGAAAATTCCTCGCTTCCTTGTGACAATAACACCTGTTATTATACTCAGTAATGGAATGCTTCTGCTTTTCCCCTTGCTATGGTACTGCGTTTGCCACGCCATGTGCCCTGGCCCGTGAAGGCCCCGGGTGCCACCCATCTGCAGGCTCGCCGAAGGAGAGATTTCAGCGTTATGGCTGCAGTGGTGGCTGCGGTAGCTGCGTCTGTGGCTGCTGCCGCAGCCGCGGCAGTTGCCTTAACATAGACAATTGGCACAGCCACCACGGTTAATCAGCTGTCAGCATCAACGGCCCAAGCCTTGCGGATTCAGTTTGACCTTGATCGCCAGCTCAGGGCAGGGATCACAATGCTTAATCAGCACATTGACCTGGTCCAAGAGCAAGTTGATATACTTTACCAGATAGCCCAGCTGGGATGTGAGTGGTGATTCACTGGTCTGTGCGTCACTTCAGTGCAATTCAATAACTTTTCTCATGCTGTTAACCTCTCTAGAATGTTGTCTCGACAGATTCGGTCAAACTGGAGCAAAGATGTTGAAAACACTCTTGAAGACCTGTGGCTAGAAATCACCAGGATCAACGAGACGCGAGTAGACCCAGTTTCTGCGAGAACTCTCCTGCAGTTATTTTCCTCAATCCGTTCTTACCTTAAGGGTCTGATGGGCACCGGACCATTGACCCTCCTCCTTTTCTGCCTTTGCATTTACTTGTTTGCAGCAGTCTGATGTGCCTCCCGCCAGAGGCAGCGGGAGCAAGCCTTGCTCGTGCAAGCTATCGCAGCTACTCCTAATGAACAGCCCTTGGCAAATGTCTGGCTCAGCATGATAGAAGGGTAGTCAAAGACGGGCAACTTCTTCTGGGGGTGCTACCAACCTAAGACAGGGACCTCACCAAGCTGTGGGGTGTCCCAAAGATGGGTAAGGAGCATCCTAGCTGAAGATGACCTAAGACAGGCACCTTCTCAGCGTTCTATGTAAACAAAAAGAGGGAGATGTGGTGAGCGGGATGCAACGGTCCAAAATGGCGCTGCGGGCCAGGACCTCACTCCGACCACACCCTTGTTTACCAGACTTAGGGCTTTTGTAGCACATGCTTGTGAGTAGTGGCTGCTGGTCAGCCTATTGAGAGCCCCGCTTTTAGAAGACGTGGCCTATGATGATTGGACGAACCTTGGAGATAAAAGCGTGTGGGGACCGGGTGTGGGAGGAAGAAGAAGGAAGAAGAATAAAGCAAGTAACTTGCAAGGTGGCTCATATCTGAGTGTCCTGTCTTCTTTCCGCGGGCGGACAGTTAGGCAGTGACATGACATGGTTCACAGTAGGAAGAGGTTAGGGGCTTCCTGCTATCCTCTGCCAGGCCCTACCTGTAAATCTAGACATGAATCATCTAAAACAGTTTTTCTGCTAGATAAACACTTGCCAGATGGACTGCTGCTCTGCTTAAGAATCAGCTGCAGCTAAGATGCCCAGCTGGGTGACTCCACCTCCCTGCCAAACAAGACACCATCCCAGCCAAGCTGCCCTTTCTGACTTAAAGCAGCAGAATCCACGGCACAGCTCAGAAAAGAGAGGCTGGAGGGGCTGTGGTACCCTCAGTCAGCATCCGGGCTCTCAATATATGGCTATCCCACACACAGTCTGTCTCTGCTGCTTTATATACTGTTTACTTAAGCACTGCAGTTCAGCGTATTTGCTGGCTCATGCCCAGTCCCTGCCCAAGGCATCAGGATCTGCAGTCCTCTGAAGTGATAAGTCAGCAGGAGCAGGACTCAGTGGCCACTGGCTCATCTTTGAGACAGGTAGTTTAGTCTGTTACTAGTGCCTAGTCAAATCTGACAATGCTATGCCAGATCCTAGGGCTCCCTAGATGTCTATACTGCTCCATTCAGTTACCACTCCGGGTCTTAGTTCTCAGTGGAAATTAAGGAGACATGTGTCTCGACCGCCATCTTAGCCCCTGGACTTGAAGTTTTACTTATAATTAATGGAAGCAAGAATCATATTGACAATAACAGACCACTTTAGACTATCTCAGAGCAACTCACATTGTTTTTCTTGATTTGATTGTTTTAAAATTCTTGGGATCTCCTATTAATCCTGTTATGCCAAAAATTAGACTCAAAAATCTCTTTTATAAAAGTCCTCTACATGATAGTTCCATTATGGAGGAAATTTGCTTAAGCTTCTTAAATAACTGCATTATTTAATTTATAGGACCTGTGAAGTACACTATTAAAATACATGGAATACATTTTTTTTTCTCACTAAATGTTAGCCTAAAGTATCACTTTAAGTCTTCCTGAGTTCTACAAAAGTTTTACAGCCACAAATCTGACTTCATCTTTATACTATATTTTTCTTAGCAGTGTCCTGGCTTTTATCTTAACTTACAAGACACATTTTTTTTTTTAATTTTGCCTTTGTTTTGTAATTTTAGCAATAATTTTTGTCTCTGTTGTTATTGTTAGGTGCAATCAAGTCAGTTCCAACTCATATCAACCCTATGAACAACAGTGTAAAACACTGCCTGGTCTTGTACCATATCCACAGTTGTTTTTATGCTTAAGCCCATTGTTGTGGCCACTGTGTCTATCCGTCTTATTGGGACTTGTCATGGGTTGAATTGTGTCCCCCAAAAAATATGTGTAGCCATGTGGCTGGGACATGATTCCCAGTATCTTGTGACTGTCCTCCATTTTGTGGTTTCACTAAACTGTATATTAAAGGATTAGAGTGGGGCTATAAATTCCTTCATAGGATTACTTAACTGCTCTGCTGTAAGGGGAATTTCCCTGGAGTATGGCTCACCCCACCCTTAATCCTTTCAGCTTGCAAGAGATAAAAGGAAAGAGAAGCAAGCAGAGAATTGGGAACCTCGTACCATCAAGCAAGCAGCACCAGGAGAAGAGCACGTCCTTCAGACATCAGGTTCCTGAGCCAAGACGTTCCCTGGACAAAGACTGATGCAATACTGGACTTTCCTCCAGAGCCAACAAGGGGATAGCCTTCCGCTGGAGTGGACACCTGAATATGGATTTGCAACCTACTGGACTGTGTAAGAATAAATCTTCCTTTGTTAAAGCCATCCACTCTGTGGTATTTCTGTTAGAGCAGCCCTAGCTGACTAAAACAAGGCTCTTTCTCTTTTTTGCTGACCTGCCACTCTACCAAGCATGATGTCCTTGTCCAGGGACCAATCCTTCCTGCCAACATGTCCAAAGTATGTAAGATACAATCCTGCCATCTTTGCTTCTAAGGAGCACTCTTTAGAAGAATTTTCAAAGCAATCAAGTCCTAGCTCCTTTGTGTTTAAAAATCCTCCCATAAGTTTGTATCCCTTGTCTCATATTTTGCTACTAGCATCAAGTGGAAGCCATCTTCAACACTTCTGAGCTAGATCTCCAATCTACTAAGTACAGCTTCTACTTTCCACAATCTTGTAGGCAATAGTGTATCTCAACTTTCAGCTACTATATCAATAATTCCCTTGATTCCAAGATCTCATAAAAGATTTCTCACTTTCTTTTCAGCCCTGAGGCACAGTATCCTAAAAGGTCATCCTACTTCTAGGTGGTTTCTTCAAGGCTCTTAAAACTTTAACTCTCCTCATATCCTACCAGATTTTATCTACTATCTAGTTGCAAAGCAACTTCCAGGTTTTGTGTTTCTGTTATGGCAGCATGCTGATCCACTTCCAGGTAATGAAATTTGTATTAATTATGATTTAGTTTTGGAAATTGTACTCTGTCATGTTTACCCCATTCCATTTGTTAGAAGAAAGTCATTAAATACATCTTGCACTCACAGAAGGGAATTTGGGTCATTCTTTGGAAGGAGAAATGTCAAATAATTTGATTTCTGGTCATATTATAACATACCACAGGAACAAAAAAATGAATATGAAATATCATTTTACTTCAGGGCTTTCACAACTAGTAAAAGTGACAAATACATAAATAAATGAAACAATATAAAATGTTCTCAAATAAATTTATGTGAAATGTTTTTGAGATACAGGGGAAGAAAAAATGTATTTATATAGTTGGATGAGATTGTAAATTTTCAGAATGAGCAGCAGTTCACCATTTGGAAAAGTTGGGAAATGGTATTCTAGGCAGAGAGGACCGTGTGGAATAAGCCAGAGCTGCAGAAAGAGCAGGGGCAGCTTAGGGAATAGTACTAATAATTCATGAAAGATATTTCATAAGAGTGAACGTAGTGAAGAGCTACAGGGTGTTATATTAGGATAATATAATATAATATTATATATTATATTTGAAGATACTTATGTCCTATCATGAACCAAACAAAACCAAACCTGTTGCCATTGAGTTGATTATCTACTGACAGCAATCCTAGACTAGAGAGTTGTACTGCCCCACGGGTCTTCCAAGGAGTGCCTGGTGGATTTCAACGGCTGACCTTTTGGTTAACATCCGTATATCAATTAACCACTGCACTCTTCAGGGCTTCATATGCTATCATAAGGAATTTGAATTCCAAAGCTAAGATTGACTTCTATGGACCTGAGATCTTTGAAGTCTTACATTTCTTGCAAAAATTCTTTTGGTGTTTTCATATTCCAAAACACCAAACCAAACCCATGGCTATTGAGTCATTTCTGACTCACAGCAATCCTATAGGACAGAGTAGAACTGTTGCATAGAAGTTCCAAGGAGCACCTAGCAGATTTAACTATCAATTTTTTGATTAGCAGATGTAGCACTTAACCACTGTGCCACCAGGATTTCCATTTTCATATTATTCTATGTGAAATCAGTAGTTTTTATTTAAAAAAAAAAAATTACTCATTCCTTAGGTAAAATTTCCATTCCTGGAACAGGTATATTTGTTTGTGCTCCAGTTTCATATATAGTTTACATCTTGCAAGGTCATTTTTGAGAAATCCAAATTATAGACACAAACTATGGCACAGGTGGCAATTCTGAGCTGTAATAAGATATTGTAAAACAGAGCGTGGCCTCATGATCAGAACTATATTTGAGAAAGTTAACTCTGAGGGTAGTGAGGGTAATAACACAAAGACTGGGAAATTAGAAAGAAGGTGAAGATTATTGTCAGACAAATGCAATGTTTGAATAAAGACAGTGTAACCTGAGAGTAAAGACAGTGTTGAAATTTCAAAGCATAACAGAATGTTCCCTGCAATTAACTGAATTATTTATGTTTTATGAATGCTTGTTTTCAAACTACCAGCTTGGACAACTTTGTGCACAGAACATAGTTCTCATTGGAAGTGATCCATTCACTCCTCCTTCTATTTTATAACAATCACCATTAGAAAATAGTATAAGATAATACAGACAGAACACATTCTATTCCAGAGATTCTACTTCCTTTTCCATTAATGACTAGCTATTTACTCCGTAAGACTGAAGGACATCTCACTAAATGACCTTAACCAGTACCCGACAACAAACACCCAAAGAAGCCGCTGCCGTGGAGTTGGGTTCCACTCAGAGCAACCCTAGAAGTCAGAGCAGAACTGCTCCATATTTTCCAAGAAGCATCTGGCAGATTTGAACTGTTGACCTTTTTGTTAGCAGTTGTCACGCTTAGCCCGCTACACCACCAGAGTTTCTTCAACAGCAACAGTAACCTTATATTTATTTGGCCAGAAGGATGAAAATAAAGTATTTGAAACCTTAAAATTGCTACTGTATTCAAGATGCAAAGAGTGGATAGCATGCTTATAGACACTTAACCTAACAAGCTCTTCATGCACAAGAAAATTTTCATGGAAAGAAAATAATGTATTTATATCACTACATTTTATTTTCCAAAGAAAAATAAAGCCAAGCCATATTAATTATATACAATGTAACAACAACAACAAAAAACAAGCCCAGTGCTGTTGAGTTGATTTTGACTTATAGCAACCTATAGAGAGTACTAGCCCTCCTTATATTTCTTCATTTCAGCTTGGCACAGTTCGCCACTTGACCTAAATGAATTCAAGTAGAGAAGCTGTTTCCTGTTTCCCTCCATTCCCCTACTTTGTTACTTGACAACAGGGAAACTACTGTTTAAATACTGTTTTTATTCTTTTTTTTGTTAACAGTGACATATATCATGTGTACTGAGAAGATGCGGATGTTTGCATGCCTTCCTTATCTTCTATTAACAGTCAGTTAGCCTGAGGAGAAAACTTTTAGTAGGTGCAAGAGAACTGTCAGAACGCTTACCCAAGGCGGGTCAAAGAGGAGTAACGGTGTCCACGCCAAGATGCATCCTACCCCCAAACCCCCATGAAATCTCGACAGCCCCTGAGTTAAGCAGATGTGATTCTATGCCCTTGAAACAAAGGGAAGAAAAAAGAAACAGACCTAACAATTTAGAAAAAAATCACTTAGGAAGAAGAACCAAAGTTAAAGTTTCAGAATGGAAAATAACTGAAACTAAACCAGAGGAAAGGCTTTACAATAGCAATTGCTTTAAATCTTCATCAGAGCCAGGATATACTGCTGGTCTTTTTTAAGCCCTGAAGACAGGTATAGCATAGCCCATAAAAGAAACGATATGTAGAACTAGTACACTGGAGCTGCCTTGTCCTCTAGAATTCCATTTCAACTATTCATATTCAGTGAGCATGGAAAGAATGAGTCATCAAAAGTAAGGGACGGAGTTTGACTGAGGCAATGAACCCAACTTTTCAGATGAACTAGAATTTTCCGTATAGTAGATTAGCACATAAAATCTGAATAATCTTTTCATCACTATATTAACTTCATTAACGTGAAGTCTCCCCATCTTCAGCCCACTGAAGATTGTTGCTTGCCTGAAGCTGAAAGGGTGGATTATGGAGCAGATTTTAAGAGTTCTAGCTCTGAAAAGTCTAGGGTTTTCCGCAGCCCATTCTTCAAGCTATTTAAGTCAGCTGATGACCTTCAGAGGCCCTAGTGACACACTGTTAAGAGCTAGGTGGCTATGCAAAAGGCTAGCAGTTTGAATGAACTACCTGCTCTTTGGAAATTCTGTAGGGCAGTTTTAGTCTGTCCTATATGATCATTGTAAGTTGTATCACCAGCAATGGGCTGAATAATGAACTTAATTTTATTTTTTTAAATAATTACAGATTCATACATATGCACTATTCATCCAGCTTCGCCAATGTTAACTTTCGTAACAATAGAATAGTATCAAAACCAAAACCTTGAAGTTAGTACACAGAATTTGTTTAGATTTTCAGTTACAAATGTTCTCCAAAGAGTACATGTGTGCATAAATATATGTCCATGTGCAGTTGCTCCATGTAATTCTCTATATTTTTATTGTTATAAATGTATGTAACATAAAATGTGTTATTTCACACATTTTACGTGCACAGTTCAGTGGCATTAATTACATGGTACTGTGCAGCTGTTACCACTATTTCCAAAACTTTTTTGTCACTCAAAATAGAAACTGTTTTTCATTAAGCAGTAACTACTCTTTTCTCATGCCTCCTGTTCTCTTGTCAACCTATAATTTATTTTCTAGCTCTGTAAATTTGCCTATTGTAGATATTTCAGATAAGTGAAATCATACAAAATTTGTCATTCTGTGTCTGACTAATTTTGCTTAGCATGTATGTAAAAATGGCATAAAGACAGGCAGCATCTGATCTTTTCTAGCTTCACAAGTTAGGAGGAGTATTCACATCAAGCCCTAAGCTGAGTCCTACAAGGCAGAAGTCAGAGGTTTGTACTGTCTCCACTATCCTTACCAATTGTGACACCAGCTGTCCCTCCCAGAATGCTCTGTATTTTTTCTGGGTTCAATAATTCATTGCAATGGCCACACACAACTCACAGACAATAATCTTGATTACAGGATTATTACAGGTAACAATTTAGGTTGAGGAATGCTTAGGATGCAACTCTTCCACACCAGCCTCCTCTCTACAATGCTCACAGGCTAGCTTCTCTCTGTCCCCTCTGCTTTTGCCCTGCTTTGGCAAGTGTTACAAAGCTCCTTTAGGTTTGCTGTTAAATGATGAAAGATACCCTACTCACTAGCAAGCCTCTTGCCCAAAGGTACTCAACTTTCTCACTCTGTGAGCAGGCAAGCCTACTCTGTTGACTCCTGCAGATCTCTTTTGTCACTGTTTCTCTGCCACCACTTCTCACCATCTTCAGTGTTATTGCTCTCTTCCTGGTTCCAGGAGTTCCTCAGCACAGGAATCCTGGGTACAAAGGATGAGTTCAGTTCTTAGCCTTTCTTTCTTGGTTGTGGTGAGATTCCCTCATGCCCCAAACTGGCTCTCTTTTAAGCCTAGCAGGATGGAAAAACTGAAAACTGACTGATCTCCTTGGTGGGCTCCATCTAATCTTATTTTCACAGTCTCACTCTGTGACTTGGTTAAGAATTATGAAACAACGCCAACAAAGGCCACACAAAAGTCACAGCAGCATGTTTTCAAAGTTTATCTGAAGTGTGTCAGGATGGCATTATTACTGCTATTATTTTTTTGGCTGAAAAATATTCCATTGTGTATGTCTAAACATATTTTATCCATATGGCTATTGTCAAGCACTGGGGTGTTCCCAGATTTTGTTAATAGTGAATAATGTTTAAATGAATATTGGTTTACAAATATCTGTTTCAGCTACTGCTTTTGATTCCTTAGGAGGAGAATTACCAGGTCATATGATAATTCTGCATTTAACTTTTTGAGGAACTACCAGAATGTTTTCCACAATTTCATATTTTTAAAACAACGTGTAAATGTGCTAATGCTTTCATATCCTTGCAGGGTGTGGGGGAACTTGTTATTTTGTTTTTATTTTATTGCTGTTGTTTTTAATAGCCTTACTAGTGGATTTTGAATAAGTATCTCATTATTATTTGGGTTTGATTGTTCCCAAAATCAACACCAATAATGTCTAATGATATTGAACACATATTTATGTGCTTATTGGCCATTTGTATATACTCTTTTCAGAAGCCTCTATTCAAGTCCTTTGCCTATTTTTTATTTTGGTTGCTTGCCTTCTTGTTACTGAATTGTAGTAGTTATTTACATGTTCTAGAAATTAAATCATTATCAGATAAGTAATTGACAAATATTTTCTCTCATTCTGTAAGTTGCCTTTTCTACTGTTTTGATAATATCGCTTGAGAAACAAAGGTTTTTAATTTTGATGAAGCCAATTTTAATTTATCTATATTTCCTCCCATTGCTCTTGCTTTTGGGGTTGTATCTAATAACCCATGGCCAAACCTAAAGTCATAAAGATTTAGCACTCTGTTTTATTCTAAGAATTTTATGATTTTAGCTTTTATATTTTGATAATTATCCATTTTGAGTTAATGTACGTGTGAGATGTGACATAGAGGTTCAACCACAGCCTTTTTTCACATGGAAATATGTTTGTCCAAGCACCATTTTTGAAGAGATTGTTATTTTTCCAGAAACTCTGGATGGTATGAGTGGTTAATATTCTCAGTCAAAAATTAACATTTAAAAGATTGAGTCAATCCAGAGGCACCTTGAAAGAAAGGTCTAGTAATCTGCCTTCAAAAAATCAAGCATTGAAAACACTGTAGAGCATGATTCTCCCTCGAAAACAAAGAGTTACTACAAGTTGGCTTTGACTCAGCAGCATATGATTTTGGTTTATTATCTCTCAGTTGAATGTGCTTGAAACCTTTGTCAAAGATCAATCGATCTAGCGATGGAGTCAAGATGGCAGACTAAACACGTGTCTCCCTAAATCCCTCTGGAAACCAAGACCTGAACTGATAATAAATGGAGGCTTCTTGACACCTAGTGAGCCCTAGGATGAGGCATAAGGCTATTAATTTGGACTTTATACCACTGAAAGCAAAACCCCTCTCTTCCACTGACCCCACTGGTGGCAAATGCTAGCTTGCGCAGACCAAAGGTAACTCACTATTTTAAATTTTCTTCTCTGTCTTAGCCGGCAGGGGGAGCTGGGACTTGACTATCTACTAATCTCAGATGCACTGCTAGTGGGATCAGCAGGTGTCATGGTTGGAATTGTGTCCCCCCAATAATGTGTGCAGCCACATGGCTGGGATATGGTTCCCAGTATCTTGGGACTGTCCTCCATTGTGTGGTTTTGCTAACCTGTATGTTAAAGGATTAGGGTGGGGCCATGAATTCCTGCTGTAGGGGGAGTTTCCCTGGATTATGGCTTGCCCCACCCTTAATGCTTTTAGCTTGCAAGGAATAAAAGGAAAAAGAGACAAAGGACAATTTGAGAACCTCGCTACCATCAAGCAAGCAGCACCGGGAGCAGAGCGCGTCCTTCAGACCAGAGGTTCTTGCGTGAGGACGCTCCCTGGACAAAGACTGATGCAATACCGGACTTTCCTCCAGAGCCGACAAGGGGAAAATCTTTCCCTGGAGCGGACACCCTGAATATGGACTTGCAACCTACCGGACTGTGTAAGAATAAATCTTTCTTTGTTAAAGCCATCCACTCTGTGGTATTTCTGTTAGAGCAGCCTAGCTGACTAAAACAGAATTGGTACCGTGGGAGTGGGGTGCTGCTCTAGCAAATACCTAAAATGTGGAAGCCACTTTGAAACTGTGAATGGATAGAAGATTTAGAAGGAACGAAGAAGGCGCAGATGGTGAGAAATAACAGAGGACCGGCAGCAGCGGCAGCGGCAGCAGCAGAACCAGAGGCAGCGCTGGAGCCGACCTGTGGAGCGAGAGAGGTCAGTGCCTGAGCAGAGTTTTCCTCGTGGAACGGGGTGTCTCTGGGCACTTGAATTGGTGGAGCTGGCCTTGCTGAACCACGGAGTGAGAGAGTTGAGTGCCTTTGGGCAGGATGCTTTCCAGCAAGAGTGGGGTGCCTCCGGGCACTTAAACCAGTGGAGCTACAGAGCTTTGGAACACTTGCCCGGCAGGGCAGATGTAGGCCTGAGGCCCGGGCCATGCGGCCATAGGAAGCTGAAGCTGAAGAGACAAATAGCGTGAGAAGCTGAGCTGCCTCAGTCTCAAGAGGTATGGCCATGACCTCAGTGGTTTGAAAGGGTGGAACCATGGTGTGCTGTGTTCGTAAGGGTGGAATTGCCACTCATTTGGGCTTAGGGTGCTCCTAAAGCCAATGGGACAGAGTTTCTGTCCAAGTGGGCCTTGAAGGCAGAGTTGTAGCACGGGGCTGGAGGTCTCTACTCAGAAACCTGAGAGTGTGGCCGATACCTAGAGTCTGGAGAGCATTGCTGTTGTGTAGAATGTCTCAGAAAATGTAAGAGTATTTCCAAAGCTTTGAGAGCTAATGTAATGTGTTCTGTTGACTTGCCTGTTGCCTGTTAATGCCTTCTAAGTTTCACAGATGTAGAAGAGTTTTTGTATCTTGGACTTGGAACTGATTTAAGACTTCTGTTATATGGATGGACATAATTTTACTATGGTGAGATGAATGTGTTAAATGTTTTGTGATGTGATTTTTGGGTTGTCAAAGGGTGGGATGTCATGGTTGGAATTGTGTCCCCCCAAAAATGTGTGCAGCCACATGGCTGGGATATGGTTCCCAGTATCTTGGGACTGTCCTCCATTGTGTGGTTTTGCTAACCTGTATGTTAAAGGATTAAGGTGGGGCCGTGAATTCCTGCTGTAGAGGGAGTTTCCTTGGATTATGGCTTGCCCCACCCTTAATGCTTTTAGCTTGCAAGGAATAAAAGGAAAAAGAGACAAAGGACAATTTGAGAACCTCGCTACCATCAAGCAAGCAGCACCGGGAGCAGAGCATGTCCTTCAGACCAGAGGTTCTTGCGTGAGGACGCTCCCTGGACAAAGACAGATGCAATACCAGACTTTCCTCCAGAGCCAACAAGGGGAAAGTCTTTCCCTGGAGCGGACACCCTGAATATGGACTTGCAACCTACCAGACTGTGTAAGAATAAATCTTTCTTTGTTAAAGCCATCCACTCTGTGGTATTTCTGTTCGAGCAGCCTAGCTGACTAAAACAGCAGGTGAAAATGTCATATTTTGAGAGCCTGCCTTTAGACTCTGTGCATTTTGACACCTGTGGCCTCTTTTTATGCCTCTGTCATAGAGAAGCCAGTACTCAGGCAGGCAGAGAGCTCATGCCGGCCGCCATCTTGATCCATTGAGATGCAGATACACCCACATTGGAGGCCCCAGCTGGACTTACTTCCTACACTGGGAGGCAGCACCTGCCCAGAGAGGAGCTCTTTTCTGGCAGAAAAGCAGTATTTTACAGAGTGTCACTTATGGCTGGGGCACAGAAACAGAGGCTGTAGACTCTGTGCATCTAGGCACTTTTGGCCTCTCTTTCCACCTCCACCACAAAGTAGCCTGTACACAGGCAGGTGGTGAGCTTGTACAGATCACCATTTTGTTCCACTGGAAGGTGGATATACCCATATGGAGGCCTCAGCTGGACCTATCTCCCAGGCTAGTAGGCAGTGCCTTCCTCGAGGACAGTACCTTTCCAGCAGAAAAGCAGTGCTCTACAGTGTTGCCTACAGCTGGGGCCCAACAGCAGAGACCAGCAGGACAGTAGCCTTTCTGTATTTTGAGGTAGTTTATTACATTTAGGGTTCAATATAGAGGTGCTTACTTTGCCAGCTTGAAAAAGGGAACTGTACACCTGAAAACCTGACCAACTTTGAAAGTTGTCAGATACTTTTTACCTCTCATTTTAAGAAACAACTGCAGTCCATCCTCAAAGCAGCCCTCCCAGCCTCCATTGACACATATGATATCCCAAAAGCAACAAACTCTGGAGAAAACAGTAACCCAGAAATCACCCATGGCTTCAGAAGGCCCACAAAAGAAAGCACCACAGAACTTCCCAGACGAGGAAGCTTTTCTGAAACTATCAGAAGGTGAATACAAAAGGATTATATATAGAGATCTCCTAGACCTTATACAAAATGCAGCAGAGCAAACTGAAAAATTAAGCAAGCTGTTGGATCTGGTGGAACACCAATACTCTGAAGTCCAACAGATCAAGAACAAAATCAAAGACACAGAAACTTCAATTCAAAGCCAAGAAAACAGAATGTAGCAAGTGGAAAATAGATTTTCCGACTTGGAAGACAGAGCTACTGACACAAGCATCTATGAGGAGAAATCAGAAAAAAGAAACAAGTGAAATGAAGAAGTCTTAAGAAGCATGTGGGACTCTATTAAGAGGAACAATCTATGATTAATTGGAATTCTTCAACAGAATGAGACACCTGAGAACTCAGAGAGTGTTGTGACTGAACGTCTGACAGAAAACTTCCCAGAAATTATGAAAGAAGAGAATATAGATACCCAAAATACATATCAAATACCACTAAACATAGAACCCAAAAGAAAGACTCCAAGACATATTATAATCAAGCTTAACAAAATGAAACATAAGCAGAAACTCTTAAAGGTGACATGACTCAAAGCAAAGCTAACATTCAGAGAGAAACCCTGTAGGCTTTCATTGGATTTCTCAGCAGAAACAATGCTGGCATGGAGACAATGGCATGACACATTCAAAGCCTTCAAAGAGAAGAACTTCCATGCAAGAAGTAGATATCCTGCAAAAATATCTTTCAAAGATGAAAAGGAAATGAAGATGCTTGCAGATAAACAGAAACTCACAGCCTTTGTAAAAACAAACGAAAGCTACAAGAAATACTGAAAAAATCTCTTGGCTTAGAAGATCAAAACCACTAACTTTATATTTTAGAAGCAAATACAGACACATCACCTGGAATCCTACTCTGTTAGGTAAGGTTCCAAACTCAATCAACGTGATAATAGTGAAAGCAATGATCCAGTGATCATATCCTGAAAACTATGATGTCATCATATTAAAAAGAGGGATTTACTACAGTCCTTATAGTCCTTCCAGATGGGGATGAAGTTGATAAGAATGTTAGTAATTGAAATTGGGTTCATACATAGTTTATTTAGGGGAATCATAGGGGCAGCTGTAAAGCACAATAATGATGCAACATATCCAATCAAGAAATGCGATACAGGAGTCTCGTCAACCGCAAAACCAACAGGAAAATGTGAAAAATCAACTCACAAAGAAGAATGTCCCAGAACAGATTAGTAAGAACAGCAGAGAAACATCAACACAAAAATAAACATATCACAATGGCAGCAGTGAACACATAGCTATTAATAACTACATTGAATGTGAATGGACTGAACACTCCAGTAAAGAGCATCGAGTGATATCTGGGATCAAAAGACGAGACCCATTCATATGTTGCCTACGAGAAAATTACCTTAGACTTAAAGATATGAACAAACTGAAAATTAAATGATGGAAGAATACATATCAAGCTAACAATGAACAAAGAAGAGCAGGGGTGGCAATTCTAAACTCAGATAACATAGATTTTAATGTAAAATCCACCATCATGGACAAGAAAGGACACTATTTATTGCTGAAAGTTTCAATACGCAGCAGGACTTAACAATAATAAACAGTTATGCATGTAGTATTAGAGCACCTAAATACATCAAAGAAACACTGACTACATTCAAAAATGAGACAGGTCACTCCACAATAACAGGGGAGACTTCAACACTCCACTCTATATTGGACAGATAGACTAGAAAAAGCACATTAAAGACACAGAAGACCTGACTGCCATACTTAACCAACTAGACTTCATTGACATATACAGAACTTTCTATCCATCAGAGGACAACTACACCTTCTTCTTCAGTGCACATGGAACATTCTCCAGAATAGACCATGTGCTAGGACATAAAGCATTCTCAACAAAATCCATAACACTGAATTACTGCAAAGCATCTTCTTAGATCATAAAGCCACAAAAGTTGAAATCAAGAGCAGAAAAAACAGAGAAAGTGGAACTCATGGAAACTGAACAACATCTTGCTCAAAAAACCATGGATTATAGGATAAAACAAGGATGAAATAAAGAAATTTATGGATTCCAGTGAGAATGAAAGTACTTCTTACCAGAACCAATTGGATACAGCCAAAGAAATGCTCAGAGGTCAGTTGATCTCCATAGATGCACACATCTGGAAGGAAGAAAGAAACTAAATCAAAGAACTAACCCTACAGCTTGAACAAGTAAAGAGAGAACAGAGGAACCTCTCAGGCACCAGAAGAAAACAGATCATAAAGATTAGAGAAGAACTAAATGAATTAGAGAATAGAGCAACAATTGAAAAAAACTGAAAAGACCAGAAGCCATTTTTTTGAAAAGATCAACAAATTGACAAACTGTTGGCTAAATTTACTAAAGAAAAACAGGAAAGGAAACAAGTAACTGAAACAAGAAATAAGAGGGCAATTGTCATAACAGATCCAACAGAAATCAAAAATATCATAACTGAATACTATGAAAGACTGTAACAAATTTGAAAATCTACAGGAAATGGACAACTTCCTTGATTCATAGCACCTACTAAAACTGTCACAAGCTGAAGCAGAACAACTTAATAAACGCATCACAAAGGAAGAGATTGAAAAAGTCATCCCCAAACTACCAACCACAAAAAGCCTGGGCCCACATGGCTTCACTGCAGAATTCTACCAAGCTTCTAGGAAAGAGTTATCTCCAGTACTACTGGGGCTATTTCACAGTCTAAATAGGGATGGAATACTCCCAAATTCATTCTATGAAGCCAGTATAATCCTGGTGCCAAGGCTAGGGAAAGACCCAACAAAAGGGGACAGTTACAGACTGACATATCTCATGAATCTAGATTCAAAAATCTTCAACAAAACTCTTGCCAACAAAATACAGCAACATATCAAAAAGATAATCCATTATGACCAAGCTGGATTCATACCAGGGATGTAAGGCTGGTTCAGCATCTGAAAGACAATTAATGTGATCAACCACATAAATAACACAAATTGCAAGAATCACCTGATTTTGTCTACTGATGTAGAAAGGGATTTGATAAAGTCTAACATCCGTTCATGCTAAAAATTCTAAGCAAAATAGGAATAGACAGCAAATTCCACAAAGCCAACTGCCTACGTCATCCTGAATAGAGATAGACTGAGGTGGTTTCCCTTGGGAATGTGAACTAGTGAAAGATGCCCACTCTCACCTCTCCTATTCAGTGTTGTACTGGAGGTTCTAGCCAGAGCAGTTAGACAAGACCAAGAAATAAAGGACATCTGCATTGGCAAAGAAGAAGCAAAAATCTCCCTATTTGCAGATGGTATGATTGTATATGCAGAGAATCCTAAAGAATCCATTATAAGTAAACTACTCAAACTGATAGAAGAGTTCAGCAAAGTCTCAGGATACAAGGTAAATGTAAGTAAATCAGTAGGATTCCTTTATACCAACAATGAGATTACTAAGGAGGATATCACCAAATCAATTCCATTTACTATAATCTCAAAGAAGATAGAGTACCTAAGAATAAATCTAACCAGAGAAATAACAAACCCTTATAAAGAGAACTACAAGTCCTTACCACAAGAAACTAAGAGAGACTTACATAAATGGAGAAACCTACCCTGCTCATGGACTGGAAGACATAACATTGTGAAAATGTCTACTTTGCCCAAAGCAATCTATTTATATAACGCAATCCTACCACAAATCCAGTGACATTTTTTAAAGAGATGGGGAAACAAATTACCAACTTTGTTTGGAAAGTTAAGAAGCCCCAGATAAGTAAAACACTACTGAAAAAGAACACACTGAGAGGCCTCTCATTATCTGACTTTAGAACACATTACACTGCCTCAGTCGTCAAAACAGCCCGGTAGTGGTACAAAAAGAGACAGATAGATTAATAGAACAGAATTGAGACCCCAGAGATGACACCGTCTTCCTATGAACAGTTGATATTTGACAAAGGCCCTAGGACATTGAACTGGGGTAAAAACAATCTCTTCAATGAATGGTGCTGGCAAAATTGGATATCCATCTGCAATAAATTGAAACAAGACCCATGTTTTACACTATACAAAAACCAACTCAAACTGGATAAAAACCTAAATATTAAGTCTAAAATGATAAAACTCATCCAAGAAAAAGTTGGAACAACAATGGAAGTTTTAATACACAACACAGACTTCAAAATCTGTCAAACAAACCACAGACAACAGAAGAGAAAATAGATCAGTGGGAACTATTAAGAATCAAACACTTTTGCTCACCCAAAAGCTTTATGAATAGAATTAAAAGGCTACCCAAAGTACGGGAAAAAATACTTGGCAACTGTATGTCAGACAGTTGCCTGATCTCCCTAATCTATAAAGTACTACAAAACATCTAGAAGAAAAAGATAAATCACCCAATTAAGTGATAGACAAAGGAAATGGATGGACACTTCTCCAAAGAGGAGATCCAGGCAGCCAAAAAACACACGCGGACATGCTCACAGTCATTACCTATTCAAGAAATTCAAAGCAAAACTACAATGAGATACCATCTCACCCCAACAAGGTTGGCCATGGTCCAAAAAATGCAAAACAACAAATGCTGGAGAGGCTGTGGAGAAACTGGAACTCTCCTACACTGTTGGTGGGATTCCAAAATGGTGCCACCTCTTTGGAAAGCAACTTGGTGCTTCCTTGAAGAGCTGAATCTAGACATACCATTTGACCCAGTAATTCCACTGCTTAGAATATATCCTACAGAGTCCAGGCCATTCCCACCAACTGATACATGCACACAAATGTTTATCACAGCACAGTCCACAATAGCAAGAAGATGGAATCAACCCAGAAGCCCAACAACAGAAGAATGGATCAGTGAACTATGGTATATATACTCAATGGCACACTGTGCAATGATAAAGAACAACGATGATTTTAGGAAACATCTCATAACCTGGTTTCAGTTGGAGGATATTATGTTGAGTGAAAGTAGTCAGTGACAAAAGGACAAATATTGTATGAGATTCCTACAATAAGAACTTAAAAATAGACTCATGTATAGAGGAAAAGACTGTTTGATGGATGCATGGGTAGAGAGGGAAGGAGTGAGAAGGGGGGCAGGGTTTAGATTAAGTAGTTGATAGGAATTTGATTGGGTGAAATCTGTGACAGCTCACATTAGAAAGAAGATCAACATTAACTGGACTTCGACATAACATGATTACTCCTCCCATCTTAACCTAATATTGCAAGGACAGAGTACCTGGAGTGAGGGGCCAGGGACTATGCTCTCAGGAGAAATTGAGGCCATTTGGCACAATTAGTGTTTTGCTAGGAGAACCGTCTGCACCCAATTCTGGTGAGTGGCATCTGGTGTCTTAAAAGCTGCAAAGCTGCCATCTGAGGGTACAGCAAATGGTCCCAGGTCGGCAGGAATGGATGATCACCAAGGACCAAAACGACATGGGGAAAAGAGAACCCAGAAGACAGAGAGACATATGTGAATGAATTACTACATTAGCTTGTGACTCGAAGAAGTGGATGGTGCCCAGCCACCACCAGAGGTATCTGTGATGGAGCTCACAAAGTTGAGTCTCACTGGCAACACAAGAATAGAGGAAGGTGCACCCTAGGATCTACACTGGAAGACCTCAGTTGGTGGTCCAGGGACCTCAGAGTTCCCCTAGGAGCATGGCCTCTGGCCCTGATGCTACCCTTGTCCATAAATCATAATGGAGGTCAACTCTTCAGACAGGAAAGGATTGGACTTGGTGACACAGAGTGACCATATCATGTGTGCGCTTTATGGTTCTATGCATCTATGGGGTGTCATCCTGCTGGTCTTTTGCTGGAGGAGAGGGAATGGGTGGCGAGCCAGGGATAGGAGATTGCTGGTAGGATAGGGCATGTATGGGAGAGGAGGAGTGTGCTGTAGCCAGGCAGGGAGGGCAGTGGGAGCTGCATATAGGTGGGCATGTAAATTCATATGGGAATGTATATTTTCATTCAATCATAATAATAATAAAAAAGAATGACATGAAAAGACAGTGACCAATACCTAAGGAAAAAAAGTGAAATTTTGAACACTGAAAAAGTTGTGAAAATAACTGACTTGATAAAAATGAAAAAGAAAAGAAAAAGATCAATTGACTTAGATATATAGATTTATTTCTAGATTGTTAATTTGGTTCCTTTTGTCTATCCTTATGCCAATATCACAATATTTTGACTACTGCAGCTTTGAAGTAAGTTCCGAAATTTGGAAATGCGAATCCTCTAAATTTGATCTTTTTAAAGATTTTTTTTTAAAACTTTTTGGAGCTCTATGAAATTGCAAGGGAGTTGGAGAATTGGTATCTTCATTTCTAAAATAAACAGATAAAGGCTGTTGGAACCTTGATAGGGATTGTATTGAACTGGAGATGATTGACTTGTTCCCATTAGCCTCTTAACAATATTAATTTCTTCAGTCTACGAACATGAAATATCTTTCCATTTCTTTAGATTTTAACTTTTTCAGAAATGTTTCATAGTTTCCAGTGCATAAGACTTGTGTCTACTTGATTAATTGTATTTATAGCTATCTTATTCTTTCAGGTGTTATTTTACATGTAACTGTTTGTTAATTTCTGTTTGGCAGTTATTCATTGCTGGCATGTGAATATTCAACTGCTTTCTTGCATGTTGAGCTTGTATGCTGCTACTTCAGTGCATCCATTGATTAGTCTTTGTAGCTTTCTTACAGACTCACTTAGGATTTCTGTATACAGGATCATATCACTAACAAAGAGAGAGTTTTACTTCTTCCTTTTGTAATTTGGATGACTTCCATTTATTTTTAAATCAATCTGATCAAAACCTCCAGTAAAATGTTGAATAACAATAGTGAAAGTGGCATCTTTGCCTTTAGTGATTTAGTAGGAAAACATTCAGTCCTTCACTATCAAGTATATTGTTAGCCATGGAATTTTCATAAGTGCCTTTTATGAGTTCTAGAGAATCTCTCTCCTGCCTCTAATTTTCTGAGTTTTTGCTGTTTTTCTTTTCATGAAAGGGTGTTAAAATTTTTTAGCATAAATTGAGATGATCATGCCTCATTTTCTCTTTTAATATAGTGTATTAGATTGATTTTCTTAGGTTGAATCACCCATTCTTTTCTAGCATAAATCACACTTGACAATGGTGAATAATCCCTTTAATAAACTATTGGATTCAGATTGTAAAATTTTGTCGAGAAATTTTTCATCTATGTTCATAAATGATATTGATCTCTAGTGTTTCTGTGTAGTGGTATCTTTATTCGGAATAGGCCTCATAGAATGAGTTAGGAATTATCCCCATTTCTTCTACTTTTTGTTAAGAAGAACTGGTGATAATTCTTCTTTATATGTTTAGTAAAATTTACCAAAGAAGCCATTTGATCCTAGACTTTTCTTTGCTAGGAGCTTATGGATTTTGTTCAATCTCTCTACCTGTCATTTACATTTAAAGTTATTTTCATTTAGGAAAGACTTACTTCTGCTATTCTTCTATTTGCTTTCTGTGTGGTTCATATGGATTTTGCTGATAATTTCTTCCAATAATGACTTCTTTGGAAACCCTGGTGGCATGGTGGTTAAGTGCTATGACTACTAATGAGTTCTTTTGTGTTTTGTTGATTTTTTCAAGTGAACAATTTTTGTTCTTGTCTTATTTCCCTATGTGTATGTTTTTCAATATTTCTGTTTTACTTACCATGAGAATTACATTTGACATCTAATTTTTTAAAACACTGGCTTAAGTAGACACAAACTTAAGTTCAATAACATAAAAAAAAACCCTCTATTCCTATACCTTCTCCATGTATGGTGTTGTTCCCACAAGTTACATCTTTAGTCATTGTGTATCCAATAATGTAAAATTTATAATTATTTTCTATGCCTAAGTCTTTTCGATAACGCAGGAGAAGAACAATTAGAGTTACAAACTAAAAATACCACCAAACTGGCCTTTGTACTTACCTATGAAATTACCTCTACTTGTTGTTAATGCTAGATGTCATCAAGTCATTTCTGACTCATAGCGACCCTATGTGCAACAGAATAAAATACTGCCAGGTCCGGCGCCATTCCCACAATCGCTTTTATGCTTAAGCCTATCGTTGCAGTCACTGTGTCAGTCCACCTTGTTGAGGGTCTTCCTTTTTTTCATTGACCCTCTGTTTTACCAAGCATGATGTCCTTTTTCCACAGATTGATTCCTCCTGACAACATTTCCAAAGTCTGTGAGGCACAGTCTCTCCATCTTTGCTTCCAAGGAGCACTCTGGCTGTACTTCTAGAACAGATTTGTTTGTTATTTTGGCAGTCCATGGTACATGCAATATCTTCTCCAACACCACAATTTAAAGACATCGATTCTTCTGCTGTCTTCCTTACTCATTCTCCAGCTTTTGCATGCATATGATGCAACTGAAAATATCATGGCTTGGGTCAGGTGCATCACATCTTCAAAGTGACATGTTTATTTTTCAATACTTTAAAGAGGTTGTCTGCAGCAGATTTTCTCAATGCAATGTGTCTTTTCATTTCTTGACTGCTGCTTCCATGTGGACCCAAGCAAAATGAAATCCTTGACAACCTCAATCCTTTCTCCATTTATAATGATGTTGCTTACTGGTCCAGGTGTGAGGGTTTTTGTTTTCTTGATGTTGAGATAAGACGTATACTGAAATCCGTGGTCTTTGATCTTCATCAGTAAGTGTTTCAATTCCTCATCACTTCCAGCAAGCAGAGTTGTACCATCTGCATAAAGCAGATTGTCAATGAATCTTCTTCCAAACCTGATGCCTTGTTCTTCTTGACATAATCTAGCTTCTTGAATTATTTGCTTGGCATACAGATTGAAAAGGTATGGTGAAAGGATACAACTCTGATGCACTCCTTTTCTGACTTTAAACTATGCAGTGTCCCATTGTTCTGTTCACGTAACTGTCTCTTGATCTGTATAAAGATCTGTTGTGAGTACAATTAAGTCTTCTAGAATTCCCATTCTCTGCAGTGTCCATAATTTGTTATGATCTACACAGTGTAATTCCTTTGTATAGTCAATGAAACACAGATAAACAAACATCTTTATGGTATTTTCCACTTTCAGAAAAGATCTGCCTAACATCAGCCATGATATCCCTGGCTGCATGTCCTCTTCTGAAGCCAGCTTGAATTTCTGGCAGTTTACTGTCACTATAGTTTTGCAATTGCTTTTGAATGATCTTTAGCAGAATTTTACCTGTGTCTGATGTTAATGATACAGTACAGTAATTTCTATATTCACTTGGATCACCTTTCTTGGAAATAGGGATAAATATAGGTCTCTACCAGTCAGCTGGCCGGGTAGCTGTCCTCCAAGTTTCTTGGCATAGACAATTGAGCACCACCCAGAGCTGCATCCATTTGTTGAGACATTTCAGTTGATATTCCATTAGTTCCTGGAGCCTTGTTTTTCACCAATGCCTTCCAAGCAGCTTCGTTTCTTCCTTTAGTACTATTGGTACCAGTTTACAGGCTACCTCTTGAAATGGTTGAATGCTGACAAATTCTTTCTAGCATAATACTCTCTGTATTCTTTTCATTTCCTTTTGATGTTTTGTGACACTTTCAATATTTCCCCATTGAATCCTTCACTATTACCATGCAAGGCTTTAATTTTTTCTTTAGTTGTTTCAGCTTGAGAAATGTGAAACATGTTCTTCCCTTTCGGCTTTCTACTGAGTAAAAACACATACACATATGTATTCATATTTTCTTTATATCACTGTCTAATGTTCTTAACTGTTTACTATCCTTCCATTTCAATCTGAAGGACTTCCTTTAACTTTTCTTCTATAGAAGTTCTCACGGTAATTGCCATAATGCTGGTACTCAAAGCCAGGAACATTGATTTGTGATTCAGGCGGACTCAGCAATGGAGGCACAGCGGGTTTAGTCATGCCAGCTTTATTGATGCAATGGTGGCAGGCAGGTACAGTATCTGGTGGTTCCGTCTGTGTCACAGCACAGTGGCCTTATATATAGGCTTAAACAAAGGTGACTGGCAGCCAGATACATGAACTTCAAACTTATAAACAAGTTATATCACTATTGCTGAATCAGCTGAATCATTTCTGGCCAGAAGGCCTGCTCCCAGCCAGAAAGCCCTGGCTTCTTCATCACTCTCAGCTGGAAGGCCTAGGAAAAACAACCTTCCATACCCCCTCAGTAATGAACTCCCTCAGTTTTTGTTTTTCTCAGAATATCTTAATTTATCTTTATTTTTCAAGTAGAGTTTGCCAGACTCAGAATACTTTGTTGTCAGCCTTTTGAATTTCTTTTTCCTAACACTTGTTCCTGCATCATATTCTCCATCAGTACCATCACCTCTGGGATTTAAAAAAAAAAAAAATCAAACAGCAGATCTTACGCACAAAAATAGAATTAAACCTATCCGATGTAGACCCAAAATAAACAGACCAATTACAGGAAAAGTCAAAGGAGAATAATTCAAGCCATGATGTCAGGGAGATACTGAAAGTGTAGACTAGATCCATGGATATCAATATGATCTATGAGCAGTAAAAAATACAAAACCTCAAGCCTCACCCTAGGTTTCCTAAATCCTAGTTTCCATTTCAACAGAATATCCAGGTGATTCCTATGCACATAAGTTGTGTATGAAAATCCTGGCTTACACAACAAAAGATTAAAATGGGAGGAAAAAATAATATACATTTAGGTTCAATTTAGCTTCTCCAACTTTCTTTAACCTCTTCTGTGTTAGAGTTACATCAATAGTGTTTCTACTGGCTAAGCTTAAAAATAGGAAAATGAGACACTAAGCTGATGAATTTACTGCTGAGCTATTTAGAGCTTTTCTTTTTATTTGTAAAGTTTGTGATTGTCAAAGTAGTGTTTATGCCTTTAAAATTAAGTACAGTGATAAATCCTCAATTTGAAACTTTCAAGGCTTATTAAATGACTCAAAAAGTACTTGCTATTCTTATCTTGAAAAAAATGAACAAAAGAGTGAAATTGAGTTTTTCTGTTTCTCTGGGTAATACACCATTTATTGGTATTGACAGTTAGTGATTTTAAAAATGTGCTCTAGGTAGGTTCCCTATTCTTTTCATGAGTGAGGCATAAAAAGCGGTTTGTGGGGCTGAGAAACTAGGAAGGGAAGAATAGCAGTAAGAATTTAAAACATTAAGCAAAAGCTTTCAAATATTGATCCAAGAATCTTGCCTTTAAAAGATGTAGGATTAAACTAATTAAATCATTATTGGCATGTTTTGTAAAGGAGTTACATTAAAATGTGTAACCTTAAAAGCAACATAAATTATTGAAGAGTGAATTGCATTCTTCCATTGGATTTTCTGTTTCAAATATAACCTTGTCTAACTAAAATAGAATTATTGCTCATATTTTCCCTGCTCTCTTTTTCAGTGTTGCTCTTCTTCACCGTAATCTTATAGCTGTCACACAGGGAAATAAGAATTAGAGCAGCAAGATTCCCCTAACCTTTTAAGGCAGAATCTCTATGAAATCAATTGGCTAAACTTTTAGAATAAACAGCAAAGCTACTCCATTTCTTTTTGTGTTATGTGTGGTAGGGAGAGGGTAAAGACAGATGTATAGTTAGTGTCAATTCTTCAACCAACTAACAGTAACCTTGAAACAGGATTACACCTCTGCAATCTGAAGTATTTTATTTTTCAAATTCTTTTTCTTTTCTGCATGTCTAAAAGTATCTAGTTCTGACTCCACACTCTCAGCAAATGACCCTGAAAATATTTCTATGTCAGTGTCAGTTAGCATTTCCAACAACAGCCTCAGTAACATGCTGGGTGTTGATGGGTTTTTAATACTAATGATATCAGCTTTTCTATCCTGTGGGGAATCAAAATCAGACATCTACTTCCTTCCTATGGCAGTTTTTTCTCTTAAATAAGCAATGTATTCATGTCCCTATAGACTTCCATTCAGAGATGCAGTATTTCTTGACAAAAATACATGAATTGAAAACACTGTGCCTTTAGCATAGCCCAGTTCATGTGTCTGTCCTTAAGTGCACATCTTGCAGCAAAAAGAAATTGTGATCCTGACACCGCAGCTTTGTGTAAAAAGTGTGCCAGTATTCAACAATCTTAAACAACTGTTTGCTTTATTTCTTACAGCAACTTCTTTTTTGTTTTTCTGTAATTGAAATCTAAATTTCTTAAATTTGCTGTATCCCCTTTCACCCCTCTTTCCAATTTCCCCTGTAGAGAGACCATTATTTTTAAAGCAATGAGTGTATTTATGCTATATATTTTGGTGCATCCTTGTGAAACACAATGCAGCTAGAAACCTGGGAAGAATAGTAGAGATCACCTTCATCTAAAACTTGAAACAGTAACTCTTCTAAAATATCCATATCAGATACAAATCTGGCCTCTTTGATCAATGGTATTTGGGACTCCTTACATCACCAGGTGTCTGACTTTGTGGACAACCAGTTCCAGTGAGTACAAAGTATTTCTTTCTGTTGACTATTTTTTGTACCTTCTGCCATAAGTAGTAAAGTCAAAAAGAAAAATATCATCTCTATTTTGAATGATATCTCCTCAAATATTTTGAAACATTTCATAGGTCTTTTCCACCTCTGGTCTTAAGATTTTATGTTTTTGATTCCATTGTGTTCAAACTAAAGTCCTAAAACACAGCAGTTACTTAATACATACCTCTTGGATGAATATCATCTTCTTCAGATGGGTGTTGATTATGTAGATTGGAGTTTAAAATTCTTCTTAGTGTGCCCACTGTCTTAGCTTGGGTTGTTTAGGAAAATATGTTTATATCTATATCTATATCTATATATGTATGTACGTATGTCTGTATTACACCATATATGTACATATGTGGATAGATTACACCTCAACATAAAGAAAACAAAAATCCTTACAACTGGACCAGTAAAAGCATCACGATATTGAGAAAAGAATGGAGTAGTCGAGGATTTAACTTTACTTGTATTCACAATCATCATTTATGGAAGTATCAGTAAAGAAATTGAAAGATGCACTGCATTGGGTAATTCTGCTGCAAAAGATCTCTTTAAAGTGTTGAAAGGTAATGATCTCTCCTTGAAGACTAAGATGCCCCTGACCCAAGCCATGCTGTTTTCAATTGTCTCATATGCATGCTTCAATTGGATGATGAACAAAGAAGACAGAAAAAGAAAAGACACCTTTGAACTGTGCTTTTGGAAAAGAATATTGAATATGTCATGAATTACCAAAAGAAGAAATGAACCTATCTTGGAGGAAATACAACCAGAATGCTCCTTAAAATACAACCAGAATGTTCCTTAAAGGCAGAGATGGCAAGACTAGGTCTCAGATACTTTAGACATGTTATTAAGAAGGATCAGTCCCTGGAGAAGAAGATTATGCTTGGTCACATAGAAGGTCAGCAAAAAAGAGGAGGACCCTCAACAAGATGAATTCACACAGTGACTTCAACAACAGGCTCAAGAATAACAAAGATTTTAAGGATGGTGCAGGACCAGACAGTGTTTTGTTCTCCTGTAAATAGGATCACTATTAATAATAACTGATTTGAAAACACTTAATAACAACAACAAAATATACACAGATGGAGAAAAAAGAAGGGGGGTTAGTTCAAGGCAGTGATTCATATAGCTGTGAAAACTAGTAAGTCCTGTCTGTGTGTCAAGCAATGGATTGGAGGCTTCTTCTGACTCATGAAGCTGCAAAATCAGTGGGGCAGATGGTGAGCTACTGACTCCAGAGTTGGCAGGTAAGATGGCAGGCTGCTGGCTCACAGTCTACAGAGGATAACAAACCTCAAGATTAGCTGACAATACAGCAAGCTGCTGGCTCAAGTCCTAAGAATCAGAGGTCATATGGCAAGCTAGAAACAGGTTCCAAAGTGAGCAAAAGCCAGCAAGCTTAGCCAGAACCTTCATACATATTGGGTGCAAGCCATGCTTCTGAGGCAGTTCCCTTTATAATTGATTGACTGATCACATCATATCACAAAATGGAAGATAACTATATCATTACATAATTTCCAAACTATATCATTACATACCTGACAAACCATTAAGAATTATAACCCAGTCAAGTTAACACACAACCTTAACTATTACATCCATTATGCTTCTATTTGGATATTCTGAGTTTTGGCACTATCTGACATCTTCAATTTGTCCTGCTTCAATTTGATCCAATCATTTCCAAATTTATTCAAATAATAGACTCAGTAATTCTGTGCATTGACAAAGATTCTGAGCAGTGTCATAGTAAAATTTATCAGATAATCACACTTCCTACACTTGATCAAAATCATAATGAAATTGTCAGAAGGACTGTTTTAGTCAGCTAGGGCTGCTCTAACAGAAATACTACAGAGTTTATGGCTTTAACAAAGCAAGGTTTATTCTTACACAGTCTGGTAGGCTATTAGTCCAAATTCAGGATGTCTGCTCCAAGGGAAGACTCTCCCCATTGTCAGCTCTGGAGGAAAGTCTGGTATTGCATCAGTCTTTGTCCAGGGAGCATCTTGGTGCAGGGACCTCAGGTCTGAAGGACTCGCTCTTCTCCTCATGCTGCTTGCTTGATGGTAAGAGGTTCCCAATTCTCAGCCTGTCTCCCTTTCCTTTTATCTCTTGCAGGCTGAAAGGATTAAGGGTGGGGCAAGCCATACTCCAGGGAAATTTCCTTTACAATGGAGGAGGGAGGTGATCCTATGAAGGGATTTACAGCCCCACCCTAGTCCTTTAACATACAGCATAGGAAAACCACAGAATGGAGGACAATCACAAGATACTGGGAATCATGGCCTAGCCACATGGCTACACCCATTTTCGGGGGCACAGAATTCAATCCCTGACAAGGACCAACTGCAGAACAATGACACAAAAGACCTTGGTCCATTACTCTCTTAGTACTATTTGTCAAGAAGTCAGAATTCAGATGACTTTACCTACAGTCAACATGCTTTTAATTGTGCAGCTGTATAATTTACACGAGAACATATTAAAAGTTTTCTAAAGTTTAGAGACGTAATTCAAAGAAAGAAAACTAGCTCAGTAAAACTTCTTATTCAATTAATCACTGTTTCTAGTGCCCTAAATATTCATTTATGATTACTCCAATAGTTTACAGTTGATAATCTATCTTCTAAATTTTTCTGGGAATGATTATTAACTTATTATTTCAAGAATCTGTAGCTTTGAATAATTATAACATTGGCTCATTTTGATATTTTTGATTCTGTCCTCTTTCTCCATTTCACTATCATTTCTGAAAATTGCTCTATTACATATGTTTGCATATATATATATTTCTTACACTATTTTATTGGCGATTCTATCATCCTGTAGTCTATAATAAAATCAAACTTTATAGGTAACATTTTCATAGGCCCTCAGCTTCCCCATTTATTTTTCTCACCAAGCCAGAATTTTCTACGTTTTTAAATTTAAAGACTATTTTCTTTCATGCAACCAAATAAAAGTGAGTTCTCTGTTGTTTTCTACAAACACCATCCAAATTGCGGGCATCTCTTTTGTGTCACTGAAGAAAAGCTGAAAAAACTCTCTCTGTTTCTGGCACTCTTGGCTCACTTCTAGGTGGAATCTCATTGTCAATAATTTTAGTGGGTTTGGGGGCAGTGTTCTTTATCTGCTAATATGTTGCTCCTTCTTTTGAAAGCTGAGCTGATAGTCATTATTTATCTAGTTGACTACTTTACCATTTATTGTCTCACTAAATCTATTTGATATATGCTATTTTTTAAATTTACCTTTTGTTTTACAAACTATTTTTCATCTTCATTTCTTTTTATTACCCCAGCCCATGGTGTGATGGCTAGTTTTTTCTGTGAAGTATGTAACATATTTTCTGAAGTACGCAAATCTGAGAGTGCATCTTGATTTCTTCATTTTTAATTATGGATTTCTTTGTCCATTTGTATAGTCCCACATCCTGACTACCTGTTAGTAGTTGGTTATTAAAGCATCAGATGAGGTTTTCAACCTGTTGACTTTCCAGCTAAACCTGCTATCATTGAGCCAACTGAGACTCATCACAACCCTATAGAACAGAGTAGAACCATCCTATAGAATTTCCAAGGAGCAGTTGGTGGTTTTGAGAAGGTTAGCAGCCAATTGACTAACTACAGTGTCACCATGAGTCCTGATTTCTTAGCTAGACAAATAAAAGCAAATCAATTCTTGTACTTTAATTTAATAAAAATTTCCAGTCAAGACTTGGTTAACAAATTCTCATTATACATGTACATATTTCTTCTATACTAGTAATGTATCAACTAATTTATCAACCAAAAATTTTGCCAGACAATCTCTACCTTCACTTTAATAAATGTCCCTAGGTTCACCACCATGTTTATCATAAGGGGGTGCTTATGCTGCAATGATAAATTAACTATAACACCTACATGACATAAAAACAACGAACAAAAACTGTACTTATTATTCATGTTATATAGCCAGCTGGCTTGGTAAGGGTTGCAGGGAGTCTTCTGATCCACATAGTTATTCAGAGAACCAGGCTGGCAAGAAGTCCATCACCTAGAATGTCACAGTTCACTGTATGCTAATGTGGGAATTCTATCTTTTTCTCCTATGCTGCATTCTGGAAGTATCATGAATCACTTTTGCTCATTGCCTATTGTACTGAATCAGACATATAGTCTTGTCAAATTCGCAAATTTGAGTTGTAAATGAGGTATCTGATGATCAACATTGTCCTTGATATAAGCGCACTTGTGAATTTCTTTGCATGTATGTTTTTTATTACATTCAAAATTATTTGAAATTGCTTCTTATAAGAGTCCTATTGAATTTGATGAATGCTGTATACATACATAGTTACCAATTTTATTGAAATATAAAGTCCTGAGTTTATTTCCATGGTTTTTGGTATACACTTACCAAAGTTGCATGCATTTTCTCTGTATCTCTATTGCTATACATCTATATCTACTTTCCATACATCCCCTTTACAGTCATTCTTTTTATGACATAGTCTCTTTGTTTTACAAAACCATGTTTGTGTTTTATTTGAGAATTTCTCTGATATTTCAGTTCAAATTATTTTCATCAGATTGGAACAATTTGCTAACTACATTATTTGGAATACTGTGAGATCCAATAATTTCAACAGTAAGAAATTAAAAGTCATTTTCCAGCCTCATATCCACAGCCATCTGTTCATGTCTCATAATACTCTCTCAAAGTTTTTGCGTTCAATTGGAAGCGATAAAATTTCCATATGCCTTCATATGTTTCTATTTACTTATCAACCTACTAATTTGCTAATCAACATCGCTAGAAAAACAGTTGTTTCCAATCTTTACTCATTCATCCATCCATTCTTCATCTATTAAATTAACAGTGTGTGTTAAACTTCTAGTCTGTGAGACATGATAACGGTGTTGATTAGCATAATTTTCTCCAACATATTTGAAAAGAAGCAGAAAGCCAGTTGATCACCTGGATTTAGAAGAGGACTTCAAAGGAGGGATATTATGGCCAGCGTCAAATGGATCTTAACTGAAAGCAGAGGACACCAGAAATATGTTTACCTGTGTTTTATTGACTATGCAACATTCATCTCTGTGGATATAACATATCATGGATAGCATTGCAACAAATTGTGCACAACATTGCAAAGAATAAGTTTTGCAGAACACTTAGTTGTCCTCATGAAGAACCTACACATAGACCCAGAGGCAGTCATTTGAACAGGACAAGGGGATGATGTGTGACTTAAAATCAGAAAAGGTATGTGTCAGCCTTGTATCCTTTCACTATATTTTTTCAATCAGTATGCTGAGAAAGTAATCCGAGAAGTTAGACTCTATGAAGAAGAATGGAACATCAAGATGGGAGAAAGATTAATTGGCAACCTACATTATGTAGATGACACAACTTTGCTGGCCAAAAGTACAGAGAACTTGAAACACTTACTAATGAAGATCTAAGAATACAGTCCTCAGTATGAATTGCGTCTCAGCATCACGAAAACAAAATTCCTCATGACTGGATCCAAAAGCCAAATCAAGACACAAAAAGAAAAAAACTGAAGTTGCTTCATTTTGCTTGTATCCACCAGTAACAGCCATGGAAGCAGCAGCAAAGAAACCAAAAAAAAATAAAATAAAATAAAAACATTGCACTGGCCAAATCTGTTGCAAGAAGACTTCTTCAAAGAGCTGAAAAGCAAGAATGTCACTTTGAGGACTAAAGTGTACCTGGCTCAAGGCAAGAAATTTTCAATTGCCTCCTATTCATGTGAAATATGCACAGTAATAAGGAAAACTGAAGAAAAATTGATGTATTTCAATTATAATGCTGGTGAAGATATTGACTATACCGTGGACTGCCAGAAGAAAGAAGTGGAATCAGAGCATAACAATTGGAAGTGGAGATGGTGAGACTATATCTCACATACTTGAGACCTGTTTTCGGAAAGAAACAGTCCTGGAGGACATCAATTTGGCAAGGTAGACAGTCAAGAAAAAAGAAGAGAACCCTTGACGACATGTATTGACACAGTGTCTACAATAACAAGCTCTAAAGATAGCGAGGATTGTGAACATTGTACAGGACTGAACAGTGATTTTTTCCATTGTACACAAAGTTGCTCAGTTGGAACCGACTCAACAACACCCAGTGACAAAACAGAAAGTATGTAAATATTAAGTGAAAGAAAGTTGATTCAATATACAGATCTATTTTGGTTTCTAATAAATCCTACAAAACAAACAATAATATAACTTAGACATTCACTCACAAAACTAAAGCAAAAGGGGGGAAAAAAACAGCATCAAAGTATTGGGAGATGGGAAACAGAAAGATGAGTAGATATGGCTAACAGATCTAAGAAACATCATTTTTTTTTTTTTAATCCACAGAAACAATTCACAACCAGCTTAATTTATTGACTAGAATCCTGAAAGTCCCTAGGCAATTGTGGGCATGTGATGAAGGGTAAGAGAGCTAAACCAGAAAGACAAGCTGGGAAAAAAGAAAAAAAAAGAAGAAATCTAGTATCCAAATTCATCCTTCACTTAAGAGAATGATTTCTTCAACCCTAATTTGCCAAATAACTGAAAGTTTCTTCTACAGATAAAATATTTTAAAAATGATTCTCATTAAAGGCAAACCAAATGCCATACTGTTCTTGTAGAACCACTTGGGCATATATATGCAGGTTGTGGAAATGTCCTCAAACCTCTTTCTTCACTGAGCTACATTGGTTTCTGGAATTCAGGACTGAATTTCAATCCTCTAAAAGATATGTCATGACTAACAACGGGAATTCCAGAACACTTAATTGTACTCTTAAGGAATCTGTATATGGATCTAGAGGCAGTCGTGAGAATAGAGCAAGGGGGTTATTGCATGGTTTAAAGTCAGTAAAGGTGTGTGGCAGGGTTGTATACTTTCACCATACGTTTTCCTTCTGTACACCAAGCAAATAATCTGAGAAGCTGGATTATATGAAGAATAATGAGGCATCAGGATTGGTGGATGACTCACTAACAACCTGGTTACACAGGTGATTCAACCCTACTTGCTGGAAGAGGAGAAGATTTGAAGCCCTTACTAGTGAAGATCAAGGACCACAGCCTTCAATATGGATTGCATCTCAACATCCAGAAAACAAAAATCTTCACAACTGGACCAGTAAGCAACATCATCATAAATGGAGAAAGGATTGAGGTTGTGAAGGATTTCATTTTGCTTTGGTCCAAATCAATGCCTATAGAAGCAGCAAATAATCGAAAGGCACACAGTGTTGGGAAAATCTGCTCGAAAGTATCTCCTTGCAGTATTGAAATGTAAAGATGTCACCGTGAGCACTAAAGTGTGCCTGATCCAAGCCATGGTAGTTTCTGTTGCATCGTAGGCATGCAAAAGCTGGACAGTGGACAAAGACAGAAGACTTGAAGTCTTTGAACTGTGATGTTGCAGAAGAGAGTTGAATGTATCATGGACCATTGAAAGAATAAACAGATTGGCTCCAGAAGAAGCACAACCAGAGTGCTCCTTGGAAGCAAAAAGGGTGGCATTTCGTCTTATATACATGTTGTTAGGAAGGATCGGTCCCTGGAGAAAGACATCATACCTGGTAGAGTGGAGGGTCAGTACAAAAGAGGAAGACCCTCTCCAGGATGGACTGACACAGTGGCCGCAACAGTGGGCTTGAGCATAAAAACAACTGTGGACATGGCACAAGACCAGGAAGTGTTTTGTTCCGTTGTTCATAGGGTCACTATGAGTCGGTACTGACTCAATGGCACCTAACTGCAACAAGAACAACCAAAGATATATCTGAAAAAACATCTATTTGGAATCATAGTAGCCTGAGAGAAGAGATGGGAAAGGGGGAGAGGCAAAAAACACCTAGAAAGTGAAGAAATGAAGGAGGAAAGGAAGGAAGGCAGCAAAAGAAGGAAGGCATGATGGAAGGGAGAGAGAAATGAAGATATTTTGCTTGCATTTCTCAAACTGACTTTATGGAGTGCATGATAAACTCTGATTTCAAAAACATTAATTCTCTACAATATGTCATTAGGATGCATCTCCTTTATTTTGTCCTGTCCTAATCACAGTAAACCATCTACAGATAGAGATTAACAGAGCAATGAGTTTTGCCTCCCTTCGTTTTCCCTCTGGTGTATTCAATACCTAGAATAGCACCTGGTGTGTAACACACAGTTAATCAGCATAAGTATATATAGCAATATATGAGTATATATAGGAATGGATGGACAGATGAATGGCGTCACTGGGGAGTGATCCAGGGATCCTCTGGATGATGCAAAGGAGAGATCCCATAATATCCATATTCTGGAAAGAGGGCAGCCCACCCAGATTGCAGTAGGTCAGCTGTTTCTAAAAAGTGTTTTTCTACTAAGATGAAAATGGCAGAATACTTGGTACACCAGCACATCTTGTGAGATGTTATGCACAGTATGCAAAGCTTTTCAATTGAATTAGAGAGTAAGCAATATAATTAACTCCAGAAAACTGAAAGGGGAAAAAAGAGGAGAAAACAATACACGTACATTATCAAAAGACATGGATTTGATTCCCCAAAATAATTGACTAAAAGATACAGAAGCAATTGTCTCTGAGAAGAATTAGCACAGTGATGTATTTTCAAAATAAATGTAAAGGAGTATTTGATGCCTCATGTAGTGTACAAATGTAACTGATGTAAACAGAACTACAGATATATAAACAAGTGCATAAAAGAAGATTGGCTGACTAGAAAACAAGCCCTGACCGCCAGTCCCATTCTCATTCAGGAAGATTCTATACCCATCTTCTTTCAACCCAATGTCACTGGTTGTACTTCATTCCTTAGGTTTACAAAATAACCCTTTCAACCCTCTCATTATGGAGCAAGTACACTATTTTGTCACCAAAAACTAAGGTACTTATCCCTCATAATGGTAAACACTGGTTGTGCTGTGATTGAGAGCTATGACTGCTAACCAAAAGGATGGCAGTTCAAATCCAGTAAGTGCTCCTTAGAAAGTCTGTAGGGCAGTTCTATTCTGTCCTATGGGGTCACTATGAGTTCAGAATTGACTTGATGATAACAGGTTTGAGTGTTTTTTGTTTTGTTTTTTATAACTCTGAAAACTTCTCGTAACTTGTAGGAACAGAATCTAGTTCTATTTCTTGACACGTTGTTTCTATCTTGTCTCATTATTTTCTGTCTTGCTCCTGAGTACTATCATTAACTTTCTTAGAAAAATATTCTGCCTGGATTCTATCCTTAAGTTTTTCTTGTATCCAGTCTAGGGAACCTATGTGTCATTTTTTCAATTCCTTTTGTTAAAATAAATAAATAGAAGGCATCATTCCAAGTATACATAACTGATAACTATCTCAATAAGAAACAAAAACACAGTACCTGTTTTTTTTTAGGTCATTGATATGTATATATAGCTTGGTGCATAAACTTTCTGGGGTTCAAGATTTCAACTCCCCCCATTTGCCTATTCCCTGTGGGCATATGTTTGCATGATAGATTAAAATAAAATAAAGAGAGAGAGACACACACAATGAGAGATCATCTACCAGTCTATCGGTCTTTGTTCCTCGCCTCAGCAGTGGCCCTAATTTGTTGCACGGCATTTCCTGTTCCATCTCTTTGCGAAAAACTTTTTTCCAGAATTACTTTTTTCAGTCAGGTTATCTCTAGCAATTCTTTCAAATATTACTTTGGTCAATTTTAAAACAGTTGCATTTCTACAAATTAGACTGGAAAGTGAATTTCTGTCAAAGAAATCAGGTTTTCTCATTCTAATTTAATTCAGGGATATGTTCCCACCTTGCTGATGACAGTGTGCAGTGGAAGATGCCAAGACTGCATCTTCAGCTATCAACAGCACAAATCAAGAAGAGTCAGTGATGTACACATCAGCTCTTCACATAACATTTTCTTTCTTCCTGAAATGCAACAGATATGCACAGAAGAGAACAACTTTTATGTCTCCAGCAGGATTCTATTCATTTAAGTCTATAGAACCCTGTTCCAACTTTGTCATGGATTTCAAATTCCTTTTTTGTCCATATCTATAATGCAAATTGCCAAGTAATGGGAGATATATATAGATATGTATAATGCTCTCAAAAATATATGCTATGCCAAGTTACACCTGTAAACTCCATAGTAAGGAAAGCAATTTAGACATAAACAAGTCAACATTTATAAAATATTATGTTGTCCTAAATATCAGACTTATTTTGGTTCTGATTGTATCTAAAAATAAAACTGTTTTAAAATTCAGTTTTACAGGCATTTTTCAACTTAATTACAACGTGGAAAGAAAAAAGAATGTCAAGAAGTCTACACACTAAACTTGTTCATGTACATGTCAGTTTGACACAATTTTTCCTTTGGTTCAGTTTTTTTTTTTTAATTGAAAATGTTTCAGCCTTCCAAAAATATTAAAGGAAAAGGCTACAATTAAACTAACAAAATGGTACTTGAAAGCTTGAAGGCTCTGTGACCTTTAGCAATCCCTAGAACATTTTAAGCTTCCCTGATTAAAAAAAAAAAGAAAAGAAAGCAGAAATACTGAATGTTCTGCCCATACATAGGCACACTGAGACACTCCCTAGTGTCTCAAATCATAGAAAATGTTTCATTTTGTCCCCACAGCTTCAGCTAATGCATGTAATAGAAATGGATATTAGAAATCTATTCTCATTTATTGTAATATGAATGCAAGCCGAGAAAACAGTAAAAATCTGCAGCGTCTGCACATTTCCCAGCACTCTGGTTTGTGGGAGAGTAGGAATTATTTATGGACAGTCTGGCACAGCTCTAGTATTTAAAGGGCTACAAGTGTTTCTCCATCAAAAATTTGTAGACCTTTCAGTACTAGAGCTGTGCCAGGATGTCCTATGGAGATTTCCATGAATTAACTTCCAAAAATGTCTTAGATAGATCTCCATGAATTAACCTTCTTAAAATTAAGAGGAGAAATATCTTCCTATACATGCAGTGAAAAGGACTTAGGTGTGTGATGCTGATTTAACACTTTTATGTATGCTTTTCTCTGTACTGAGTTACTATGTGACTTGATTAAAAAGAAATAGAGGAAGCTCTCTTCATGGCCTTAGTGACCTAATGGTTAAGAGCTCAGGCTGCTAACCAAACGGCTGGTAGTTTGCATTCACCAATCACTTCTTGGAAACCCTATGGGGCAGATCTACCCCTGTCCTATGAGGTCATTATGAGGCAGAATTGACTCGATAGAAATGAGTTTATTAGCAGCAGGAGAAGTTTGTTAGAGACAACAGTCATAATCATGTGACATCCCTCAACCCCTAACACTACGTGTTTGTCTTCAAGTATATAGCTACGTAGAAACATATAGAAACTAGAAAGGAAGAGATCTTTTATAAACTTATTTAATTTTTAAAAAATATGATTAAGATAAAAAAAAAACCTGCCATCAAGTCAGGTCTGATTCATAGTGACTCTGGAGGTCAGAGTATAACTGTCCCATACGGTTTCCAAGGAGCACCTGGTGAATTTGAACTGCTGATGTCTAGCAGATGTAGCACTTAACCCACTACACGACCAGGGTTTCCATGATGAAGACGAGATACATACATCCATATATCTTTATCCCTTATATATGTGTATCTCCATATATATGTATTCCTTATATATATGTGTATGTGTGTATGTGTGCATCCCTTACTAAGGGAGCTTCCCTGGAGTATTGCTTTATAGCTTGTGTCACCTTCTATCCCAAGAGGAAAGGGAAGCAAACAGAGAATTGGGGACCTCATATATGTGTATATTTTTATACGTGTATATGTAAATATATATACATATGAATGCATATATACTTACATGCATACATATGCATAAACTAAGAGGCATATTCCTCTTCCCTAACCTATTGGAATAAGAGATATTTAAACTGGTATATAGCTTCCTCATTTATTACAAACTTTGTCAGTCTCTGCCTTCTCGTATCATATGACTAGTGGCTAGTGACTTTTTCTATTTTGTTTTTTTTCCAAACTGAATTCCAGAATATATATTACCCAAAGCAACAACAACAACAAAAAACCTCACCAGTTACCTGTGCTTAGGGATTGAAAGCATGTGCCTTTATTAAAGACAAATGAAAGACATAAAGAATAGTGATTCTTTCCACTTTCACTCATACAGTTGAATATTTGTATGTAAGTATCATTTCCATAGGAAGATACTATAAATTTATGTAAACTGACATGAAAAGACAGAATAGATCAGTGAAATATTTCAGAATCTTGGAAAGTATATGGGTGGAAAAGCATAGCAATCTTGAAGAAGAAACTTACTATCTAGGTGATGAAAGCTGTAGATGACTAATAACAATGATTGCACAATGTGAATATAACTAATATCACTGTCATAGATTAAATTGTGCCCCCAGACAATGTGTGTAGCAATTTGTCCAGGCCATGATTTCCAGTATTGCATGGTTGTCCTTTGTTTTGTGATTTTTCCTATGTTTTCAATCCTAAACTCTGATTGTGTTTCATAGATTGGATTATGTTAAATAAAATTAGAGTGGGACTGTAATACCCTTACTAAGCGAGTTTCCCTGGAGTGTAGATTGCACCACCTTTTATCCTTCAAGAAATAAAAGGAAAGGGAAGCAAGCAGAGAGATGAGGACTTCATATTATCAAGAAAGCAGTACTAGACGCAGACAGCGTCCTTGGACCAGAGGTTCCTGCACCAAGATGCTCTCAGACCCAGTAGGACAGACCAGAACTGCCCCATAAGAGTTCCCAAGGAGCACCTGGTGGATTTGAACAGCAGACCTTTTGGTTAGCAGACATAGCACTTAACCACTATGCCTGACTTTCACAATACAAGGACCTTCCTCCAGAGCCAACAGAGAGATAATTTGTTTCTCTGGAGCCAGTGCCCTGAATTCAGGCTTTCAGCCTACTGCACTGTGTAAGCATAAAGCCATACACTCACAGTGTTTGTGTTAGAGCAGTAACAGATGACTAAAACACTCACTAATACACACATGTGAGAAATGTTGAAATGGCAAATATTTTGTTGCAAATGTACTTACCACAATAAAACAGAAACACATTTTGAATTCCAACACCTTTGAAAGCACCTAAGAGGCGTCTAGAGTTGGAGAGTTATTTACGGGAGTGAAATGTCTGTTTCTCATGACCCTTGAAAAAGAGTAACTAGATTCACCACAATTCTGTACCTTCAGATGTTCTATGATCTGGTACTAGAGTAAAAGGGAAACTTTCCAATGATATCAAGTTTGCCTTATACAGTACAGACATTTTAATCTGATATATGTAATGCAGGTGTGAAATACAGGTTCACACTGTTTCAAGAGGTAGCTTGAAAAAAGACAGATATAAAAAACACAATCCAAAACATGTTTGGGGTTTTTGTTCACTTGTATTCCTCCTGTCCACAACGTAACTCCCAAAATAGAACTTGTGTGAGAACATAAGCATTATTGCTCACCAGTATTAATGTATCTATTCAATAAATTACCCCACATTCAATTCATTGCTGTGGATTTGAACTGCCAAACAGTCCTCATGTGAGCTCTTAGTTCATGTTTAACAACCACCTAAACAGACTTCTGTCTTAGTTTCTGCAGTTCTCTATAAGGCAAATAATTCATGATACATCAGTAAAATATTAACTAGAGAGGAATGAAAGCTATGGTACATTTACCTTTGGTAAGTTCAGATTTTACCAGTTTTTAAAGGCAAATTGCTTAAACTTACTTTATCTATCTTTTCCCCCACATGTAGTAATACAGCTGCTAACCAAAAAGGTCAGCAGTTCAAATCCACCAGGCACTCTTTGGAAACCCTATGAAGCAGTTTTACTCTGCTATTCTATAACATTGGAAACCCTGGTGGCGTAGTGGTTGAGTGCTACGTCTGCTAGCCAAAGGGTCTGCAGTTAAAATCTACCAGTTGCTCATTGAAAACTCTATGAGAAAGTTCTACTCTGTCCTACGAGGCCAGAATCAACTCGATGGCAGTGGATTTAGTTTTGGATAGGGTCACTATGAGTTGGAATCAACTTGACGGCAGTGACTTTTTTGGCTTATGGGGTCATTACGGGTCAGAATTGACTCAGTAGCAATGGGTTTGGTTTTTTGGGTTACCAAAAAGCAAACAAAAAACCCAAACCCACTGCCACCGAGTCAATAGTGACTATTCTTGTGGTATAATTTCAGCTATAATTTTCTATAGTTTTTTGAGTGCATCTTCTCAAAACATGTAAAAAATATAAAACATAAGCAAACTGAAGTAACCAAAGCCTGAAATCCCAATGATTTTAGGTTAAGCTTTTACATCTAAAGTTTTGGAAGATGTATTTTACAACTGGATGGTTCAACAGCATATGCTGTACTATTCTTTTCACTCATTGCTGCCAAGAACTTGACCTTTGCCGAGCAATAGTTTCTCTTTTTTGTTTGGAGTCCAGAGCATCATTTTGTTTTCTCAAACAAACAAACAAAACAAAACACTGCTGTTGAGTCAGGTCTGACTCATCAATTTCACAAATATGTATATTAATTATAATGAGCATTTATAGTGGAAATCATCCTGAAATAAACAAGCTCTTTTTTATTCATGCATAATTTTTACATGTACTTTTATTCTTATGAGATTCCTTAGCCAAGCTGGCTCTGCTTTGAACATTCTATATTTTATGTTGTCTTGGCATTAATGTTATATTGCCTTGCTGAGATCTTTGCTTTCAGTCACACTGAGAAAGGTAACTCTATTTATAATATTTTAATGAAAGGAGCTTTAAAAGCTTCAAGTAAGAATTCAAAAGTTAGAGAGTAGAAGAAATTAATGAAACAATCTCCTTGTTTCCTTCCTTGCTCTGTTTAAGTCATGACTGCTTTCTTTGCTGAATAAATTTTATGTAATTAGATATGTCAATAATCTGGTTTGTGTAAACATCTTTGTGGCCCCATATAAATGAAAATCTGTGATAAAAATATGGTTATATATTTAGTATACATGTATGTGTGTATATATATGCACACGTCTGAATTACTTAAAATATTATAAAAATAGAATATGTCCAAAATCACTGTAAAATTCATTATGTTGGATGGTCCCTGATTTGGAAGTCCATTATAAGATGAGTGAACAAAGCAGTGACAATATTGTACCTGCATAATAGATGAATTTTTGCTAATTTAAAAGTGTAATAATAAATCTGCAATGAATGCTCATAGACTTAATCATATTTGCATCCCTCTTGAACCCAAATCGATATCTATTAAAAAAAAGGTGTTTGAATTGATTTGAATTTTGAGGTAATGTCACCACCCTTTAACCAAAATGTAAAGTTGAGGCAGGAGAAGTCAATAACAAATAGTAAACAAAAAATGTTGCACCAGTAGCTGTGGCAGTTTTCGTAGCTCTTTGAAATAACTGGAAATGAGATTATATAGTTCAAGAGCTAAAATCAGAGACAACTAATTATAAAGGGCAACTCCTGGCAAATAGAAACTTCTCATTAAGAAAGTATCATAAGAATCTCATCCTGAATGTATAGACTAGGCAAGAAGAATGGTTTCTGCCTGTTTGTTTTGCTTTATTCCAAGTTGATTTGGTCTAATATATACATGTTATTCTGCATATATCTTGAAAGTAGGCTTTTGGCCTTGGGTTTGTATCTCAGCTGAGTGCTGAAAAGAGAGTTGTCAGAGGCACTGAAGATGGAATAAATGACTGCTGAGGCAGCGAGCCCACTCTAACCCTGATTGTGTAGTGGTTAAGTGCTACATCTGTTAACCAAAAGGCTGGCAGTTCAAATCTTCAGGACACACCTTGGAAACTCTGTGAAGCAGTACTTCTCTATCTTATATGGTCAGTGAGTGGGAATTGACTACACAGCAGTGGAATCCCCCTTTCCATAATTTATATATACAAAAGCTTTCTTGAATGTATCCTCCCACAACTAAATGAAAGGCAGCAGAATCTCTGAAATGTGATATTTTCGGAATAGAACAATCTGAGAAGCCCAAATACAATCTCATTCATTCATTCTTTCTCTCTATCTCCTTCTCCTTGGCAGTGCTGAAAATCAGAGGTTTAGTTCTTCTCTCAGCACAGCAGCCAGTCATTAATTGTATCTATTCTTCATTAATATCTGATGAAACAGACTCCTCAAAATTTCCATCTAGCCTATGGATGAAACACTGGCATTTGAACTACACTTTTAAATTATAAAATCCAGTAATAGGCTAAATTTCAGCGGCAAATGAAGCAGCAAAAGAGAATAGTTTGTGGTTAAAGTGTTTGCTGGGTGAATACTCATATAATTTGCCCAAGTGAAAGCAGAGTGAGTATCTATGAAGTATTTACCATTTTTTCTTAAAGCTAAAAAAAAAAAAAAAAAAAAAAAAACTAAAAAACTTGGAGTCAATTTTGACTCATGGCAACCGAACAAGAGAGAGGAGAACAGCCTCATCTTTCTGCAGACTCTCACATCTTTCTCCACGAGTGTGAAGGCAGGTGAGTTTGAACTGTTGACTTTTGTGTTGGCAGCTGACTACTTCAAACACTGTGGCACCTGGTTCCCTTTTGTCTTTTTTAGCTCTAAACCCAAAACCCCACTATCGTTGAGTGAATTCCAACTCATACCAACCCTGTAGAACAGGATAGAACCATCCCATAGAGTTTCCAAGGAGCTCCTGGTGGATTGGAAATACTGATCATTTGGCTTTTAGCTCAACCATTGGTAAAGTCAGCTATTATAGTGGGAAGACATTTGTTTTCCATGTGGCCTGTTCATGTACTAGGTTATGGAAAAGGCTAACATTTCATACAGACAAGTCTAATAACTTAACTTTAAATGAGTGCACTGCAAGAAAACTACCAAGGTGATTTTATTTTTCAAAGATTTTCCAGAGTGGGAGAAATGTTCGGAGACCTGACAAGCATAGTGATTGCTTTTCCTCTGGGTAATAAAACCAGGTGCTTTTCTCTCGCTTTAGCCTGTAGTTCCTAAATGCAAAAGAAAAGCAATTATCACATGAAATATATGCCTGAGGAGCTCTTCTTGCGTTAGTCGGTATGCATCTACTTCCCTTTCAATTCAGGATCTTTTGAAAGGAAAAAAATAAATCCAGGCTATGCAAGAAATATCCCCCAAATAAATATTTGTGTGACTTGGGGGGAGGAGGGAGGTTGTTCTTTTAAATCTATTACGTTGGCTCTAATCTGAAGAGAACATTATTTATCTCTGCTGTTGTTGTTGCTAGGTGCCATCGAGAAGGTTCCAACTCATAGCAATTCTTTACATGGCAGAGCAACACAATGCCCAGTCCGGCACCATCTCACAAGTGTTGCCATGCTTAAGGCCATGCTACTGTGTCAATTCATCTCATTGAGTGTTTTTCCCTTTTTGTGTTGACCCTGTACTCTATCCAGTATGATGTCTTTCTCCAAAATGTTCCCTACAGATAACATGTCGAAAGTATACCCCACAAAAAAACCTACTGCCCTCAAATCAGGTAAGGTTCAACTCCTAGCAAACCTGGAGATCAGAGTAGAACTGCCCCATAGAGTTTTCAAGGAGATCCTGGCAAATTTCAGCTGCTGGCTTTTTGGTTAGCATTGAACTTAATCTGCTAAGCCACTAGTGTTTCCATGTTGACAGCACATGAGAGGATGTCTCTTATCCTTGATTCTGACGAGCATTCTAGCTGTATTTCTTTAAAGATGTATTTATTCTTCTGCAGTCCATAGTATGCTTAATAGTTTTCACCAACACTCTACTTCAAAGGGGTCAGTTCTTCTTTAGTCTTCCTTATACATTTTCCAACTTTTCCTAGCACATAGATGATTGAAAATACCATGGTGTGAATCAGGTACACTCTAGAACTTAGAGTGACATCTTTGCTTGTTAATGCTTTAAAGAGATCTTTGGCAGCAGATCTGTCCAATGTAACATGTCATTTGCATTATTGACTGATGCTGCCAACGGTGTTAATTTTGGACCCAAGTAAATGGAAATACCTGACAATATCAATACTTTCTCCATTTAGTAAAAGAGATTTTTCTAAGATTGTATTTTGAATAATGTTTCAAAACAATAAAAGCTTATAGTAAGTCAGTCATTCTATAGCTGTTATTATCTTTCAGTTTTGGAACTTTAACTTAAAACCAATATTTAGTACAGGTAAATTAACTGACTTGAGGCATTATAAAAGTTTATTGGAGACAGTTTTTTAATAGCATTTGTTACTTACACATGTTTCATAGATGTTTCCTCCTTTTTTCCAGCAGGAAATTTCACTTAGTATACTCTTGTTTCCTATATAATACCTATAAGCAATATAACAAAAAAGAAATAAAATTGTGACTTAAGTTTGTATATTGCTATACTAAATCTCAGGCTCAGAATAAAAAAGATACCGTAATTTTTTTTTGGAAAAAATGGAATAGTCAACATAACAGATTTAAAAGAAACCCTCCAAGTCCACTAGTTTCTTTTTTGGCATATTCTGTAAAAAACATCATTTTTGCTAATATTTGGATGGCCAGTCTAGTTAGATATAGTACAGATTTTGAACCTGTAGTATCAAACAAAGGAGCCCCAGTGCCTCAGTTAAAGGTTTTGCTGCTAACTGATAGGTCTGTTCAAATACTTGTGTCACTTTGCAGAAGTAAGATGTGGCAGCTTGCTTCCATAAAGATTTCAACCTTGTAAACTCTGTGGAGTGGTTTGACCCTAGTAGAATCACTATGAGTCAGAACTGACTCAGTGGCAGTGACTTTGGTTTTGAGGTTTGGGTTTAGCACCAAACAGAAGGTCGAGCAGAAGGGAACCCTCAATAAAGATGTGTTCAATGAATAAATAGTTAACGGATTTTTGAAGGGTTCACTCAACAGTCATCCACGTGGTCACATACACTTTGGTAAACACTGGCATGCACATCAGAAATTATGTTAAATGAAGAGAACACATTATACTTGTTGCTGTGTAACTTACATTTTAGTAAAGGTAGAAAAACATTGACAAGTACATTAACAATGATAATAACAAAAAGCACACTTTGGTGACTGATAAGACAGTACACAATACTGGGGAAGCCAGCACCGCTTGTCCAAGGCAAAGTCACAGACGCTCCATAGAAACCTCTGAACTCCCTGAGGGACTAAACTACTATACTGAGGGCTGTGGAGACCATGATCTTGGGAAACATCTGGTTCAATTGGCATGATGTAGTTTATAAAGAAAATGTTCTACATTCTACTTTGGTGAGTAGCATCAGGTAGAGGTCTTAAAAACCTGCAAGCAGCCATCTAAGATTCTCCACTAGTCTTACCCTTCGAGAGCAAGGAAAAATGAAGAAAACTAAAGATAAAAGGGGAAGATTAGCCCAAAGTAGTAATGGACCACATCTATCACGGCTTCCACCAGACCAGACTGGATCTAGTACAAGTAGATGGTGTCTGGCTACCAACACTAACTGTTCTGACAGGGATCACATTAAAAGATCCTGGACACAGCTGGAGAAAAATGTAGAACAAAATTCTAACTAAAACAAACAAACAAAAAGACCAGATTTACCAGCCCTACAGAGACTGAATAAACCCGGAGAGTGTGGCCACTAGACACTCTCTCAGCTTTCTAATAAAAGCATTCCTGAGGCTCACCTCACAGCCAAAGATTGGACAGCTCCATAAAACAAAATGAGACTAAAGGGACGACTAGCCAAGGGTCAATAACTAGAAGGCAGGAGGGGACAGGAAAGCTGCTAATAGGCAACCAGAATTTGAGAATTGAGAGTGCTGGCCTGTTGTGCCATTGTAAACTAGTGTTTTAAAAATATGTATACTATACTAACTGCTTAATTAGGAACCAATTTGTTCTGTAGTCCTTCATCTAAAGTACAACTGGAAATCCTGGTAGTGTAGTGGCTAAGTGCTACAGCTGCTACAAAAGGTTTGCACTTTTAATCCACCAGGCGTTCCTTGGAAACTCTACACATAGCTCTACTCTGTTCTATAACACTGCTATGAGTCAGAATCAACTTGACAGCAATGATTGGGTAAAATACAATAAAAAATAAAGTAGTCAATGACCACAAAGGTAGACATGTATCTACATGCTACCTCTCCACTCTACCTCTAAAAGAAGATCTGAAGACCAAGCAGGCAATTATCCTGAAAAAAGACAGAATAAAAAGAAAGCAAGAAAGAAAGAGTGTGAAAGGAGGAACAGCTGAAGGGAGAAAAGAAAATGAGAGAGGGAGAGGCAGAAAAGGAAGACAGAGAAAGAAGGAGGAAGAAAGGAAATGCTTAAGAAATGCTTATTAATCCTGGAATAATATTTGTGTAGAAAAGTTTTACCTAGGAATCCTTTTCATACAATGATCTTGAGGCAGAGAACTGGAAAGGAATCAGGAAAGAAAAAAAGGAAAACAAATGATGTTTTGTCACTGTTGAAAATATATTCAATTCTGACAAGTGATGAAAAAATGTAGCATGCCCCCACCCAAAATTATGAATTAAATTTACAAATAGATTGTCTTTCACTGACAAGAAAAGATTAGTGAGGGCAGAGTAAAGAGTAGACTAAACACATGTCTCCCTAAATCCCTCCAGAAACCGGGACCTGAACTAATAATTAAAAGGACCTTTCTGAACACCTAGTTAGCCCTAGGAATGGCATAGGACTGTTAATTTGGACTTCATGCCACTGAATGGAAAACCTTCTCACTTTCACTGACCACACGCTTGGAAGTGCTGGCTTGCACAGACCAAAGATAACTCACCACTTTCATTTTTTTTCCTCTGTCTTAGCCAGCGGGCAGAGCTGGTACTTGACTAGCCACTAATCTCAGATACACTGCTGGTGGTATGAGCAAGCAAAATTGACATATTTTGAGAGCCCAGCTTTGAACTCAGTGCATCTCGGCACCCTTGGCCTCTCTTTGGGCCTCTGCCATGGAGTAGCCTGGACCCAGCCAGGTGATGAGCATGTGTGGGACACCATCTTGATCCATTGGGAGGCAGATATACCCATTGGGAGGCAGATATACCCATTGGGAGGCAGATTACCCATATGGAGGCCCCATCTGGACTTAGTACCTAGGCTAGGAGGCAGCACCTTCCCAGGGATGACCGATTTTCTGGTAGAAAAGTAGTATTCTACACAGTGTCAACTACGAATGGGGCCTGAAAGCAGACACCAGCAGGGCAGAAACGTTTCTGTATTTTGAGTTAGTTTATAACATCTGGGGTTCGATATAGAGGTGCTTACTTTCGCAATTGGGAAGAGGGATCTATACATCTGAAAGTCTGACTGGCTTTGGAAGTTGTCTGATACGTTTTACCTCTCATTTTAAGATGGAATAGAGAAACAATTGCAGTCCATCTTTACAGCATCTCTTCCAGCTTGTACTGACTCACACGATGCCTAAAAACAACAAACTCTGGAGAAAAGCATAACCAAGAAATCACCCATGCCTTTAGAAAGCACCCAAAAGAAAGCACCACAGAACTTCCCAGAAGAAGAAGCTTTTCTGAAAATATCAGAAGGTGAATACAAAAGGATTATATAGAGAGATCTCCTAGACCTTATACGAAATGCAGCAGAGCAAAATGAAAAGTTAAGCCAGCCATTCGATCTGGTGAAACACCAGTACTCTGAAATCCAACAGATCAAGAACAAAATCAAAGACATAGAAATTTCAATTCACAGCAAAAAAAAAAAAAAAAAAATAAAATAAAACAGAATGGAACAAATGGAAAGCAGAAATCAGAAAAAAGAAACTAGAAAAATGAAGAAGCATTAAGAAGCATGCGGGACTCTATTAAGAGGAACAACCTGTGATTAACTGGAGTTCCTGAGCAGGGTGAGACACCTGAGAACACAGAGAGTATTGTGGCTGAGCTGCTGACAGAAGACTTCCCAGAAATTATGAAAGAAGAGAATATCCAAGATAGATGTTGAATGCCACTCAATATAGATCTTAAAAGAAAGACTCCAAGACATATTATAATCAAGCTTAACAAAATGAACATAAGCAGAAACTCTTAAAGGTGGCATGACTCAAAGCAAAGCTAACATTCAGAGGGAAACCTTGTAGGCAGAAACCATGCTGGCACGGAGACAGTGGCATGACACATTCAAAGCCTTGAAGGAAAAGAACTTCCAACCAAGAAGTAGATATACTGCAAAACTATCTTTCAAATATGAAAATGAAATGAAAACATTCACAGATAAACAGAAACTCACAGCCTTGTAAAAACCAAACCAAAGCTACAAGAAATACTGAAAGAATCTCTTGGCTTGGAAGAACAAAGCCACTAACTTTATATTTTAGAAGCAAATACAAGGCACAGCTCCCAGAATCCTACTCAGTTAGGGAAGGCTTCAAATTCAATCAAAGCTATAATAGTGAAAGAAATAATCTAGTGATTACATCATGAAAACTATGATGTCATTATACTGAAAAGAGGGATGTACTACGGTCATTATAGTCGTTCCAGATGGAGAGGAAGTTGATAAGAATGTTAGTAATTGAAATTGGGTTTATACATAGTTCATTTAGGGGAAACATAGGGGTAGCTGTAAAGCACAATAACGATGAAATATATCCAATCAAGAAACGTAATGCAGCAGTCCCAACAACCACAAAACCAGCTCTGAAAAAGGTGAAAAATCAACTCACAAAGAAGAATGTCCCAGAACAGATTAATAAGAACAGAGAAAACATTAACACAAAAATAAACATATCACAATGGCAGTACTGAATACATATCTATCAGTGATCACATTGAATGTGAATGCACTGAATGCTCCAGTAAAGAGACATTGAGTGACATCCTAGATCAAAAGACATGACTCATCTATATGTTGCCTACAAGAAACTCACCTTAGACTTAATGATATGAACAAACTGAAAATTAAAGAACGGAAGAATATATACCAAGCTAACAATGAACAAAGAAGAGCAAGTGTGACAATTCTAACCTCAGATAAAATCAATTTTAATGTAAAATCCACCATCATGGACAAAGATGGACACTATTTATTCCTGAAAGATTCAATACACAAGCAGAACTTAACAATATTAGATATTGATGCACCTCATATTAGAGCACCTAAATACATCAAAGAAACACTGACTGTGCTTAAAAATGAGATAGATCACTCCACAGCAATACTGGGAGACTTCAACACTCCATTCTCAATACTGGACAAATCATCTAGAAAAAAACTGAAAAAAGACACAGAAGACCTAATTGCCACAATGAACCAACTAGACCTCACCGACATACACAGAATTTTCTATCCATCAGCAGACAACTACACCTTCTTCTCCAGTGCACATGGAACATTCTCCAGAATAGAAGCCAAAGCAGTTCTCAGAGCTCAGTTGATCTCCATTAATGCACACATCTGGAAGGAAGAAAGAAACCAAATTAAAGAACTAGCCCTACAACTTGAAGAAGTAGAGAGAGAACAACAGAGGAACTCCTCAGACACCAGAAGAAAACAGATCATAACGATTATAGAGCAGAACTAAACAAATTAGAGAATAGAAGAATAATTGAAAAAATTGAAAAGACCAAAAGCTGTTTTTTTTTTGAGAGATCAACCAAATTCACAAACCATTGGCTAAACTTACTAAAGAAAAACAGGAAACAAATAACCCATTAGAAATGAGAGGGGAGTTGTCATAATAGATCCAACAGAAATCAAAAATATCATAACAGAATACTATGAAAGACTATACTCTAACAAATTTGAACACTGACAGGAAATGGACAACTTCCTTGATTCCTGTCACCTACCAAAACTGTCACAAGGTGAAGCAGAACAACTTAATAAACCCATTACAAAGGAATAGACTGAAAAAGTCATCCCAACTTGCCAACCACAAAAAGCCCAGGCAAAGTGGCTTCACTGTAGAATTCTACCAAGCTTTTAGAGAAGAGTTCTCTCCAATACTACTGAAGCTGTTTCACAGTATAGAAAGGGATGGAACACTCCCCAATTCAGTCTATGAAGCCAGCATAACCCTGGTACCAAGACCAGGGAAAGATCTAACAAAAAAGGAGAACTACAGACTGATAGCTCTCATGAATCTAGATGCAAGAATTTTCAACAAAATTCTTGCCAATAGAATACAACATCATATTAAAAAAAAAAAAAAATCCATCATGAAGAACTTGGATTAATACCAGGAATGCAAGGCCGGTTCAACATTAGAAAAACAGTTGACATGAACAACCACATAAATAACACAAGAGACAAGAGTCACCTGATTTTGTCTAATGATGCAGAAAAGACATTTGATAAAGTTCAAAACCCATTCATGCTAAAAACTTTCAGCAAAACAGGAACAGACGGCAAATTGCTTGATGCAATAAGGGCCATTTATACAAACCAACTGCCTACACAATCTTGAGTGGAGGGAGACTGAAACAGTTTCCACTGAGAACAGAAACTAGACAAGGATGCCCACTGTCACTTCTACTATTCTGCATTGTACTGGAGGTTCTAGCCAGAGCAGTTAGACAAAACCAAGAAATACAGGGCATCTGCAGTGGCAAAAAAGAAGTAAAAATTTCCCTATTTGCAGATGATATAATTGTATACGCAGAGGATCCTAAAGAATTCATAAAGAAACTACTCAAACTGATAGAAGTTCAGCAAAGTCTCAGGATATAAAATAAACATAAGTAAATCAGTAGGATTCCTTTATACCAACAGTGAGATTATTAATGAAGAAATCACCAAATCAGTATCATTTACTATAGCCCCAAAGAAGATAAAGTATCTAGGAATAAATCTAACCAGAGAAATAACAGACCTTTACAAAGACAAATAGAAGAATTGTATTACAGGAAACTAAGAGAGACTTACATAAATGGAGAAACCTACCCTGCTCATGGATGGGAAGACTTAATGCTGTGAAAATGTCTATTTTACCCAAAGCAATCTACTTACATAATGTAATCCCAATACAAATTCCAGTGACTTTTTTAAGGAGATGGAGAAACAAATCACCAACGTTGTTTGGAAAAAGAAGCCCTGGATAAGTAAACACTACTGAAGAAGAACACACTGGAAAGTCTCTCAGTACCTGACTTTAGAACCTATTACACTGTCACAGTAGTCAAAACAGCCTGATACTGGTACAAAAAGAGACAGATCAATGGAACAGAATTGAGACCCCAGAGACAACACCATGTCCTATGAATAGTTGATATTTGACAAATGTCCTAAGACATAAAACTGGGGTAAAAACCATCTCTTCAACAAATGGTGCTGGCAAAATTGTATATCCATCTGCAAAAAATTGAAACACAACCCATATTTGACACCTTACACGAAACCAACTCAAAATGGATAAAAGACCTAAATATCAAATCCAAAAAGATAAAGCTGACCCAAGAAAAAGTAGGAACAACAATGGAATTTTTAATACACAACATAGACAGAATTCAAAATCTGTCAAACCACAAACAACAGAAAAGAAAATAGATAAATGGGAGCTATCAAGAATCAAACTCTTTGCTCATCTAAAGGCTTTATTAATAGAATTAAAGGCCACCTACAGAATGGAAAAAAAATGTTTGGCAACTGTATGTCAGACTGATGCCTGATCTCCATAATCTAGAAAGTACTACAAAATATCAATAAGAAAATGATAAATCACCCAGTTAAGCTATGGGCAAAGCACATGGACAGATACTTCTCTAAAGAGGAGATCCAGGCAGCTAGAAAACACATGCAGACTTGCATAAGATCATTAACTATTAAATTCAAAGCAAAACTACAGTGAGATACCATCTCACCCAACAACAAATGCTGGAGAGGCTGTGGAGTAATTGGAACTCTCCTACACTGTTGGTGTGATTGTAGAATGGTGCAACCTCTTTGGAAAGCAATCTGGCACTTCCTTGAAAAGCTGGATATAGATATACCATTTGACCCAGTAGTTAATTCTATTGCTTGGAGTATATCCTACAGAATCAAAGCCATTCACACCAACTGGTACATGCACATGAATGTTTTATTGCAGCACAGTCCACAATAGCAAAAAGATGGAATCAACACAGATGTCCAACAGCAGAGGAATAGATAGGTAAACTATGATATATATACTCAATGGAACATTATGCAATGATAAAGAACAACAATGATTTCAGGAAACATCTCATAACCTGGTTTCAACTGGAAGACATTATGTTGAGTGAAAGTAGTCAGCAACAAAAGGACAAATATTGTATGAAACCCCTAGGATAAGAACTTAAAAACAGACTCATGCATAGAAGAAAGGACTCTTTGTCAGCCGCAAGGGTAGGGAGGAAGGGAGGGCAAGGTGGGGAGGGTTTAGATTAGATAGTTGATAGAAATTTGGTTGGGTGAAATCTGGGACAGCACACATTAGAAAGAAGATCAGTATTAACTGGATTTCAACATAACATGATTACTCCTCCCATCTTAACCCAATATTACAAGGACAGAGTAGCTGGAGCCAGCCAGGGGCCAGGGAAATGCTCTCAGTGGAAATCAAGGCCAATTGGCACAACTAGCGTTTTGCCGATAGAGCCCTCTGCAGCCCAAATTGATGAGTGGCATCCATGGTCTTAAAAGCTGTAAAGTTGCCATCTGAGCGTACAGCAAATGGTCCCAACTCAGCAGGAAAGGATGATCACCAAGGACCAAAATGACATGGGCAAAAGAGAATCCAGAAGACAAACAGATCAACGTGAGTGGATGACTACATCGACCCGTGACCGGAAGAACCCGATCGTGCCAGACCGCCAACAGTGATAGCAGCGATGGTGCTCACAAAATTGAGTCTCAATGGTAACACAAGAATAAAAAGGAGTGCACCCTGAGATCTCCATTAAAAGACTACAACTGATGGTCTAGAGGTCTGGGAGTTCCCCCGGGAGCATAGCCCCTGGCCCTGATGTTGCTCCTGTCCATAAATCATAATGGAGGTCAACTCTTCAGACAGGAATGGATTGAACTTCGTGACACAGAGTGACCATACCATGTGTTCACTTTGTGGTTCTATGCATCTATAGGATGTTGTCCTACTGACTTCTTACTGGAGCAAGGGTAGTGGGTGGAGAGGAAGGACTGGGAGATTGTTGGAAGGATTAGACATGTATGGAGCAGACAGGAAAAATGTGCTGTCACCGGGCAGAGAGAATGGTGGGAGCTGCATATAGGTGGGCATCCAAATGTATATGGGAATGTACATTTTCATTCAATCATAATAAAAGAAAAAAGAAAAGAAAAGATTACTAGTAATTAGTGTCTGGTCATTAATAACATAAATAAAGTTAACCATATTTAACTAACTTCCTATATGGTTGCTATGAGTTAGACATGACTCAACGGCAGTGATTTTATATTAATTATATTGCAGAATTACTAAACCCTGCAATGGCATCTGAACTAGGTTGATTCGTGCTCCCCTCATCCCCCATTCATATCTACCAGGAACCTCAGAATGTAATATTATTTAGAAACTAGTTTCTTGAAGATATATTTAAGCAAAATTAAGTCATTCTGGATTATGGTGGGCCCTAAATCCAACATGACAGTGTCCTTGTAAACAGAGGAGTGTGCACACAGAGACACACATGGAGCCAGTACACCATGAGAAGGCAGAAGGATGATCCTACAAGCTAAGGAATGCCAAGCATCCAGCAACCACTAGAAGGTAGGAGAAAGACGTGAAACAGTTTCTCCCTCACCGTCTTCAGGAGTCAGTCTTACAACTTGAATTTGAAAGCCTTCAGAACTGTGAGTTAATAAACTTTGATTGTTTTAAGCCATGTAGTCTATGGGTGTTTTTATGGCAACCCTTGGAAATTAATATGCTATATTTGTGCATAACTGAGGAAAATATGGGTTAGAGAATAGTACAGTTATATAGACTTAAAACTGGCAGTAATGACAAATTTAAAGGATGTTCCTGATAAAGCCTTCCTTCTGCCTCCCTGTATTTTCAAATTAAAAATACAGATGTTGATCAAGATGTTATTGGTAGAGCATCTACAGCCTCCGGTAGGAAGTTGAACATTACCAGCTGTAACAGTCTCCTTACTCAGAATGCCAGTATACCTCTGTGTAAATGTTATCTTTTAATCTCTGTTTTATCTTTTGATATTGTACAGAACATGTTTAATTTCTCTTCTATGTGACATCCTTTCAAATATTTGTACAATGATATCATATTCAGATTCAGTCTTCTCCAGGTTAAACATTCCCTACACTTTCAGCTCTTACTCTTATTCCTCACCAACTTGGTTAGGCTTCTTGTCTTAATTAACCAGTGCTGCTGTGACACAGAAATATCACAAAAGGATGACTTTAACAAGGATAAATTTATTCTCTCACAGGTTAGGAGGCTAGAAGTCTGAATTTAAGGTGCTAGGTCCAGGAGGCTTTCTCTTGTTGGCTCTGGGGGAGGGTCATCAATGTTCCCCTATGTAGCAGCTTCTCAGTACAGGGACTCCACAGGGACCAGATGATGGGCTCTGTTCCTGGCTTTTCTTCTCTGGTAGTAATGAAGTTAGTCTCCTCTCTACTTGCTTGTCTTTTCCATGTCTCAAAAGAGATTAACTCAAAATACAACCTAATCCTACAGATTCAGTCCCCCCTCATTAACATAAATGCCTCTAATCCTGCCTTATTAACATCACAGAGATGAGGATTTATAATACACTGGAAATTTACAGCAGATCACAAAGTGTAGAACAACCACACAATATTGGGAATCACAGCTTAGCCAAGTTGACATACATTTTAGGGGGACACAATCAAATACATAACCCTTCTTTGCACACATTTAATCCTCATGCACCTTCAAATTTAACTGGAAGGAGTGACACAATTCATCTGTTCCAAGGATGAGTTGGACTATCTCAGGCGGTGCCCATTCTCTATTGTTTTGAACCTGGAACTGGACAATGAAATAGAGCTTGTTCAAGTACAGAGACCTCAGTCAGTAGACTCCGGGGTATTCAAGGTCTCTTGTGTGTTCATCTGGATCCATCAACAATAGTTTATTAATCATAAGAATTTTGTAAACATATGGATAAGTATTGTGTAATACTTAATATCAATTACTATTATATAACACTTAACACCAATAATCTTGGCAAACTAGTGCTGTTCTAGACCCACAAGTATAGAAGACATTGGTGAAGGAAGAATCAGATTAAACAAACAGCTCCAAATGCAAAAGTTCTACTAGGTATCTGATACTATGCAGTTTTCCTCATTAAAATTGTTCTGTTACAAATTTGCAAAAGTAGTGTCAACATAGTGAACCTGTGATTTTGGTTATGTTTTACCTCAATCAAAGTATTGACAATAGTTCATTGATCTGTATGAGTAAACTTGGCATAGGAGGACTGCCTATTAAGTTCACGAAATCAACTTAGAAAAAGTGCTATGTACCTCACTGCTGAATATTGCTACATCGCCTTGGAAGTACTCACCTGGGGCAGCCGATACCAACACCTAGTATACCCTTCAAAGCAATTTTGGAACTCTTTTTCTAGAATGGCCGTTGGAGCTGTTGTCGTATTACCCCTGATGTCCTGAATGTCATCAAAATGTTTCCTTTTCAATATTCCTTTATCTTCGGGTAAAGAAAAAAGCCATTAGGGGACAAATCAGATGAGTAGAGAGGGTGTTTCAATACAGTTATTTGTTTACTGGCTAAAATCTGCCTCACAGACAACTATAAGTTCGTGAACTTGACACTTTGCCACTGCGCACAATGAACATTCCAGAAAGGATTCCAAAATTACTTTGAAGGGTGAACTAGGCACTGGTATCTGTATGTTACTTCCCAGGGCAAGTACTACGAAGGTGACCATATTGATACTGAACAATGAAGTATGCAGCACTTAGAAAAATTAGGTTAATGGACTTGTCAGACCACATATGTATGTGGCAGAGCAATTGTCCTGGATGGCACTGTGTCCCCCAAAAATGTGTGTATCAGTTTGGCTGGGCCACAATTTACAGTACTGAGTGATTTTTCCCATGTGTTTTGAATGCTGCCCCTATGACTTGATGAGGGAGAATAGGCAGCAGTTGTGTTGGTGAGGTCAGACTCAATCTATAAGCTTGTGGGATATAAAAGAGAGAAATGAACAGAGAGGGTTGGGGATCTCACATCACCAATAAAGCAGCACCAAGAGCAGAGCTTGCCATTTAGATGTGAGGTCCTTGCACCAGGGTGCTCTCATACTGAATTTGGATTTGTTACTGGACTATGATAATAAAACGAATTTGGATTTCCAGCTTATAGGACTATGATAACAAAATTTCTCTTTTTAAGGCCATCTACTTTCTGTTAGAGCAGTACCAGCTGACTAGGAGAGCAATTTAGGGAAAAAAGAAAAAGGGGGAGGGGAAACCCTGAAAAATGTCACCAAGCTATTTATTTATAAACTGATCATTAACAGTTTGTTATACTCAGTCCAGATTTGACAAATCTTAGGCTTTTCACTGAGCTTTAGAATCCATCCTAAAAAGTGCATTAACCCTGAGCACATCTGACTTTCATATAAAAAATTATCATGTCTCTTGACTTTAGTTTCTCCACAATTCTTTGATTTAGTCACCTTTGAATTATACATTGACTACCAAAGCTATTATAGTCTCTCTCAGTGTAGTTTGTATTCATATATTACCTTTCACTGGTAAGTAAAGAAAGACATGAAGGAAAAATTAATATGTAGATGAATTAAATGAGCATTTGATGAGCACTTGGGTTCTGTGAATGATAATGTTCAAGTAAATCAGAGCCTTGAAATTTCACCAAGCAATTCTTACAAATTGGATAAAGCTAAATTTTATTGAATTTGTAATAGTTAATCATTTTAGGAGTATACAATAAGGTTGCCAGTGGGAATTAGGAGGTTGAAGGGTCAGAACAGACACATGATTGTTCTTCATCATAGACTGGACATAAACTCTTAAGAACCGTAGATTTCATTAACTCCTGAAATCCTGATGAAAATGAAGGGATATTCTAATGACCTTTTTATGAAATATTAAAAATATACATATATGTACTAGGAGAAGGAGGATCTTTGAGAATGACTATGGCTTGTGTGATAATCAGGCTGATTTTAAGGTTGTCCTCACAATTGTAATAATTAAGAACTATCTTCAGTAAGTAATAATGCCAGGTTGTGAATTTGAAAGCCAAATGTCTGTCAATCATTTTGCATCTGTAATCATTTTTTCTCATACAAGTGCTATAAGGTAAATATTTTTCTAGTAATTTTTATAGATGATGAAATTACAGCCAAGTTTAAAAAAATATTATTTGGAAGCTATATTCACCTAGTCACTCATACAAAATACCCCGCAAGTTAAATCACCCACTATAAATAAGAAGTAAAATTTTCCGAGGTATTTCTTCACCAGTGCCTCCACCCTGGTCATCAAGTCGATTCTGACTCATAGCAACCCTATAGAGAGAGTAGAACTTTCCCCACAGAGTTTTCAAGGAACACCTGGTAGATTTGAACTGCTGAACTTTTGGTTGGCAGGTATAGCATTTAACCACTATGCTACCTGTGAACCATTTATATGTTGCCGATACATTCCTTGCCTATGTCCTTGTAGGTGTATTTGTTATGTATATATCAATAAGTTAGGATATACAGATAATTCCCTATGCATGTACATGTATTGGAAATCCTGGTGTCATATGAGTGGTTAAGTGCTACAGCACCTAACCAAAAGGTTGGTTGTTTAAATCTACCAGGTGCTGCTTGGAAACTGTATAGGGGTATGAAAGCAGTCCTACTCTGTCTTACAGAATTGCTATGGGTAGGAATCAACTCAAGGGCAAGTTTTTGTTTTGTTTTGTTTGGCTTATGAAGATAAATTTTTAGAGTTTTTTTTTAACATAATGGAATCAAACTATATGTATTCTTCGATATTTTTTAAATCTGACAACATTTCATGTACACCTTGGATACTCATGTATGCACATACATATATTCATTCTTCTAAACAAATACAGTGTATTAATATATAGATGTCTCATACTTTACTGAACAACTTTCCTATTGATGTCAATTTAAGTAGGTTGTCATTTTTCATTAAAATATAAAACTCAACAAACGCTATCCGATATCTGTTTTCCTATATCTTATTTATTCATGTTATTAATTTTGTGAAATATTTACAGAGAAATGTTAATTCATAGTGTTTAGGAATATATATATATGTGTACATACAAAATCTGTCTTGTAAAATGTCATCCCAATATTTAGTCCTATTATGCCTACATCAGAGTATCTTTTTTTATTTCCCTGGCTTTCCCCCCAAAATAAACATCATTATATTTTCCTTATTAAACTGTGCCAATTTGTAAGTCAAACAAAACTGACAGCTCATTGCTGTGTTGATGTGTTTTTCAGAGAAACCATTTATGTTGTTTAAAATCAGCCAGCACTACGCAAATCTCAGTCTAAGCATCCATATTCTATTCATGGATACAGAACATAAGATAATGGGATTTGCCTGAGGAGAAAATGGCTTTTGATGGCTATTTCAGTAACACACAGTGTAATTATAGAACAGAAGTAACCAAAAATAACAGCAGATTATCTGACTTTTTCTGGTCTTGGCATTTTAGATCCTCTCCGTTTATTTCTCTTTGAGATGGTTGAGAGCTAGATCTAAAAAACATGAAGATATATGAATCTAATCTTATTTACTCTTCCCAAATAAAAATTGTTATTATTATTATTTTACCCTTAAGGTCTCCATGAGTCGGATCTGACTCAACTGTACTTGGCTTGGTTGGCTTGAGAAATATATAAACTAAGAAAACAAAACTCTTTTAGGCAAAACAAAACATTTTGAACCAGTGTTGATGACATGGTGTAGAATATGTGGAAAATGGGGCAATACTGCATGAAAAAGTTCGATGAGGTGCAAAACCCTCACAGAAAGAAAGTTAGGCACTCATTTCCATTTTCAGATTACTGAAGGCACCTTGAGATCTCTGTGATTTTCCCTGTTAACATAGATGGCATGACTGGAAGTAAGAAAACTGTGCAACCATCAGCAAGTAAGCTAAACCCGTCGTGGCTAGTAAATTAGGAAAGATAAGGAAGCAAAGTTTACCACGCAAATAGAAACTGATAAAGGAAAGAAAGCAATCACTTGCCCTCAACATTGGTCACCAAAAAATGAGTGCAAAAGAAAAGCATTGAAATTCGTGCAGCTGTAAGTTTGAGGTTACATTTGCCATGCATGTAATGTGTTTCTGTTCTGCCTGCAGAAATTTGACCTTAAGAACCACCATTCAGAAATAACAATGATTTAGAGACACTTAAAATTAGTGAAAAACTTAGGAGTTTCACATGAACACTTAGTTTGCTCAGCAAGCTAAGGCAAAATGTATATATCTTTGTAAAATATCCTTGGAATACCTGAGCTGCATATTTGGAGGATAGAAACACCCAAAAGCAAAACTGCCATTGTCCACATATGGATACACACACACACACACACACACACACACACACACACACACACACATACACACACACCCCTAGTTAGCTATTGAATTTCTCCTTACATTTATCTTATGCATATATTCATAAACCAGTCATGTTTGTAAATGGAATGACTTTATTTAGCTACATTTCAAAAATTAAGTCTCTTTCTGATGATTTGACTCTGACTGTATACTCTGGGTGCACAATAACTGAGAAAATCTCATTCTCAGTGTTTCAAGTTTTTATGTCTTTCTGTCTTATGACTTTCTGTCTTGATAATCCACTGATTATGAGAATAGGAATCTGTCCCTTGAAGGAGGTCACTTCAAGATCTGGAGTTTTGGATCTGAATACTAGTCTTTTGGCAGACCTCTTTACTTCAAAATCTTCCTAATTCTATGAGAGGACCTCTGAGTATCACATGCTGTGAGATTTTCAATGGTGTTTTATTGATCACCAAAGGTGAGGAAAACAGTAGAATCATGGGTTTTTAAATCTTTTAATTTCTCAAAGGAGAGGCTGATGGATTCAAACTGCTGACCTTCTGAATTTAAGGAATTTGATTAACCTAAGATTACTTTCTTTCCTAAATTCAAACTACCACTTTAACAATACAAGTTTTCCCATTTAATATATATATATATATATATATGAAAGGATGGATTTTTCTAAAAGATTAAAACCCTTAAAATTTGAAATAATGGATGTATGATTTGTTTCATTATTCCAAACTACTTAATAAGAAGCTGCAGCTAGCCATACTTGCTATCCAAATTGATATATAGCCCCCATGGATAGTTGCACCTCTTTGTCTCGGTTGGGTGCAGAGGAGTCATGAAAATACCATTCATGTGTCCCGCCAAAAATCTCTGTGGCAATTTTGCTGGCCGTGGTTCCTGGTATTGTGTGATGTTCCTCCATGTTGGAAGTCCTGCTTCTATGATGTTAATGAGGGTGGATGGGCAGAGAGCAAGAGTCAATGTGTAAGTTTGTGTTTTGTGTTGAAGTGGTCTCTTAAGATATAAAGGAAATGGAAGCAAGCAGAGACATTTGCGGGACCTCATACCATCAAGAAGCTGCTCTGGGAGCTGAGCACATCTTTTGGAAAGGAACAGGGTCCCTGTGCCTCAGAAACATCTATGGGAAGATCCACAACAAGGAGCTTCCTCTGGTGCCAGCAGAGAACTCCTCCCCCTGGAGCTGGCACCCTGAATTTGAACTTTTGGCTTACTGGACCGTGACAAATAAAATTTATCTTTTTAAAGTCACCCACTCATGGTATTTCTGTTAAAGCAGCACTAGCTGACTAAAACAATGGGCACCTCCAAAAGAAAAATCAACACTTCTCTCATCTTTCATTCCATCTTCCCCATATTGTTGCAGAGAAGGCACCTCATCATTGCAATATCTACCTGTGGAATCGAATGGATACTGTGCCTGAAAGATAGAAGTTTAAATGCCAAAGAGAAAAATGTAACAATACAAGCTTAGTAAACAAACAAACAAATAAAAACATTGCCACTGAGTTGATTCAGACTTGTAGAGACCCTACAGGATAGAGAAGAACTGCCTCATAGTGTTTCCAAGGAGCACCTGGTACATTCAAGCTGCAAACCTTTCAGTTAGCATCCATAGCTCTTAACGACTATGCAACCAGGTTTTTCGTAACTTAGCAAAACAAAAAACAAACAATCAAAAAAGAAAAAAAGGAAGAAAGAAACCAAACACACAGCTGTGGAGTAGATTCTGACTCATAGCAACCCTAAAGGACAGAGTAGAACTAATGCTTACACATTCAAAGCAGTGCCTGGTGCATTCAAACTGCCAATCTTTTGTTTAGTAACCACAGCACTTCACTGCTACACCACCAGTGTTGCCATAAACTTAGTAGTGGGGACTTTAAAGCAAACATGTCACTTAAAGGACTCAAGTGCCCTTGACTCCAGCCATGGTGATTTCAGTTGCCTCATACTCATGTGAATACTGTACAGTAGATAAGATTGAAAAACTGGTGTCTTTGAACTGTAGTGTTGGCAAAGAATTCTGAATATACCTAGGACTGCCAGAAGAATGACCAAGTCTGAACTGGAAGAAGTACAGCTAGAATGAGTCTTAGAGGATGGCAAGACTTCCTCTCACATACTTTGGACATGGTTTCAGGAGAGACTAGTCCCTGCAGAAGAACATCCAGTTTGGTAAAATAGAGAATCAGTGAAAAGGAGGGAGATTTTCAGAAAGATATTTGCACAGTGACTACAACAATAAGCTCCAACACAATTGTGAGGATGGCACAAGACAGGACAGTAATTCATTCTGTTTTACACAAGGTCACTTGGCAATGACAGCACAAGCATGAAAGGTGAAACAGAGAAGACTGTTCACCAGGGAAGAAATGCACGTGTTGGCATTCTCAGGTGATTAGCCATGAAACCAAGTTAAGTGTCTATATACTGCAGCGTATTTGTGAGCCAGAATTGACTCGATGGCAGTGGGTTTCATTTTGGGGGTAAGGGTAGGCGTACCCACTCTATTTACCTCTTGTTGCAATGGAATAGAGTGGAGCCCTGGTGAAGCAGTGGCTAGGAGACGGCTGCTGACAGTAAGACGGGCGATTTGAACTCACCCGTGCTCTTTGGAAATGCTATAGGATAGTTCTATACTGTCCTATAGGGTGGCTATGAGCTGGAATTAACTCAATAGGAATGGTTTTTGTTACTGCTTTTTAAAATTACTATAAGGAACCCTGGTGGCCTGATGACGAAGAGCTTGGCTAACTCAAGGTGGGCAGTTGAACTCAACAGTGCTCCTCAGGAGAAAGGTCTTGTTAATTGCTCCCATAAAGAGTCCAAAAAAATCCCAAACTAAAACCACTGCTATTCAGTCAATTTCAACTTTGCCTGAATCTATAGGACAGAGTAGAACTGTCCTAGGGCTTCCAAGGCTGTAATCTTTATTGAAGCTGACTGCCACATCTTTCTCCTGCAGAGCTACTGGTGGTTTGGAACTGCTGACAATTCGGTTCGCAGCGGAGCACTTATGTACTGTTCTACCAGGCTCTTTTTGGTAAAGATTATAGCCTGAGAGGCCCTATGGGGCAGCTGCACTTTGTTAAGTGCGGCCCCTATCAGTCAAAATCGACACAACAGTGCACACACCAGGCTTCTACTAGCATTGTTCACAGACTTCAGAGAATGCTCTCCCAAACAGGAGCAGCAGTGTTTTTGTGTTCGTTTGTTTGTTTGTTTGTTTTTGGATTTTTTAAATAAGTGGACAAAATGAAAAAAGAACATATTCTATACTTGTATAGTACAACAAAAGGGTAAGTGCCTGTACAGACAGCAAATGCTATCTCAGAATAGAAACAGTTCCATTGTCTCAGAGGTATTTCATTTCAAATGGCTAGTGTGGGTACACCTTTTACCTTCAACACTGATTCATTTATTGTAGACAGTCTAACAGCTGTCAGATATTTTAGAAATAGTGTTAATACAGGCAAACACTAGAAAATCTTTAACGCTTAACAAGAGGAAAATTTTACGGAGTGTGAAAAAAAAGTCCCACTGCATTCATATCTTCATTTTTCCCCCAGTGATTTTTATGTTCAAATGACTGCTGTGATTTTAATACTGAGACACTCTGTTCCCTCAGACCTTGGAATGAGAGTGATTAGAGTTTTAAAGTAATACATAAAATCCTTTATCAGAAAGATTTACAATTGTCGGAAAATCTTTAAATTGCAGCTATTTTACTTTCCAAAGGTTTGTACTCTGAATTCACCTTCATTCAAACGCAATTGATGGAGAATAGAAATGTAAACAAACACATAATTTGTGTTATATTTTTCCTGATACAGGGCAATAATTATACACAGAGGTAGATTTTTTTTTCCAACTTCATGAATAACCCCTCACAAAATTTCTGTATAATTGTTATAATAGGAGGAAATTGAACACACAGACTTTTAAAAAAATCATCTGCTAAACATTTCAATGTGAATACAACTCCAAAAGCATCCTATTAAAGGATAAATTTCTTGATTAAAAAGATAAATTTAAAATAAATCTAACCACTAATCACTCACAACACACACACAAATCATAGGTTATTTGCATGTGGATGCGTACATATCCAAAGCAAATATTTGAGTACCTGTGGTGTATATTGCTGCTTAAGAAAGAAATGGTGAGTAGATGGACATGTGAAACTTTCTCCTGCCTTCCAGGCACCTATATTCTAACAAACGCAGAAGAGGTCTCAGCCCTTAAAGAACGTATAAGCTAATTAGAACGTTAAACTTGATATAAGCAAATAAAATTACAGAGCAAGTTACAGTTTGCCTGTGTAGTGGAAAACTTGTCTACCATAGAAATTCCAAATGAGTTGACTTGTCAGAACAGGCTTCATGGGAAAGGTGAGACTGAGCTGGTTTGAAGAATGTGTAATACACATAAAGTCTGAGATGTCAAGAGAAATAAAAATTTCTTCAGGGTAGGCAGTAGTGGTAAAACCATATTCTCTGAAAACACAGAAATGTATAGCAGGGAAGTCCAAAGTCATAACTGAAAACTGAGTTATGAGGACTTGAATACAGAGCTTAACCAAAGAACAGATTATATTTCTCATAAGTAATTTGAGATGAACATCCCAGGGATGGTACAATAGCTTTAAGACACAATTAGAACCTTAGTGCATCTTGCATTTTGTATTTCCAGCCATAACATCTTTAGTTCTGCTGGTTACAACTTAGCTGCTGGGCAGAAAGCAGAGCCCCTGTGTTCCAAGCTAAAGAATAACAAATAGAAGTCTTGCTCTCCTGAGACAACTATGCACTATATTCATTTCCCACTAGTCAAAAGCAGGTCATGTGTTCACCTGTAAGACTAAGGGACTTGGGAACCATGTTTTGGTTTATTTTATTATCATCTTTCAGCATCATCATACTTAAATCTAAGGAACAAAGGGACAATATGTCTTGGGAAAGCAACTTGAAGATTCTGTTTAAAATATGTCTAAAAGAAAGTTAAACAATAGAAGCAATATGACATGTAGTAAGAGCTTCTATATATTTCATAGCAAGTCAATTGAACAGAGAAGAGGTACTTCATAAAACTAAGCCTGACAACAGTAGTTATGATGATACAGAGAGGAACTCATGGAAGGAGGGACGAGAAGAACACAGAGGCCCTCTGTAGCTTCGTAGATGAAGTGATGAAGGCCTATGCTTGCAGACGGAGAGAAGGAATGGGGAACAGTAGTGAAGAGACTCCCACATAAGTGTCAACTCTATATGATCCCAGTATATAGATATAGGTGTTGAAGGAAAAAAAAATATACATATATATATATAAATGCACTTTCCAGCTTGTAAAAGATGCTCATAAGACTAGTTTTCCATTTAAGAAAAGAAAACACAGAAAGAGTAAGACAGCCTTCGAGGTTCATAAAGCATCAGTGACACATTCATGACAAAGCTCAAGTTTTCTAATTCTTAGGCCAGAGTGGTTTTCAGATAGCAGTCCCTCATATATACAAACTATGGCATTTTCAATCAGCTCATATGCATGTGAAAGCTGGACAGTGAATAAAGAAGATCAAAGCAGAATCAATGCCTTTGAATTATGATGTTGGTGAAGAATACTGAATATACTATATTCTGCCAGAAGAACAAATAAATCTATCTTGGAAGAAGTACAACCAGAATGCTCCCTAGAAGCAAAGATGGTTAAGACTTCATCTCACACACTTTGGACATACTATCACAAGCGACTAGTCCCTGGAGAAGGACATTACGCTTGATAAAGTACCAAGTCAAGGAAAAAGAGGAAGATCCTCAATGATATGGACTGAGTCAGCAGATACAACAATGCCCTCAAGTGTAACAACAATTGTGAGGTTGGCACAGGAATTTCCTTTGGTATTGTAGGAAGTTTAAGGTCAATATGAGTTGGGGTCAACTCTACAGCAATGGATTGGAGTTGCGTGAAGTTTAGGAAGCTGAAAGCTTGGGTCTAATAAACTTTAGATTATTTTTATTACTGTTTCTTTTATTACAAAATAATTGCTGTGTACTTCTTTTGTCATATTATAAGGGCATTGGTGGAAGTAACACTTCCCGCTTGCAAAAACAAGAAGTAAATAAGATAAGATGCATAGGCTCCTTTTAAAGATTAGAAAGTGAAGAAAATTGTTGTGTACTGATAGAGATCAGCCAGGCCAAGTGCCATCCAGTCGGATCCATTAGAGACTGAGAATATCTTAATTTACATATTTATCAAAAAATGTTGCTGTAAGCAGATAAATTGTTACAGAGAGTTTATTTTAAAAAATGGTACTGGGACTTGGATAAAATGCCATTCAATTTTATAGTATTTATTTGTTAATAAACTATTATGTATATTATTCAGTATTATAGTGCTCTCCTTATCTCTTACATTCTCCCAGCTCATTCATCTCAAAGAGAGAAAACATTTCACATAAGTGGTGAACTGATTCAGGCAGTCTGCCACTAGGAAGAAAGTGACACAGACATAGGTTTGTTCTTCGTACTCATTCTCTTATTTTTGTCATCCACTTTTCTTCAAAAGGTTACCTGATGTTATCTTGCTCTCCGGGTCTTTCTGCTACAGAAGCCAACTGAGGTAACCATGCACCACTAGTTTTCCAAATCTCCATGCTTAAATAATCTTACCCAGGGGATTTTTTCTCTCTCACTTTCTTAAATCTTTGCATTTCTTCCTGAAAATGAGTCAATAAATCCTGAGTTAAGGTGTTTACTTTCCACATTGATTTGATATACTATCCTCCTAGATATCCTTTTCCTTTTAATCATGTGAAATCAACAAAAACCAAAGCTATTGCTGTCAAGTTGACTCCAATTCATCACATCCCTATAGGACACAGTAGAACTGTCTGTAGGTTTTCCAATAAGCACCTGGAGGATTCCAACAGCCAACTTTTTCATTAGCAGCTATACATCATCAAAGTATCTTTTAATCATATAGTTAGTGACATAAGCAAGACAGGATTTCAGACTTACCAGGGTGGTAGCTATTGCACACTTTTCTCCTAAGTAAGTACAAATCACATGTCATATTTTTCTATAATCAAAAATATTTCTAGATTATCCACTATAGACAAGAAACTACATTTCAAGAAATGTAGACAAGGTCTTTCCTCTCATAGGGCTTAATGTGTAGTGGGAAACTAGACATGAGTGACATAAAGAAATAGAAAACTGTATCCTGTGATCAATTTTACAAATTAAAAAATCACAGGATTCTATGAACAATCTTATATGTGAAACTTTGGAGGGAGCAGATGGACAGAGAGCAATTTACTAACGTAACTTTCTGTTCTTAATATAAGAATCTTTCTCCTTCTTCTACTAGATCTTCCAATTAATATGCATACCTAGTCACTTATACTTCATGTTGTGAAATTAGATCTTACAAACTTTATGCATTCATACTAACATCTTGCATTTTCAGCTAAAACAGTCATTCCTACTAATGTATAATTCATTCTGAAGACTGTGTATGGACTGAAGCCTAAAGAATTTAGAGAAAATGTAGAAATAACATAAGTAGCAAATATTTCCTAACCCTATATTGGAAAAACAAATTCTGAAATTGATAAAGTACATTTTAGATTATGGTTTCAAAATTACTAAGAGCATAGACTAGTTTTTCCTCATGTTCATCAGTGATTATCATGTTTAGAAAACCATGTCTTTCTAAAGCTCCTAATTTAAACGAGTTTGGAAAAGTAAACAAGAGGGTATACACAAGCCACAGAAATGATTAATTAAGGAGTTAGCAAATAGGTCTTCTGAGTGATGGTAAGGTTGAAGGAATTGAAATAATTTAGCTTGCAGGAGATACAATTTAGTGGTAATTATTAATAGTCTTTGAATGTGTAAAGGATTAGTAAGAAGGAGGGTGGTAACCAGATGTTCTTGATTTCCACAGTGGAAAGAACGAGATTAAATCATCTTAAAATGCAGCCAGAGAGATCAAGGATAGACATAAGTTTCAGAGGATAAGAGAAGGTAAGCACAACAGCAGACCACCAAAGGAAATTATGCAGTCTTTGCCATCTGCCTGATACTGTTTCGGTACAGACCCGCTTCAGGGCCCTTCTTGAGTATCTGCATACAAAATTCAGAACAAGATTTCTTGGGAGGAGATTAATTAGAAACCAAACTGTAATAAGATTTAAGAAGTTAGAGGAGGAACAAATGAAGAGATTTCAAAACAAGAACAGTGATTTCATATTTTGTCCTCAGGAAACAGAATAGAAATTGAATCCAAAGTTGGCTGAACTCATGTCTGAAAACGCAACTTCTTTATTGTAGTATCCAAGATTAGTTGGAGGTCAACCCTTCCCCAGATACCAGTAGGGAGAATTGTGATTGGTAAACTCTTGTTATCTGTAAATTCTTCAACAAAAGCAAAACTTAGAAAGGTTTTCATTTTTCTAGAATACAATTTCATTCAACAGGCAATGTCCAAGTTGCACATAGATGCCTCACTCTTACATAGATGCCTCACTCAGGAATCATGCACCTTGACAGCACTCAGCATGTGCCCTTTACTTGAATCTTTTATCAACAAACTTAGTAAGGCAAAGTTTAGTTTATTTGTCTTTCCTTTATAAGTTAGTGATTAAAAGCTGAAATCACCATAGCAAAACAGGACCAAGAGCTTGAATTGAAATGCACAACATATGGAGTCTATCCAATATCATACGAGATGATAATAAAAGCTATATTTTATTCCTATTGTATATGAAGAAATGAAGTAAAAATATTATGCATATTGTTTTATTTAATCCTCACAACAACCCCATGGGTTGAGTATTTTCGTTACCTGTAATTGACAGAAAAACAAATGTAAGACTTCAGTTAAAAAAAGTAGCTTGCACAAGGTCACTTACACAATAAAGGTTGGTTTCTATAGGGAACCCAAAACCAAACAAAACCTGGTGGTGTTGAGTCAGTTCTCATTCAGTGACCCTGTAGAACAAAGTATGGTTTCCAAGTAGTTGTTGATGGATTTGAACTGATGACCTTTTGGTTAGCAGCACAGCTCTTAAGCACTGCTATAACAGGGCTCCAAGGTGTGTTTAACTCTTCCGACTCGACGGCACTTGGACTCGGCTTACACATTATCAATCACTACAAAATGCATTTATCAAAATCCAATAAAATTTATAACACTCTGTTTTCCTGCCATCTGCCAAAGACAGGTGCCATCAATTCCTGCCAGCTAGGTGCTATAAATGTCTTTTTCTGAGAAGAAAATAAGAAAACTAAAATCATAAATTATTACCACCTCTTTACTAGTTCAATGTCTTCAAAATTAATTAAGTTTTGTGAAACTTATTCAGTTGATAGGATTATTACTTGCATCTGTTAACCTTTGAAATTTCTCATGGACATCAATTGAACAAAAGTCTTAATTACTCAAATGTGTAACATGAGAGAGACACGACAAACTTAAATTGAAATAAGAGTTCCAGTAATGATCAAATACTTTGTAAAACATGAGCAGTAGGGAAAAAAAATTTTTAAGGGATTCTTAGACCAATTCAGTAAGAAAAAATTCATCAAACTCAGGATGAAAAACAATTTTTCTTCATCACTTAATATTGTATTGCCTCTGTAATCTTCCCTGTATCCATCATTTATTACTGTCACTATTCATGGTTGAGCCTTTTAAAAGTACTTAGAATGCTTATTTTTCATAAAATGAATCTCCTTACTTCTCATATCATCTTTATTAAATAGCATGTACACATTCTCCTTGGCTTGATTTTTTTCAAAATTTCTTGATGATTTCCCATGTGAGGCATAAATAATTAATATAGTTATCATTGTTGATGTCAGCTTTCTTTTCCCTTATGGAGGATATTTTATGTGTCAAGAACTACAGTAAACACCTGGTACATTCTATTTCACTTAATCTCCCCAAATATGTTGAAATCTATATTGAATTATCAAATTTTATTGATGAGAAAATGAGGCTTGGAGAGAGTTCCATAGATTTCCCAAAGCCATAAGACAGCTGTAGAACTTGTATTCAAACAAAGTTTTGCTTTACAGCTTCTAGAATAAACTTTAAGCTCACTGTTGCAGCATACAACAATGTTAGACACTGTCCTGACGCCTTGGAGTTCACATTTCTCAAAGCATTGACACATACTCAGCTTCATCTCTTCCTTAACATCTGTACTTCTCCCTCCAACAGGAAGACGCTGAACATTTCTCTGAATTATAACACCATTTGTGTGTATTTCCCGTCTGTAACCTTCTGTAGTTGTTGAATTACACAGATTACGTCTCTTTAAAGGCTGAACTACATTTAAGAGGGCAGGATCAGTGCCTGACTCAAATTTGCATGTTTTAGAGAGGATAGATTGTGTCTGGCTAAAAACAATTATGTTGTATTTGCTTCTGAATGAACAAAGAAAATAGACTTAAACTATTATTGGGATTTTAGTTATACCATAGAAATATTGACAGTAAGAGGTGATAGATGTCCAATAGCTAATCAAGAAGAAATTGAATTTTAGACCAGTTGAGGATCTTAATAAAAGAGATGGACTTTTATTTTCCATGATGTTTTACAAGCGGTCCTACTGGAAGAATAGGGAATGAGACTTAAGATTATTGAAAGGTGCTTCTCAATTCTCTAATTTTAGGAACTAATCCAGAAATGTGGACCAACTGAAATGAACTAAGCAGAAAATTTAAAAGAAAACATCTACTTAGAACATATCACAATGTTTTTATCCTTTTGTGAGTGATGCAAGTGCCTCCATGGATTCAGAGAAATTTCCAAGTCTGACTATTGCTTATACACTCATACAAATCTTCAGGGATGAATCTGACATTCCGTAAAAATTTTACATCCATATTTGAGCTTGGAATGAAAAGATAGGAGAAAAAAATGCTCATGTTATTTTATTGCTTCCCCTTTTCTGTTCAAGGCAAAAGCAGAGCCCTATGAGAAATTGGACATGGAAGTAAATTAAATATGTTAATACAGGTTGTAAAATTTAAAATCGTTTGCAATGCAGGCTGAGGCTGAGGAAAGCAGGAGTTATCTAACTGACACTATTTAACTTATAGAGTCCTTGCCTATTTCTTTGCGTGGAGATGTTGTTGAGAGTGCAGTACTGAATGATGATGAAGTAATATTAAAGGCAAGCCTCAGCCGGGTTCCCGGTAGGAAACATGCTTTAGTCACAAGTAATAAAGTAAACACAGAAGCTGCAAAAATCCATCACCGGAGGAAAGCAATAATTTAAATGAGTGATAAAAAAAGGCATTTCATCTATGCATGATAAGAAACCACTGAACAAAACAAATTATATACCACACCAGAATGGCTCGCTGCCCAAAGAAATTGCAAACAGTTTATGATGAAGGAGAAGAGAAAACTACAGAGACATAGAAATAAAAACAAAGTGCTCCTCATACAAAGAATGCCAGGGTTTAGTTCCCGAAAACCCCACACAGGGTAGTCTACACAGTTACGGGAAATACATGCTAGGAATTCATAGTCTTCGGTGATGAATATCTGCGGTCGCTTTTTGTATGAGAAAACAATGTCATCAAAGAGGCATAATTTGCAATACACAAAGACTCTGGGTAATATACCTACTATATTATACCAGTGTCTCTGAGAGTCACTATTTTGTTCAAGTAAAGTCCCAGTGCTTAGACCAACATATGGAATGACATTTGGTGTATACAGTGCTATTTGCTGTTGATAACCATTCCTATTTCTAGGTGCTGCAAGCCTGAGATATTACAAGACAAGTTTCCATGAGGATGACTAAGAGCAGAAATATTTAGTGATTGTTTTCACTACTTTATAGTAAGTCAATGCCGGTTCCAAGACAAAGCTAAATCTCTTGAACTCGTCATACATTATATGTCATAAATGTATGTTTTTGTCTTTTTTTTCTGTCGCTGTTTTGTTATTATGGTATGATTATTTATAGAAGAATCCTTACAATCTCAGTATCTAAAGAAAAGGAATTCAGAAATAGGAAAGTTTTCATATCACCATATTTTAAAAATAAATGTTCAGAACTAATGTGTAATAATCTAGGGCAAACTTTGAGTTGAAGTTGTACTAGTGGGTTAGAGGCATAATGCTGGGAACTCAAGAGAAAAGTGCAGGCCATTTAGGTGGTGAGTCATGTATATGGAAAAAAACACCATTAGGGACTGTTTAGCATAAAAAGATGATGATACAGTGAGGAAAAAAATCTCCTGAATCTTTATTATTTTTTAACACAGAGAGAAATGATTAGAAAAACTCTAGAAAAAAAGTGAATCAGAACAGGTGTATCAGAAGCTCAAGAAAACAATAATTGAGGGAGAGAGAATTCAGAAGTCAAAGATCAAAGAAAAGGTATTAGGACTAAAGAAATTATGGCAATTAAGATATTATGTACACGATCTTAGAATAAGCACAGTCAGTGATGTAAGATCAAAATGGCAGAACGGATACCAAAACATGACTCCACTCTTAAAACTCTAGGTTCAAATAAACATACATTTTTAAATTGTGTTTTAGATAAAGGTTTATAGAGCAAATTATTTTCTCATTAAGCAATTTAATACACATACTGTTTTGTGAAATTAGTTGTCAACCCTGTGACATGTCAACTTTCTTCCCTTCTCGATCTTGGGTTCCCCCTTATGAACAAACCTTTTTAAGAGACAAATCCATCATAATCATGAAATACAAACAAACAAAGTTCTGTGAACTGAGTGGTTTAGACCATTTCTAGCACTGTGCCTGACAAATGGCAACAAAAACCTTGCTCTTGAGGCTGCTGTAATGGTTGTAAGAATTTGCACTTCAAGGATAGGCTACTCGGAGGAGCAATGCCTGGAAGAACAAAGAGGTGTCAGTCCCAAAGTCAAATTTCTAGAGTCCAGTAGCATATTACAGAGATGACCACATTATTTTTAAACATTTGTCATTAAACCAACACCCATTGCCATCAAGTCCTTCTAACTCATAGCAACCCTGTAGGGCAGAGTAGAACTGCCCTGTTGAGTTTCCAAGGAATGCCTGGTAGATTCCAACAGGTGATTTTTTGGATAGCAGTGTAGTACTTAACCACTACACCACCAGACTTTCCAACATTTGGTATTAGCATCAGAATTTCCAATATTTGTTATTAGCACTATGTAAAAGGAACAATAAATTACATAATCAGCTAAGTCCAGAAAGAGGAACAATAAAACAGAAGGAATTTGTAAATAATATGTTTATTGAACTAAAACAGAAATCTGAGTCTTTGATACTGTAGTTATTAAAAAACAAATGATTATGGACCTGGTAAATAAAAACAAAGTTTCAGTTTCGTTCTATTGTGCATAAGGTCGCTGTGAATCAGAACCAACTCAACTGCACTTAACAACAACAAATAAAAACACAAAATCATTTTACTATAATACATTAAGTATAGTATTTCCACTGAAAAAGAAAAACGAAGTAATTTGAATGTAAATATAGGTACAGCTGAATAAAATTAATGATTTAGAAAATTTATATGGCAGTTTCTGAAGAAACAAAAAGGGAAAGTGGGTAAAAATGTAATTGAGACAACTGAAAAAATAGCTGGCATTCAGAAATTCCAGCTTTTTCTGTGTTACATAAAGAATAGAAGAGACGAAAAAAATCAAGTTATATCAGAACATTTTAGAAATAAAATCCCCCAAATGATTTTTTTTTTAAGAACGATGATAGGGAATCCTCAGTGTAAAATTTTCAGGGGATAGAAGAAGCCAATAAAGTCCCAACATTTAAAACAAACAAAAAAAATAAAATAAATTGAAAATTTAAGTCTAGATATCTGGGTAAAATAGCAGATTAGAGACATATAATTAGAAAAGCAACAAAACAAAAGAAATATCTAGAAATTAAAAAGACTCCAACACAGAGAGATAAAGTATTAATGGAGTTAAAAAAGAGGTTAAAAGACAGGTGAGGCCCTTGGGTGTAGCAGCTCACGAGCTGGGCTGCTAACTGAAGGTTAGAGTCCACGGGACACACTTGGAAGAAAGACATGATTGTCTACTTCTAATAAATAAGCCATTGAAAACACTATTAAGCACAGCCCTACTCAAACACAAATGGAGTCTCCTGAGTCAGACTTGATTCGATGACAACTAATTAGTGATTTAAGAGTCTGAGATGCCTGGCCATCAGAGAATCCTTCTCCAGACTCCCTGATGTCCAAATGATGAGATCACAGCCAGTCCCTAAATTTCTTAGAGTGAACCCCACTTTTAGGCAAATCTCAGTGATTATGTTAAAATTAATCCAGGAGTCCCTGTGAGACCCAGTTGAACCTGTGTTGGTCTTAACACAACTGAGAGTTCTTAGCTAATGTAAACATAGGTCAGAGTTCTTAAGTAATATAAGTAATGTTTTTGTGTCCTGTTGCCAGCACCTCCCTTTCCGCTGCTTAACTGTGAAATGTAAGTAAGAGTGCTTTTGTGTTTTGGTGCTAGCACCTTCCTTCACCCCTGCTTAATTGCAAGTGTGTGGTTTGATTAAATAAAGCTTATTACTGAACCCAGCCTTGTAGCTACGTAGTTTCCTCTTGCGACCCCTGATATTTCGAGTCATGATAACAAAATGAGAAGATAACAATGAGGACCTTTGGGATCCAGAAGAGAAAAATATTGAGTGGAAGGTAATATTTATGTAAATCATGGCTGAGAGTTTTCATAAGTGAAGAAAAACATGAATTCTTAGGTTTGGGGATAAACGCACATATAAGATAGATAGCATCTGGACCACTGTTAATATAACTACAGAAGCTGAAGGCGGTGACAGGATCTGCAAACAGCTGAAGGGAAAAGATAGATTACTTAGAAAGAATGGGCAATTCACAGTGAGAACAGACATGCACACAAAAGTTCATGAACAGGAATCTTTACAACTAAGTTGTTTATTATTGAAGGAGAGAGAATTCCTAAAAGTTCATCATCAGGAGGGTTAATCAAAACAGATTTGTATATTTATGTAATCCTACAACATGTAGTTACAAAAATGTATAAACTGAAGCTAATGTAGAACACTGTTTGTAAAAGCAAATTAGATGATTATCTATAAAAACACGACCAGGCACACTGGAGAATATCCATGTTAGTTTTTCATGAACTTTCAAACTACCCTTGTGTGCGCTATCTGAAAAGAGGGTGGAGTTGTTAAAGGGTCAGCCAAAAAGCAAGGATTACTTTGTTTTTCCCAAGCATTGCCCAGGGGAGGTGGGTGCTGGCCATCACACTTGAGTTTTGGTCAGCCTGAGAAACCCCACCCTACAGGGGCTAAAGAAATAATCTGGGTTACAAAGTTCCATAGCTTCAGGCATTAGGTCACTCAACCAACACCCCTACTCAGTAACGTTTAGCTGAAAGAAGAAATGAAATACGACAAAGATTAAAACAAGGTGAGAATAAATGTTGATGATTTCATGTTTGTTGTTACTATTATTATTCAAACTGACCCAGGAATGTGTTCTTACTTAGGCAAAAAAGTTGCATGATGGGGTAATATCCTCAAGTAGTGTAGACACTACTATACAGGTACATTAAATAAGGACACTGGTTCCCCTGAAAAAACAAACAAACAAACAAAAAAAAAACAGGAAAAATAAAGATCAAGCAGAAAAATGAAAATGAAAAGAAATAGAAAGGCTATTGGTGTTAGGACGTACACGCAAGAGAATTTATATGTTATAAGCATAATTGTATCTGTAAGTGAAATAGGAAGATTATCAGTTATTCAGTGACAAGGATAGGTATTATGAGAAATGCAATATAGTTTTCAATAGAGGCATGGGAACACGGAAGAAGGAACTGATTAGAAACAAAAACAATGAGGACTGAAGAATGCTGGAGGCCATACTGAAGTTAGAGATAGTACATTTTAATGACACAATCAGCATGGTACAATTTTTCTCTAGAAAGTAGGTGTTGGATTTACCTCAAGACTGGATAAGAACAGAGTAAGGGGAAAAGAAAAACAAAGAACACAGTACATTAGAAATTTAAGATTTAGCTAGAAACTGGTTGAAATCTGTGTCCCCTTTCTAGAGCAACTCTACCACCTAAAAGTGAAAAATACCAATAAGTTTGACTGTAATCCGAAACACAAAACAACAAATGCTGGAGAGGTTTTCCTGTGCTGCTGGTGGGATTGCAAAATGGTACAACCTCTTCGGAAAGCAATTTGGTTCTTTTTTAAAAAGCTGGGAATAGCCCAAAGCCAAGTGCCGTCAAGTAGGATCCAAAGATATACCATTTGATCCAGCAATCACACCACTTGGAATATATTCCACAGAAACAAAGGCTGTCACATGAACAGACACACACACATAAATGTTTTTTGCAGCACAGTACACAATAACAAAAAGATGGAATTAACCTAGATGCCTGTCAACAGATGAATGGATAAACAAACTATGGTACACATATTCAATGGAACACTGTGCAATGATAAAGAACAATGATGATTTTAGGAAGAATCTCATAAGCTGGTTTCAATTGGAAGATATTGTACTGAGTGAAATCATTTAGAGCCAAAAGGACAAATATTGTATGAGATCCCTTCTATAAGGACTTAAAAATAGACTTATGTGCAGAAGAAAAGACTCTTTGATGGCTACAAGGGTGGGGAGGGAGGGAGAGGGTTGGTCATAGATTAGACAGTTGATAAAAACTTGGTTAGGTAAAAGCAGTGACAGCACACAGTAGAAAGTAGATCAACCAGACTTCAACATGAACTGAAAACTCTTCTACTATCAATCCAATACTGTAAGGATAGAGTAGCAGGGGCAGAGGTCTGGGGACCATGCTCTCAAGGGACACTGAGGCCAATTGGCATAACTAGCCTTTTGCTAAGACAATCTTCTGCACCCTTTATTGGTGAGTAGCATCTGGGGTCTTAAAAGCTGGCAACTTACCATCTGAGGTATGCCAAATGGTCCCAACTCATCAGGAACAGAAGATCACCAAGAACAACAAAGACATGAGGGAAAATGAGCTTAACAGACAGAAGGACCCACATGAATGAGAGACCATATCAACTTGTGACCAGAAGAACCAGATGGTGTCCAGCAACCCCAAAGACAGCTGTGATGGGGCACACAGTGTTGCATCCCTGTGGCAACACAAGAAAAAGAGGGGTGCAGCTCAAGAACTCTACTGAAAGAGCACTACTGACAGTCTGATGGCCTGGAGGATTCACTGGGAGCATGGCACCTAGACCTGCTGCTGGCCCTGACCAGAAAATACTATTGGATTGACAGTGCTCCCTAAAAAATCTGGATGGGCAGCAGTTGTGTTGGCAGACTAAGATTCAATGTGTAAGTTTGATGTGTGCCTTGAGGCAGTTTCTTGAGATATAAAGGAAACTGAAGCAAGCCGAGAGCTGGGAACATCACACCATCAAGAAAGCAGCACCGGGAGAAGAGAGGTCCTTCAGACCCGAGGTTCCTATGCCAAGATGCTCCTTGAACAAAGATTGATGCAAAACAAGGATTTTACTCCAGAGCTGACAAGAGGGAAAGCCTTCCCCTGGAGTAGACATCCTGAATTTGAACTAGTAGCCTACTGGATTCTGTGAGAATAAACTTTTCTTTGTTAAAGCCATCCACTTTGTGATACTTCTGTTACAGCAGCACTAGCTGACACACTGGACATCCATGGAACCCTAGGATACTCAATAGGGTTGTCAGATTGAACTACATTCCCAAAAAAGGGAAACTACCTCTCTCATGAGATAGAGTCCACCAAGCCCCACTCCTGCTGACTTGTTGCTTGGGTGGACTGCGGGTACTGGTGCTTTTTCTCTTTTCTTCCTTTTTTCTGATCGAAGAGTCAGGGATGGCATGAGCCAGCAAATACACTGACGTGCACTGCTAAAGTAAACAGCGTATAGTGTAGCAGAGACACAGTGTGTGGGATAGCCACATTTTGAGAGGCAGGCTCCTGATTGAGGGCAACAATGCTGCCCTGACCCTCGCTTTTCTGAGATCCACCATAGAGTGGATAGGAAGGATGGCTCACTCAGCCATCTTAGTGGCTGAGAGGTGGAGTAACCAAAATGGAGGCCTCAGCAAGGGATAATTCCCAAGATGAGAAGCAGGGCCAGTCTGGAAAGCACCTTTCCAGTAGAAAGGCTGTCTTTAGCATAGTGTTACCTTATAAGTAGGGCCCAGCTGAGGATGACAGCAAGGTCATAAGCCCTCCCTACTTTGAATTACATCATAGCATCTGGAGACATCCAAAGAGGTGCTGCTGTAGTAGGTGGAGCCTGCCACCCCAAAGAGTTCACTGGGGAGAGTCACTAGAGTACACAGAGGCAGCTGGTGACCAATTCTCCTCTCAGAACTATGCCTCAGCTCCCGTTGAGGTAACATGGGAGAAACTAAACAGCCTGTAGGCAGCCTGAAGGCAATAGTTCATCTCTAATCATTTAAAGAAACAGAGCACCATGGCTCCAGAAAACTCCCATCATAAACAATCAAAAACTTCCCAGATGACAAAGGTTTTCTGAAACTATCAGAGGTCAAGTAGAAAAGAATTATATAGAATCCTCTTAGAGATGAAACAAAATGCAGCAGAGCAAAATGAAAAATTAAGTAAGCTATTTGAACTGATGGAACATCAACAATCTGAAATCCAGCAGATCAATAACAAAATTACAGAATAAGACAATTCAAACCAAAGCCCAAAAGAGCAGAATTGAGAAGAAAGTCAGACTTAGTGACCTTGAAGATAGAGCAACTGACAGTAGCATTTATGAAGAGAAATCAGAGAAAAGATATGAAAAAAATGCAGAAGCATTAAGAAACATGTGGGGCTGTATTAATAGAAATACTCTAAGATTAATTGGAATTTCTGAAACAGGGAGGTATAGCTGAAAACACAGAGTATTTTGTAAAGTTGTTGACAGAAAGCTTCCCTGAATTATGAAAGAACACAGATATTCAAGTCATGTATTGAACACCACAAAAACAAGACCTCAAAAGAAAGCCACTAAGATATATTATAATCAAGCTTAATAAAATGAAACATAAACAGATTCTCTCAAAGGGAGCCAGGCTCAAAGCAAAGCTAACATGTCTATGTTACCCAAAGCAATTTACATATACAATGCAATCTCAATACAAATTCTAGTGACATTTTTTAATGAGATGGAGAAACAAATCACCAACTTTGTTTGGAAAGGGAAGAAAGCTCAGATAAGCAAAGCACTATTGAAGAGGAAGAAAACACTGGGAGGCCTCTCACTAACCAACTTTAAAACCTTTTATACTTTCGCCATAGTCAAACCAACCTGGTACTGGTACAAAAAGAGAAATATAGACCAATGGAACAGAGTTGAGACCCCAGAGATGCCACCATCCTCCTATGAACAGTTGATATTCGACAAAGGCCCTAAGATTGTAAATTGGGATAAAAACAGTCTCTTTAACAAGTGGTGCTGGCAAAATTGGATATCCAGCTGCAAAAACTTGAAATGAGACCCATATGTCACATCTTACACAAAAACTCACTCAAATTGGATCAAAGACCTAGACATCAAGCCTAAAACGATAAAGATTATGCAAGAAAAAACAGGGGCTACAATAGAAGCTTTAACACACAGCTTAGACAGACTTCAAAATCTGACAAAGGATGATCAACAGAAAATAGATAAATGGGAACTACTAAGAATCAAACCCGTTTGCTCATCCAAAGACTTTATCAAGAGAATTAAAAGACCGTCTACAGACTGGGGAAAAAATACTTGGCAACTGCTTGTCAGACTGATGTCTGATCTCCATAATCTACAAAGTACTGTAAAATATCAGCAAGAAAAAGGTAAATAACCCAACTAAGTAATGGGCAAAGAGATGAACAGATACTTCACCAAAAATGATATCTAGGCAGCCAAAAGACACATGAGGAAATGCTCATGATCACTAGCTCTTAGTGAAATCCAAATCAAAACTACAATGAGAAACCATCTCACCCCAACAAGGTTGGCAATGATCCAAATAACATAAAAACAACAAATGCTGGAGAGACTGTGAAAAGACTGGAACTCTCCCACACTGCTGGTGGGATTGTGAAATGGTACAACCTCTTTGGAAAGCAATCTGGTGTTTCCTTAAAAAGCTGGAAATAGATATACCATTTGATCCAGCAATCCTATTGCTCAGAATATATCCTGTAGAATCAAGGGTAGTCACAGAAATAGATTATGTGCACGTGAATGTTTATTGCAGCCTAGTCCACAATAGCTACAAGTGGGAATCAACCAAGGTGCCCAACAACAGATGAATGGATAAACAAACTATGGTACATATACTCAATGGAACACTAAGCAATGATAAAGAACAATGATGATTTTTAAGAAGCATCTCATAACCTGGTTTCAATTGGAAGACATTATGCTGAGAGAAAGAAGTGAAATCAGTCAGGGACACAAGGACAAATATTGTATGAGACTCCTACTATGTAGACTTAAAAATAGACTCAGGTACAGAAGCAAATACTCTTTGATGGCTGCAAGGGAGAGGATGGAGGAAGAGGGCTGGTCATAAATTAGACAATTGATAGAAATTTGGTTAGGTGAAAGCAGTGACAGCACACAGCAGAAAGGAGACCAACTTAACTGGACTTCGACATAAATTGAAAACTCTTCTAATCTTAATCCAATATTACAAGGATAGAGTAGCAGGGGTGGAGGTCTGGGGACCATGTGCTCAAGGAACATGGAGGCCAACTGGTAAAATTAGTCTATCACTAAGAGACTCTTCCTCACCCCATATTGGTGAGGGGTCTTAAAATCTAGCAAGCTGCGGTGTGCCAAATGATCCCTACTCATCTGGAACAGACAATCACCAAGAACAACAAAGACACGAGGGAAAAAGAGCCCAGGAGACAGGAGGACCCGTGTGAACAAAAGTCTGTATAAACATGTGACCAGAAGAACCAGATGGTGCCTGGCCATCACCAAAGACAGCCATGATGGCGTACACAGTCTGGAGTCCCAGTAGCAACACAAGAAAAAGAATGGTTCACCTCAAGAACTCCACTGATGGACCACTGTTGCTGGTCTGGTGGCCTGGGACTTCCACTGGAAGCATGGCCCCTAGAACCTGCTGCTGTCCCTGACCAGAAAACATTACTGAGGTCAACTCTTCTGACTGGTCTCAGGGACACAATGAGACCACATAGTGTGTGTACTTTGTGGTTCTGTGCATCTGCAGGATGCTGTCCTACTGGCCTCTTGCTAGAAGGGAGGGGAGAGGGTAAAGAGGAGAGGACAGGAGATTGTTAAGAGGATATGACATACATAGAATGAAAAGGAGGAATGTGCTGTCACCGGGCAGGCAGAGCAGAAAGAGCTGCAGACAGGCGGGCATACATATTTAATTTGGATTCTATACTTTTGCTTAATCACAATAAAAAAAGAAGTAAAATGTGTTTATGTAAGAAGTAATGTCAAAGTGAATATATACAGTACTTACATAAAGATAATGCAGTACAGATTTAATATTTTTTCCAAAAAAGGAAGAAGCTTAATAGCACTGGTAGCAAAGATATAAGAAAGATTCATAGTTTGGATGATGCATCTTCTCCTGCACCATTGCTAACACAACAGTTTATCATCCTTTCTGGGGTTTATCATTATCCTCAAATTGTATTTAAAATACTTAAAGCAAACAGCTAATTAATAATGAGAACAGTTTGAAACGTGGCAATAGTGCATGTGTACTATTTTAAGAATGAATTTCTTTGTTCTTTCTAATTGAAGTAAACATAAAACAAAACATTTGGGTTTCATACAAATATAAAAGGCAATTCAAAATTTTTCTATGTATTTTTCTGGAAGCTATGATGCCAATAAATAATCATGTTTTTACCTAAAATTTAAATATCAAATATTACTTATCATATTAATTTAGTGTGTATATGTATGACACAACATGGGCCACTGCCCCAAAAATAGTCTGAATTTTTGCAAGCTGTTATGGCAAATAGGAATGCTGGTGGCACAGTGGTTAAAAGTTGGGCTGCTAACCAAAAGGTTGGTGGTTGAAATCCATGAGTTGCTCCCTGAAAATTTTATAGGGCAGTTCTGTTCTGTCCTGTAAGGTCACTATGAATCAGAATCCACCTGGTGGCAATATTGTTTTTTGTTTGTTTGTTTTAATTATGGTAAATAGTTAACTGGAATGACATTGTGTTAGATAGGTCTGTTTTTCTTCCCAGTTTGTTTGTTTTTTTTTTTTTTTTTTTGGTTTGGTATCGCTTTAGTCAGCTAGGGCTTCTCTAACAGAAATACCACAGGGTGGATGGCTTTAACAAAGGAAGGTTTATTCTTACACAGTCTGGTAGGCTACAAGTCCAAATTCAGGATGTCCACTCCGGGGGAATGTTTTCCCCCTTGTTGGCTCTGGAGGAATATCCGGTATTACATCAGTCTTTGTCCAGGGAGCATCTTGGCACAGAAACCTCAGGTCTGAAGGACGTGCTCTTTTCCGGGTGCTGCTTTCTTGATGGTGTGAGGTTCCCTACTCTCTGCCTGCTTCTCTTTCCTTTTATCTCTTGTAGAATGCAAGGATTAAGGGTGGGGCAAACCATACTCCAGGGAAACTCCCTTTACAGTGGAACAGAGAGGTGATCTTCTGTGGGGATTTACAGACCCACCCTAATCTTTTAACATACAGCACAGGAAAATCCCAGAATGGAGGACAATCATAGAGCACAGGGAATTGTGGTGACATGGCTATATCTATTTTGGGGGGGACACAACAATCCATGATAGGTATATTCTGTTTCCTACACATAGCGACATTATGGGACTTAGGAGAACTGCCCTACAGGACTTCAAAGGAGCAGTTGATGAATTCAGACAGCAGGCCTGTCGATTAGCAACCAAACTCTTAAATCACTGTGCCACCAATGTCGCTACAGGGTTGCTATGAATCAGAAACAACAGGGCAGTAACTTCTTTTTTTTCCTTCTGGTTTTCTATTCTTTCTGAAAAGTATAACTAAAACAGTGGCATTAATAAAATATTTGCCATGTTTAGACTTCAGAACACTGAGCTCTTTGAAGACAGGACACGGTAACTAATTTTTAAAAGACAAATGCACACAGTTACTAAGGTAACAATCTATTCATGGTGGAAAAGTAACAGTTTCCTCAGATGTTTATCATATCTGCAGATACCAGCATTGTAGAAGTCAACGATAATTTCATTTTTACTAAGGACTCAGAAAATAGTTAGAAAGGTTCAAGACACCGTTTAATTTGAAAACTAGTGCTTCCTGTTCTTTTTTCAGTTTCCATGGTGATCTGGACCCAGTCAGAAAGGACAGAAGCACTGCCTGGACCTGCTCCACTCCTGTACTGGCTGGTGACCTGACTACTGTGATATGTAGAGTTTGTGCTGGCTGATTTTAGGAAGCAGATCACCAGCCCTTTCTTCCTAATCCATCTCAGTCTGTAAACTCCATTTAAACTTGTTTAACAGAGTAGCAATACAAGGCTTGTACTTGCAAAGCATGAGCTCAAAAATCAAAACCAAGTCTCCCGCAGGGAAGGAGAGAACTTCACCACTGAAACACATGTGCTCCTCAGGACCAGTACTAGGTAAGACTGTAAAGTTTATCTCAAGATTTATTGTGTGCTTCTGCCACCCCACAACTGTGGGAGGTGATATGCAAAGTTATGGTGGCCATGTGGCAGAGAAATTAGCTTTGCCTCATCAACTTGTTATCAAGAAAAACAAAATGAAAAGATAAGATAGGTTACCCAGATTAACCTCAAAGAACATGTGTGTAGTGTTGCTACAGGTAGCTCACCTTATTGTCTACTGACCCGAAGATGCTAGTTTTGATTTGTTTTAGGTCCAGAACATGTTCAGTGTTATTACTGAAGCAAAAATCTGTATGTCAAATGAATTTGTGCTCTCTTCACCTTACATTGATTAGCACAAATTAATTTTCATGCTCTTCACCTAGAGAGGAAGTAGCAGCAAATTCAATGACTTTCCCCTAGAGAAGTTCTTTATACAGGTCTTACGGTATTCCTAATTTAATAGAAAACTGTAGTGTTCATTTCAAAACCATCATGCAAAATGAGGGTGCTTGTGGCATGTCTTAGATGTTATCGGTGTGGACAGAAAGAGTTTACAGGCATCTGTAAATTGCACAACTTACCTGTTTTCAAATACAGAACAAAAAATATAATTAAATGACAGTTGTCTTAAATGTCTTAAGTATTACATGAATTTGCATCATAAAACCACAGAGGAAGATCCTCAGTCCCTGGCCAGTGTTCATTTACATCAAATTCTAAAGGCATAGGTACCAAATCACAGCAAAATGTAACATGAAAAGAATATGAGGTTCTGGAACAATTTTAAAACTTCTTTTTTTGATATTTTGTTTGTATTGCCACAAAAGGGTTAATGAAGGAGGAATCTGGCTGAACATCGACATACCAACTAATCTTATAGAAATTTTCTCTATGCTAAGATTTTGTAAACATAAATACATGGAAAAATATTACCACATGAGACCCACAAAAAAAAAAAAAAAAAAAACTGCCTTGGAGTCAAGTCCAACTCATAGTGATCCTGGAGTTCAGGGTAGAACTGCCCCCAGAGTTTCAAAGCAGTACCTGGTATATTTGAACTGCTGACCTTTTGGTTAGCAGATGTAGCACTTAGCCCACAATGCCACTAGGGAATCCATGAGACCCCCACTAAACATGTGTTAAATAAAAAAGAGTAAATAGATTTCATTTACACCCAAACAAGATTTTGTGTTTGATGACATTATTCTGAAACCATAGGGTAATGAAATAAGAAAAAGTTAAAGATTTTTTTAGTTATAAAATAAGAAATCTAAAAGCTTACATGCAACAAGACTGCAAACAAATTTTCTTTGGCTTTAATATTAACAAGTAACTAGTAGTTCACTTTGGATAACATCGTTGCCCTGTGGACTGAGAAACTTATTTTTTAAAAAGTTTGCATGGATCGGACTTAGAAATGATTACCTGAACACATCGGTGGTAACTTCCTAAAATTGGTTCCAGTACATCCCATTCGTAAGCACTGTGGATACATAATAGTGATGTGGTGGCATGTATACAATACTATGTTTTGTGATTGTTTTATCTTTACATTTGAACACTGAAGTACACACCAAATGCTTGAGGACCAAGATACTTTGTTTGTCTGATTATCTTCTATTCCCCTCAACATCTTGCAAAAGTTTGAAGCTCAAGAAATATGTTTTACATTTAGTTATAAAACTAGTTGTACGTCTTTTATGCTTAATCTTTAAATGTAGATGTCATCCAATTTTCTGAAATGATATCCACTACATGTTGTACTCAACTATGCCTCCTTTTTAAAATCAAACAGATGGAATATAGAAAATGCCTAATATGACAGGATGATGATTCTGATACCATTTTATTTACACTAATCTTGAAAAGATGCAATGTGAATATAAAATACCCTAAAGTTTTGGTCTCTTTCAGTTGCAGAATATAATTATTAATACGGATAATATTTTTAATAACCAAACTGTTTGGAAGACAGCAAAGTACTTTTCAGTTTTAGTACCTCTTAACTTATATCTAAGTTCCTTAGCATGCTATTTTCTTTATTATTAATGCTCATAATATTTCAAATATTAGGAGTCCAGCTATTATTATTGATGTGCTTGCAATTAACTGGCTCATTTCAGCTAAATGTAGTAATAATTTTAGTACCTAAAATGGGTCATTCTATGGATCTCTAAGCAGTTGATAAATTTTCATAAATTTGCAATTAAGCACACTATGATTAATACTTGTTTAGACTATGATGCAGAAAAATTGAATGCCTCATATAGGAATATGATCTATTAACTGCATGAATTAATATTCCTTTAATTTTTAGGAGACACTGAGGTCATCAGGGCAGTTATTTTTATTTTTATTTTTAATCTGATATTGCTTTCATGGAAACCATCGCAATATAGTGGTTAAGTGCAACCTCTGCTAATCAGAAGATGGGCAGTTTCGAATCTGCTAAGCACTCCTTGGAAACCCTGTGGGGAAGTTCTACTCTGTCCTATACGGTTGCTGTAAGTCAGATTTGACTCAACAGCAGTGGGTTTTTGTTTATTGCTTTCATAGTTCACAGTGACAGCTACGCAGTAAGTTCTTAATATATATCCCAAATTGGTACATTAACAAAGCACCAGGTAGTCTAATTACTAAATGTTAAATATTGAAGACACAGCCCTTAAAGAAGTTGTAGTTCAACAGAAGAGCATATAGGTGCCAAAAACTAATTAGTTTTTTTTGTTGTTAGGTACCATCAAACTGGTTCTCACTCACAGCAACTCTATGAACAAAACAAAATACTACCTAGTGTTGAGCTCTTCTCACAGTTGCAGTGTTTGAGCCCTGTGTTACAGCCGCTGCGTCCATGTCCATCTGTCTCATTGACAGTCTTCACTCTTTTTTGCTGACCCTCTACTTTTTTAACCACATATCTTTCTCCAGGCACTGATCTTTCCTGATAACATGCCCAAAGGTATGTCCAAAGTCTTTTCATCCTCACTTCTTGAGCACATACTGATCGTGCTTTTACCAAACGTAGTTGTTCATTCTTCTGGCAGTTCACGTTGTAGTCATTGTTTTTGGCCAAGGCCATCATTAAAATGCACCAACTCTCCTTCAGTCTTTCTTATTCATCGTCCAACTTTCACATGCTTATGAGGTGACTGAAAATATCATGGCTTAAGTCAGGTGCACCATAGTCCTCAAGGTGATATCTTTACTTTTTAACACTTTAAACAGGCATTTTTCAGTACATTTGCCCAACGAAATACAGCCTTTGATTTCTTGACTACTGCTTCCATGGATGTATATTGTAGATCCAAGTAAAATGAAATCTTTGACAAACTTTGATCTTTTCTTTGTTTATCATGATGTTGCATATTGGTCCAGTTATGAGCATTTTTATTTTCTTTATGTTGAGCTATAATCCAACTTAATTAGCAATGAGAATAAAATTCAGATACATGCAATCTGTATTTTCAAACACAAAAACAGTGTCTTCAAACAAGGCTATCAATAAAAACAAGAACTGCAATTGAAAAACCCTGACTATTGAATGCTGTACCTGTATGGCACCCTGCTGTGTTCTGTAGAGTTGGGAGAATCACAGAGCGGTAGTAGTCACCCTGAATTAGGCTAATATGTGATGGGTTGGCCCTGTTGCCAGATCCTGAGACTTAGGACTTCTCTTAATACTTTAAGAAGCTCTTTCCTGTCTATATAAATTTAGTGATGATCTCAAATTCTTACACATAGGAGGACTCCCAACTAAGGTTGCAAACTCATCCTGGAAAAAAGTACTATGTATCTCATTGCTGAATATCAGTGTAGTCACCTTTGAAGTACTCCCCATGAGAAGCTATGCACTGATGCCAGTGCCTAGTCCACCTTCAAAGCAGTTTTGGAACTCTTTTCTAGAATGGCCATCAGATCTGATGTAGTGTTACCCCAGATATCCTGAATGTCATCAAACTGTCTTCCTTTCAATATTTTCTTTATGACTGGCTGGGTAAAGAAAAAGTTAAGTGCGGGCCAGATAAGGTGAATTAGTGTTCCAATACAATTATTTGTTAACTGGCTAAAAACTCCCTCATAGATAACTATAAGACTAACTTCATGAACTTGCCACTGTGCCACTGTGCACAATAGCCATTCCAGAAAAGGTTCCGAAATTGCTTTGAAGGATGGACTAGGCTTTGGCATTGGTATATAGCTTCCCAAGGGGAGTACTTTGAAGGTGGATCTCAGTGATATGCAGCAGCGAGGCACATAGTACTTAGAACAATTAAGTTCCCAGACGTAAGAAATTTATTATTACTTGCATTAGCGTTAGGCTATAGGGAGAGACGTGCATTTAGATTGGCTGAGAACCACCTAAAATCTTCTATGAAAGTAACAACACTGGAAAGCTCATCAAAATTAAGTTTTTCAGAACTTTGGAAATTAACCAAAAGTTTTCAACAGTCTGAGAAGTATTTATTCATGACAAATTATACAATTTCAGTAAAAACAATGAATGCTATGGTGTTTTAACTTGCCTTATCCTATCTTCCTTGCTTCAATTCTTCAATACCTTACAAGCTTGCAGCCTGAAAGCTGGTAGTGGGAGCAGAATGGATCTGAAGCTGTCTTAAAATGTCCCATGCCAGAAAATTGTCATTATTTGACCTGTTGACAGCTTCCTAGAAAAGCCATCATTTTAGGGCTTGTGATTATTTGGCCTGACTCAAATAATGTAAGAGCCACAGGGTATTTGTTAGAAAAAGTCAGCACCAATTGTTGTAGATTGCAGCAGACCAAGACAGCCATGCCATCTGAGCCAAACAAATGGGTAGCCAAAAACATGAGAATTTCTGGGTATGGGACAAGGAGCACATGTGCTTTGCTGAGGAAACCAACATAACCTTCAAAGGAAGAATGAATAAAATATAGAAAAAAAAAAGAGGAAAAAAAATACTGTCAAGTCGATTCCAACTTATAGGGACTCCATAAGAAAAAGCTGATCTGCTTCATAGAGTTTCCAAGAAGCATCTGGTGGATTCTAACTGTCGACTTTGGGCTAGCAGAGATAGCTGTAAGCCACTATAAAGCCAGAGTTTACAATAAATAAGAGATGGTGAAAAAGTAAATAAAGGTTTCTTCCACTGTGTTAACTTGGGACTGTCTTTTCTATCACACTGCATCCTAGAGTATGTGACTACAGTGGCTACTTTCCCTGTCATAGCTTACAATGAAGTTCAGATCATTCTTTGTTTCAAATGTTGCTATACATATGATATTTCAATTATTGTTTCCTAAGAACATTGATCGTAATCATCTGGAAAGGCATTTTAGCATACAGAGTCTATTGGAACACATCAAGTTTATAGAATCAGGATATGCAGGGTAAGCAACTAACTGTGTTAAGAAGAACAATCTTGAGTACAATTTTTGAGACTAGCTTGGCTTGCAAATAATAAAGTACCATTACAAAATGCAACACACAAAACATAAAATGTATAGACCTAAATACATGTAATTCACTATCTGGAATATCTAGATAAAGATCCTTATGGAGTCCCTGGATGGCACAAATGCTTATGCTGTCAAATACTAACCAAAAACTTGGCAATTCAAACCTACGCAGAGTCATCTTGAAAGAATGCTTTGAGCTCTGCTTCGAAAAGTTCACAGCCTTGAAAACCTTGCCAGAAAACAGTTTTAGGCTATAATCCATGGAGTTGCCGTAAGTCAGAATCTACTCTATGGTAACTGTTTTGTTTAGTTTGTTTGTTATTCAGGAGGTCATTGGCTTGAGGACATATGACCATTTAGCAGCAGTATTGCCTAAGAGTGTCACGAGCACCTGAGCAGTAGGGAGAGTGGGATTGTGAGACAAAAAACATGTAACTACAAGGCTTGGGGTTAGTGATAAGCTTTATTTAATCAAACAATACATTCACAGTTAAGCAGAGAATAGGGAGAGATGCTAGCACCAAGACACAAAGCACTCTTACTTACACTACTTAAAATCTCTTACCTACATTTACATTAGTTAAGACCCACACAGATTCAGCCAGGTCTCACAGGGACTGTGCAGTTAATCTCAACTTCACGACATACACTTTCCTAAAAGCACGTTTCACTCTAAGAAATTTGGAGATTGGCTGAGCTTTCACCGTTTAGACATTAGGAGACTCTGGGGTAGGATTCTTCAGTGTGAGGTGTCTCAGAGGTGGAGCTGGCAGGGACAGCGCAGGACGCCTGGGCACCAAGAGTCACAGTAACTGGAACCAGGCCTTTGAGGGTGAAGGGGACGAGGACTCAGGATGAGATCACAACACAGCAGCATACCAGTAGGCACAGACTCTCAGAGGGGATTTCTTTCTGATTGGTTAGTGTCTTTATCGTCCCTCTGAACATCTGCTGTCATGTCCATCTGGCAGTTGTTTTTCTCACTTTCACTTCTTCACTATCACTTCACATTTTCTCACCATCTTACTTGGCTTAAGCAAGCCATTTTGTATTTTAATAGCTCAGCCAGTATACAGTTTAGCCAGTTTTAACTTATGTTCCTGACAAGACTCTACTTTATCTTCTGTTTCAACATAAATATACACATACACATACACACGATATATATGTGTACATGTATCCTCATTTCAAAGAGTCTAGCTTTACTAAAAATATTATATTAGCCAAGCCAGCCAAGTACCGTCAAGTTGGATCCAACCTGAGCTCAATTCTTTCCTTTTCTTTAAATTGTTACCAATAGACTATGAAATTTAAGACTTATTGATGCAAAGCATGACATGGTTTCTTACATTAGCTTTAAAATCTCTTCAAACCTATGGGTTAATCAAAAATTTTACGTTTGTATTTCTAAAAGATCTTAAAAGATAAGTCACTTTTAATTTTCATATAGATGTATGCATTTGGAAGACCTGTTAACTGGATGGTGAAAACATGAAACAGTAAACAGCAGTTGACTCTAGGAGCATGGTAAGGATGTCTAGAATGGGAAGAATATATACACAGATGTATAATATTGTAAATCATTTTGTAATGATGTTTTTAAATGTCTAAATGCATATATTAGATTTTGATCTTTCTAAAGTTCTACCAGAAGAAGGAGCCCTAGTGGTGCAATGGTTAAATATTCAGCTGTTAACCAAAAGGTTGGTGGTTGAAACCTACGCAGAGGCTACACAGTAGAAAGATCTGGCAATCTTCTTCTGTAAAGACTGTAGCCAAGAAAACAACATGAGGCAGTTCTACTTTGTCACCAAGAATCCCTGTAAGTCAAAATCCAATCACAACAACAACTAAAAGAATCTAATTTATCTAAAAAAAACCCACTGTAATAGTTTTCTATTGCCACATAACAAAGTTGCACAAATACAGCAGCTTAAAATAAAATGCGTTCATCATTTCATGGTTGCTGTGAATCAGGACTTCAGACAAATGGATAGCTCCTCTGCAAGACTTCAATGAACGTATTTGCTCCTGCTGGATTCCCATCTGGAAGCTTGACTAGGGAAGAGCCTTCTTTCAGGATCCCTTGGTCATTTCTTGTTTTGTAGGATTAAGGACCATGCCATCGTGCTGCCTGTTGGCCAGAAACTATTTCTACTCCTAGAAGTCATCCTCAGTTTCTCTTCTTTTGTATTCCCTACATGTCTGTTTATTTTTTCAGATCCAGTAAGTGAATCTTACATAACTCAACTGTAGGAGTAACATTATGTCACCTTTCCTATATTTTGCTGGTTAGAAAAAGTCACGTGTTCAATTCAAACCCAAGGACAGACAGTTACATAAAGTTGTAAACTTGAGGAACTCTGGGGGACACTTTACAAAATCTGTTTGCCACATCCACTGATGTGGTTAAATGTGAATTTTACTGTCTCTGATTGTATTAATCTAAATTTTCTAACCTGTTTCATACCAGCTCTACCTAGAAGAGTTATCACTCAAGTTTTGTAGATCTTGTTGGCATAGTAGAGGCTATGGTTTAAAAGAAAATAAATGTTTATGCCAGGCATTCTGCTAAATTCTAAATGTTATCTCAGGATGTTCTTACAAAATTCCATAAAATAGGTATGAGTGTTCCTATTTCTAATGAGGACTTGGTCTCTGAATAACTTTCCTGATGTATTACAAGCAGCAAGTGTTGGAGCACGGATTTCAACCCAAGGCTTCCCTTAATCTATTCTCTTTTTTTGTTTTACCCTACTGCCAGAATATAGTCTAAGAATCAGTTCAATTTTTTTCCTTAAGTAGAATAAGATCACACATGTTACAAGGAGCAGATATCAAAGAAAAGAAATTAGAAGAAAATGGAGAGAGGCATTAATTAATCAATTCACATAAAATTTCACAACAAATAAAGCTGATCCAGTTTGTAGTATTTTTAATTACTTGACTGCAAATACTCAACTTTGACACTTAAAACATTCCTTTGAAATGAGTCTTGTGAATAATGTAGCTGTGTTTTCATGGGCCCATATCAAAACTGGGTTCCTAAGGAATAGTCAAATGACTTTTAACTTTCTCCATACGGACCTTTCTTTTTGACAGATTAAATAATAATAAAATTCATTTACAGGTTTCAATTTCCTTTCATAACTGGCAACATTTTAGATTAATTACTAAGAATTTTTTTATTTCCCATAGGTGGCAGTATAAACTTCAGTAGAATATTCATTACTAACAATATTAACTCAGCTCTTTTGCTTTTGTAATGGCAAATATTCTGAGGGTTTTCTGATGCCACTGAGTCCATCTTTTGAATTTGTTAACTAATGCTCAAAATACAAATGCAGGGGTAAAAATGGTGGCCACTGAGTAGTCAATTCCAACTCAGTGACCCTATAGAATAGAACAGAATGGTCCCATAGGAAGCAGATGGTGGATTTGAACTGCTGACCTTTTGGTTAACAGCTATAGTTATTAACTATTGTGTGACTGGGACTCCAAAATAGGAAAGGAATGAGAAATTTATTTTTGTTTAAAGAATAAAACTGTACTTTTCCATCCTACATCATTGAGCGTTAAAGGAACAAATGAATCTGTCTTAGAAGAAATATAGCCAGAATGCTCGTTAAAGAAACAGTGATGGCAAATCATCTTCCCATGTATTCTGAATATGTTATCGGGAGGGAACAGTCCCTGAAAAAGGACATTATGCTTATTAGAGGGTCAGTGAAGAAGAGGAAGAGCCTCAAAGAGATGGCTGCATAAAGGGACTTAAGTATAACAAGAATTGTGAGGATGGTGCCTGCCCAGGCAGTGTTTCTTTCGTTCTGTTGTAGATAAAGTAGCTATGGCTCAGAACCAACTCAAAGGCACCTAATGTGTGTGTATGACATCCTTCAGATTTTTGATAGAAGTACTTTTCCCTTTAACTGTTTACAGTTTAGAAACATGCTTATTTCTTTGGATTTCCAAAACAGTCAGGAAAAGGACCACATTTGCATTTAATTCCAAAAAATGTCAATGTATCAGGTCAGTCATAAGCAGTACTTTTACATACTGTTTGAAACAATGGAGAAACTTTCATGCTTCCAAGCATCTTATTAAAATTCCCAAAACATAAACAACACAGAGACTCTACTTGCAGTTAATCTTAGGTTAACATTCAGTCAGGAAGTCTTTTCACCTGAAAACAGTTCTGTATTTGTTTCCGTCTTGTATTTTTTCAGTAGACATTCTCTCCTCTAGTTTTTGTGTAACAGTTGTCCTTGAAAGCCTGCAATCTTCTGGGGAAGACACTTGCTTTACAGAAAATTTGCTTAATGTTAAGAGGGGATATTTTAACATATTTGCCTACCCTCAGGTGTGTCTCTTTGTTTCAAAGGCTTGATAGTACTTCAACACTCCAATCCCAGGCTTTTATTATCTCCAGGATATGTTCTAAAACAATGAGGCATATTGTTGAAACAAAGAATTAAATGTAATAATCAGGCAACTAACCAAGGTTGTTTGCAGCACTATATAAAGAGACAAATTAAGAAGACTATCATGGTATCCAGAAGCCATCTGTTAACTGATGTCAAATTGATGATAAAGAAAATTGAGTTCCCTTGGCAGTTGCTTTTCCTCCAGCTGCATGCAGCCATAAAAGAGCCATCAAAGACAAATCTGCATTTGTTGTTAATTTGGAAATGCAGTAGATAGGCACTGAGAAACCCCTAGTGACAACTTTTTATTCTGAAACTTTACGGTAACATTCCAGGAAAAGTTATACATGAAGCCTGGGATTGACATTTAAGACTTTCTTGATAGAGCAAAAAGAAAATGATCAGCATAAATCTGTCTTGTGTGTATATAGAAACCCTGGTGGCATAATGGTTAAGTGCTACAGCTGCTAACAAATCCACCAGATGCTCCTTGGAAGATCTGTAGAACATTTGTACTCTCTCCTATAGGGTCCCTATGAGTCAGGATCAACTCAATGGCAGTGTTTTTTGGTTTTTGTTTTTGTTTTTGTTTCAAATACAGGTGCAATACAAACTAATGCAGAGCATGAAATAATGAGTACATCGTGTCTGAAGTAATCAACCATACAAAGGTTGATCAATGTCATACACAAACTCATAATTGCCAAGCAATTATTGCTATACATGTCTTAGTGGTTAGCCTCCGCTTAAAGGGAAAGCCTTATGATGACACACTATTAGAAAATAATCATGGCATTGGATGATTTTTACTACCGTGTCCAGATAAAGACCAATGTCAAAGACTTACAAGGTACCTTACTGAATTTTTATAAAACTGATGATCGCTGGTAACCCTGTGAAAGAAGTTGGGATCTGGAGTCGGGCAAAAGTGATGCAAGTCTAGGTCTCGTCTCTTATTAGTTATATGATGGTGGCATTTTATTTAATCCTTTCTAGAGTGCCTGCAGATGTGAGAAGGACAATGAAAACCTTGCAGGGCTTTTGAAAGGATAAAATGAATTAATGAATGTCAAAGCTTGTTTCTATAAAATAAAACACCAAGTGTCTTCTCAATGGGTTATTGAAGTATACTGATTAACCAGGACTGTAAGCTTATCGTGATAAGGTCTTTGGGCTAAGGATCAGGAAATCTAACTTGTTCATTCAGTTCTGCCGTAAATTAGCTATACGACCCTGTATAAAACATTTAAAATATTTTGTACTTCAATCTAAAGCCAAAGTCAAGTGCTGTTGAATCAGATCCTCTTTTCTAAATCAGGCTTGGGGTGGACACAGATTACAAAGTCTCTATTGCTTCTAAAATTCCATCGCTCTAAGTTCGTTAGATAACCCCCAAAATAAATCAAAATATAAAACTATAGCTTTGTAAAAGGAGAACATGTAGGTCATTATATTTTCTTCCATGTGTGTTTATTTCTAATAAAAAAATTAAACAGTTGGGAAAGCCCCTTTTATAATCTACTTAGTGTTTAAATCTCTTAAGTATATTTAATTAGTATGTATTTAAGTAAAAGTGTTTCATTTATTACTGAAGTCCCTTAATTGGACAAGATTAACCCAGGCTGATGTTTAATTTTAGGGGTACTAAATGCCTTGAATTTTAGAGTTGAAAAAAGTCTAAACCATAATAACAACTGCTTAAGTATTCCCTTCTCCATGAGAGAAAACTTGTTTTAGAACCAAAATCTACTAGCTCCTAGCCCAGTCTTTTTATGACATCCCATTTCATTATTTATCTTTTATTTTAACAATCTCAAGAAATGAATTCTATCTCAGTAACATTCTCTGTTCCTGATGTATTATTTGACTTTGAGTTAACTATGACTGAGTTGTTAGCATAACTGAACTAGCATTTCACTTTAGCTGATGTCTAAATGCAAATTTGTTTTGGTTTTCCACAGCCACTTTAAAATACATCTAGTGAGAGAAGTTTTCCATTTGCCATTGGATGAAAACTCAGAAAGCCCCATAGTGTTTTGGTTCACTCCTCAGTATAGACATTCTACAGTTAAAATAGACAATTTTGATTCAAAAATGTTAACTACAGTTTTAAGATGATCACTGATTCTGAGAGCTTCATTTAAAAATTGTCTGTTAGGTTGTGTAGGCTTTTCTATTCACCTCTCCATCTTCCAGTTAGCTACCATTTCAAACATAAAAGATCCAGGTGAATTTAGTATGAGAGGGGAAGCTAAACAGCAAGTCTGTTCTTACTTGGCTAGTAATTGCTAGGGCTGTAATCATCTTCATGCCCTCTGGGTCTGGCAGATTTTTAAAGCTGACTCTAGAACACATTTTTGTGGGCTCTTCAGAGTTGACTTTCAATTGAAATTCACAAGATGTTTCCCTGTCTCTCTTTTTTGGTGGCAGTCCATGCCACCCTCTACTGTGCTCCCCCTCAAAAAAGTTCCTGGTTCTCTGGTCAGCCATTGTACACAGACTTTTCCTACTATAATCTCCTCACCATCCAGTCCTGTTATGCTCAACTCAAGCTACTCTTTCTCCTTCACGGTCCATGTCTGTTTCATCAAGAAAACACATACAGTGCTTGCCCTGAAATCACAGGCCCTCTTGATGTTCTCAGCATGGATCAGTCCACTTAGTTATCCAGTTTCAGCTAACATGTATTATCAGAATATCCAAAGTTTCTTTTATCATCTTTCATTAGATTCAAAATGGAAAGTCAGGAAACAACCCTGAATTTTGCTTTTGGGGGATTCAGAGCTCTGTATTTTCTAAGAAAATCCTCCTCACAAAATTGTCTCTTCTTTCTTTATTATGACTCTTCTTGTATTCATAATTGCACAGAATTCCATGGGAACAGCTCTTGGAAGAAACCTTTGTAAATTCTGCAGTTTGTCAGGCGCCTCACTTATGTATTGAGGATTTATTGTGTATTGGTTCTTTAGCTTAAACATAAATTGTAACATAATAATAGACTAGTAATTGCATATGCATAGACTTTTCTTGTGGGAAATAAATAAACTCCCTTCTCATTTAATCCACTGTTATTTTGGGTCTCCAAAATGGTAGTCAAGTATATGTCTTACTCACTACACAAATAAAAGTTCAAATTATAAGAAAAAATATGCAGTGCATAGCAGTATTTCGATACAGAGAACAAATAAAAAGAAATGATTAAAAGTAAAAACAAGACCCTAGGTTGAGACATTTTAAGAAATGTGGTGCCACAGAGAAATTGAAATTTCTGTAAGGTAATTATACAAAGCGTTGGGCTTTGGGCACATTCAGCTGGAGGTGAGAACAAGTTAGAAGTAAATTTTTAAAATGAAAGCACTTGTTGACATTTTGGTTAGCAGCCAAGCACTTTAGTTATTGAACCATCAGGGCTCGACTAAAATCATGAGTAGAAATAACTCCTTCAATTCCTGGAAATTGCTAAAATATGAATTATACTACCAAGGGGATGGTGCAAAAAAAAAAAGAAAATAAATTCCTTTATAACTTAGGACTGTGAATCACAAGTCTGTTTTAAAGCAATCTATATGAGTTGGGAGGGAGGGAAAGCGGTACTCATAGATGAGAAGTAGATATGAGTTAGGTTAGACGAAGGGACTGACAGCATGTTGTAAAAGGGAGATGAATGCTGCTGGACAACACCAAAAGCTAAAAGGTTTTCTAAACACAATCCAACATTTTGAAGGATGAAGTATTAGGAACAGGTTTAGGGTACCACTGTTTCAGGAGACATTTAAGCTATTTGACATAATTAAGTTTTTATTAAGAAAATGTTCCTGCATCCCACTTCATGAACAATGTCTCAGGTCTTCAAGGCTATCAAGAGACTGTTTAAGCAGCATCAGTTGGTCTCAGTCTACCTGGAACAGAGGACTATGAAAGACATCAAACCAAAAAACCAAAAACCCACTGCTGTTGAGTTGATTCTGACCCATAGTGACCCTATAGGACAGAGTAGAACTGCCTCATAGAGTTTTCAAGAAGTACCTGGTGGATTCAAACAGCTGATCTTTTGGTTAGCAGCCATAGCACTTAACCACTAAGTCACCAGAATTCCCAAGGAGGACAAGAGAAAAATATGAGAAAGATCTGAGACAGGAGGAGCCATATGATTCAGCGATTACATCAACATGAGACCAGAAAAACTAGGTGGTGCCTGGCTATCACCAATGACTGCTCTGACAGGGAACACAATGTAAAGTCCCTGGTGTAGAGGAAGAAAAATGGATATAAAAAACTAGAACTCTATTAAAAGCCAGACTGGACGGACCATTAGACTGGAGGCTCCCTGAAGCCATGGCCCCCAGACTGTTAGCTCAGAGCTGAAACTGGTACCAAAGCCAACTCTTTAGACAAAGACTGGACTGGATCATAAGACATAGCATGATGCTGGTGAAGAATGTGATTCTTGGCTTAACTATGTACATTGGGCTACCTGAGCAGCTACTTTCTAGAGGTGAGACAAGGGTAGAGGGAGTCAGGAGTTGGCTGAATGGATACGGGAAGGACAAGGTAGAAAGAAAAAGTGTGCTCTCAGTGGTGGAAGGGGAAAGCAGTTAGAGATGCATAGCAACGTATGTTCTGGATTTTGTATGGCAAATTGATTTGGATTGTAAATTTTTACTTAAAGCTCAATAAAATATTTAAAAAAATCTAAGGATAAATAATAAAAAAATATAGATAATTACATCATGATCAATAAGTACAACAAATAAAAAATGTAATCATTTAAAAATCGTAAGATAAAAATCTAATTCACATTTGCAAAAGAAGTTATATATGACTACTTTGATTATTGAAGCACAATATATCACATAAACAAAAGATTGTGAGGGTACTAGAATGGGTTAAAAGCATTGCCATATTTTATTAAACTGTGCAGATTAAACTTTATGATATTTACATTCAGACTAGCATTAATAAATCTGAGTTATTATTTAGAAGTCAATATAATTGTCAATATATGAAATGTAGAAAATGCATATACTTTTATGTATATCAGTAAATACCTCCATAAAAGTACCTACCACAGTATAATCAATCCCATATAAAAAAAAAATTACATATTACCTCCTATGGTAGGTATTTATATCATCAGTACTTTTCATAATGTCTGGCATATGGTCAGCTCTCAAATGCATGAATGAATATACAGGAAAATATAGCACTACTGGGGAGATTAACGATAATTACACTATTTGCTAAATAGTATATACTGAGCCAGTCACTACTCATTTTGCAAATGTCATTCCACTTCTTTCCCTCTGCTGAACTATTTCTGAAACTATGAAAAAAAAATTTCCCATGACTGCACAATCGTAAATAGCACCAGAAGCTACCCATCAAACCATGCATCCAAGAATCCATGCATACATCTATGTATGTATCTATCCGTCTGTCTGTCTATCTATCTATATGTTTCAGTCAGCTATTCATGCTTTCACAGAAACACCACAAGTGTTTTGTCACAGACCAGTAAGGCAAAAGCCCAAAGTCAGGTTGTCAGCTCTGAGGGAAAGCTTTCTTTGTTGACTCTACAGGAAGGTCTTTATCATCAATCTGGCCCTGGACTGGAAGATTCTGAAGATCAGGAACCCTAGTCCGTGCTCAGCTCCTACCACTGCTATCTTTCTTGACAGTATGAAGTCCTCAAACCTCTCTGCTAGCTTCTTTACATCTCAAGAGACTGCCTCAAGGCACGAATCCTCATTCATTAAATGCTGTCCAACCAACACAGCTGTTGCCCACCCATCCTCATTACCATCATAGAAGCAAGATCTACAACATGGAGGAACATCACACAATACCAGGAATCACGGCCCAGCCAAATCACCACATAATATTTTTAGGGGAACACAATTCAATCCATGACACTGTTTATCTAAAGCATTTGCCCTTCATTTTACCAAATGTCTAAGGATCAATAACTTTTTACCAGATAAAAAGCCCGAGAATAAGAAACAATGTGTTGTTCAAGTCTGTTAGTTTGTCATACTACCAGTGGTTTACATGTTGCTGTGATGTAGGAAGTTATACCACCAGTATTTCAAACACCAACAGGGTAACCCATGGGCAGGTTTCAGTATAGCTTCCACTCTATGACAGACTAGGAATAAGGACCTGGCAGTCGACTTAAGGTGCATATAGGTGGGCGTGTAAATTTATACGAGAATGTACATTTTCACTCAGTCATACTAAATTAAAAAAAAAAAAAATCAGTCAATGAAAACTTTGTAATAGCGGTGGAACAGTGCCTGAAATAGTATGGGAAGATGAGGCCCTAAAGTTGGAAGGAAGCAGTGGCTGCAACAATGGGCTCAAAAAGAGCAATGGTAGTGAGGACAGTGCAGGACCGTCAAGGGTTTTGTTCTGTTCTCCACAGGATCATTATGAGTTGGAACCAACTCAGTGGTGCCTAACAACAGCAAAGTGAGTTCCCCAGGGTAACATAGACAGAACCCTAATTTATTATTCATTTGACACAAAGAAATGAAAGGTGATACTTTAGTCTCCATATTTTTGTATTCTTTTCATTGGAGAATCCTAACTAACAGTGTCTGGCTAATCAAATGACTGCCAACCTCTAAGATACATATGGTTAGTCGACATTTAAAGGGAAAGAAAAATGACCAAGGCACAGTAAAAGTAGCATGCCAAGGATCATCTAGCAAACATTTGAAGTGAATAAACAGGTTGCTATGTGAGGTTTAGTGAGAAAATGTTTCCTAGCAACTCCAGGGGAAGCTACAGAGAAATGCAGTTTTGCTATTACCCAGAGGGAAACATAGTGAGATTATTATTCCATTGACCTTGAAGATATCTACTTCATTTGTCTTTCCACCAGAGGCAGTTACCAATGATGTGTTCTATAAATATAAGCTGGTCATACTGATATAGGAGTCAGCATACAAGGTATAACACATATAAAAAGCAGTGTTCTATTCCCTCGTTTACTACAGAGGATAAAGAGATCCCAGAAAGATATAAGATATTATGCACAAAGTTGAAATAAATAATCCAACAAAAAAACAAAAAGTACAATTTTTACAGATGCCTGGCCATTCTTGTTGCTCAGCAAACATAGCTTTTTTTTTTTTAATGCTTAAAGAAATTTTAAAAGTTTAGAGGTCATTGTCAAATCATAGTTAATTTAATTTAAAAAAATTAAGAAATAACATCTAGACTTAAAGACAAAGAATGAAGAAAAGTAAACATTGCCATCCATGGAGTGGGACCGGGACTCAAACATCTGGTACCCCAAATGATCTCTGCACTGTCCAGGAAAGAAAATTTTATGAGAGTTTATGTGTGGTAGCCAAGGTTTTGTCATAGGTTGAAGACTGCATAACTAGTGCATCTAGAATAACATCTGAGAGTGAGGTTTCTTATTTTTGTTTGGTTTTCATATAATGTTTGCGTTGGCAATGTAAAGATTAATGAAGATGTGTGTTTAAGGACAGTGTGCAATATTTTAAGTGGTTCTAAACAGTGTTGTTGAGCACTTTAGATTCAAGTTTACAGCAAAAATCTGGCTCAAGTTATTCACAAATGTAAGCACAAGTTATAAAAAAAGAGAAAGAAAAGGATACCTGTGAAACTGGTACCAAGCACCAGCCCATTACAGAGAGAATCTACAACTTCTAAAATTGTGTCATGTAATCTGAGGAACACAGTCAAAAGCTAGAATGAGTTCTTATGTTATCAGGACAAGCCAACATATATCTGAATGGCTAAGATAGCATGTTTCAGCTTTTTAAAAAAACAAGGAAAAAGAAAAGATAAATTTCCTATCATATTCTCTTAATGAAATTGATGAAATGAGCAAAATAAAATATGAAAACTAGAGAATCCCAAGAAAGAAAAAAACATAGTCAAAGTTCATCTTGGCATGCGGAGCTAAGATGACAGAGTATTCATGAACTGCCTATGATCCCTCTAACAACAATGACCCCCACAACAAACTAATTGATTACATATGGCATTCTAGGATCCCTGAACATCAAAGAGAAATCTGAAAAATCTGACTGAGAGATAAGTAAGAGAGAATATGTACCAAAGTACCTAGGACTGTCCAGATCTGACCCAATGAGAATCAACACCCAACAGGCAGATGGGTAGCAGAAAGTCATATGAAGGGAGAGACTGAGCACGGAAAGCTCATTCACACATCCAGAATTAGTGAAAATGGCATTTGATCTTCAAAAGGTAAGTAGCCTGCATCTAACATGGATCAAAAACTTTTCTTCAAGATAAACCTCTCTACTTTTTACCGGTACTTCTATATCACTTCTCTGAACAGTTTCCCACCAGCTCCAGAGACTGATGCATCCACTGGGCAAGAAGTGAGATCCCTTAGGTATGCCCTAGTCTCCCAGAGCTATTTTCCCAAACTTAAAGAAGGAAAAAACTTAACAAACGGGGGGGAGGGGGGAATCTGCTGGCTTCCCTATACAAGGAAGTCAGGGCAGAAAGAGTTCCTTTGCCTAGGCACAGGGTTAAGTGGTCTATGTACCTTGAATGACTCTTCTGCATATGCATTGAGCACTCTCCGTCTGCAAAACCTATTAACCTACAAGCTTTGGGGAACATGGATATACTTTCTTCACAGACACATATAGCTGTCAGCCTCTGCTTCTGTCAGCATGTGCAGCCAGATAGCAGTGTCTAAATCTATCACCCCTGCCCATCTAAGACAATAGGAGTGAGCCTGCATCACATACTTGATGAACAACTACCTGCAAACCTAACCTGAATGCATACAAGTAAACAAGCTCCTGGGCACACACGTCTATTTAATAGTTCTAAGCATTTGATGACAGAACATTAGACCCCCAAGGGTAGTGCCAATCAAACTAGCTCACACTACCAGCCTATTTGGGCATTTCAAAACAAGAAGCTAGAACACAGGGAGCAAACACAAAATAAACAAACACAACAAGTTAGTGATGGCTCCGAGACACCAGTAAATATCAAATCACATAAAGAGGCAGACTACAATGACTTTAGAAAGCTCTTAAAACAAAGAACAAAGAAGTTTTCCAGATGAAGACAACTTCTTGGAATTATTGGAAGCAGAATACAAAAGATTAATACTTAGAACTCAAGAGATCAGAAAGATGAGGCAAAACACAGCAGAGCATGACAAACTGAACAAGCTGCAAGAAAGTGTTTAGAAATTCAGAAGACTAATAATAAAATTACAGAATTAGATAGCTCAATAGACACTCAAAGGAGCAGAACTGAGGTAATGGAAGTTGGAGTAAGACTGAGGTTCAAACACTTGGCACCAAAATATTCGAGGAAAAATTAGACAAAAATTTTCTTTTCCTTTTTCTTATTGTGATTAAGTGAAAATATAGAACTCAAATCAATTTTGCATGTCCTGCTATCTACAAATCCATTTTCTCTCTTCATCCAGTGACAGCATATCTTTCCTTTTCACTCTATACTTCTAGTATCCTCTTAACAAGCACCTGTCCCCTCCTTTCTACCTTCTTCTCTCTCATCTAGAAAGAAACCAATAGGACAGCCTACTATAAATGTACAAAATCATAAAGTACACACATCATATGGTCACACTGTATCCCCAAGTCCAGCCCATACTTGGCTGAAGAGTTGACCTTAATACTGGTTTCTGATCAGGGATAGTAGAAGGTCCAAGGGCAGTATGCAAAGGACACTCTCCAGGCTGTCAGACCATTAGTTCTGGTCTTTTAGTAGAATTCTTAAGCTGCTTGCCTTTTTTTTTCATATTGCCTCAAGTATTCTGCATTGTGTCCCCCATCACAGCTACATCTGGCAGGGGCTGGGCACCATCTGCTTCTTCTGATCTCATGTTGATATAGTCTCCCATTCACATGGGTTCTTCTGTCTCCTGGACTCTTTCTTCCTTGTGTCTTTAACGTTCTCCATCATTGTCTGCTTGAGATATGTTGGGACCATTTGCTGTACCTCAGATGGCAGCTTGATAGCTTTTAAGATCCCAGATACCACTCACTAATATGGGTTGCAGAAGACTCTCTTAGCAAAATGCTGGTTATGCCAACTGACCTTGATGTACCCTGAAAACATGTTCCCCAGGTTCCCATCTCTGCTGCTCTATCCTTTGAAATATTGGGTTGAGTTTAGAAAACCTTCCAGCTTATGGTGTAGTCCAGTTATGTTGATCTGCTCTCTACTGTGTGCTGTCACTGCTTTAACCTAACCAAACTCATATCAGCTATCAAAATCTATTGCCAACCCTCTCCCTCCCTTCCCACCCTTGTAGACATCAAAGAATCTTTTCTTTTGCACATGTCTATTTTAAAGTCCTGATAGCAGAAGTCTCATAGAACACTTATCTTTTTGCAACCCACTGATTTTACTCAGTATAATGTCTTCTAGTTGAAACAAGGTTATAAGATGCTTCCTAAAATCATCATTGCTCTTTGTCATTGCATAATGTTCCCTTGAGTGTATGTAACAGTTTGTTTATCCATTTATCTGTTGATGGGCACCTAGATTGATTACATCTTTTTCCTATTGTTGACAATGCTGCAATAAACATTCGTGTGCATGTATCTATTAGTGTGACTGCCTTCATTTCCGTAGGATATATTCTGAGCAGCTGGATTGCTAGATTGCATGGTACTTGTATTTCCAGCTTTTTAAGGAAGCTTCACAGTGCTTTTCAAAGACGTTGTACCATTTTGCATTCCCATCAGCAGTGCAGGACAGTCCCAGTCTTTCCACAGCCTCTTCAGCATTTGTTGTTTTGTGTGTTTTGAATCATGTCAGCCTTGGGGTGAAATGGTATCTCTTTGTAGGTTTGATTTGGATTTCTGTAATGTATTAGCTAATGATCGTGAGCATTCATGCGTCTTTCGACTGCCTGGATATCTTCTATGGTGAAATGTCTGTCCATTTCCTTTGCCCATTGCTTAGTTGGGTTATTTACCTTTTTCTTATTGATATTTTGCAGTATCTTATAGATTATGGACCTCAAACATTGATCTGAAATGCAGCTGCTGAATGTTTTTTCCCATTCTGTAGGTAGTCTCTTAACTGTCTTGATAAAGTCATTGGATGAGCAAAAGTGTTTGACTCGTAGTATTTCCCATTTATTGATTTTCTCTCTTTTTTTTCATGCACTGTTGGTCAGATTTTGTAGTCTATCTAATCCATGTATTAGAACTTCTGTTGTTGATTCTATTTTTTCTTGCATGATCTTTACTGCTTTAGGTTTGATAGGAACACTAAAAATTGTATGGCACTCTGTCAAGAGGAATAATCTATGAGTAATTGTGTTATCACAGTTTTAGGGGGAGAGGAATAGTAGAAAATACAGAGAGAATTGTTGAAGATTTATAGATAGAAAAATTTTCTGAAGATGAGAACTAACCAAGACACTCATGGAACACCACACAAAGTAGATCCCAAAAGAAAGACACCAAAATATAATCAGATTTGCCAAAACTAAAGATGAAAGAATTTTAAAGGTGGCTAAGGATAAATGAAAAAATAATCTACAAATGAGAGTCAATAAGACTAAGCCTGGAGCACTCAGCAGAAGCTATGCAGTTAAGAAGGCAATGGGATGGCATATACAATACCTTGGAGGAAAAATTTTCCAGTCAAGATCTGCATATCCAGCAAAATTGTCTCTTAAATATGATGGCAATTTCCAGATAAACAGAAGTTCAGGGGATTTTCAAAAACAAAGTAAAATTACAAGAAATACAAAAGACAGTCCTTGGTTAGAAAATCAGTAATATCATGTGAAAACCCCAAACTAGGATACAGGACAGAGAAAACAGATACCAACTCAGAAAGAGGAATCACAAAAATAAATCAAAGCTAAAACACTGAAAATAGGTGTCAATATGTAAGAAATGACAACATTATAACTTAGAAGAGAGACTAGGGGAAAAAAAGAATCATAGATCTATCATATAAGAAGGAAGTCAAGGTGAAATAAATAAATAAAAGATTGGCTTAAATTTAGAAAAATAGGGTTAAATACAAAGGAAATTAGCATCCGACTCGACGGCACTTGGCTTGGATTGGATACATCAAAATAAAAAGCAAGAAAAATATAAAGTTTCAGCAAATTTTAAAAAATCAAAAAAGTGAAAAGACAACACAACAAAAACACAGAAAATTAAATGGAACAAAAAAATATTGACAATGCATCAAAATAACAGGACTAAACTCACACCTATCAATAATTGCACTGATTGTAAATAAATAAAATGCACCAATAAGAGGCAAAAAGTAGTAGAATGGATTTTTAAAAAAGTCATCTCTATGTGGCCTATAAGAGACATGCCTTGGATTTAAAGAGGCAAACAAACTAAAACTAAAACCCAAAGGATGGAAAAAATATATATATCAAGCAAACATTCAAAACAGAGTAGAAAGGGTGAATTAATTTCTGATAAAATGGAGTTTAAAATCCATCACATTGGATGAGGAAGCATCCTGTATAATGATTAAAGAATGAATGCATTAGGAGAACAAAACCATATTAAATATGTAAGTACCCAATATTAAAAATCAAATCCAGTGCCACTGAGTAGATTCTGACTCATAGTAACCCCACAGGGCCTCTATATACACAATACAAACTCTAGTAGAATTGGGATTAGTCCCTGGAGAAGGATGTCATGCTTGGTAGAGTGTAGGGTCAGTGAAAAAGAGGAAGACCCTCAATAAGATGGATTGGCACAGTGGCTGCAACAATGGGCTTATGTACAGTGACAATTGTGGTAATGGTACAAGACCGGACAGTGCTTCATTCTGTTGTGCATAGGATCACTATGAGTTGGAACCAACTCAGTGGCACCTAACAACAACATAGCAGCTGATATTTGACAGAGGCCCCAAATCCATACAGTAGGGAAAGGAAATACTCCTTAACAAATGGTATTGTTATAATTGGATATCCATCAGTAAGAAAACAAAACAAGACTTGTATCTTACACCATGCACAAAAACTGACTCTAAGTGGATCAAAGGATTAAATATCAAATCTAAAGCAATAAAGATTGTGGGGAGGAACAAAAAGTATAACACTGGGACCTTAATACATGACATACACACAATACAAAATATCACTAACAGTGTGCAAACACCAGAAGAAAAAAATAGGTACCTGGAAACTCTTCAAAATCAAACACTTACGCACATCTAAAGACTTCATCTAAAGAATAAAAACACAACATATAGAATTGGAGAAACTTTTGTCTATGACAAATCCAATCAGTGTAAGTTCTCTTAAATCTACAAGATATTGCAAAATCTCAGCAACAGAATGAAAACTCAATTAAAAAAAATGGGCAAAAGATATGAAAAGGAATTTCACCAAAGAAGACATCTACGGTGCTAATGGATACATGAGGATATGCTCACAGTTACTGGTCATTAGAGAAATATGAATCAAAACTACAATGAGATATCATCTCATTCCAACAAGGCTGGCATTAATCCAAAAAACACAAAATAATAGATGCTGGAGAGCTGTGGAGAGACTGGAACAATTCTACACTGCTGGTGGGAATGTAAAATGATACAACCATTTTGGAAATCAAGTTTGTGTTTTCTTAAAAAGCTGAAATAGAAATACCATAAGATGACACATTTTCATTTCTTGGAATATATCCTAAAGAAATAAGAGCTGTCACACCAACAGACTCATGTATACCAGTGTTCATTGCAGTGCTGTCCACAACAGCAAAAATATGAAATCAGCCTAGGTGCCCATTAACTAGATGAATGGATAAAGAATCTATGACATAGTCATAAAATTGAATATTATGCAATGAGAAAGAACAATAATGAATTTGAGTAATATCTCACAACATGGAGGAATCTGAGAGGCAGTATGCTGAGTGAAATTGGTCAATTGTAAAAGGGCAAATATTGTATAGAACCAAAAGAAACTACTGTTATCAATTTGATTCTGATCCATAGTGACCCTGAAGGACAGAGTAGAACTGCTCCACGGAGTTTTCCAGGACAGTCTGGCAAATTTGAACCACTGACCTTTTAGTTAGCACATGTAGAGCTTAGCCACTATGCCAGAAGAGTTTCTATTATAAGGACTCAAAAAAGATTTAAACACAGAAGAAAACAGTGTTTGATGGTTACACGGTTGGCCAGGGTGAGAGGAGGGTAGTCACTAATTAGATAACAAATAAATATTATTTTTGGTGAGTGAAGAGACAACACACAGTGGAGGAGCACTCAGTACAAGTGACCTAAATCAAAAGCTTAAGAGTTTCCTAAATACAACCAAACACTTCGAGGTGTCTGGGAACTGTGGTGTCATAGAACATTTAGGTCAATTGGCATAACAAAGTTTATTAGAAAATGTTCTGCATCCCATTTTGGTGATTGTTGACTGAAGTCTTAAAAGCTAGAAAGTGGCTGTCTTAAGAAGCATCAATTATTCCCAACACACCGGAACAAAGAGAGAATAAAGATATGAGCTCAAGACAGAAGGGGCCACTTAAATCAGAGACTAGATTACCATGAGATCAAAACTGGAAGGTCCCCTGGTATCACCAATGCCCGGACCATTAGGGAACTCTACAAAGAGTCCCTGATGCAACGACAGAAATGCAGGATTCAGAACTCGAACTCTAATAAAAATATCAGACCTGATGGTCTAAAAGACTAGAGGGTCCCTGGTAGATATGACTCCTTTTAGGACTCTCTTTTAGGCTACAACTGAAATCACTTAGGAAGCCAACTCCTTAGACAAAGAGTAAACTGGTGTATAAGACATAAAATGATACAGGTGAAGAGTGGCTTAAGTAAATATAGGAGACTAACTGGGTAGCTCTTGACTAGAAGTTAGAAGAAAAGGCAGAAGGAACAGGATCTGGCTGAATGGACATGGAAATTACAGGTTGGGAGGAGGTGTGTACTACCACACTGTGGAGAGAGCAACTATGGTCACATAAAAATATGTGTTCAAGCTTTTGTACGAGAAACCAACTTGAATTGTAAACTTTTGCTCAAAGCACAATTAAAAGAAACAAAAAGGATTACAGCCTAGGAAACACCATCTGGCAGTTCTGTTCTATCATACAGGGTTGCTACGAGTTGGAATTAACTCATTGCACACATGAAGAATAATAGCATTGCTCTATGGTGGGAAAAGTTATAATTGGGAGAAGATTGGGTAAATTAACTTTATAAAATTGTGAAAAACTTCTTTATGAGACAAGCTTAAAGGAAACATTTTGCTGAAATCTATCACATGAAGGATATTGCATGGCTAACATTTTTTTTTGTGATTGAATAAAAATGTACATTCCCATATAAATTTCCATGCTGACCTATATGCAGCTTCCACTGCTCTCCCTGCATGATGACAGCACAATCTTCCTCTCTGTTCCATACATGTCTTGTTTTCCCAGCCGTCTCCTATCTTCTCCTCACCACCCACTCCCCTTTCTCCAGTATAAGGTCAACAGGATGACCTCCTATAGATGCCTAGAACCATAAAGTGCCCACACAATATGGTCCCTCTGCGTCACCAAGTCTAACCCATGGTTGTCCAAAAAGTTGCCCTTCATTATTATTTATGGACAGGGCAGCATCAGGGCCAGGGGCCATGCTCCCAGGGGAACTCTGAAGTCCCTGGACCACCAGGTGTAGTCTTTTAGTGGAGATCTCAAAGTGCACCCCTACTTATACTTGTGCTGCCGCTGAGACTCAACTTTGTGAGCTCCATTGTGGCTATCACTGGTGGTGGCCAGGCACCATCTGGCTCTTCCAGTCACAAGTTGATGTAGACATCCACTCACGTGGGTCTCTCTGTCTTCTGCAGTCTCTTCCTTCATGTCATTTTGGTCCTCAGATGGCAGCGTGGCAGCTTTTAAGACTCCAGACGCCACTCACCAATGTGGGGTACAGAGAGATCTCATTAGCAAAATGCTAGTTGTGCCAATTGGCCTCGATTTCCCCTGAGAGCACGGTCCCCGGCCCCATGCCCCAGCTACTCTGTCCTTGCAATATTAGGTTAAGATGGGAGGAGTACACAAGTTGTGTACAGGTCCTGTTAATACCAATCTTTTTACTAACGTGTGCTGTCACCAATTTCACCCAACCCAATTTCTAACAACTATCTAATCTAAGCCTTCCCCGCTCACCCTCCCACGATCCCCATCCCTGCAGCCTTCAAAGAGTCTTTTCTCTTATGCATGAGTCTGCTTTTAAGTTCTTACCATGGGGGTCTCATACAATATTTGTCCTTCTGTCGCTGATTACTTTCACTCAACATAATGTCCTCCAGTTGAAACCTGGTTAAGAGATGTTTCCTGCCATCATCATTGTTCTTTATCTTTGCATAGTGTTCCATTGAGTATATATACCATAGTTTACCTATCCATTCTTCTGTTGTTGGGCATCTGGATTCATTCTGTCTTTTTGCTGTTGTGAACTACGATGTGATGAACATTTGCGTGTATGTATCAGTCAGTGTGAATGGCCTTGATTCTGCAGGCAATATTCCAAACAGTGGAATTACTGGGTCAAATGGGATATCTACATCCAATTTTTTTAAGGGAGAGCCAGATTGCTTTCCAAAGAGGTTGCACCATTTTGCAATCCCACCTACAGTGTAGGACAGTTCCAATCTCTCCACAGCCTCTCCAGCATTTAGTGTTCTGTGTTTTTTGGATCATGGCCAATCTTGTTAGTGGGAGATAGTATCTCATTGTCATTTTCATTTGAATTTCCTTAATAGCTAATGATCGTGAGTGTATCTGCATGTGTTTTTTGGCTGCCTGGATCTCCTTTTTAGAGACGTGTCTGTCCATCTCCTTTGACCATTGCTTAATTGGATAATTTATCTTTTTCTTATTGATGTTTTGTAGTACCTTAGAGATTACAGAGATGAGGCATTGGTCTGACATAGAGTTGTCAAATATTTTTTTCCCATGCTGTAGGTGGCCTTTAACTCTATTAATAAAGTCTTTAGATGACCAAAAGTATTTGATTCTTAGCAGTTCCCATTTATCTGTTTTCTCTTCTGTTGTTTCTAGTTTGTCTGACAGATTTTAAAGTCTGTCTATGTTGTGTATTAAACCTTCCATTGTTCTTCCTACTTTTTTCTTGGATGAGCTTTATCATTTTAGATTTGATAGTTAGGTCTTTTATCCAGTTTGAGTTGGTTTTTGTATAAGGTGTAAGATAGGGATCTTGTTTCAATTTATTGCAGATGGATATTCAATTTTGCCAGCACCATTAGTTGAAGAGATTGTTTTTGCCCCAGCTTAATGTCTTAGGGCCTTTGCTGAATATCACCTGTTCATAGGCAGAAGATGTCATCTCTGGGGTCTTGATTCTGTTCCACTGATCTAACTGTCTCTTTTTGTACCAGTGCTGGGCTTTTTTGACTACTGTGGCAGTGTAGTAGGCTCTAAGGTCAGGTAATGAAAGACCTCCCAGTGTGTTCTTTTTCTTTAGTAACACTTTACTTTTCCGGGGCTTCTTCCCTTTCCAGACAAAGTTGGTAATTTGTTCCTCCATCTCATTAAAAAATGTCACTGGAACTTGTATTGGGATTGCATTATATAGGTAGATTGTTTGGAGTAAAATAGACATTTTCACAATGTTAAGTCTTCCTATCCATGAGAAGGGTAGGTTTCTCCATTTATGTAACTCTCTTTTAGTTTCTTATAGTAAGGGTTTGTAGTTCTCTTTGTAAAGGTCTGTTATTTCTCTAGTTACTTTTATTCCTAGGTACTTTATTTTCTCAGGGGCTATAGTAAATGGTACTGAGTTGGTGATTTCTTCCTTAATAATCTTGTTGGTATAAAGGAATCCTAATTATTTACTTATGTTTATTTTGTACCCTGAGACTTTGCTGAACTCTTCTATCAGTTTGAGTGGTTTCCTTATGGATTCTTTGGGATTCTCTGCATATACAATCATATCATCTGCAAACAGGGAGATTTTAGTTCTTCTTTGCCAATGTAGGTGTCTTTTATTCCTTGGTCTTGTTTAATTGCTCTGGCTAGAACTTCTAGTATAATGTTGAATAGGAGTGGTGAGAGTGGGCATCCTTTTCTACTTCCTGTTCTCTTCATTCAGGATGACGTAGGTAGGTGGCCTTGTATAAATTGCCCTTATTGCATGGAAGAATTTGCCATTTATTCCTATGTCGCTCAAAGTTTTTAGCATGAGTGGGTGTTGGACTTTATCAAATGCCTTTTCTGCATCAATAAACAAGATCAGGTGATTCTTGTCTTTTGTGGTATTATGTGCTTGATCACATTAATTGTTTTTCTGATATTGAACCAGCCTTGCATCCTTGGTATGAATCCAACTTGGTCATGATGGATTATTTTTTTTGATATGTTGTTGTATTCTATTGGCAAGAAATTTGTTTCAGATTTTTGCATCTAGATTCATGAGTGATATCAGTCTATAGTCCTCCTTTTTTGGGGGTTTTCCCCTGGCTTTGGTATCAGGGTTATGCTGGCTTCATAGAATGAATTTGGGAGTATTCCATCCCTTTCTGTACTGTGAAATAATCTCAGTAATATTGGAGATAACTCTTCTCTAAAAGCTTAATAGAATTATGCTGTACAGTCATCTGGGCCCAGGCTTTTTTTGGTGGACACTTTTTTGACGAGTTTTTCAATCTCGTCCTTTGTGATAGGCTTATTAAGTTGTTCTGCTTCACCTTGTGAGAATTTGGGTAGGTGATAGGAATCAAGGAATTTGTTCATTTACTCTAGGTTTTCAAATTTGTTAGAATGCAGTCTTTCGTAGTATTCAGCTATGATATTCTTGATTTCTGCTGGATCTGTTGTGACAATTCCCCTCTCATTTCTTATTTGTGTTATTTGTTTCCTTTCCTGTTTTGCTTTAGTAAGTTTAGCCAATGGTTTGTTAATTTTGTTGATCTTTTAAAAATACCAGCTTTGGGTCTTTTCAATTTTTCAATTGTTCTTATATTCTCTAATTCATTTAGTTCCGCTCTGATCTTTATGATCTGTTTTTTTCTGGTGCCTGAGGGGTTCCTCTGTTTTTCTCTCTCTACTTGTTCAAGCTAAAGGGTTAGTTCTTTGATTTGGTTTCTTTCTTCCTTCCAGATGTGTGCATTTATGGAGATAAACTGATTTCTGAGCACTGCTTTGACTGTACCCCATAGGTTCTGGTAGGAAGTGTTTTCATTTTCACTGGAATCTATAATTTTTTCTATTTCATCCTTGATTTCTTCTATAACCCATGGTTTTTTGAGCAAGGTGTTGTTCAGCTTCCATGAGTTCCACTTCATATCTATGTTTTTTCTGCTATTGATTTTGACTGTTATGGCTTTATGATCTGAGAAAATGCTTTGCATTAATTCAGTGGTATGGATTTTGTTAAGAATTGCTTTATGTCCTAACACATGGTCTGTTCTGGAGAATGCACCATGTGCACTGGAGAAGAAGGTGTAGTTGTCCGCTGATGGAGAGAAAGTTCTATTTTGATGAGGTCTAGTTGGTTCATTGTGGCAATAAGGTCTTTTGTGTCTTTACCGAGCCTTTTTCTGGACGATCTGTCCAATATTGAGAGCGGAGTGTCAAAGTCTCCTACTATTATTGTGGAGTCATCTATCTCCTTTTTGAGTGTAGTCAGTGTTTCTTTGACTTATTTAGGTGCTCTAATATTAGGTGCATAAATATTTAATATGGTTAAGTCCTGCTTGTGTATTGAACCTTTCAGTAATAAACAATGCCCATCCTTGTCCACAGTGGTGGATTTTACATTAAAATCAGTTTTATTTGAGATTAGAATTGCCACCCCTGCTCTTCTTTGTTCATTGTTAGCTTAATATATATTCTTCCATCCTTTGATTTTCAGTTCATTCCTATCTTTAAATCTAAGGTGAGTTTCTCATAGGCAACACATAGATGGGTCATTTCTTTTGATCCAAGCTGTCACTTGTTGTCTCTTTACTGCAGGATTCAGTGCATTCACATTCAATGTAATTATTGATGGGTATGTGTTCAGTGCTGCCATTGATATGTTTATTTTGGGGTTGATGTTTTCTCTGCTGTTCTTATTAATCTGTTCTGCAACCTTTCTCTTTGTGAGTTGATTTTTCACCTTTTTCAGAGTTGGTTTTCTAGTTGTTGAGACTCCTGTATTACATTTCTTGATATAGTATATTTCTTGTTCATTGTGCTTTACAGCTGCCCTTATGATCCCACTTAACAAACTATATATAAACCCAGTTTTGATTGCTACTCATCTTGTCAACTTCCTCTTCATCTGGAAGGACTGTAACAACTATAGTACATCCCTCTTTTTAATATGATGATACCATGAGTTGGAGCCCTTGGCTTGGCTATCAAAGTTTACATGATATGATCACTAGATCATTTCTTTCACTATTATAGCATTGACTGAATTTAGAGCCTTCCCTAACTGAGTAGGATTCTGGATATTGTGTCCTTCTAAAATACAAAGTTGGCAGTTTTGTTCTTCCAATCCAAGAGATTCTTTCAGAATTTCTTGTAGCTTTGATTTGGTTTTTATGAAGTCTCTGAGTTTCTGTTTATCTGTGAATGTCTTCATTTCATTTCCTATTTGAAAGATAATTTTGCAGGATATCTAATTCTTGATTGGAAGTTCTTCTCCTTCTAGTCTTTGAATGTGTCATGCCACTGTCTCTCTGCCAGCGTTGTTTCTGTTGAGAAATCTGATGAAAGGCTACAAGGTTTCCCTCTGAAAGTCAGCTTTATTTTGAGTCTTGCTGCCTTTAAGAGTTTCTGCTTATGTTTCATTTTGTTGAGCTTGATTGTAATATGTCTTGGAGTCTTTCTATTGAGATCTATATTGAGTGGTATTCTATATGTATCTTGTATGTCTAGGTTCTCTTCTTTCATAATTTCTGGGAAGTTTTCTGTCAGCAGCTCAGCCACAATACTCTCTGTGTTTTCAGGTGCCTTGCCCTGTTCAGGAATTTCAATTAATCGTAGATTGTTCCTCTTAATAGAGCCCCATGTGCTTCTTAAAGCTTCTTCATTTTTCTTGTTTCTTTTTTCTGATTTCTCCTCATAGAAGCTCACGTCAGTAGCTCTGTCTTCCATGTCAGAAATTCTCTTTTCCATTTGTTCCATTCTGTTTTCTTGATTTAGGATTGAAGTTTCTATGTCTTTGATTTTGTTCTTGATCTGTTGGATTTCAGAGTACTGATGTTCCATCAGATCAAACAGCTTGCTTAATTTTTCATTTTGCTCTGCTTCATTTTGTATAAAGTCTACTAGGACTCTGTATAGAATCCTTTTGTATTCACAGACTCTGTATAGAATCCTTTTGTATTCACCTTCTGATAGTTTCAGAAAAGCTTCTTCATCTGGGAAGTTCTGAGGTGATTTCTTTGGGGGCCTTCTGATGCCGTGGTGACTTCTGTGTTATTGTCTTCTTCAGTGTTTGTTGCTTTTTGGGTTTCATGTGGGTCAATAGAAGGTAGGAAAGATGCTGTGAAGATGGACCACAGTTGTTTCTCTAGGCTGTCTTTGATATGTGCAAGCCTGTGCTCTCTGAGAGGGGGGTCAGTGAAAGAGAGGAGTTTTGTGTTCAGTGGTATGGAGTCCAAATTAACAGCTCTATGTCATATCCCAGGGCTCACTAGGTGTCCAGAAGGCTTCGTTTAATTATCATTTCAGGTCTTGGTTTCCAGAGGGATATAGGGAAATATGTTTTTAGTCCACCATCTTGACTTCACCTTGGCCAACATAGTTTTTTAAATTTCAGACACACAATCTCCCTCTATTTGACTAAAAACACCACATTCAGGATATCTGAACTCTACAATGTAAGACCTTTCATAAAACACAGGTAGTAGATCATAAAATTATTTTCTCAAGTATAAAAAGTACAGAAAAGGAGCCCACTTTTCTTTAATAAGTGAATGGAATTTTACCTTAGTTATTCACTGAGAGAGCCTGTATAATAAATTTCAATATTTTTTAAACAATTTTCAAAACATGTGTACAAATACACAAAAGTAGAAAATAATAAATTGCTTAACACTAACTATAATGTATAGGGATCTGAAAACAGTCTATAATTTGCAATTTCAGTTATATGAAGAATAAAAACAAACATTTAAATAGACAAAAATATGTTATTTCTCAACATGAATTATGATCAAATTGTAAACAGGCAAAATAAGACATATGTTGACAGATAAGTAGAAAGTACAGACTTAGCTATTATGGTAGGCTTATTTCTCAGAGTGAAATCTTAGATTATATTTTTACAAATTACTAGCTGCTTCTATTAATACAAATTTAATTCTAAATTTCTATGCAACATGTTTCTGGACATGATTGAAATTCCAGACCATCTTCATTTTATTAAGACTGCAGGAAAAGTTTTTTCTAAGCCTAAAGATGGAGCACTTTAATGTCTCTAGGGTACAGTTTGGTTTCAACAGGAATTGGTGGATAGAATAACAGAAATAGACCTAGGAAAAATAATGTAGGCTACCACTGAGTTAAGGAGATAGTATGCAACCAAGAGAAAATAAGGAAAGGAGGGTTTAAAAAAATTTGAACACCAGCAGACCAGAGAAGTAAATGAAAGTTCACATTTATATGACAAGTATAGCACTATCTTGCATTCAACCTAGTCTATTTTCTGTATGGACATATGTCTTGGTAGAAAGTACAGCATGATTCCTCATAACAAATTGCCTCTGACATGGATGAGAAACAGATACTATTATTTCTGTTTTATCATAGAAATACCTCAGTCACAGAGAGGTTCTGTGAGATGCTAAAAGTCACCCAGCAATTCAGTGATGTGTTAAGTAAAATCAGAATCCAAACAATTATCATTTTTAGCATACTTGTTTATTTCCTAAAATGTGCTACTAGTACCAAACAAGTGTTCTAAATTTCTTTCCCTATTCCAATGGTCTGAAAATTTCACTTTTTCCAGGTGTTGATCTGTTCTTTTTTGAGTCTATGATTAGCTGCCAGTGTAAGATAATATTCCTCTTTGACTCCTAAGGACTCAGAGTAAATAACATTACAGAGAAAACATGAACAGAAGTGCTATTATCCTAGGCTAGGGGCAACCAGAAAACAAAACAAAATAAAACGCATTTATTATTTCTCTGCTTTTTTGAAAGGCAAATAAATAAGTATAAAAACTGAGCATTAAATAATGTGTTGTGATCTGTGGCAGTAACTTGAAAGCTACCTCTGAAACTGCTTTTTTATTTTCACTGTTTGAATGAAAATGTACATTCCCACCTATATGCAGCTTCCACTGCTCTTCCTGCCCGGTGACAGCACACTCTTCCTCTCTGTTCCATGCGTCTTATACCCCCAACAGTCTCCTATCCACTCCTCCCTACCCATTCCCCTGTCTCCAGTAAAAGGTCAGCAGGATGATATCCTATAGATGCATAGAACCATACAGTACACACATGATATGGTCACTCTGTATTGCTAAGTCCAATCCATTCCTGTCTGAAGAGTTGACCTCCATTATGATTTACGGACAGGGGCAGCATCAGGCCAGGGGCCATGTTCCTAGGGGAATTTTGAGGCCCCTGGACCATCAATTGCAGTCTTTTAGTGGAGATCTCAGGGTGCACCCCTTTTTATTCTTGTGTTGCCAGTGAGAGTCAACTGTGTGAGCACCATCACAGTTATCACTGGTGGTGGCACCATCTGGCTCTTCCGGTCACAAGTCGATGTAGTCACCCACTCACGTGGGACTCTGTCTTCTGCATTCTCTTCCCCCATGTCATTTTGGTCCTTGGTGATCATCCATTCCTGCTGAGTTGGGACCATTTGCTGTACCCTCAGATGGCAGCTTGGCAGCTTTTAAGACCCCAGAAACCACTCATGAATGTGGGGTGCATAAGGCTCTCTTAGCGAGAAGCTAGTTGTGCCAACTGGCCTCAATTTTCCCTAAGAGCGTAGTCCCCGGTCCCCTGCCCCAGCTATTCTGTCCTTGCAATATTAGGTTAAGATGTGAGGAGTAATTACGTTATGTTGAAGTCCAGTTAATATTGATCTTCTTTCTAATGTGTGCTGTCACAGATTTCACCCAAACAAATATCTATCAAATATGTAATCTAAACCCTCCCCGCCTCGTCCTGCCTTCCTCCTCACCCTGTAGCCATCAAAGAGTCTTTTTGTTTTTAAGTTCTTATCATAGGGATCTCATACAGTATTTATCCTTTTGTTGCTGACTACTTTCACTCAGCATAATGCCCTCCAATTGAAACTAGGTTATGAGATGCTTTCTAAAATCATTGTTATTTATCATTTCATAGTCTTCCATTGAGTATATATACCACAGTTTACCTACCCATTCCTCTGTTGTTGTGCATCTGAGTTGATTCCACTTTTTCTGCTATTGTGGACTGTGCTGCGGTAAACATTCATGTGTGTGTATCAGCTGGTGTGAATGGCCTTGATTCTGTAGGATATTTTCTGAGCAGCAGAATTACTGGGTCAAATGGTATATCTATATCCAGCTTTTTAAGAAAGTGCCAGATTGCTTTCCAAAGAGGTTGCACCATTTTGCAATCCCACGAACAGTATAAGAGAGTTCCAATGTTTCCAGAGCCCCTCCAGCATTTGTTGTTTTGTGGTTTTTGAATCATGGCCAAGCTTTTTGGGGTGAGATGGTGTCTTGTAGTTTTGATTTGAATCTCTTTAGCAATTAGGTCCACCGGAGGCCTCTGTATGGGTGTATCTACCTTCAAGAGGAACAAGATGGTGTACCACACTAGCTGCCCATCTGCCTTAATACAGGCTACTCTGTGGCAGAGGTGGAAAGAGAGCCCAAAGGTGCTGAGATGCATAGAGTTCACAGCCTCTGTTGCCAAGCCCAAGCTGTAGATGACACAGTGTAAAACACTGCTTTTCTGCTAGAAAAGTGCTCCCCTCTGGTCAGGAGCTGAATCCCAGCCTAGGAACTAGGTCCACCTGGGACCTCTGTATGGGTGTCTCTGCATCCCAGTGGAACAAGATGGCATCCCACACAAGCTGACTGCCTGTCTCAGTACTGGTTACTCAATGGCAGAGGCAGAAAGAGAGGCCAAAAGTCCCGAGATGCACTCAGTCCAAAGCTGGTCTCTCAAAATGTGGCAATTTCTCCTGCTGAACCCACCAGCAGTGTGTCTATGATTAGCTGCTAGTCAAGTTCCAGCTCCTCCCACTGGCTAAGATGAAAGTTAAAATGATGAGTGACCTTTGGTCCATGAAAGCCAGCATTTAATCAGAGCAAGGATTGGCAAAAGAGAGGAAGTCTTCCATTCAGTGTTATGAAGTCCAAATTGACAGCACTATGTCATGTCCTAGGGCTCACTAGGTGTCCAGAAAGCTCCGTTTAATTATCAATTCAGATCTTCGTTTTCAGAGGGCTTTAGGGAGACATATGCTTAGTCCTCCATCTTGACTGTGCCCCCATGGTTTCCAATTTTATGCCTCATCTACAAAACTATGTCTTCAACACAAAGCCTTGCTGTGCAACTGTGTAAATTGTATTCCTGTGACCAAGTGTGCCGAGGATGACCGTGGAGGACCCCTGTTCAGTCATACTCCAGCTGGAAGAGACACTGATGGTGTTGATTTTCAGATGTAGACTGGCACACTGGCATACAAATCAAATTGTTGAAGAACATTTTCATTTGAAATATGATGGCCAAGACTGTGTTTCAAATTTTCAGAACAGTGTGAATGTCTTCCCTGTGCTGACAATTACTAGGAAGTATTTCCCTTACGCCAAGTGCCAAGTGCCTTCGAGTTGGATCTGGCTCGTGGTGACCCTCTACAGATTTCAGAAATCTTTAACATGTTGGCTGCTGCTACCCTGCTAATATTTTCCTGTTTTTCTTGTGCTGATGTTGAAAATATAGTAAACCAAACCATGTACTTTTGTCAACATAATCAAAGCAATTTTTTCTCTGTGTACTTGTTTCTTAAGGAGCTGCCCTGAGCTTGTCAGTTATTATGCTCTTATTTATTTGGCTTAGATTTATAACATAAAGATTGAGTGATGACTACCTTGGTTGTGCCAGAGATAGTTATATTGAGGATGAGTGAATCTGACTTGGGTTGAAAATAAATTGTTGATTTTTGGGGGGAGTGTGTGATTTATGCTAGTATTCCCTTCTAATTAACATATAACATCAAAGGTGGTTTCAGGTCAAGATGGCAGACTAAACACACATCTCTCTAAATCCCTTGGGAAACCAAGACCTGAACTTATAATTAAACAGAGCCTTCTGGGCACCCACTGAGCCTTAGGATGGGGCACAGGGCTGTTAATTTGGACTTCATACCATTGAATGGAAAGACTCCTTTCACTGACGTCTGCTCTTGGCGAGTACTGTCTTTCTAGGACTGAAGGTAACTCACCATTTTAACTTATTTTTCTCTGTCTTAGCCAGCAGGCAGAGCTGGGACTTGACTAGCAGCTAATCTCAGATGCACTACTGGTGGGATTGGCAGGTGAAATTGTCATATTTTGAGAGCCTGGTTTAGATTCTGTTCATCTTGGCACCTTTGGTCTCTCTTTCTGCCTCCACCATGGAGTAACTGGTATTGTGGTATTGTGACAGTGAGGCAGATTGTGCGGGATGCCATCTTCTTTCACTCGGAGGCAGATATATCCCTACAGAGGCCTCAATTGAACCTAATTCTTAGGCTGGGAAGCAGCACACGTCAGAGGACAGTGCTTTTCTGCCAGAAAAGCAGCATTCTACACAGTGTCTCCTACGGCTGAGTCCCAACAGCAGAGGCCAGCAGGGTAATAGTCCTTCTGTATTTTCAACTAGTTTATAACATCTGGAGTTGGGTATAGAGGTGTTTACTTTGCCACCTGGGAAGAGGGACTTGTATACCTGAAAACCTGACTGACTGTGGAAGTGGTCAGATACCTTTTACCTTTAAGACGGCCTAGAGAAACAGCTGTGTCTATCTTAACAGTGTCTCTGCCAGCCTCTACTGACTCACATGATGACCCAAAAGCAACAAAATCTGGACAAAAGCGTAACCAAGAAATCACCCATGGCTTAAGAAGGCCCCCAAAGAAATCACCTCAGAACTTCCCAAATGAAGAAGCTTTTCTGAAACTATCAGAAGGTGAATACAAAAGGATTCTATACAGAGTCCTAGTAGACTTTATACAAAATGAAGCAGAGCAAAATGAAAAATTAAGCAAACTGTTTGATCTGATAAAACATCAGTACTCTGAAATCCAACAGATCAAGAACAAAATCAAAGACATAGAAATTTCAATCCTAAGTCAAGAAAACAGAATGGAACAAATGGAAAAGAGAATTTCTGACATGGAAGACAGAGCTACTGACGCCAGCATCTATGAGGAGAAATCAAAAAAAGAAACAAGAAAAATGAAGAAGAGTTAAGAAGCACACGAGGCTCTATTAAGAGGAACAATCTACGATTAATTGAAATTCCTGAACAGGGCAAGGCACCTGAGAACACAGAGAGTATTGTGGCTGAGCTGCTGACAGAAAACTTCCCAGAAATTATGAAAGAAGAGAATATAGATATCTGAGATGAATATCGAATGCCACTCAATATAGATCTCAAAGGAAAGACCCCAAGACATACTATAGTAAAGCTTAACAAAGTGAAACATAAGCAGAAACTCTTAAAGGCAGCAAGACTCAAAGTAAAGCTGACTTTCAGAGGGAAACCCTATAGGTTTTCATTGGATTTCTCAGCAGAAACAATGCTGGCAGAGAGAAAGTGGCATGGCACATTCAAAGACTAGAAGGAGAAGAACTTCCAACCAAGAATTAGATATCCTGGAAAACTATCTTTCAAATATAAAAATGAAATGAAGGCATTCACAGATAAACAGAAACTCAGAGACTTTGTAAAAACTAAGCCAAAGCTACAAGAAATCCTGAAAGAATCTCTTGGGTTGGAAGAACAAAATCACTAACTATATTTTAGAAGCAAATACAGGACATGTCACCCAGAATTGTATTCAGTTAGGGAAGGCTCCAAACTCAGTCAAAGCTATCATAGTGAAAGATATGATCTAGTGATCATATCATGAGAACTATGATGTCATCATATTGAAAAGAGGGATGCATGACAGTTGTTATAGTCCTTCCAGATGGAGAAAAAGTTAATAAGAGTGGTAGTAATTAAAATGGGGTCTATACATCATTTACTGGGGGATCATAGGGGCAGCCATAAAGCACAATAAAGGTGCAACATATCAAATCAAGAAATGTAAAACAGGAGTCTCAACAACCATAAAAGCAATCTCAAAAGAAATGAAAAATCAACTCATAAAGAAGAATATCCTAGAACAGATGAACAAGAGCAACAGAGAAAATATCAACACAAAAATAAATGTATCAGAGTGGCAGCACTGAGCACTTACCTATCTATAATTACATTGAATGTGAATGGGCTGAACGCTCCAGTAAAGAGACATAAAGTGACAGCTTGGATCAAAAGAAATGATCCATCCATATGTTGCCTACAATAAACTCACCTTAGACTTAAAGATACGAACAAACTTAAAACTAAAGGATGGAAGAATATATATCAAGCTAACAATGAACAAAGAAGAGCAGGTGTGGCAACTCTAATCTCAGATAAAATTGATTTTAACATAAATTCCACCATCGTGGACAAAGATGGACACTATTTATTGCTGCAACTTTCAATACACAAGCAGGACTTAACCATATTAAATATTTATGCACCTAATATTAGAGCACCTAAATACATCAAAGAAACACTAACTACACTCAAAAAGGAGACAGATCACTCCACAATAATAGTGAGAGACTTCAACACGCCACTCTCAATATTGGACAGATCGTCTAGTAAAAAGTTCAATAAAGACACAAAAGACCTGATTGCCACAAATAACCACTAGACCTCATCTACATACACAGAACTTTCTATTCATCAATGGACAACTACACCTTCTTCTCCAGGGCACTCGGAATATTCTCCAGAATAGACCACATGTTAGGACACAAAGCAAATCTCAACAAAATTAGTATCATTGAATTAATGCAAAGCATCTTCTCAGATCACAAAGCCATAAAAGTCAAAATCAATAGCAGAAAAACATAGATACGAAGCGGAACTCATGGAAACTGAACAACACGTTGCTCAACAAGCCATGGGTGATAGAAAAAAATCAATGATGAAATAAAGAAATTTATGGATTCCAAAGAGAATGAAAACACTTCCTACCAGAACCTACGGATACAGCCAAAGCAGTGCTCAGAAGTCAGTTTATCTCCATAAATGCACATTTCGGAAAGGAAGAAAGAAATGAAAGCAAAGAATTAATCCTTTAGCTTGAACAAGTAGAGAGAAAACAACAGAGGAACCCCTCAGCCATCAGAAGAAAACAGATCAGAAAGATTAGAGTAGAACTAAATGAATTAGAGAATAGATGAAAAATTGAAAAGAACCAAAGCTGTTTTTTTGAAAAGATCAACAGAATTGACAAACCGTTCGCTAAACTTTCTGAAGAAAAACAGGAAAGGAAACAAACAACCCCAATAAGAAATGAGAGGAGAGTTGTCATAACAGATCCAACAGAAATTAAAAATATCATAACAGAATACTATGAAAGACTACTCTAACAAATTTGAAATCCTAGAGGAAATGGACAAATTCCAGATTCATATAAGTGAAGCAGAACAACTTAATAAATCCATCACAAAGTACGAAATTGAAAAAGTCATCAAAAAACTGCCAACCAAAAAAAGCCCGGGCCCAGATGGCTTCACTGCAGAATTCTACCAAGTTTTTAGACAAGAATGATCTCCAATACTAGTAAGGCTACTTCACAGTATAGAAAAGGATAGAATACTCCCAAATTCATTCTATGAAGCCAGCATAACCCTGATACCAAAGCCAGGGAAAGACCCAGCCAAAAAGAAGAACTACAGACCAATATCACTCATGAATAATCTAGATGCAAAAATCTTAAACAAAATTCTTGCCAGTAGAATACAACAACATATCCAAAAAATCATCCATCATGACCAAGTTGGATTCATATCAGGGATGCAAGCTTGTTTCAACATCAGAAAAACAACTAATGTGATCAGCCATATAAATAACACAAAAGACAAGTATCACCTGATTTTGTCTATTGATGTAGAAAAGGCATTTGATAAAGTCCAACACCAGCTCATACTAAAAACTCTCAGCAAAACAGGAATAGATGGCAAATTCTTCAACGCAATAAGAGCCAATTATACAAAGCCAACTGCCTACGTCATCCTGAATGGAGAGAGACTGAAACAGTTTCCACTGAGAACGGGAACTAGACAAGGATGCCCACTATCATCTCTCCTATTCTGCATTGTACTGGAGGTTCTAGCCAGAGAAGTTAGACAATACCAAGAAATAAAGGGCAACTGCATCAGCAAAGAAGTAAAAATCTCCCTATTTGCAGATGATATTATTGTATACACAGAGAATCTTAAAGAATCCATAAGTAAATGACTCAAACTTATACAAGAGTTCATTAAAGTCTCAGGATACAGGATAAACATAAGTAAATCAGTAGGATTCCTTTATACCAAGACGAGATTATTAAGGAAGAAATCACCGAGTCAGTACCATTTACTATAGACCCTAAGAAGATGAAGTACCTAGGAATAAATGTAACCAGTGAAATACCAGACCTTTACAAAGAGAACTACAAGACCTTACTACAAGAAACTAAGAGAGAGTTACATAAGTGGAGAAACCTACCCTGCTCATGGATGGGAAGACTTCATGTTATGAAAATGCCTATTTTACAATGCAATCCCGATACAAATTCCTGTGACATTTTTTAAGCAGATGGAGAAACAAGTCGCCAACTTTGTTTGGAAAAGGAAGAAGTCCCGGATAAGTAAAGCATGACTGAAGAAGAACACATTGACTTTAGAATCTATTACACTGCCGTAGTAGTTAATACAGCCTGATGCTGGTACAAAAAGCGACAGATCAATGGAACAGAATTGAGACCCCAGAAATGATACCATCTTCCTATGAACAGTTTATATTCGACAAAGGCCCTAAGACATTAAACTGGGGTAAAAACAATCTCTTCAACAAATGGTGCTGGCAAAATTGGATATCCACCTGCAATAAACTGAAACAAGATCCATATCATACACCTTATACAAAAATCTACTCAAACTGGATAAAAGACCTAAATATCAAGTCTAAAATGATAAAGTTCATCCAAGAAAATGTAGGACCAACAATGAAATTTTTAATACATAACTTAGAAAGACTTCAAAATCTGTCAAACAAACCACAAACAACAGAAGAGAAAATAGATAAATGGGAACTACTAAGAATCAAACACTTTTGGTTATCCAAAGACTTTATTAATAGAATTAAAAGGTCACACAGAATGGGAAAAAAATATTTGGCAAGTAAATGCCAGACCGAACTTTGATCTCCATATTGTGTAACGCACTACAAAATATCAATAAGAAAAAGAAAAATAATCTAAGCAATGGGCAAAGAAAATAGACAGACACTTCTCTAAAGAAGAGATCCAGGTAGCCAAAAACAATATCACAATCATTAGCTATTAAAGAAATTCAAATCAAAACCACGTTGAGATATCATCTCATTCCAACATGATTGGCTATCATCTAAAAAACGCACAACAACAAATGCTGGAGAGGCTTTGGAGCAATTGCAACTCTCCTAGACTGTGGGTGAAATTGCAAAATGGTGCAACCTCTTTGGAATACAATCTGGCACTTCCTTAAAAACCTACATATAGATATACCGTTTGACCCAGTAATTCGACTGCTCAGAATATATCCTATAAAATCAAGGCCATTCACATCAAGTGATGCATGCACATGAATGTTTATAACAGCACAGTTTACAACAGCAAAAAGATGGAATCACCCCAGATGCCCAGCAACAGAAGAATGAATAGGTAAACTATGTTATATATACTCAGCGGAACACTATGCAATGATAAAGAACAGCGATGATTTTAAGAAACATCTCATAACCTGGTTTCAACTGGAGAACATCATGCTGAGTACAAGCAGTCAGCGACAAAAGGACAAATACTGTATAAGACCCTATGATAAGAACTTAAAAACAGACTCATGCATAGAAGAAAAGACTCTTGGATGGCTACATCCATTGGGAGCGAGGCAGGACCTGGGTGGGGGGAGGCTTTAGATTAGTTGATAGAAATTTGTTTAGGTGAAATCCGTGACAGTACACATTAGAAGGAAGATCAATATTAACTGGACTTCAACATAACATGATTATTGCTCAGGGAAATCGAGGCCAATTGGCACAACTAGTGTTTTGCTGGGAGGGCCTTCTGCAGCCCGCATTGGTGAGTGGAGTCCAGGGTCTTAAAAGCTGCCAGGCTGCCTTCTGAGGGTACAGCAAATGGTCCGTACTCAGCAGGAAGGGATGACCACCAAAGACCAATAGGACATGGGGGAATGAGAACCCAGAGAGATCCAAGTGAGTGGGTGACTACATTAACTTGTGACTGGAGGAAATGGATGGCACATGGCCACCACCAGTGATAGCTGTGATGGAGCTCACGCAGTTGAGTCTCACTGACAACCCAAGAATAAAAAGGGGCGCACCCTGAGATCTCCACTAAAAGACTGCAAATGATGGTCCAGGTGCCTCAGCGTTCTCCTGGGAGCATGGCCCCTGGCCCTGATACTGCCCCTGATGCTGTCCATAAGTCATAATGGAAGTCAACTCTTCAGACAGGAATGGCTTGGATTTGGCCACACAGAGTGATCATATTATGTGTGTACTTTATGATGCTATGTATCTAGAAGATGTCTTCTTGCTGACCTCTTACTGGAGGTGGGAGAGTGGGTGTAGAGGAGGGGATAGGAGATTGTTGGGAGGATAAGACACATATGGAGGGGAGAGGAAGATTTTTCTGTCACCGGGCAGGGGGAGCAGTGGGAGTTGTACGTATGTGGGCATGCAAATTTATGTGAGAATGTACATTCTCACTCAGTCATAATAAGAAACAAAAAAAGAATTGGAAAACATGTAGTCAGGAAGTAGGGTAGTTCATAAATGCTCTGTGTTATGAACCAAGCATCCTTCTTCAGATTTTGTTCATAGGTCTTTCGAGTTAAATGGGAAAGTGACAAAGTTCTGAAAGAGTATATGACAGTGCCAGAAAATAAATAGGTTATCTCAAGCTGGCATAAATGACTGCTCAAAATCTAGATATTTAATTATGCACTGTAGAAACATGTAAACACAGTAGCCAGGATGACGCTGGAAAACACAAAGATAAGTGTGAAACCAACACGCTAACACAAATTAGAGACAAATTCACGACATTAGTCAAATGGAAGTTAAAGATATTGAGGGGAAGAATGAAAGCAGGGGCAAACGTGGAAGTTCTCTTGGTCTTACTGGTCATTGGAACTGAAATGCTGTGCAACATTTGTACTGTGTAAAAAAAGAAAGGATAGAAATTATAAATGGCTAAAGTGATTTTACTGTATATGCTCAAAATTCAACTCTATTATATTCAGTTAAATCCCAGTTACCGAATATTAATTTGCCTCTGACTGGCTCCATTGGAGGGAACATTAATCAAAAAAAAAAATCTTAGAGATGTTCCATAAGCTACATTTCTATTAAAATAGCAAAATCAGTTTTTCATTATTACCCTGCTGGTGATCCATGAGATATTTTCCGGAGCACACTTTCATCCACTAGTGGTCTTCCTAGCTGTCACTACCATGGCTTCTACAGACAGTTAACTGCTCTTCCTTCACTGGATTCCAAGCATCAGGCAGCTTCTCAATACCAACAGATTTGGAAAATTTACAGATAATAAGGGACATATAACAAGGGAACAGCTCTACTAAAGTCATCGTTATATGTGTCTGTCCTCCAAAGCCATCATCCCAAAGATATTTCAATATATAGTTCCTTAAAGTCCTCTACACGACAGTCAGATTACCACCTTCAAACTACAGTCTATCCTACCGTTTACACCTATTAAGAGTGTTTCCAGACCAAAATACTGCAAGATTCTAGGGAGAGTCTTCCCAATCCCTCACCAACCCCATTTTCTGAATTGTTTGATTCATGCGTGGCAAAATAATTTCTTTATGTTTCTCTTTTCTGCAAGAATATTGTGTGGTCCTGAAATTCCAAAAAGAAGATCGAACTAAACGAAACACTACCCAAGTCTAAATTCTCTAGTCTTTAAAGCAAAATTCAGAACCAGCCCATGCTGGACATTCAAAATTTTCAAAATAAAGTAGTAAAATCAGAGTCTACTCAGCCCCCACACCAACTCCACCAAGAGACCTTCCAATAGAGGCCCAATTGTTGAACATTTTACTCTTCTAAATTCATAGAGACACTTGTCACTCAGAGGTTCATCAAAAGCATGGCATGACTGGAGCTGACATGGCACCTCAAACAGAGGCTCCAGCCCAACACTCTGCAGGGAAGACATGAAAAAATAAATGAAGCAGATACAAATCTCAATCCTGGAACCCTAAGTATCAAATGAGGGGATAAAAAACTAGGTCAAATAGTGAATGGGAGAAGAAACAGACTAAAAATGGAGAATGAAGGGATGCACAAAAAGGAGGCCCCTGACGCCTAAGATGCACAGCAACTTCTTGGAAAACATCCAGCAACAACCCTGAGAAAGGAGTACAGAAAGGCAACTTTACCATGCATCCAACAGGAGACAGAATAGCTGGTAACCAGAGAAACATGTGTTTCTACTCCTCACCCTTCTGCTCTGTGTGCCACTTCCACCTCTTCCTGAAAGGCTACAATGTGTCACTTGGCTAGAAAGCCATGAGTCTGCCATCACCCTAGATTAATTCTGTCCCATTCTCCAGCTCCTGACTCACCATCATTGTTTTCTCTTTATTTTCTTTTCTTTCCCCTCCAACTTAACCCTGTAAATCACTTCCCCTCCCTTCCCACCAGCCCATGGACCCACCCTGCTTCCACTCATCAGCCCCCACTAAAGCCAGGTTTTTACTTTATTTTCAATATAATTTCTTTCTTTTCTTTTTCTTTTTATTTCCTCTCCTCTAACCTAGCCCTGTCCATCACTTGAACCCCTTCTTGCTGGACCCTACACGCCAGTGATGGATCTCACCATCACAGAATAACCGACACACAGGCCAGCTGCTGCCCTGGTTCCTCCCCACCCTTCTTGTGGTCCCCATCATGCTGCCAACCTTTTCCTTTCTTTTCTTTCTCCCTACTGCTAAATCCAAGATGTCACCTCCCCTCCATTCCTGGTGGTTCTACTCCACCAGTGGTCAGTCTCCACTACACCAGGATTTCTTTTTGTTTGTTTTTTCATTATTTTCTTATTTTTCTGCCCTTTTCTTCTCTCACTCACCTAACCTCATATGTTATCTCCCTTCTTTCTGCCAGCCTCTGCTGTACTACCTTGGCTAGAAAGGCACCTGCTTGCTGGTGCTCCAGGTCCACCCTACCTCACCCTCTGGTTTCTACAATGTGGTCATACTTTTTCCCCTTTCATTTCTTTCTACCTCCCACCTAGCCCCAAAGTCATTTTTTCTCCCTTCCCACTAGACTCCAGTCCACTCAGCCCCACTTGGCTATCTCCACAGTGTTGGTACTTTATTTTTCCTTTTCTATTCTTTTCTTTCTTTCTCCCATCTAATCCTTTAGGCCACTACCCTTCCTGGCAGTCCCTCACTACACTGGTAGAGATGGGTACTGCTGATTTACCACCTTCCACTGCCCTCGAGCTACACTGGCCACTGACACTATCCCCCACCATGCAACCATTCATTTTATTCTTCCTCCCTTTTCTTTCTACCTCCCACTTAGCTCCATATGTCACCCCTCATTCCAGCCTCCACCACATTGCTGCAGCTGGACTATCCCTGATTCTTAGGCCCGTTGCACACCTGACCTCAACCCTCTCAGCTTCTGAACATCTACTAAAAAGTGAGAAGTGAGCTGTACCACTCTCTGTTTGACAATCTCATTATCCCAGAGAAGCTGTGAATGACCCAACACTGTGGGACTAGCATCAGAAGCCAGACAGCACCTGCCCAAACTGCCTTGAACCACTTGCCAAAGCAGTGTTAAATGAAGCAGGCTCACTTTGCATGCTGCAGCCCTGTCCACCAGGACAAGGTAGTAAGAGCTATTGTGCCCCAAGCAAGCAAGTAGCAATGTACACCCTGCCTACTCACCCTGATGCATCAAAACCAAACAAAAAGCAGGAAAACAAACAAACATGCAACCAATCAATAAAGAAAATACTCTTTTAAGGTTTCTGGGATGGCAGACAATGTCAAACTTGTAAAATAATAACAACAAAAGAGACAAGATTATTACAGCAAGTGATCAAAAATAGAATCAGTAGAAGAAATGCAGCGGAACTATCTGACATGGAATGCCAAACACCAATATTTAGGTCTCTCCAAAAGGCTAGAAAAGAGATCAATGAAAACACAAACCAAACCAAGGAAAAAAATACACAAAACAATGGAAAATATAGACAAAACCAATGAAAACATCACCCAATATGATTTTCCTATACGTTGTAAATCCTGTTCTATGATGTTAGTAAGTGAGGATGGGCAGCAGTTGTGTTAGTGATGTGGGACTCATTCTATAAGCTTAGATTGTGTCTTAAGGCGATCTCTTGAGATATAAAAGAAAACAATGAGCAGAGAGACAGAGGGACCTTATACCATCAAGAAAGTAACACTGGGAGAAGAGTGCTTCCTTTGGTTCCAGGATCCCTGTGCCTGAGAACGTCTTCAACCAGGGAAAGATTGAGCACAAGCACCTTCCTCCAGAGCCGATACTGACAGAAAGTCTTCCCCTAGAGCTGACATGCTGAATTTGAATTTTAGCATACTTTACTGTGAAGAAGTCAATTTCTCCTTGCTAATGTTGTCTGCTTTTAGCATTTTTGGCATTTTCTGTTATAGCAGCACTAGATGACTAAGACAAAGCCTAAGAATTATGCAGAACAAAATCCAAAGAAAATATTTGCATGTGATTAGAGTGCCTGAACAGGGATAGAAATTGGAAAACAGAGAAAACAGTTGAATATTCACTGCTAGAAAATGTTCCCAATATCATGAAGGATGAAAAGCTGACCATCCAGGAAACCCAACAGACTAATACTGTACAGAGCCCAAAACAAAGTCACTAAGACATATCAAATTGCACTTGCCAAAACCAAAGACAGAAAAAGAATTCTGAGACCTACTCTAGAAAAACTAAAAGTCATTTCAAAAGGGAAAAAAGAAGACTAAATTTTGATTACTCAGAGAATCTATAAAGGCAAGAAAACAATGGGAAGGCATGTATTAAAACCTTGAAAGAAAGAGAAAAACTGCCAACAAAGAATAATATACACTGAAAAACTCTCTAAAACAACGATGAAATTAGAGTGCTAAATTAGAGCAAAAATAAATGAGCTAGAGAATGGGAAAACGATAGAAAGTGCCAAAAAAACCAAAGTTAATTTAAAAAGATCAACAAAGTTGACAAACCATCATCCAAACTGACAAAAATAGGAGATAAAAGAAAATAACCCAAATAAGAAATGAGATGGGAGACATTATAACAGAACCTAGCTGAAATAAAAAATATCTTAACAGCATATTGTAAAAAACTGTACATCAATAATTTTAAAAAGCTAGAAGTAAACAAATGTCTAGAAACACTACTAACCTAAATTAACACAAATTGAGAAAAAAAATATGAACAGGCCCATAACAAGAGAAGAGATTGAAAAGATAATTTGTATATATATATATGTGTGTATATGTATGTATGTATATATGTATGTATGTGTGTATATATATGTATGTATATATATGTATGTGTGTATCTATGTATGTATGTATGTATACACACACGAGGACTGGCAATTAAGTTTGTGAACTCATCCCAGAAAAAGGGCTAAATTCTTTATTGCTGGATATCATTACAGTCGCCTTCGAAGTACTCCACTTGGGAAGTTATGCACTGACACCAGTGCCTAGTCTGTTCTTCAAAGCAATTTTGAGACTCTCTTTTCTGGAATGGCCATCAGAGCTGCTGCCCCATTACCCTTGCTGTCCTGAATGTCATCAAAATGTCTTCCTTTCAGTGTTTCCTTTATCTTCTGGTAAAGAAAAAAGTCACTGGGGGGCAGATCAGGTGAGTAGGGAGGGTGTTCCAATACGGTTCTTTATTTACTGGCTAAAAATTCCCTCCTAGACAACTGTACAATTAAGTTTGTGAACTTGCCACCTTCCCACAATGGCCATTGAAATAGAGTTTCAAAATTGCTTTAAAGGGTACGCTAGGCTCTGGCACTGGTGCATAGCTTCCCAAGAGGAGTACTTGCAAGCTGACCACTGCAATAACGTATGTAGCACTTATTACAATGAAGTTCATGGACTTAATTGTCAGATCACACACACATCCCAATAACAAAAACCTTGACCTAAATGGCTTTATTGGAGAATTACACCAGATGTTTATAGAGAGCTCACACTAGTGTACTCAAATTATTTGAGAGCACAGATAAGGAAAAGTGAATTACTCCTGACCTCACTCTGTGAAGTCAGCATAACTCTGATAACAAAACTAGGCAAAGATGCCATGACAAAACAAAACTACAGATCAATGTCTTTAATGAATATAGCCACAAAAATCTGCAACAAAATTCTAGCTAATAGAGTTAAGCATCATAACAAAAAAATAAGACACCATAACCGAGTGGGATTCAAACCAGGTGTCTTAGTCATCTAGTGATACCATAACAGAAATACAAAATTTATTCTCTCATAGTCCAGTAACCTAGAAGTCCAAATCCATGGTGTCAGCTCCAGGGGAAGCTTTGTCCGCCTGTCTGTTCTGACAGAAAGTGCTTGTCCTCAGTCTTTCCCTGGATTTGCAGCTTTTCAACATAGCACCCCAGGTTCAAAGGAAGTGCCATTCTCCTTCCTCTTGTTTGTTGGTGGTATGCGGTCTCCATGTCTCTGCTCACTGCTCTCTTTTATATCTCAAAAGAGACTGGCTGCAGACAAAAACTAATCTTATAACTTGAGTCCTGTCTCATTAACATAACTGTTTCTAATCCTGTCTCATTAACATCATAAGGGTAGGATTTATAACACTTAGGAAATTCTCATTAGAGAACAAAATGGTGGGGTAATCAACAATATTAAGAATCATAGCCTAGCTAAGCTGACACATATTTCTGGGGGGACACAGTTCAACCCATGATACCAGATATGCAAGGATGATTCAACATTAGAAGTAAATAAAGGTAATTCATTAGAGCAGCAGGGACAGAGTCTGGGGACCATGCACTATAGGAAGGGTACTGGGAAGCCAAGTGATGGATCAGATGGAAGCAATGAGGAAGCATTAAAAACTGTTTTCCTAGGGGCTATAAAATGTATTACTAAGCTAGATAAATTAACTGGATTACATAATTTTCCTGACTCATCATCAGTTATTGAATACCACCCACCTACTCAAGTTTCTTGAGAAACCTTTTCCTTTTCCTGGAACATTGTACAACCTTTTCATAAAATAGGAAAGCCTAGTGGTATAGTGGTTAAGAGCTATGGCTGTTAACCAATAGGGCAGCAGTTCAAACCTACCAGGCACTCTTTGGAAACACTGAGGGGCAGTGATTCTCTGTTCTAGAAGGCTGCTGTGAGTTGGAATCAACTCAACAACAGTGGGTTTGATTTGTTTTCGTTTTTTCCTAACATAGCAATAACAGAATTAGAGTATATGCGAGATGTGTTTAAGACTGAAAGATACAACATACAACTATGCCTAATGGTTTTAAAATGCATCATTTGCTGCCAGGAATAACAGTTGTCTATTCAATTATTGTATATTTAAAGAAAAAATCATTTTCTTTTGGAACAAATATTGAGTCCACAATAGTTCAATCATAACATAGAGCAAAACCAATTTCTATTTCACTTATGGAACCACAATATCTAATCTTTTTCTATTAATAGTTAGTGCATGCAACTTTCATGAGAAGAGTTTTAAGCATCAAAGTAACATGCAGAAGCTGCAGCAGATCCATAGCACTTCTTTAATACTTGGTCACTTTATAATTAGATTATAACTTCGGAAGAAAGCCCATGCAAGGCACTGGGCCACTTCTTTAAAGTATAGAACCAATAAAATCATTCAAAGGTGTATCATTATTTTGAAATAACTTACAAGCCATTTCATTTTATTGCCAAATGTATTTATAATTCCTTTCCCAAAGACAAATATGTTCAACTTAATCTATGTTTGTCTTTGCATTTAGTCATGTCTGCAGTCATTTTTGGGAATTTATAGTTAATCCTCTTTACATTTATGTAACAGTATTCTGAACTTTTTCTCCCTAAATTTATCTAAATAAGTGATTTCTTATTACATTTTTATGATGTTATAATTATTATATATGCACAGTGCTTTGAGGATTCTGACAGAAGGTATTTTACAATTTTATTATTTTATTGCTCAAACATTTGCAAATACCACGTTCATAAAGGCTGAAATGTGTAAACATGACAGATTATAATGCCATTCCGAAAGGCACTAAATGAGGAATATTTTATGTAAATGTATACATTTGACACACTACTGGACAAACTACACAAGTCATAGACCTACATTTAATAATCCTTCCTCAGGCAGTGATTGGATTGGCACTTCTGCATCAGTGCAGAATACAGCAATGGACAGGTAAGGCGAGAAGTACAAATAGATTTATTACCTTTGTTCTGAGGAAGAACAAAGACAATAGAACTTTTAGAAAAACAACACAAATGAGAAGGGGGAACTGAGACCTGTTTACACCACTTTTTGAGCTTACTAGCAAGTCATTTTAACCTCTAGAATGCTACTCAGCACATGTGAAAGGAGAGGCTGAGATCGAAATATATCATGGTACTTTCTAAAACTTAAAATGTAGAAGTCCAAGGATAAATGAATTTGCCTTCTACTTAAATTATCTGATTATAAGATGCGTGTCTTAGTCAATTAGGGCTGCTATAACAGAAATGTCACAAGACAACGGCAGAAAGAAATTTATTTCCTTGCAGTTAAGTATGAGGAAAAGATAGACCACTGATTCACAACTTTTCTGACTTTAACTCCTCGTACACAATAGCCCCTTGTTTTGTTTGAATGACCGCCTCTTGTCAAAATTCAGGGCATTAGCTCTCGGGGAAGACTTTCAGTCAGCACTGGATCCAGAGGAATACCTTTTTCATGCATTAGTCTTCTCTTTGGTCTAGGAGCTTCTAACTGCAGGAAACTCAAGTCCAAAGGACTCTGTTCTGGCACTGTTTCCTTGGCAGTAGGTGGTCCCCAAATCTCTACTTACCTCCATTTCATTTTATGTCTTGTAGGATAAAAGGTAGCAAGCCATATCCTAGGGAAGCTCCCTTTACATTGGTACAGGGAGGTGACCTTAGCAAAGGTATTACAGTTGCACTCTAATCTCCTTTAAAAAAAATCCAGACTTGCCTTATTAACCACTGGCAGAGATTATGTTTACAATATAGGAAAATGACAAAATGGAGGAAAACCACACAACACTGGGAATCATGGTCCAGTCAAATTGCTACCAACATTTTGGGGCACATGGACATAATGTAATCCATGACAATAGGCAGCTTGTTAGACATGTTAACTCTTTCATGGTACAAGAATTCTTTAAAGAATGCTTATTAAAAAGGGTTAAGAATACAACACCAAAGAAAGAAGTACATATAGAATGCTCTTTAGTAGCAAGAATGGCTAGGCTGAATCTCATATATATAGGTATACCTTGTTTTCTTTTGTTCTACCATGGCCCCAAGGGTTGCCATGAGCCGGATCCGACTCGATGGCACTTGACTGGCTTGGCTGTTTTCTTTCACTTTACTTTATTGCAATTTGAAGATACTGTGTTTTCTATAAGTCAAACTTTGGACAACTCTGGGCCTATCAAGTCTATTGATGACACTTTTCCAGCTGCATGTGCTCACTTCATGTCTCTGGGTCGCATTTTAATAATATCTCCAATATTTCAATTTTTTTCATTATTATGTTGGTTACGGTAATCTGTAATCAGTGTTTCTCGACATTACTATCATACTTGTTCTGGGTACCATGAACCACACCCATGTGAGTTTCCCAACTTAATCGACAAATGTATGTCTTCTAACTGCTCTATTGACAAGCCATTTCCCTGTTTCTCTCCTTCTCCTAGGCCTCCATATTCCCTGAGATATGATTATATTGTAATTAGGCCAATTAATAGCCCTAATAGGGACCTATAAGCTTTCAAGTGAAAGAGTTGCGCATCTCGCACTTTAAATCAAAAGTTAGAAATGATTAAGCTTAGAAAGGAAGGTATGTTGAAAATCAAGACAGACTGAAAGCCACTTGTTTTGCACCAAACAATTGGCCAAGCTGTGAATGCAATGAAAAATGCTTGAAGGAAATAAAAATGCTACTCCAGTGAACACATGGGTGATAAGAAAGTGAAACAGACTTATGGCTGATACTCAGAAATGTTTAATAGTCTGGATAGAAAATTAAATGAGCTGTAACATTCCCTTAAGCCAAAGCTTAATCTACGGTGAGGCTGTAACTCTCCTCAATCTTATGAGGCTGAGGGAGGTGAGAAGCTACAGAAGGAAAAGTTCAAAGTTCAAAGAGTTGGTTCATGAGGTTTAGGAAAAGAATATGTCTCCACAACATAAAAGTACAAAGTGAAACAGCAAGTGCTGATGTAACAGCTATAGCAAGTTATCTAGAAGATCTAACTAAGATAACTGATGAAGGTAGCTACACTGAACAACAGATTTTCAGTGTAGACAAACAGCCTTATACTGAAAGAAGGGGCTATCTAAAACTTTCATAGCTAGGTAGGAGAAGTCAATGCCTGATTTCAAAACTTCAAAGCACTGTCTAATTCTGACTAGGGGATAATACAGCTGGTGACTTGAAACTGAAATCAATTCTCTGAGAATCCTAGAGCCTTTAAAAGTTATCCTAAATCTTCTCTGCTTGTGTCCTGTAAATAGAATAACAAAGCCTGAATGATAGCACATCTATTTATAACATGGTTTACTGAAAATTTTAAGTTGACTACTGAGACCCATTGCTCAGGGGGAAAAAAAAAGATTCCTTTCAAATATGACTCTTTATTGAAGATGCATCTGGTCACCCCAAAGTTCTAATGGAGGTACACAAGAAGTCAAGACAGTTTTCATCCCTGCTAACACAAAATCCACTACATAAAGTTAGAGCTGCCATAGATGGTGATTCCTCTCATGGATCTGGGCAAAGTAAACTGAAAATCTTCTGGAAAGATTTACCATTCTAGATGCCATTAAGGACATTAGTGATTCACGGAATGCAGTTAACACATCAAAGTTAACATGAGTTTGGAAGAAGTTGATTCCAATTCTCATGGATGACTTTGAAGGGTTCAAGATTTACATGGAGGAAGTAACTGAGGTATAATGGAAATAGCAATGGAATTAAAATGAGACATGGAGACTGAAATGTGTCTGAATTGCTATGATCTTATGATAAAACTTTAAGAAATGAGAAGTTGTTTCTTATAGGTGAGCCAAGAAAGCAGGTTTTTTTTTTTTTTTTTGAGATGGAATCTACTTTTGGTGAAGATACTATGAACAATGTTGAGCTGATTACAAATGATTTATGGTATTACATAAACTTAGCTGATAAAGTAGTAGTAGGGTTTGAGAGGATTGACACTAATTTGTAAAAGAAGCTTTACTGTGCATAAAGCTCTACCAAACAGCTTCATGTGCTACCTAAAATTCTGTCATAAAAGGAAGAGTCAATAGATATGGCTTCATTATTATTTTAAGAAACTGCTACAATATTTCAATCTTCAGCAACCATCCCCTCAATTATTCAGCAGGCATTGACATTAAGACAAGACTCTCCACCAGCAAAGAGATTATAATTTACTGAAGCCTCAGATGATGACTATCATTTTTAGCAGTAAATTATTTGTTGTTAAATACATACCTTTTTTTTAATGTAGAGCTATTTCACATTTAATAGATGACCATATAATGTAAACATAACTTTTACATGCACTGGGAAATGAAAAAATTCATGTGACTCAATTTATTGTGATATTTGCTTTATTGCTGTAGTCTGGACCTTAACTTGCAGAATCTCTGAGGAATGTCTATATTTTACACATGTTATCAGGAGGGACTAGATCCTACAGAAGGCCATCATGCTTAGTAAAGCAGAGGGTTAGTGGGAAAGAGGAAAACCCTCAATGAGATGGATTGGCAAAGTGGTTGCAATGACGGAGTCAAACTTAGGAAGGATTGTGAGGATGGTGTAGGACTAGGCAGTGTTTTGTTATTTGGTTCATAGGAAATTGTTCTGATGGCACCTAACAATAGCAACAAAATAGATTGACTCATGTCACTGTTCAAAGATCCATCCCATATGAGTGGAACTATTTTGAGATACTGAATAAGAAAATTTGTTCATTTAAATGAGAACGAGAAGAAATTAAAAATGGAAAATCATTAAAAATTTCTGAAATTAGTGATGTTCTTCCTGACATAAAGAATCAGGAAAACCAGTATGACAATTCTGAGAGATGGTAAACTTAAAAAAAAAAAAAAAAATTAAAGGAACAAGGGGGGGAAATTCATGTAATATGAAAATTTGGGGAAATTCACCTACAGGGGCAATTTATTTGACAAACTTGGCTAAGAGTATTCAATAATTCCTTATTAAAGTGTGGTTAGAAGTCCACAGAATAACGCATTTGTATATTTCTGGCCAAAGATGGCAGACTCATACCAAAAGTCACTATACAAAGTCAATTATATTTCTGCATGTTAGTAATGAACAACTGGAATTCAAAATTTAAAAGAAATGTCATTTGCAAGAGAACTGACAAACATCACCAGAGTTTCCATAAGAAATAAAATTGTTAGGTTGAAATCTAATAACATGTGTAGGACCTTTATGCTAAAAGCTGTAAAAGACCAAGTACAATAAATTAAAAAGAGACAAAACAAAAAACAAAAAACACCTAGGAGAGATATACCATATTCATGGATCAGGAAACTTAATACTGCTGGTATGTTGATTGTTTTCAACTTGTTTGATATGTTTATATAATCCCAACTAAAACAGTATTAACACTGTGTAGTCATTTCCAAGCTAATTCTAAAATTTATATAGAAAGGCTACAAAGCCAGAATTACCACAATAGTTTAAAAACGAAGAGTAAAATTGAAAGCCTTACATTAAAGCTTATAAAAACAAAACAAAACAAAATCAGTGCTGTTGAGTCAATTCAGACTCATAGTAACCCTACAGGACAGAGTAGAACTGTCCCATGGAGTTTCCAAGGAGTGCCTGGTGGATTTGAACTGCCTTCCTTTGGGTTAGCAGACACAGCACCTAACCAATGTGCCACTGAGGTTTCCTACTACATTAAAGCTTATACTGCAATACAAAGCTACAATAATAATAATAATAAAGTATAATATTGGTGCAGGATAAACACAAAGATCAATGGTACAGATTGGAACACCCAGAATTTCATACAAATACAGTTGTGATTAGAGGCAGCAAACGAACTTTTCAGCCCAGCTTACCTGCATGGCCTGCAAACTGAAATTATATTATAAAAATATACTACAGGGGGAATTCCTCTAATTCCTTAGTTGCAAGGTTGCATACTGTCTTCATTGCATGCTGGTAAGATTTAATCTTAGACACCAGAAGGAAGAGAAGGTTCTTCCCATGAGGCTATCAAGGCTGACCACAAGACTTCACACACTACATCATGGATTCAATTGTGTACCGCAAAAATATGTGTTGTAAATTTTAACCTCGATGTCTATCATTAAAATCCCATTGGGGAATGAGCTATCTTTGTTATGGTAACGAGACAGGATTCGTATAGGGTGTCTTTTGAATTAATCTTCTTTGAGGTATAAAATAAATTCAACAAGCATGGGAAGGAAGGAGAGATAAAAGAGACCTTCTGTCACACTAAGACAAACAAGGAGGCAAATAATAGAAGCTGAAGAGGTAAAGACCATTGTCTGGAGCCAACAGAGACAGAAAGACTTAAAGAGCTGACACCTGAATTTTGGCTGTTAGCCTCTTAAACTATGATATGAGAAAATAAATTTCCATTTGTTAAAGCCCCCTACTTGAGATAGGAGAATTTTAGAACAGACTGCCACAGAGGAAGCCTCTTTCTCTCACCTTCGTCTTTCCCTATGCATGTATCTCTCTCCAGTCTGCGAACTATAAAAATCCCCGGGCTGTTTCTGCCTTAGTTACTCTTATCTACAACACATTGAGAGTCTAAACAAGTGGAAAAGAAATTTCTTTGTTAACTCACCCATGGATCAGGATCTTCAATGGGGAGCGGGTGGGGTGTGTGTGGGGAAATTGGTCCAAGATGGAGTTTGATTTTTTCCTCTCTGTTCTAATTACCATGTAAGTAATAAAACTTATGAAAATGCCACTGGCTAAATGTCAATTATTTCTGAGAGCTGCAGTCCTGGATGAACTTACTCTCATTTTTCATTCTCAGATTACCACAATGATGAACTAAATAAAGACAAATGTGCAAAAGCAAGTCAACGGGGAAAATATAAGTCTTTTCCTCCAACACAACTGAAATACGTGTATAACCACATGTAAAACAAAGTGAAATAAAAACTACTTGGACTGTATCTCACACCTTACATAATAAACCTAAAATAGATGTTGGATCTAAACATAAAGTACAAAACTCTAAAATTTCTAAAAGAAAAACATACGAGATGATTTTTGTGATACATGGGTTGGACAAAAACTTTTTAGATATGATACCAAAAAACTGAACCCCAGAGAAACCACTGATAGGTTGTTCTTTACCAAAACTAATTTTTTTTTTTTCTGTGAAAGACACTGTTAATAGAATGAAAACAATAAGCCTCAGCTTGAGAAAATATATTTGCTAAACTAATGGTTCATGAGGAGCTCTCAAAATGCACAAATAAGAAAACAGAGACGATTTGGGAAAATGGGCAAAAGGCTTGAACTCTTTTTGAGTACGTATTTACCAAAGAAGACACAATAGTTGCAAATAAAAATGTGAAAACATGTTCAATATATTAGTCATCACTCATAAACCCATTGTTGTCAAGTTGATTCTAACTCGTTAGCAACCCGCTAGGATAGAGTATAAATGTCCCATAGGGTTACGAGGACGATAATTTCACGGAAACACTTTTGAACCACTGTGCCACCAGGGCTCCTCTATTAGTCATTATGGTTAGGTACCATGGAGTCAGTGACGACTTACAGTGAGTGACCCTATATACAACAGAACTAACACTGCCTGTTGTTCTGCCATCCTCACCATTATTTGTAGCTACTATGTCATTTCATCTTGCCGAGGATCTTTTTCTCTTTTGCTGAGCATCTGCTTTGTGAAGCACGATGTTCTTCTCCAGAGAATGATCCCATCTGATGACCTGTCCTGCGTGAGACAAAGTTTCACATTCTTGCTTCTGAGGAACATTTTGGCTGTACAAATTTCAAGACAGACTTGTGTGTATTTCTGGTGTCCATGCTATATTTAATATTCTTTGTCAACACTATCATTCAGAGGTGTTAATTCTTTTTCAGTCTCTCTATTCCATGTCCAGCTTTTGTATGCATATGACATTAGTTGCTGGGGAAACGAAAATTAAAAACACAAGGAGATACTTCTATACATCAGTTAGAATGGTAAATAACAACTACAACAAAGAAAACTGACAATGCCACGTGTGCTGGTAAGTTTGCAGAATAACCAGAAATTTAATACGTTGTTAGAAGAAAGGAAAATGATACAGTTAAGACCTTGAAATTTTCTTATAAAATTAGAAATATACTTAATATATTATCCAACAATCCAGCTCCTAGATGTCTAACCAAGAGAAATAAAACTGTATTCTGCAAAATTCTTGGACATGAATATTTAAGATCTACTGCTGTAGCATCGATTCTGATGCATGGTGACGCTGTAGGAAAAAGTAAGGTTTTCAAGGCTATAAATTCTTGTGGAAGACGATTACTACATCTTTTTTCCACAGAGTATGTGGTGAGTTCTAACTGCCTATCTTCAGGTTAGAAGCCAAGCTCTTAATCATTACAGCCACCATGGATCCATCTTCATTCACAAACTTCAAAAACTAGAAACAATCTAGATGCTCTTTACCTGGCATAAGGGTAAACAGACTGTGGTAAATGTATACAAAAAACTTCAGCATTAAAAATAACAAATTACTGATACATGTAAAACAGTGGATAGATTTCAAATGCATTACGTGTAATAAATGAAAGAAGTCAGACTCAAAAGACTGTATGTTACGTGATTCCACTTATATGACCCTCTGAAAAAGGCAATACTATAGAGAATAAAAGGAGATAGTAAGTACCAAGTGTTGATAATGAAGAAGCAGCAGCAGGGAATTTGGGGGATGCTGGAACTCATTCCTTGTTGGCTTATTGTAGCAGCTACACAACTATGCCTTTGTCAAAACTCATAAAACCAAGAACCGAAAAAAGTGAGTTCTACACTATGTAAATAAAAAGATTGAAGAGAAAAAATAAAATTTTAAGCACATACTACTTAAATTACAGAATATTATAAATGATAGAATTATAGAGTAGGAAAACTGTTGTGGAGAATAACATAATAACGAGTCATAAATGGATGATTTTCATATTTGATTTAGAAAGAGAAACAATAACATAGCACACTATTTAAAAATATTTAAATAACTAAGAAAATTAAAAAAAGAAAACAGTTATCCCTGAGAAAGTGCTAACTTTCACAGGGAAGAGCAAGAGAGCAAATCTTTATTTATTTGTTTTATATTTGCTCATTGGGCACGCTTGAATTCTTAAAGCAAATACTGAAAACCAAACCCTGTTGCCAAAACGTCAATTTCAACTTACAGCAACCTTATAGGACAGAGTAGAACTGCCCCATAGGGTTTCCAAGGAGAACTTGGTGGATTTGAACTGCCAGCCATTTGATTAGTAGCCACAGCACTTGCAACCAGGGTTTCCTAAACATGTACATAAACCTTTTAAAATCTGTTATTATTTTATTGTGGCAAAATACATGTGACAAATGATTTTTTTTAATTCAACATTTTATGCATGTGCAATTCAGTGACATTGATTACATCTCTCATTTTGTGCAACCATCACCAATTTTCAGCACCACTGATAGAAATTTAGTGCTGCTTAAGTGATGATTTCCTCTTCCCCTCTCCCCTTCATTGCAGGCAACCACTAATAAACTTTGATCTTTATACATTTGCCTAGTCCAGATGTTTCAACTAAGTGAAATCATACATCTGTCCTTATGTGACTGACTTATTTCACTCAGCTTAATGTTTTCAACTTTCAAACATGTTATAGCAAGTACAAAGACTTAATATACCTTTTAATAAAAATGAATTCTATAATGTTCACATTTTATTCACATTGTGTTACTAGGATGGCATATTGTAAATTGAAGACATTTACATGATGTTTAATTTAATGATTAGTAATGGTGTATTATTTAATGACTAGTAATGTTTACATACTTCTGTTGTCTTCATAATACATGAGAGAAGCCATCTGGTTTTTATTCCAAGTGGATTTTGTATCTTAATCACAATTACTTTATGAATTTTGTGTTAGGTAAACAAACAATTTAAGCAACACTCCGTACAGGTGCCTGTTTTAGTCTTGTTTCTGTCAGTTTGCACTCCATGCATCTTTAAGGTCTGAAATTTAGCATTTCTAACAAAAAGTAACTAATTCTTTTGAACGTATGTGCCTCATATACTTAGCACACAATGTAATATTCTCAATAAGTGACACGTCATGAATCTTACTATACAGGGTGTGGACTTCAAGAGCAGGCTAATAAGGTAAGCTTCTCTTTAGAAGCACAGAAATATCTGTGCCCAAATTGTTCTGGCTGTCATTTTGAACTCATAGGAAACCCCACCAAATACTCTTGTGACCCCCAATTGTTATGCTTTTTGTTCTTTCTAAAGAAAATGCCATTTGTACAGCAAATACTGTTTCTATCATAAAGCATTAACAAATAACATACCAATATCATCACAACATCTCAGAAAGCTGCCCATGTTTCCTTGATGTTTACATCTCAATCACTATAGAAAGCGAATGTCTGTTGACTTTCACTCTGGGAAGCCAAGGGTTAGTCACTGATACCGAAAGTGACAACACTGACTACAAAAATGCAAATTACGAGACCCAATGAACTAAAATTATAGACTTTAATGAAAAGCTTTCATTCTATTTTGAGGAAGGTATTTTATAATTCTTATGTTGCACGGATTTTTCTCCATTTAATACAACTTCTGCACATATTTTCTAAATTCAATTAATCTCATGATAAAAGCAGAAAAAAGATTTCATGTGTGGCACTATACAAACATAACATTTGTTCAAGAATACACAGACCTACTTATTGCATGAGGTACATCGATGAATATATCAGTATTCTGAACCTGTCTTTTTATTCTGAATAACTCCACAATAATAAACCAGAGATGGAAAGCTTTTGGAGGTGGGGGAGGAATTATATTTCAACAAAGAAATAGATTTCATTTTAAGTACCCAGGGGGTTATTTTACAAAGAACAAAAAAAAGACTAAAAGACATTTTTAAAAATACAATTTGGCAGTGGCCTTTATGTCTAGAATATTGCTTTCTCAATATAACCCCCATCGAGGCAAAAGCAATATTAACAAATGATAAAAATTTGCTGTAATTCTTAGTATTTTAATAAACATAGTTATAACGTGCCCAGTAAATTAAACTCCTTAATCTTTCCTTCGGTTTTACTCTAACCCTGCATTGCTGTTCTTGTAAAGTGATCACTCCACAAACAAAGTTACTAATCACCTAAGGCTGATTAAAAAGAAAGTTTTCCTTTATTTCTGTGACCCTTAAGCTGAAGTATTTGAATAGGAGATTAAAGCTTAATTGTTTGGATCTACCAGTTCAGTGTTTTCAGTGTGGCCTCTTCACCGTTTTATAAGCGCACGTGCTTGGGTAAGACAGGTGAATGATCTTTGCTTTCCTTTTTTTTTTTTAAAGAAAAATAACACCTTGCTTCGGAGCTGATCATACTTTTTGCTGACAGAGACGAAAGAAACCAAAAGATTACGGAGAACACTAAGGGGATAGCGGTATGCATAAATCAATACTGCCTCTGCCTATACTACCAATCTTCTTTCAGAAGTAAAACAAAGGATTTTGAAGAATGTGGACCACTCTAAGATAAGATTTAATGTGTTCTCTTAGTTGGTTTTTTCTATTAAACTGTTTGAATAGGTAACAAATGCACGAAGCATCCAATTCCAAATGTGCAAAAGGATAAACAAAAAAGTCAGTGCTTTGTGCATTCAATACTGCTCCACACAAGGAACCACTAATAATAGTTTCATGTATGTATTTTGAGAAATATTCTAAGCATACATAAATATTTTTTATAAGAATTTTAATAGAAGAGTGCAATTCTTCACTCTCCAAAAATATAGTTTACTTAGTGATCCATATCAATACCAGAGTTGGGATATTATTTTATTATGAAATGTCTAAAAAACAGTTAAGTCATGGTGGTGACAGTCTACTTTTGTTCCTTCTTATAATGAATTTCCTTTGAATTCTCCTCTTCTAGTCATGTACAACAGAACAGTATCTTATGTCAGGGTGCCTGAATTAAATATTTTGACTCTATTAAAATATTTGTATTTTTCCCAGGTAGAACTTGGGTAAAATATTTAACTAACTAAACCTCAGTTTATACTTCTGTAAAGTGGATATACAGTACCTAGCTTCTAAGTCTCAAGGCATCCTTGCATGGCATAAAATGGTTAAATACCTGACTACAAGCTGAAAATTCGGTAGTTTGAATCTACCCAGAGGAGACTCAGAAGACAGGCCTGGAAATTTGCTTCTCAAAGTTCATAGCCTTGAAAACCCCATGGGGCAGAGTTCTATTATGACACACATGGGATCGCCACGAGTCAGAGCTGATTTGATAGCAACTACAATAAAAAAAAGTTGAATAAATGAGAAAATTTATTTAAAATACATAGCACAGTTTCTGCCATATTCCAAGCGTTCTATAAATAAATAGGTGTTGATATTGATGCCCTTACTTTAAGAAGGCTCCCAGAATGGGAAATAAATCATCACTACACAAGAGATTTTAAATATATCCTCTAACAATATCCATAACCTTGGCCTTGACTCAAGCCCATCTATAGAATGGATCTCTTTCCACCGATCTTCTCACAACAGACAGGTATTTGCCTAACACCTACCTAACGAGAATGAGCAGGTAGTCTTGCTGTAAAAAATGATCTTATTCTTTCCAATTTAGTGGAGGCAAGCTGTCAGTATCTTTCAGATTACAGCCTCATCTATCAAGACCTCGTAGGCGAACTAGTAATCCTATACAAAGATTAAGTTTCATAGATGAACAAGCCCAATTTTCTGACTTGCGATTTAGATAATATGTCTGTAGGAAACTTGGTAGCATACTGGCTAAGTGCTACTACAGCTGCTAACCAAAAGGGATGGCAGTTCATATCTGCCAGGTGCTCCTTGGAAACTTTATGGGGCAGTTCTATTCTGTCTGTAGGATCACTGTGAGTTAGAATAGACTCGATGGTAGTGGGTAATACGTATGTATAACAGTTAATGCCTTCTCCTATCTTCTTGCATTGTAGGTTCAGCAGTACATTGCAAAGCGATGTGACCCTTATTCCTGGGGTAGTGGTGGTGGGGGGGGGTAGTTTATTTTCACTGTGCTTTCACTTACCTGCTCTATATTTAAATGAGATGGGAAGGTGGGTGGAAAATTATGCCCACTGTTTCATTTGTGAACGTATACAAAGGTGAGAAGGAAGTGGAATATGGAATCTCGTTCTTCGAATGGTCTCCATTCTTGTGTGGCGTCATTGATTCAGTGTCTCATATTATCTCATTCAAGAGCTATGGCTGCTAAGCAACAGCTCAGTAGTTTTGAATCTACCAGCTGTTTCTTAGAAACTCTGTGGGCAAGTTCTGCTCTGTCTTGTATGGTTGCTATGACTTAGAATTGACCTGATAACTATGGTCTTGATGTCATACTTTTTAAATTTAATATCATATAAATCAAAGCAGTAGGAAGATGTTTTGGGGGATGGTTTCATGTGGTCACTTTTGGTCTCCCTTTTTGGAAATGGTAACAAATGAGCATATGTTTTACATAAAATTACAATAATATTTCTTTTTCCATCTCTACAAACTGTATCTGTATTTTTTCCATATTTCTCCAAGCCTCCAGGCCTTTTCCCTTCTCATATCCTCAGTGAGGATCACATTATATCCAATTGAAAATAGTCCCCTCTGTCATAGCTCATTCAACCAACAGTTATTAAGAACCTAAAGTATTGGAGAACTCAAAGAAGAGCTGTAAACAAGCTAGGACTGAAACAAACATGACACCTCTCCTTATAGATAAAGGGGGTTATACAAAGACATTGACATTAAACCAATGCATTAAGATTGAATTATTATCTAAAAACAAAATGGAAAAACACCGAGTAATATAAGAGCTTTAACAAGAGAAAATTGTCTAACTTAGAAAATAGGAAGTAATTTTTTGACTAAAATTGGAGAGCAAAAAAAATTATGCATGGAGATGGAATCGGTTACTCATCTAACAGCCCCCAAAGAGGGATCTGAAGCTAAACGTTAATGAGAAAGAGTCCATTAGGCTAGTGAGGTCGTCAGTGGACCTGTAAATCTTATTCGTGACATAAGTTTTTGTCTATAATGAAGAACACAATATAAAATTTCTAAGAGCAGAAGGAATTTCCTATTTGAAAACTCACACTAGTTGATTGGGAAAGAATAGACTGGAGACTAAGAGTGTATTTAGACTAGACAGAAAAAAATTCACAAAATCTCAGCAAAAAATGATCATGGCTAAAATTAGAATCTCATCAGTGGATACAGTGAAATAGAGCACATGTTTGAGACAGACTTCAGGGATTTAATGTGCACACTTTGTAATTTATCAGAGGTAAAGGAGTAGGAAGAGTTAATAAAGTCAAGAATTTTAATCTAAGAAATTGTATATGAGTTTTGGACATTTCTAGAAGATTAGCAGTCCAGTATAAAATATGTTCACTTAACAATTACAAAGAGAAGTTGATTTAAAAAATATAAGATGGAGAAGAGACAAGCACAACCAAACTGTGATCAATTAATATCCACGATTGAAATGAACAAGCAGTTGGTACATATAGAAACATGGAAGAGTCTCCAAAACTTGTGCTTTGCTAAGCAAAAATACACACAATTCACAAATTGTAATTGAATTCATGTGAATTTCTAGAATAGACAAATCTAGTCCACACTGATAAGAATTAGATGAGTGGTTACTGAGCATAGAGGAGAATGGTGGAGGTAGGAAGAGAATACTAATGTTAAGAAGCAAGACATAACTTTTAGGGATGATGGAATATTCTATATCTTGAATAGTGGCTAAACAGTTGTACTTACATATCAATATCTATTCAAATATACACTTAAAAATATACACTTGCATTTTACTATATGGAAATATTACCAATACAGTTGAATTTTTAAAGATAAGTATGTAATATTAGTTAATTTTATGTTTTTTTAAACTTTTTCCTAATGTTATAAACAGTTAATTATAAAATCTAGATAATAACAGTGTCCATGTAACTGAGGCCTTACTACTACCAATAACACTTTCTAGTAAACACGGGGAAAAAATACAAACCTATTAAGTTTTATTGAATATGTTGAATTTGAACCTTCCTGCTACCCGTTTCAAATCAAAACAGGTGACCATATTTCAGACCATTGAATGTAGCTGAAGAAACTTGCTGCTAGACCTGCAAGAAATAATTCTTTACTAAATATTTTAAAAATCATATTTAAAAATCATATTTTATATGTTTCACTTAAATTACCTGCATATAACTTCTAAATATGGTCAACTGTTTCAAACGCAAATTAAATTAATAATTTTCCCTGAGTAACTAAATTTTATCTCCAACAGTTCACTGTCTAGTGGAGGTCTATGCTGGGTTTCATGTTCCAATCTCACAAAAAATAATTTTTTGTAATCTTTCAGCTAGCATTTTAAATTTATTTTAGATTCAATTAATACCAAAAAATGCTACAAATTTTTAATATTTAAATGAAGACACTTCAAGAATTTCAGTGAGTTCAGTGATAATATTGCCATTGGAACATTTAGTAGTATTTTAAACAGATTTATGTAGAATCAAATGTCTTTGTTTTATTTAAATTGTTGGGTTCTGTTTATATTTAGGTAGAAATTATCATCATGCAACCCAACACTGTCAATGCTTCAGTGACTCCCATGAAGAGTACATCATTTGCTGAAACATAAATTCACAGTTTGGTTATCTGTCAAAACACAGCACGATCAAAGTTGGAAGAAGGAACAAATTAGTAGAGTTCGAAGCATTATTAGAGCACAGGATAGATAAGATTTAATTTTTAGACTCTAAGGATAGCTTGTCTCTGTCTGTAGTTAGCACTATGTGTATTTGTACAGCAAAAAAGTGAAATCATGCCCAGAAATTATTCTCACGAATAAACAGAATGGCTTCTAGACAAAGCCAGGATTGGAAAAGCAAAGCAAATGAAGATGTCCATCCTCATTAAAAGCAGTTTTTTTGGAAAACAAGAGAAAAATGAAAACTCTTTACGTACATGTATCTACCTCTCACCATCTGCTGTGCTTATCTAATGCTTCCATAAGAGAAGTACCACAAGTGGGTGGCATTAGCAAACAGACATTTATTTTCTCACAGTTTAGAAAGCTATAGAATTTCAAGAGACAATGTTCTTTCCTTCTGTTCTTTCTCTGTCCACTTCATTCCAAGCTGATGGATTTTCTGTTTTAGCAGTTGATTAGATCCATCAGTCTCAGGCATAATCTCTTAAAAAAAAATGTGTAAGATGTGTGTCCTTAGCTTGTACAACAAAATTCTTCAAATCTTTAAGCTTTGTTTTCATTTTTCACACTTCATTTTTAAGTTTATCTCTTTCTCCCTCATTTTACTGTAAGTGGTAAGGAGAAGTCACATGGCTCCTTTAAGATCTTGCTTAGAAATCTCCTCAGTCTAATACTCAATTTCATCACTTATAAATTCTATCTTCCACCAGACATTGGAACATAATTCAAACAAGTTCTTTAACACTGCATAAAAAGCACTGCCTTTCCTCTACTGTCCACTCACATGTTCATCAGTTCTGTTTAAAGCCTCACGCAGAAGCACATTCAGTGCCCACAGTTCTACTAGCCGACTTTAACAGGTAATCCAGGTTTTTATTACTAGGTGCCTTAAAACTTTTCCAGCATTTACTCAGTATCCAGTTCCAAAACAACATCTACATTGCGGATTTTTGTTGGAGCACATATCTTCTTTTTGGTATCAAATTCTGTCTTGACTGCATAATGTCACTATAACAGAAATACCACTGGTAGGTGGCTTTAACAAACAGAACTTATCTTCTCATAGTTCGGGAGACTAAAAGCTCAAATGCAGGGTGCCAGCTTTAGGGGAAGGCTTTCACTCTCCGTCAACTCTAGAAGAAAGTGCTTCTCTTTTCTGAGCTTCTCTTCTGGGCAATCTTCATGTGGCTTCTCAGCTTCTCTCTTCCCTCATTTCTGCATCCTTTATTTACTTGCTTAATCTCTTTAATCTCTCAAAAGAGATTGATTTAAAACACACTTTACATTAACCTTGTCTCATTACAACCACAAGCCTAGAGGTTAAGATTTACTATGTGTATATTTGGGGCACACAATTCATCCATAACTCTATCAAAACTAACTCAGAAATATTGTTATTGTTGTTAGGTGCCATCAAGTCCATTCTGACTCATAGTGACCCTATGGACAACAGAATGAAACACTGCCTGGCCTTGCACCACGTCCATAATTGTTAAGCTCATTGTTATGGCCACTGTGTCAATCCATCTCATTGAGGGTCTTCCTCTTTTTTGCTGACCCTCCACTCTACCAAGCATGATGTCCTTCTCCAGGGACTGATCCTTCCCAACAACATGTCCAAGGTATGCAGATGCAGTCTTGCTATATTTACTTCTAAGGAGCACTCTGGTTGTACTTCTTCCAGAACAGCTCTGTTTGTTCTTTTGGTGGTCAGCAAATGATATCACATGATATCATGCAGCACACAATATCACATTTGCAAGATATTATGTGCTGGATATCATATGATATCCTGTACATTTTGCAAGACTAATGACTTCTTCATTGCAAATATCTTTTTTAACCAATACAAATGGTGAAAAAGAGGAAGATCCTCAATGAGGCGGACTGACACATTTTGCAAGATATCCATGTGATATCATGGGATATATTTCTATAACCAGATCTGTATTTTCCAACTACTCATCCTTCTTCTTTGTTTTCAAATTTTGCAATTCAGTCACCAGTAATTATCAATGACTCCTGATTGCATGTTCAATCAATTTTAGACTGAAGAAACTGGTAAAAATCTTCAATCTCTTCGTCTTTGGCCTTAGTGGTTGGTGTATAAATTTGAATAACAATGGCCTTCCTTGCATGTGTATTGCTATTATCCTATCACTGACAGCATTGTACTTCAGGACAGATCTTATAAGGTTCTTTTCGACAGTAAAAACAACACTGTTCCTCTTCAAGTTTTTGTTGCCAGCATAGTAGCTCATATGATTGTCAGATTCAAAATGGCCCAAACTGGTCCATTTCAGCTCACCAATAGCTAGGGTATCAACTTTAATGTGTTCCATTTCATTTTTGACAATTTCTATTTCTCCTAGATTCATCCTTTGTACATTGCATGTCCCGATTATTAATGAATGGTTGCAGCTGTTTCTTCTCATTTTGAGTTGTGCCACATCAGCGAATGAAGATCCCGAAGGCCTTACTCCATCCACCATATTAAGTTTGACTCTACTTCGAGGAGGCGGCTCCTTCCCAGTCATCTTCCAAGTTCTTTCCAAATGGGGGCTTACTTTCTGGCACCATATCTGCCAATGTACTGCCACCGTTCATAAGCTTTTCCCTTGCTAATTCTTTTCAGCAGTAGACTGTTGGGTTCTTCTTCACAGTCTGTGTTAGTCTGGAAGCTCAGCTGAATCCTGTCTGCCATGGGTGACCCTGCTGGTACCTAAATACTAGTGGCATAGCTTCCAGCATCACAGCAACAATAAGCCTTCACTGACAGACAAGTGGGTGTTGCTCAGTCTATCTTTACTCTCTTTACCGGATACTGTTACCCTCTTTACCCTTATCCTTCTTACCTGATCAGAAAAGCAAAGTTATGTTGCTGCAAACACTAAAATTGACAAGAAAAATTTAATAAAACAAACAGATAACTTTGTGATTACAAGACTTCAAACTTCAAGGTAAGTTTTAAGAGAAATAAAAATATTTTTCATCAGTTTCTGAATAAAATGATGATTGGCCTGTAATAAAATGGTGATAATTCACACCCATAGATGGAATTGTTATAACTGAGGACAAGATAATCAGTGTAATCACAAATCTAACATAGCTTCAGAAAAAGTAATCCTCCATATGTCTTATCATTTTTACTACAAATAGTATTTCACACCATTATTTACCCTATTCTACACCTATCTAGGATAATTCAGTGATAGAAGAGAGAATGATTACATTTTCTCTCCATGTAAGACAGTGAAGAAACTTGTCAGGGATTGGTCTTATATTCATCTGACTGGCTAAAAGTGAAAAGTTGGATGGATCTATATGTGATTCCGATTAAAGAAAAAAATCAGAAAAATGAAAAGGCAACTTCTTTTCTGGTAAAATTTACAGAATTATTTTTGGGGCTTAGTCTTTAATTCAAAATATCTATAAATCATTAAGTTCTCACTCTCAAATATTTTAAGTTTTATTCTTATAAAGCAGACATAGATTGTAAATGCCACAAGGACAGAGATGCCACCTCTTTTTAGTTTCTCATATCTCTGAGACTGGTGACAAGAAAGCACATGATGTTATAGGAGTGAATAAATAAATAATTTAGTGTGAAACAATTAAAGAGTGCCCTAGATTAAATTTTGTTCCCTAAAAAACGTGTGTGGTGGTTTGGCAGGGCTATGATTCCCAGTACTGTGTGATATTCCTTTGTGTTGTAAACCCTGCCCATATGACACTAATGAAAGAGTATGGGCAACAGTTGCGTTCATGGGGCAGGATTCAATGTGTGGGATTGTATTGTGTCTTACAGCAGCCTTTTATGATATAAACAGAGGGAAAACAGAGATTTGAGGACCTCATTATCACCAAGAAAGCAATGCTGAGTGCTTGAGTGAAGGTTTTCTGCCAAAGTGGGGTGCCTTGGGGCACTTAAATTGGCGGAGCTATAGAGGTTTGGAACACTTGCCCTTGCAGCGAAAGTGTGGGCCTGAGGCCCAGGTCATGAGGCCACAGGAAGCAGAAGAGACAAGTAGCATGGGAAGCCAAGTTGCTTCAGTCTCAAAAGATATGGTCATAACCTCTGGAGATCATAAGGTAGAGCCATGGCACCTGATGTCTCTAAGTGAGGAGTTATCACCCAGATGGTCTAGGAAAATGCTGCACCTAAAACTGAAGGAGCAGAGTTGCTGTCACAGTGGGCAGGAAAGGTAGAGCTGTAGCACGGGGCCAGTAGACCTTCATTCAGAATCCAGAATGTGTGACCAGTGTAGAGAGGCTTTGATGCAGGGTCATTGTGTAAAGTGTTTCAGAAAATGGAAGATGATTTTCAAAGTGTTGAGGGCTAATGTTAGATGTCTTCTTTGCATGAAGTTTATCTCATTTGCAACGGAAATGTCTAGTTCGTGCCAGCCTGTTCTGTCACCGTGCTTCAGAAACAGATAATTTGTGTTCCATATTTCACAGTTGAAGAGGAATTTGTGAATTTTGGACTTGGACCTAAGACTTTTGTTATGATATAAATATGTTTTGCACGTTGCATGGATACGATTTTTTAGGTAACAAAGAAAGCAATACTGGGAGCAGAATGTGTCTTTTGGAAAGGACCTTCAGTCCTTGCACCTTCAAAGCCTCCAGTACAGTGGAAGATCGATTACAAGGATCATCCTCCAGAGTCAGCAGAGAAAGCCTTCCCTTGGAGCTGACACCCGAACTGGGGCTTTAAACTTACTGGACTCTTACAAAAGAAAATTTCTCTTTTTAAATCATCTACTTGCTGTATATCTCTGTTATAGCAGTACTAGACAACTAAGACAAATAGCTAGGATCAAATAGCCCAAGAATAAATAATTTTAATTTCAAAAAAAGTACAAATTACAGATATAAAGTGGAAGCTCCTCAACACATTTTATGAGGCTAGTATAATTAATAAAAATCATAGAATCAAAAATTAATAAGTTTTTGGTAGAGTTTAATATAAATTTGTGGCTTGAAAAACAACAAACTAAGGATTGAAAGATCTTCCTTAGATTTTTAGAGGATGTCTATACAAAATATAGCAAACTCTATACTTAGTAATACTATATTTAATGATCATTTGAAGAAAGATTTTCCTTAGAGATCAGAAACAAGCCGAGATTGCTCACTTTCACTTTTATTCAAGATGTATCGGAACACTTATTAATGGCAGGCAGGTAAAAAAAAATATTATGATGAAATATAACTGTCACTACTCTAAATCACTATATATATATATATTTAACATAGAATGCCCTCCAAACATCAGAGATGAATTATTAGAATTAGGAAGAAAGTTTATAATAGCTGCTGGTTAATGTATACATACACACATATTCAAAATTAAATTAGATTACCGCTTCTGCATATGTTATATTAAGTCCCTCTCAGTTGAGCTTTCAGGCAAAAAACAGCATAAAGTTGAACATAATAGCAAAAAGAAGTTACTATTTGAATGTTCCCTGCAGCATGAGGAGAAGTAGACTCCGACTGAGAGTGCATGTTTTCTTGAAGAACAGAATTGGTGTAGTGGTTTAGAGTTCTGCTGGCAGCCAAAAAAGGCTGGCAGCTACTCCTTGGAAACCCTATGAAGCATTTCTCCTCTGTCCTAAAGGGCTGCTATGAGTCAGAATAAACTTCACAGCAATTGGGTATACCTATAACCTACATTTTCCATAAATGAAGATAGGTACAACCTGGAAGATATTCACACTGACAACAAGGTGCATGTTTGAAAAAGAACATAGTATTTCTGGCCTGGAGAAACTGAAAAGTGAAGTTTGGAAGCCAGAAACTGTGAGGTAAATAGAGGAGAATCATGAATGAGGAAGAGCAAGAGAGGGAAATGCTTAAATACTTCTTACACATATCAGTGACCAATCCCTGAACCACCCAGGTGTAGAAAAGATTCAAGTGAACTTAACTAATGAAAACAAGATCTAAACTTAGATTAGACTTGCCTCCCAAGAAGCAAAATTTAAAGGTCAAATTACAGTCAATAAGAAACACAAATTAAGAAACCATCAATTTAATATTCCTAAAGTTTATGACATATACAGAATGAGTAAAACGGAACACAGGGTAAGAAAATAAAGTCAATCAAATCCAAACCTAAGATAAACCAAATGTGAGTGCTAACAGGAAGGAATTTAAAAATGGCTGCTATATTCTAATAAAAATTCCAAGAAAAAAATAGAAAGTCTTAGCAGATAAACAGAAAAAAAAAAGAATCAAACTAAAATTCTAGAAATGATGAAAAAAAAGCAGAAATTAAATATAGATATACTAGTTTGAGTTAACAGCTGAATGAGCATAGTTGAGGGAAGTACAAGAATACTTGGGGGGAGGAGTCAAGATGGCAGACTAAGCACATGTCTCCTTGTATCCCTCTGGAAACCAAGATCTGAACTGATAATCGAACAGAGCCTTCTGGTCACCTAGTGAGCCCCCAGGACACGCACAGGGCTGTTAATTTGGACTTCGTACCACTGAACGAAAAACCTCCTCTCTTTCACTGACACTCATTCCCGGTTAGCCCTGGCTCTCACAGACTGAAGGTCATGTACCATGGTGACTTTTTTTCCTTGGTCTTGGCTGGTGGGCACAGCTGAGTCTTGCCTAGTGGCTAGTCTCAGACTCATGGCTGGTGGGATAGGCAGGTGAAATGGACATATTTTGAGAGCTAGGTTTAGGACTCTGTACACCTAGCCACTTTGGGCCTGTCTTTTTTTCTCTGCCATAGCATGGTTTGCATGGAACCCTGGGGCCTATGTGCAGGATGCAATGCTGAATACGGAGCTTTTAGCAGGACCTAATTCTTAGCCTGGGAGCCAGTGCCTGCAAACAGGACAGTGCTTCTCCATCAGAAAAGCAGTAGTTTACACCGTGTCACTTACAGTGAGGGCCCAGCAACAGAGGTGGAGGACTTACTATGTCTCAGCACCTTTAGCCCCTCTATCTGCCAACTGTGTGGAGGGTGCCATGTTAGATACAGTGGCTGCAGCTGGACCTAATTCTTAGCTTAGGAGCCAGAGCCTGCCCACAGGAAAGCCCTTTTCTACCAGAAAAACAGTAGTTCACACAATGTCATCTAAGGCTGGGCCTTGTCAGCAGAGGCCAACAGAGCAGTAGCACTGCTGTATTTTGAACTAGTTTGTATCATCTGGGGTTGGATATAGTGGTGCTTACTTTGCCAGTTGGGTAGAGGGACCTCTACACCTGAAAACCTGACTGACTTGGGAAGTAGTCAGATACCTTTTGTTTTATATTTTAAGATAGCCTAGAGAAACATCTGTAGTCCATCCTCACAGTATCTCCCCCAGCCTCTACTTCCTCATATGGGACCCCAAAACCAACGGACACTTGTGGCAAACAAGAAATCACCCAGGGCTTCAGAAGTCTCCCAAACAAAACAACCAATGAGTTTTCCAGATGAAGAAACTATTCTGAAATCATCAGAAGATGAATATAAAAGGATTATATACAGAGCCCTTCTAGACCTTATACAAAATGCAGCACAACAAAATGAAAAATTAAACAAGCTGTACGATCTAACGGAACACCAGTACTCTGAAATCCAACAGATCAAGAACAAAATCAAAGACACAGAAAGTTCCATTCAAAGCCAAGAAAACAGAATGGAACAAATGGAAAAAAGAAATTCTGACTTGGAAGACAGAGCTACTGACGCCAGCATCTATGAGGAGACATCAGAAAAAAGAAACAAGAAAAATGAAGAAGCATTAAGAAGCATGTGGGACTCTATTAAGGGGAACAACCTTCAATTAATTGGAGTCCATGAACAGGATGAAACATCTGAGAACACAGAGAATATTGTTGCTGAGTTGCTGGCAGAAAATTTCCCAGAGATCATGAAGGAAGAGAATACAGATATCCCAGATGCATATCGTACACCACCCAATATAGATCTCAAAAGAAAGACTCCAAGACATATTATAATCAAGCTTAACAAAATGAAACATAAGCAGCAACTCTTGAAGGCAGCATGACTTAAAGCAAAGCTAACATTCAGAGGGAAATCCTGTAGGCTTTCGTCAGATTTCTCAGTGGAAACTGTCCTGGCACAGAGACAGTGGCATGACACATTTAAAGCCTTGAAGGAGAAGAACTTCCAACCAAGAATTATATATCCTGCAAAACTATCTTTCAAATATGAAAATGAAATTAAGACATACCCAGACAAACAGAAACTCAGAGACTTTGTAAAAACCAAACCAAACCTACAAGAAAGAACTAAAGAAGTTCTTGGCTTTGGCCTAGAAGTACAAAAATGCTGGCTTTATATTTTAGGATGACACATCATCCAGAATTCTACTCAGTTAGGGAAGGCTCCAAACTCAATCACAACTTTAATACTGAAAGAAACAATCCAGTGATTATCATGAAAATGGTGGTGCCATCATATTAAAAAGAGGGATGTACTACAATTGTTGTAGTCTTTCCAGATGGAGAGGAAGTTGACAAGACTGATAGTAATTAAAATTGAGTTTATATATATTTTTTTAGCGGGATATTAGGGGCAGCTGTAAAGTACAACGAAGATGCAACACACCATATCAAGAAATGTAACACAGGAGTCTCAACAACTACAAAACCAGCTCTGAAAAAGGTGAAAAATCAATTCATGAAAAAGAATGTCCCAGAACAGACTAATAAGAACAACAGAGAAAACATCAACCCCAAAATAAACATATCACAATGGCAGCACTGAACACATTCCTATCAATAATTTCATTGAATGTGAATGGACTGAATGCTCCAGTAAAGAGACATCGAGTGACATCCTGGATCAAAAGACATGACCCATCTATGTGTTGCCTACAAGAAACTCACCTTAGAGTTAAAGATATGAACAAACTGAAAATCAAAGGACGGAAGAAAATATATGAAGCTAACAGTGCACAAAGAAGAGCAAGTGTGGCAATACTAATCTCAGATAAAATCAATTTTAATGTAAAATGCACCATCGTGGACAAAGATGGTCACTATTTATTGCTGAAGCTTCAATACAAAGCAGGACTTAACAATATTAAATATTTATGCACTTAATACTAGAGCACCTAAATATGTCATAGAAACATTGTCTACACTTAAAAAGGAGATAGATCACTCCACAATAACAGTAGGAGACTTCAACACTTCACTCTCAATATTGGACAGATCATCTAGAAAAAAGCTCAACAAAGACACAGAAGACCTTATTGCCATAATCAACCAACTAGACCTCGTCGACAAATACAGAACTTTCTATCCATCAGCGGACAACTACACCTTCTTCTCCAGTGCACATGGAACATTCTCCAGAATAGGCCATGTGTTGGGACATAAAGGAATTCTCAACAAAATCCATACCACCGAATTACTGCAAAGCATCTTCTCAGATCATAAAGCCATAAAAGCCAAAATCAATAGCAGAAAAAAACATAGATACAAAGTGGAACTCATGGAAACTGAACAACACTTTGCTCAAAAAAAAGATGGATCATAGAAGAAATCAAGGATGAAATAGAAAAATTTGTGGATTCCAGTTATAATGAAAACACTTCCTACCAGAACCTATGGGATACAGCCAAAGCAGTGCTCAGAGCTCAGTTTATCTCCATAAGGAAGAAAGAAACTAAATCAAAGAACTGACCCTATAGCTTGAACAAGTAGAGAGAGAACAACAAAGGAACCCATCAGGCACCAGAAGGAAACAGATCATAAAGATTAGAGCAGAACTAAATGAATTAGAGAACAGAAGAACAATTGAAAAAATTGAAAAGACTAGAAGCTGTTTTTTGAAAACATCAACCAAATTCACAAACCATTGGCTAAACTTGCTAAAGAAAAACAGACAAGAAAACAAATAACCCAAATAAGAAATGAGAGGGGAGTTGTCATAACAGATCCAACAGAATCAAAAACATTGCTGAATACTTTGAAAGACTGCATTCTAACTAATTTGAAAACCTATAGGAAACGGACAACTTCCTTGATTCCTATCACCTACTAAAATTATCACACGGTTAAGGACAACAACTTAATAAACCCAAGACAACAGAAGATTGCAAAAAATCATCCCAAAACTGCCAACCAGAAAAAGGCCAGGCCCAGATGGCTTCACTGTAGAATTCTACCAAGTTTTTAGACAAGAATGATCTCCAATATTACTAATATTATTTCACAGTATAGAAAGGGATGAAATACTCCCAAATTCATTCTATAAAGCCAGCATAACCCTGATACCAAAGCCAGGGAAAGACCCAAACAAAAAGGAGAACTATAGACTGATATCACTCATGAATCTAGATGCAAAAATCTTCAACAAAATTCTTACCAACAGAATACAACAACATATCAAAAAAATAATCCATCATGACCAATTGAATTCATACCAGGGATGTAAGGCTCATTCAACATCAGAAAAACAATTTATGTGATCAGCCACATAAATACCACAAAAGAACCACCTGATATTATCTACTGATGCAGAAAAAGCTTTTGATAAAGTCCAACACCCATTCATGTTAAAAGCTCTCAGCAAAATAGGAATAGACAGCCAATTTCTCAGTGCAATAAGGGCCATTTATACAAAGCCAACTGCTTATGTCATCCTGAATGGAGAGGATAATGAAACAGTTTCCCCTGAGAACAGGAACTAGACAAGGATGCCCACTTTCACCTCCTCTATTCAGTATTGTACTGGAGGTTCTATCCAGAGCAGTTAGACAAGATCAAGAAATAAAGTGCATCTGCATTGGCAAAGAAGAACTAAAAATCTCCCTATTTGCTGATGATATGATTGTATATGCAGAGAATCCTAAAGAATCCATAAGGAAACTACTCAAACAGATAGAAGAGTTCAGCAAAATCTCAAGATACAAGATAAATATATCAGTAGGATTCCTTTATACCAACAATGAGATTATTAAGGAAGAAATCACCAAGTCAATACCATTTACCATAGTCCCTAACAAGATAAGGTACCTAGGAATAAATTAAACCAGAGAAATAACAGACTTTTACAAAGAGAACTACAAACCCTTACTATAAGAAACTAAGAGAGGTTTACACAGATGGAGAAACCTACCCTGCTCATGGATAGGAAGACTAAACATTGTGAAAATGTCTATTTTACCCAAAGCAATCTACTTATATAATGCAATCCCAATACAAGTTCCAGTGTCATTTTTTAATGAGATGGAGGAACAAATTACCAACTTTGTCTGGAAAGGGAAGAAGCTCCAGATAAGTAAAGCACTATGAAAGAAGAAGAACACACTGGGAGGCCTCTCATTACCCTATCTTAGAACATATTACACTGCCACAGTAGTCAAAACTGCTTGGTACTGGTACAGAGGAGATCCAGGCAGCCAAAAAAACACATGTGGCCATGCTCATGATCATTAGCTACTAAAGAAATTCAAAGCAAAACTACAATGAGATACCACCTCACCCCAACAAGGTTGGCCATGATCCAAAAAACACAAAGCAACAAATGCTGGAGAGGCTGTGGGGAGACTGGAACTCTCCTACACTGTAGGTGGGGTTTCAAAATGGTCCAGCCTCTTCAGAAAGCAATCTGTTGCTCCCTTAAAAAAATGGATCTAGACATATCATTTGACCCAGTAATTCCACTGCTTGGAATATATCCTACAGAATCAAGGCCATTCACACCAACTAATACATGCACACAAATGTTTATCTCAGCACAGTCCACAACAGCAAACAGATGGAACCAACACAGATGTCCAACAAAAGAGGAATGGATAGGTAGACTATTGTATATATACTTCATGGAACACTATGCAATGATAAAGAACAATGATGATTGCAGAAAATATCTCTTAACCTGGTTTCAACTGGAGGACATTATGCTGAGCAAAAAAAGGAGAACTATTTTTTGAGACCCCTACGATAAGAACTTAAAAACAAAGTCTTTATAGAAGAAAAGACTTTGATGGCTTCAAGGGTGGGGAAGGAAGAAGGGTGAAGGGGGGTTTAGATTAGATAGTTAATAGAAATTTGGTTGGGTGAAATCAGTGACAGCATGCATTAGAAAGAAGATCAATAATAACCGGACTTCAACACAATTTGTGTACTCCTCCCATCTCAACCCAATATTGCAAGGACAGATTAGCTGGGGGAGGGGGGGCAGGGACCATGCTGTCAGGTGAAATCAAGGGCAGTTGGCACAGCTAACATTTTGGAGGACTCTCTGCACCCCTCATCGGTGAGAGGTGTCTGGGGTCTTAAAAGCTGCCAAGCTGCCATCCGAGGGCACAGCAAATGGTCCCAAATCAACAGGAATGGATGATCACCGAGGACAAGAACAACATGGGGAAAAAAGAACCCAGAAGACAGAGGGACCCACGTAAGTGGGTCTCTATGTCGAATCGTGACCAGAAGAACTGGATGGTGCCCGGCCACCACCAGTGATAGCCACAATGGAGCTCGAAAAGTTGAGTCTCAATGGTAACAAGAGAATAAATAGGGTCCACTCTGAGATCTCCAATAAAAGACACTGATTGATGGTCCAGGTGCTTCAGCGTTTCCCTGGGAGCATGGACCCAGGCCCCAATGCTGCCCCTGTCCATGAATCATAATGTAGGTCAACTTTTCTGACAGCAGTGACTTGGACTTGGCGACACAGAGTGAGCGTATCTTGTGGGAATTTTATGGTTCTGAGCATCTATAGGACGCCATCTTGCTGACCTCTTGCTGGAGGAAGGGGAGTGGATGGAGAGGAGGGGATAGGAGATTGTTGGGAGGATAAGACATGTATGAAGCAAAGAGGAAGAATGTGCTGTCACCGGGAAGGGAGAGCAGTGGGAGCTGCATATAGGTGAGCATGCAAATTTATATGGGAATGTACATTTTCATTCAATTATAATAATAAAAAAAAGTAACACTGATAACACTGTGTTGTCATTGGTTTGTATACCTCTCACCCTTTTTCTAAGAACAAAGAATTACAAATCCTCAATGCTCATTTAAAACATCAGAAGAAAAACTAGAAATACAAAGAATTAGCATTTTTATACATGCTATCAGAATTCTCATTTTTTTCATCAGTGTTGCACATTTTGAATATAAGAATGCCAGACAATCTTTAAAATAATTGTAATCAAGTCACAGAACATGAAAGAACATTTTTAGAAAAACTTGATTTTAGTTAACATTTTAATAACAAAGGAAAAGTGTCTTTGATTGCTATTCTCTATTTCTTTTTGTATAGTATTAAATTTACAATGTCTTCATCAAGTTTTGCTGTCAGGACTGTGCTGGCTTCATAAAGTGACATAGAAAGTGTTCTTTCTTCCTCTGTATTCTGAGAGAGTTGACATAGAATTGGAATAATTTCTTCTTTAAAGCTGTCTTTGAAAAAGTTGTTCACTAGTGAAAACATCTAGGCCTAAAGTTTCTTTGTGAAAAGCTTTTTAATAATTACACTTAATAATGTTGTTGTTAGATGATGTTGAGTTGGCTTCAAACCACGGGGACCGTATGTACAACAGAATCACCTCCCAGTCCTGCGTCATTCTCACAGTCATAGCTATATTTGAGCCCATTGTTATAGTCATTGTGTCAATCCATCTCATTGAGGGTCTTCCTCTTTTTTTCTCACCCTCTACTTCACCCTCTATTTTTACCAAGTAGATCCTTCTCTGGAGTCTGGACTCTCCTGCTAACATCCAAAGTATGTGAGAAGAAGTCTTCCCTGCTAAGGAGAATTCTGGTTTTACTTGTTTCAAGGAAGATTTTTTTCCTTGTTCTAACAGTCTGTGGCATGTTTAATATTCTTTACCAACAACATATTTCAGCGGCATCAATTCTTCAGTCTTTGTTATCATTATACAGGTCTCATGTATACTAAGTGATAGAAAATATGATGGCTTGGATCATGAGCACGTTAATCTTCAAAGTGGCATGTTTGCTTTTGCCCTTTATAGAGATGTTTTACAACAGATTGAGATATTTCAACAAATGAATGAAAAGCTGAAAGTGCTCACTTTTATATGCGAAGAAATTTGGAAGGTAGCTACTTCGCCAATTGGCTGGAAGCAATCCGTATTTGCCCATTCCAAAGAAAAGTGATCCAACATAATGCAGAATTTAGGAAATAATATCATTAATATCACATGCAAATGGAATTTTGTCAAATTTAATTCAAAAACGGGTGCAAAAGTATACTGACACAGAATTGCCAGAGATTCAAGTCAGTTTCAGAAGAGGCTGTGGAACAAGATATAGCTTACTAATGTCAGACGGACCTTGGCTGAAAGTAGAAACTACCACAAAAATATTTAGCTGTGCTTTACTGATTATGTAAAGACATGTGACTGTGCGTGTCATAACAATTGTTATAATAGATAGAGACTATTTGGATTTTCTACTTTGTGTCCATTTTAGTATGCTGTATTTTCAGGGATTATGAACAGTAGATCTAGTTGTTAAATTCAGTGATATTTAGTCTTACCCTACTACAGTTTAACATCTACAGGAAATGTAAGAATGTATACTTTGAATTTTACAACTGAATTTCAAATTATTATATGAGATCAAATGGAAGTGACTTTATTAATTCAATTATTTTTAACCTTTAAGCATTATCACTCCAAACTAAACATTTAGTGATGAGGAAGTGGTGCCACATGCCATACATACACTTACAGGTACATGTGTGTGAATGGTATGTGTATATATGTGTGTGGTATAGTGGTTAAGAACTACAGCTGCTAACCAAAAGGTAAGAAGTTCACATCCACCATCTACTTTTTGGAAACTATGGAGAGTTCTACTCCGTCCTATGGGATCACTATGAGTCAAAATTGACTTGATGGCAACAAGTTTGTGGTTTTTTTAGTATATATTTAAGAACAATGAATAGGTAAACTGTGGTACATATACTGAATGGAGCACTACGCAATGATAAAGAATAACGATGATTCCAGGAAACATCTCCTAACCTGGTTTCAACTGGAAGACATTATGTTGTGTGAAAGTAGTCAGCGACAAAAGGACAAATACTGTATGAGACCTCTATGATAAGATCTCAAAAACAGACTTGTGTATAGAAGAAAAGACTCTTTGACAGCTGCAAGGGAGGGAAGAGAGGGAGGGTGAGGGGGGGATGGTTTAGTTTAGATAGTTACTAGAAATCTAGTTGGGAGAAAGCGGTGATAGCACACATTAGAAACAAGAACAACATTAAGTGGACTTCAGCATAACTTGAGTACTCCTTCCAGCTTAATACTGCAAGGATAGAGTAGCTGGGGAGGGGGGTGGGGGACCATGCTCTTAGGTGAATTCCAGGCCAATTGGCACAACTAGTGTTTTGCTAAGAGAGCTCTCTGTACCCCACATTGGTGAGTGGCGTCTGGTGTCTTAAAAGCTGCCATCTGAGGACACAGCAAATGGTCCCAACTCAGCAGGAACAGATGCTTACCGAGGACCAAAATGACATGCGATAAAGACAACTGAGAAGACAGAGAGATCCACAAGAGTGGGTGCCTACATCGACTTGGGACGGGAAGAACCGGATGGTGCCTGGCCACCACCAGTGATAGCCACGATGGAGCTCACAGAGAGGAGTCTTACCGGCAACACAAGAATAAAAAGGGGTGCATCCTGAGATCTCCACTAAAAGACCACAATTGATGGCCCAGTGGTTTTGGGGTTCCTCTGAGAGCATGGTCCCCGGCCCTGATGCTGCCTTTTCCCATAAATTATAACAAAGGTCCACTCTTTGGACAGGAATGGATTGGACTTGGCAATGCAGAGTGACCATATATTGAAAGCACTTTGTGGTTCTATACATCTACAGGATATCATCTTGCTGACCTCTGGCTGGAGGAAGGGGAGTGGACGGAGAGGAGGGGAAAGGAGGCTGTTGGGAGGATGAGACATGTATGGAGCAGAGAGGAATAGTGTGCAGTCACCGGACAGGGAGAGCAGTGGAAGCTGCATATAGGTGGGCATGTAAATTTTATACGTGAATGTACATTTTCACTCCTGGCTTGGCTGGCTGGCTATGTTAAATAAAAATAAAAAAAAAAAAAATGCAAATTCACAACCTCCTGTTGGGACTGGTAACTGGCAATATAATATGTAGGTATGTACGTAGTGCCAGTGTGATAAATATGTTTCTACTTATTTCATATATATTTTTATTATGTTTAAGTGAAATTTACAATTACAGTCAGTTTCTCTTACAAAAAATTCCACACACCCTGCCTTGCTACCCCAGCTATTCTCCCCACACTGCAACAGCCCACTCCTCCCTTCCATCCCATGCTTCTCCTGTCCACTTGGTCAGCTTCTGCACCCCTTAGTCTTTCCATCATTCATCTGAAGAGGAGCTGTCCTGTCAACCTCCTGTATGTGCTCAAACCAGGAATCACACTCTTCACCAGTATCATTTTGCATCTTATACACCAGTTCAGTCTTTGTCTGAAGAGTTGGCTTCCAGAATGGTTTCAGTTCTCAGTTAGCAGAGAGTTTGGGCGCCATGTCTTTCTGGGACACTTCAGTCTGTCAGACCACCAAGTCTAACCATTTCACAAGAGTTTGGGATCTGCATCCCATATTTAGTCCACTCCATCAGGGACTCTTTGTTGAGTTCCCTGTAAGGGTAGTCTTTTGTGGTGGCTGGACACCTTCTAGTTCCTCTGGTCTCATGTTGAAGTAGTCTCTAGCATATGGGGCCCTTTCGGTCTCTTAGGCTTGCACTTTCCTTGTGTTGTTGATGTTCTTTGTTCTAGGTGGGTTGAGACTATGTAATTATTCTTAGATGGCTGCTTGATAACTTAGAAGATGCCAGACACTACTCACAAAACATTCTGGGATGCAGACATTTGCTTTGTTTTGCCAGCTGACCTAGGTTTCACCCAAAGTCATGGGCTCCAGACCCCTGAGCCTGGTACTTTGTTCCTGGAGGTGTTCAGTTTCAGTCAGAATACTTCTAACCTTAAAGCTTAGTCCATTTGTGCTGACTTCTCTGCTGTATGTTGTCTCTCGCATCATTTAAAATACTTCTTGTCAATTTTCTAATTAGTGAATACCCTTCTACCCTCTCCCTGCCCCATAACCATCAAAGAATTTTTTTTTCTGTGCTTAAACCAATTCTTGAGTCTTTATAGTAGTGGTTTCATACAGTATTTGTCCTTTTGCAGCTGACTAATTTTGCTCAGCATAATGGCTTCCAGATTTTTCCATTTAATATTTTCCAAATTCTTAACTGTTCTTCATTATTGCAAAATATTCCACTGTGTATTTATACCATAGTTGGCTTATCCATTCTTCTGTTGATGGGCACCTAGACTGAATCACCATTTTGCTATTGTAAATAGTGCTAAGATGAACACTGGTGTGCATGTATCTGTTTGTGTGGCAGCTCTTGTTTCTCTAGGATAAATTTCAAGAAGCAGAATTGCTAGATAGTATAGTATTTCTATTTCAAGCTTTTTAACAAACCCCAGATGGATTTCCAGAAAGTGGTTATAATATTTAACATTCCCACCAGCACTGTAGAAGTGTTCCAGTTTCTCCACAGCCTCTCCACCATTTATTATTTTGTGCTTTTTGGATTAATGCCAACCTTGTTGGTGTGAGCTGGTATCTCATTTTAGTTTGAATTTGCATTTTCATGATGGCAAATGATCGAGAACATAATCTCATGTATCTGTTAGCCATCTGAATGTTTTCTTTGGTAAAGTGTTTGTTTATATCCTTTGCCCCTTTTTTAAATTTGATTATCTATTTGTTGTGGAGATTTTGCAGTATTCTGTAGATTATAGAGACTAGATGCTAACTGGAATTGTAATAGCCAAAAATACTTTTGTGGTCCGTAGGTTCTCTTTTAACTCTTTAGGTAAGTCTTTGGATGAGCATCAGTGTTTGATTATTAGCAATTGCCAGTTATTTTCTTTTCTAGTGTTGGTGCATTGTTAGTAATGTTTTGTTATATTTACACCTTGTATTAGGGCTCTCATAATTTTCCTTATTTTTATTTCCATTATTTTAATTATTTTAAATTTGATATCAGACTCAACGGCACTTGGCTTTTATCCATTTAAAGTTTTTTTTCTTTTTTTTGTCTGTGTGTGCACAGCATGAGATAGGGTCTTATTTGATTTTTTTTTTTTTGTGTGTGTGTGTGTGTGTGTGTGAAAATGGTGAAAATGGATACCCAGTTATGTCAACACTATTTGTTAAAGAGACTGTTCTTTCCCTTCTGTATGGACTTCGGAACAATTTGTCAAATATCAGCTGCTCATACAAGGTCCAACAACTAAATTTGTGAACTTAGTTGTTCTAAGTGCTACATACCTCATTGTTGAACATCATAATCATGTTCAAAATACTCCCCTTGGGAAGATATGCATGATGCCAGTGCCTGGTCCACCCTTCAAAGTAATTTTGAAACTCTTTCTGGAATGGCCACTGCACATGGTGGCATAGTGGCAAGTTCTCAAATAAACAACTGTATTGAAACACCCTCCTGACTCACCTGATCTGGCCCCCAATGACTTTTTCTTTTTCCAAAGATAAAGAAATATTGAAAAAAAAAAATTGATGACATTCAGGACATCAGTGGTAATACAACAACAGCTCTGATGGCCATCCCAGAAAAGAGTTCCAAAATTGATTTGAAGGGTGGAAGAGGCTCTGGAGTTGGTGCATAGCTTCTCAAAGGGAATACTTCAAAGGTGACTGTAGTGATATTCAGCAGTGAGATGTGTAGCACTGTTTCTAGGATGAGCTCACCAACCTAATTGTCATACTTTGATCCTGTTGCATTGTTTGTGTTTCTGTTCCTGTACCATTACCAGGCTGTTTTAATCACTGTGGTTTTGTAATAGGTTTTAAAGTCAGGTAATGCAAGACCTCCCACTTTGTCCTTCTTTTGTAATGCTTTATTTATTCGGGGCTTCTTTCATTTCTGTAAGAAATTGTTCATTTTTTTCTCCATCTCATTAAAAAATGAAATTGGAAGTTGGATAGAGATTATGTTGTATCCATAGATCACTTTGGTAGAACAAACATTTTCAAGATACTGAGTCTTCTTAACCATACTCAGGGTAAGTTTCTCCACTCAGGTAGGTTTCTTTCTGTTTCTTACAGTAGAGTCTTATAATTTTTTTTTGTATAGGTCTTTTACATCTCTGTTTAGGTGTATTACTAAGTATTTTATCTTCTTGGGGGCTATTGTAAATAGTATTGATTTAGTGATCTCCTTTTCAACTTTCTCTTTGTTGATGTAGAATTCAATTGACTTTTGTATGTTTATGTTATATTCTAATACCTTGCTGAGCTCTTCTATTAGTTTCAGTAATTATTTTCTGTGTGTGGATTCTTTAGGGTATTCTGTGAATGAGATCACGTCATCTGCAAATAGAGATATTTTTGCTACTTCCTTACTAATTTGGATGCCCTTTATTTCTTTTTGTAGCTTAGTCGCTCTGGTTAGAACCTCCAGCACAATGTTGAACAGAAGTGGTGACAGAACGCATCCGTGTTTGGTTCCTGTTCTCAAGGGGAATGCTTTCAAACTCTTTGCATTTAGGGAGATGGTGGCTCTTCGTTTTGCCTTGATGCCTCTTATTATGTTGAAGAATTTTCCTTGTATTCCAATTTGCTGAGAGTTTTAACTTGACAGTTGGATTTTTCAAATGCCTTTTCTGTGTCACCTGATAAAATCAAGTAGTTCTTGTCTTTTATTTTATTTACTTGTTTGATTACATTAATAGTTGTTAATGTTGAACTATGCCTGCACTCCTGGTATGAATCCCACTTCATAATATTAATTGTTGTTGTTATTATTTTTTTAAATATGTTGTTGAATGATATTGGCTAGAAGTCTGTTGAAGATTTTTGCATCTAAGTTCATGAGAGACATTGGTCTCCAGTATTTGTTTTTTGCGGTGTCTTTACCAGGTTTCTGTATCAGGGTTATGCTGGTTTTATAGAATGAGTTTGGGAGGATTCTGTCCTTTTCAGTGCTTTGAAATACATTTAGTAATAGTGGTGTTAATTGTTCTCTGAAAGCTTGGTAGAATTCTCCAGTGAAGCCATCAGGGCCAGGGCTTTTGGGAAGGTTGGAGTGGGAGTTTAATTGCTTTTCAATCTCTTCTTTTGTTGTGGGTTTATCTAGTTGCTCTACCTCTGCTTGTGTTCGTTTACGTAGGTAGTGGGTCTCTCGAAATTTGTCAATTCCCTCTAGGCATCAAAGTTGTTACAGTACAATTCTTCATAGTATTCTGTTATGATTCTCTTAATTTCACTTGAATCTCTTGTGATATCACTCATCTTATTTCTCATTTGGGTTATTTGTTTCCTCTCCTGTTTCACTTTATCAGTTTGGCCACTGGTTTATCAATTTTTTAGACTTTTTCAAAGAGCCAGCTTTTGGTCTTGTTAACTCGTTCAGTCATTTATCTATTCTCTAATTAATTTAGTACTTCCCTAATTTTTTGTTATTTACTTTCTTCTGTTACACAAGGGTTTCTTTTGCTGATCTTTTGCTACTTGTTTGAGCTGTAGTGTTAATGCTTTGATTTAGGCTCTTTCTTCTTTTTATATATGTGCATTTATTGAGATAAATTGACCTCCAAGCACTGCTTTTGCTGTGTCTTAAACATTCTGTTAAGATGTGCATTCATTCTCATTTGCTTCTCCGAATGTTTCTATTCTATCTTTGATGTATCTTATAACTCTATAGTTTTTCAGCAAGGTATTGTTCAATTTCCATATATCTGATTTTTTCCCTTTGCTTTTTCTGCTATTGATTTAGACTTTTATGGATGTATGGTCTATTTCAGTGCTTCAGATTTTGTTAAGGCTTGCTTTAGGGACTAATGATGTGTGCTCTAGTGCAGAGAATGTTTCATGTGCATTGGAAAAAAAAATATACTTGTTAGCTATTAGGTGTAGTGTTCTGCATGTGTCTGTGAGGTCAAGTTGGTTGGTGATGGCATTTAGGTCCTCCATATGTTTATTGAGCTTTGAGTGTTTTGTCCGTCACTGAAAGTGATGTGTTGAAGTCTCCTACTGCTATTGTTGAGCTGCCTGTTTCATTTTTCAGGGCTGTTACAGTTTGTTTGATGTACTTAGGGGCTCTGTTGTTGATGTGTAAATATTTAATATGTTTATATCCTCCTTATGTATCATACCTTTAATCATTATACAGTAATCTTCTGTCATGGATTGAATTGTATCCCCCCCAAAATGTCTGTTGATTTGATTTGGCTGTGAGTCCCAATATAGTGCCCTTCCTCCCATGTACTGTGAATCCTGCCTCTGTGAGATTGATGGTGGAGAATAGGCTACAGTTGTGTTAGTGAGGCAAGTCTCAAGCTACAAGCTTGTGGAATATAAGGGAGAGAAGTGAGCAGAAGAAGTTGGAAAACTTACACCACCAAGTGAGAAACACTGAGAGCAGACCACATCCTTTGGACCCAAGGTTCCTGTGCCGAGATGCTCTTACTGGATTTGGACTCAGCCTACCGGACTGTGATAAATTCTCTTACTGAATGGACTTACAATTTGTAAATGGATTTGCAGCTTACTGGACTGTCTCAATAAAAGCTTCTCCTCATGAAACCTTCCACTCATGGTATTTTCTGTTAGAGCAGTACTAGGTGACCAAGACACCTTCCTTGTCCATTTTGGCAGACTTTAAAGTCTACTTTATCAGAAGTTAATATTACCACTCTTGCTTTTCCTTGAATGTTGTTTTCTTGGTATATATTTTTCCATCATTTGAGTTTCAGTTTGTTTGTGTTTTAAGTCTAAGATGTGCCTCCTGGAAGCAGCATATAGACAGATCATGCTTTAAAAAAAAAAAAAAAAATCAATTCTGCTACTCCTTGTGTCTTTATTGGTACATTTAACCCATTTACATTCAGCATAATTATTGATAAGTACAAATTTCATCATTTTGATGTATTTTTTGTATATTGTAGAAGATTTCTTTATTTCACTTAATTTTCTGAGTCATTTTTCTTTATGGGTTTTCTTTTCGTCGTTTTCATTGTTGTCCGTCTTATATTTGCAGAGATTTCATGGTTTTGCTTCTTGATGTGTAGGATTGTTAACTTCTTTAGTGGTTACCTTAATATTTACCACTATTGTTCTAAATCAGTCTTTAAATTCTTTGCATCATCTTGGCTTCTTATCCATAAGAAAGATCTAGGATTATATTATTTGATGCAAAAGTGTAAAAATTAATTTAATTTTTAATATAATGTCCTCTTTTTCATACTGACATCTCTGTTTCTCTATTTTTAGTGCTTTAACTTTTATTTGTTTTTGTCCTGTCCACCACTTTACTTTTTAGTTTTTAATCTGATGCTATTGATTTTATACTTAAAGAACTTCCTTCAATATTTCCTATAATTTCAGCATGGTTTTGCAATTTCTCTAAACTTCTGTTTATCTGGAAATGTTCTAATTTTGATATTATAGTTGAGAGCCAGTTTTGTAAGACTTGGAACTTTTTTTCTTTTAGTGTGTTGTATATGTCATCCCATTGCTTTCTTGCCTGCATGGTTTCTGCTGAGTTCAAGCCTAGTCTTACTGATCCTCCTTTGTAGATTATTTTTCACTTAACCGTAACTGCCTTTAAAGCATTCTCCTTACCTTTAATTTAGCTAAGTTTGATCATAAAATGTCTTGGTGTCTTTCTCTGAGAACAACCTTGTGCGGAATTTGATATCTTCTTATCTTTCACAACATCAGGGAAGTTTCTGTCAACAAATATTCAACAATTATCTCTGTATTTTCTGTCGTCTTCTCCCTGAAACACACACTGTTCTGGTATTCTAATCACTTGCAAATTATTGTTGATTGAGTCCCACATTACTTTTAGTATTTCTACATTTTAAAAAAATCTTTTATTTGATTTTTCGTCAAATACGTTGGTGTCAGTTGCTTTATCTTGATTGGCACTAAGCCTCCATTTCGTTGCCTCAGTTCTGCTCCTTTCACTTTCTACCGAGTTCTCTAATTCTGTAATTTTGTTATTAATCTGCTGAATTTCAGATCATTGTTCCTCAAGTTTTTCTTGCAGCCTGTTTCATTTTTCATTATGCTCAGCTTCATTTTGCCTGATTTCCTTCCTGACATCTTTAAGAATTCTAAATATTAACCTGTGGGTTCTACCTATGAAAATTTCAAGAAGTCCTCTTCACCTGGAAAATTTTTTGTTTCTTTGTTTGGGGAGCTTTCTGAAGTCATCATGGTCTGCTTCTTTAAATGGTTGGATATAAACTGTTGTCTCAGAGCCATCAGAAAGTGTTGTAATTTATTAAATTCATTTATTGTGTTATTATTTATTTATCTATCTACCTATTTACTTATTTATGTTTTGAAATGTCCAAATAGGCTAAGTGTGTAAGATAGTTTGATTACTGGTCTCTTAGAAATTATAACATCCTGTCACCAGGTTGTTAAAGTTGTTACTAGGCATGTTGGCCCAGGCTTTCATTTACTTTTCTTGTATGTATTCAGCTAGGGAGCCCAGGCAATTGGTCAGCAAGTATATTGTGCCAGCTCTTCCCTAAGGCCCTAGCAGGGCAACAGTGATTGGTGTAGGTATGTGTTGCTGGTTGCATGCACTGAGAAGGTAGGCAGCCATCAACTATCTGTGCTTAGGCATAGAATGTTTCTGCTCTGAGTTCCTGACTTAGGGGAGCCAGCATTTTTTTTTCCTACTATCTGAAAGAACAGCTCAGGGCACACATAAGGGGTTCTATTTCTGGCCCAGGAACAATGTCAAAATTTGACACCAGGGGCAGTACAGAGAAGGGAGGATGTAGCACTGGAGAAAGAGATTGATTTAGTCCAAAGGAAAGTTTTAGATCTGCACAAGTCAATAAGAACTTTGCTTTTGTTAACCAAATGGAACTTTCCTGTGATTCTGGACCTATGTGTCCAAATCTCAGCTTCTCTTCTGAAGAAGATGCTCTCTGAACACTGTTTTCTTCAACACATTGGTGGCAGTGGGTCCTCCTGCAGGGTACAAATACCTACTGAATGAAGCAGGCCAGTCTTGGTACTTCTGGACCTGTTCTTCCTTGCTTGGTCTGATTTCTTAGATTTCCCTTTAATGCTCAAGTATCTTAGAATGTCATATATAATAAGTTCAGTTGTTTTTCTGGATCTTTGTTGCTAGAGGGATCAAATGAAGTGTCTGGCTACTCTACCATATTAGCCAAATTACCTTACATTATATTGATTTATCAACCAGAAACCACATAAGGTCATCTAAAGTGTCACAAACCCTCAATTCTTAATATGAAACTAAAAACTAAGGGATAAAAAAACCTCACTTCCAATTTATATTAGTTTAATAAAATGTCAATTAGTCTCTTTGCTTACTACATATTAATTTACAGGAAAAATGAAGGGAAAAATCAGACTTCAGCTAAAATTCCAGACAACCTTATTAAAATATAATTCGAAAAAGAAATGTTCAAGACATTTGTGTCCAATTACAATGCAAGATGATTCACTATGCTTTAAAAATAATTTCAGTCATAATAAAAAAAGAACCCTAATCTCGTGAAGTGTCTAGGTGGAGATCTCGACCTCCATGTAGAAGATATTGTCAATTTCAGTATTATTGCTTTTCTCATAGATGAGTTCCAAATTTTTCAGGAGCTATACATTCAGAACTTTTTAATTTTTATTTTTTTATTATGACTGAGTGAAAAATGTACACTCCTGTATAAATTTACATTCCCACCTATATGCAGCTTCTACTGCTCTCCCTGCCCTGTTTAAAGCCTAGCTTATGCTTAGTGTAAGAACAAAAGTATTTTGGAAATTTGGCTACTGATACTTGTGTCATCTCCTAATTATCACAAAAATTCTCTCTTTATGAATGCTTCTGGAAATGTTAATATAGCATTCAACATAAAGTACATGAAACTAATCTAAGAAGTAAGCTACATTTATCCAGTGCAAAGGAAACTGACAAGTCTGATAGATTGTTGGCACTCACTATATGCTATTAGTAATGATAATATGAAAACATGTGTTTTGTCTCCATCCTTTCATTGAATTAAACATAGAACTAAATCATACAAAGACCAAAAGGTTTTCCTTATGCCTTGGACATCTCTGTGATACCCAGGATAAACTCACGAATCTAAGCCATCTGTAAGAAGAATTCTTTCGGAAAATAATATCTTTTCTATCATGTGTCAGCTCCTTGAGTTCTTCCCTGCTTTCTTCAGCACGTAAGTAGAGGAGATCCAGTGGTACTTTTCAGCATTTAGAGAAAGTACTCTAAACCTTTGCTATGAAAAAGTGCTTCTGTACCATCCTGTAGTAGACAAGAGCAAGAAAAGTTCTAGGGATAGTCCTAAAAAATTCTTACTGATTTCTTGTTGCCTTATAATGACATCATCTTCAAGATTTTTTTAGGTCTGTCACCTAACAGAAAAATTAATAAAAGGACACCCAAGAGAATTCTTATACAAGCTCACTTTTATATTTTGCACCACAAAATAAAATTAAGTTAGAAATACAGACCTTCTTCTTTTTTTAATTTAGAAAACCACCTGAAAAGCTGAAAAAGCAATCTTCACTAGAACCAGGAATGTAATCTAATGCTATGAAAATCCTTAGATAAAATCCAAATATGCCATCTTCATTAATGCCCTTCTAAAAATAGCATTGCCCCTGCATTGTGATTTATGTAGAAGTGATTTTTCAATCATCCTATGCTAAAAATGTATTTAATATCAGAGACATTAAATAAAATAGGCCACCATGTTCTTTTTCCTGGGGATTATTGAGTGCTTATGGGTACAAAAGAAATAAAAGTGCCTCTTTCAATATATCTGTTAATAAAATAGGGTGATTGCTCAGGCTCAGTGGTGAAAAAAATATTTATTTATTAATTTGAAATGTATCTCTTGAGTACCTTTTGATACTATATACTAGGCTAGAATGATCACAGTTGCAAAAGACAGAAACTCCAATTAAAATGACTTAAATATTGCAAGGAAGCATTACCTCAAGAAATCGAGGTTGACAGTAGATGATGTTGTTGATTAACCTACTTTCAATGCCAAGATCGAATGTTCATGTTTCTTTCTGTTTTGATATCCTCAGTGTATATTCCTGTTTCTTGTGACCACATGATGTCTATTATCCACTGACAACAACATTGAATGAAGAGGAAGTACTTCTTCTTGGCTCTTTCCGTACACCAAAGGGAAACCTCAACTTTACCAAATTGCAACTACTCTATTGTTGGCCAGTATCAAGTCCGATGTCTTTTCATAAAGTAGTTGCCAACAAGAAAAATTGCATGCTCGTGATTGACTTAAATTTATTTTAAAATCTCTCCCTTGGGCTCAAAATGGTATCATGTTTTATTAATGTGGGGCTTTGTAATAAAAAAAAATTTACATTTGAGAGAATTATATTGGCTAACATCAGACTTTTTGTCTTAGTTGACTGGTACTGCTCTAACAGAAATACCACAATTAGATGGCTTTAACAAAGAACAGTTTATTCCTACACAGTCTAGTAGGCTAGAAGTCTGAATTTAGGGCATTGGCTCCTGTGGAGCTCACTTCCTCTCTACTGTCTCTAGAGGAAGGTCCTTGTGTTGCATCAGTCTTTCTTCGGTCTGAGAGCATCTTGGAGCAGGAATCTCAAGTCCAAAGGATGCACTCTGCTTTAAACATGGCTTTCTTGATGGTATGAGTTCCCCAACTCTACTTGCGTCCTTTTCCTTCCAGCTTTTGTAATGTGGTGCAAGCTGCACTCAGTAGGGAAACTCTCTTGTGGTGGTTGTTACTCAAGCCATCGAGTCACTTCCCACTCATAGCAATAATATGCACAACAAAATGAAATACTGGCCAGTCCTGTGTTGTACCCATAATGGTTTTCATGCTTAATCCTATTCTTGTAACTTCTGTGTCAATCCATCGTATTGAAAGTCTTCCTGTTTTCCACTGACCTTCTACTTATCAAGCATGAGATTCTTCTCCAGGAACTGATTCTCCTGACAACATGCCCCAGTATGTAAGACACAGTCCTGCCAACCTTCCTTCCAAGGACCACTCTAGTTGTACTTCTTCAAGGACAGATCTGTTTGTTCTTTTGTTAGTCCATGGAATGTTCAATATTCTTTACAAACACCACAATTCAAAGGTATGGTATTTTCTTCTGTCTTCCTTATTCATTGTCTGGCTTTCACACACATATGATGCAACTGAAAATATCATGGCTTTGGTTCAGGTACACTTTACTTTTCAAAATGACACCTTTACTTTCTAACACTTTAAAGATGTCTTTTGCAGCATATTTTCAAAATGCAATGTGTTTTTTAATTTCTTGACTGCTGTGTCCATAGGATTTGATTGTGGCAACAAGTAAAACAAAATCCTTGACAATCTCAACATTTTCTCCATTCATCATGATGTTGCTTACTGGTTTAGTTGTGAGGATTTTTTTCTTGATCTTAAGGTACAGTCCATATGGAAGGCTGAGGCCTTTGATCTACATCAGTAAGTATTTCAAATCCTCTTTACTTTCAGCAGCAAGGTTGCATCATCTGCGTAATGTAGCTCATTAGCAAATCTTAGTCTAATCCTGATGTCTTGTACTTAATGTAGTCCAGTTTCTCAGGTTATTTCTTTGGCATACAGAATGAAAAGCTATGATGGATGAATACTACCCTGACACACACCTTTTCTGACTTTAAACCATGCCGTGTCCCTTGTTTTGTTCACATGACTGCCTCTTGGATCCATGTATAGATTCCACATGAGCACAATTAAGTGTTCTGCAGTTCTAATTCTCTGCATTCTTGTCCTTAGTTTGTTATGATCTGCACAGTCAAATTCTTTTGCATAGCCAGTAAAATATAGGCAAACATCTTTCTGGTATTCTCTGCTTTCAGCCAAGATCCATGTAACAACAGCAATTGATACCCCTGGTCCCATGTCATCTTCTGAATCCAGCTTGAATTTCTAGCAATTCCCTGTCAATATCCTGTTACAGCTGCTTTTGAATGATCTTCAGCAAACTTTTACTTTGCATGTGATATTAACGATATTGCTCAATAATTTGTACCTTCAGATGGTTCACCTTTCCTGGGAATAAACATAAATATGGATCTCTTTCAGTTGGTTGGCCAGGTAGCTGTCTTCCAAATTTCTTGGCATATATGAGTTAGTACTTCCAGCCCTGTGTCCATTCGTTGAAACATCTCAACTGATACTCCACCAATTCCTGAAGCCTTGGTTTTTGTGAATGTCTTTAATGCAGCTGCAAGTTCTTCCTTCAGCACCATGGGTTCCTGATCATATGCTACCTCTTGAAATGTGTGAGCATCAATGAATTCTTTTTGCTATAATGACAATCTTCTTTTGATACTTCCTGAGTCATTTAACTTTTTTCTCTGTAGAATCCTTCACTGCTGCTACTCGAGGGTTGAATTTTTCTTCAGTTCTTTCAACTTGAGAAATGCATACCCTGTTCTTTCCTTTCGATTTTCTATTTCCATCTCTTGCACATCATTATAATATTTACTTTGTCATTACAAGCCACTCTTTGAATTCTTTTGCCCAGTTCTTTTACTTCATTGTTTCTTCCTTTTACTTTACCACTAGACATTAAAGAACAAGTTTCAGAGTCTCTTCTGATGTTCAGTTTGTTTTTTTTTTTTCTTTCCTTTCATTCTTTTAAATGACCTCTTGCTTTCTTCATGAATGATGTTTTTGATGACATTGCACCACTTGTCTGATCTTTGGTCATTAGTGTTAAGTGTATCAAATCTATTCCTGAAATGGTTCTAAACTCAGGTGAGATATACTCAGGGTGATACTTTGGCTCTCATAGACTTGTTCTGATTTTCATCAGTTTCAGTTTTAACTCACATATAAACAATTGATAGTCTGTCCCACAGTCAGCACCTGGTCTTGTTCTGACTGATGATATTGAGCTTTTCTATCATCTCTTTCCACCATAATAATCTTTAACATTTATCTAATCTATTGACCATGGGTATAGGTTAGGATTTGTAACATAGGAAAAATCACAAAATGAAGCACAATCACACAATGCTGGGAATCATGGCCCAGTCAAATTGCTGCACACATTTTTGGAGGGACAAAATTCAATTCATGACACTTTGCTACAGAGCCCTAAAAGTCTTAGTTGCTCATCACTTTTCTATCTAAGTGTGGTTTTACATCATCTTTTAACAACTCTTCTCTCCTTCAATACCATCTACTACCTTTGAAACTCTTTTTGACCTTTAATAGTCAACTATAGACAAAACTAAAGACACAACTTGACTATGTTTTACATTAAAAAAATCTCACAAAATAAATCATAGCAATTTTGTATGTTTTTTTTCTGAATGTACCAAAAATTGTTCACTGTTTCAGAAAATTTCTTCACTGAAGACAGTATTGCTAATCATTTTTGAGTCAATAGCAAAAAACATCTATACCACTTTATATTTGTAGCCAAGATACTTAGATATCTACTTTGCTATATCTTCCAGTAAAGTTGTGCCTGAGTATTTACGTATTGAAATGTCACTTTTTTAATATAAATTGTTTTAATTTTATTTATTCTTTGAAAAATGAACTATTTGTCATGAATTGCTTGCTTTCTGTCCTACTAGAATACAAAATTTGGAGCAGAAGCAACCCATTACCATGAGAGCATGACGTAAGTGAGAATAGGCTAGACTAGGCCCAGGAGATGGCCCAGGAGATGTGAGCATATTGTCACCTTGCCATCAACTCAGATGTTTCTGGAGATTTCCTTATGATAAATTGACTGAGGAAGAAAAATATTAGGCTTGACTTATAGATGGCTACATATGAGATGCCACCACAGCAAAACCTCTGCATAACTTGAACAGACAGTTGGGAAGTCAGAGCCTCTAAGTGGCTAAGATATGAGATGCCTCTGTTGATTGTCCACCTGTTGGTATAATCAGCTTTAAATAAAATTATAGATACACTAATTTTTTTCTACTTTATAATATTCAGTCTTTCCGGAGAATAGAGGGAATATATTTAGAATATTGAAATAAGGAAATGTGGAACAGGGTCATGTGGATGAATATCTAAAAATAGTAGATGCTATGATATAGATGAATGTCCACCACTCTCATGACATAGTAGTTAGGAACTTGTATGCTAACCAAAATTTGACAGTTTGAATCTACTGAAAGCTCCCTGGAAATCATATTTGGAAAGTTCTGTTCCATCTTATGGGGTTTCTATGAATTGACTTGAAATAGACTCAGTGGCAATGAGTCCGCATGGTATAGTTCCAAATTGCCCCTTCAGGACTGAAGTACTCATTCTATCACCTAGTGGGAGTGATTATGGCTAAAGGGACTCCACTAGTTTACTCTCATATTGGATGGGGAGATTGACTCTGATTATCAAGAGGAAATTAGGTTGATACTACACAGAGTAAGAAGGCAGAAATACTTCTAAAAACGTGATTCTCTGAGGAGTGTTTTAATACCCTTTGTTGATAAAATGTAATATAAAACTGCAACAACTAAATCAAGCAGGAATGCCAATGGACCAGACAGGGTAATTAATAACTTGTCTATATAAAGAAGAAAACACAGTTTCAAGTCACTTTGCTAGTGGAAGAAGCCTGACCAGCTATACTGCTCTTATGGAAAATGTGACAAAAAATCATTATTTTTTTGGAAGGTCCTGGTAGTAAGATGTGTCAGTTTTGTCACACGTGGGAAATCTGCAGAGCCTTACTCAAGCTCAACTTCACCTGAAAAGCAGTTTTCAAAGACATTTCAATAAGATCCTTGAAGCTACAATAAACAACTGTATGGAAGACATGACCCCCGAGTCTTTGTTAGCCTGGAGCTGAAACTATTCCTGAAGTCAACTCTCCAGAAAAAGACTGGACTAGACTGTAAGATGATACTCATGAAGAGCATGCTTAGCTTAAGTATATATATGAGGCTAACTGGGCAGCTCCTGTCCAGAAAAGAGATGAGAGGACAGAGGGAGACAGGAGCTGGTTGAAGGGACTTACAGAAATACGGGGTAGAAAAGAGGAGAGTGCTGTCACAGAATGAAGAGAACAGCTAGAGTTACATAGCAGTGTATGAGCACATGTTTTTATATGACAAACTGATTTAGATTGTAAACTTTCACTTACAGCACAATTTTTTTTTTTTTTTTTTTTTTTAAGAAGTCTGAAATCTCTTGAACACAATCATATGGTGATGTCTAACTACAAGAGACCAACAAGTGTGCTCAGAAAAAGAGGACATCCAGCTTTGGACGAATTTTAGAAGTCTTCACAGGCACTGACAAAAAGCATCTGACATATCCAGTTCTTAACAAAATCTGAGTAAACTGTGCCAGATGAATTTATTATTTTTAGAGATAAATGATAATCGTAAGAGTAAGGAGTTAATGTGACCTACTTAAGTCTTTAAAAGTCTTTACAAAAGTTCTTTGTAAATATTTTAAAGACCTTTAATAAGCTTGAGATTTATAGAATAATTGTATGGAAAAAATTAGAAAATTGTTGGACTTCAGCAGAGTAATTTAGCTTTTTTTAATTGTTCTTATTTGCAATTGCATATGGGTATCAATGTGCATCTTAATCATTTCAATACATAAGGTTTGTAAGACTTGAAATCTTAAATTGTTCAATAACATTAAACTTTTTTCGTAAGTGAACATTCACGTTGATGAAATACATTAAAATATCACACAGTTATGTACAAATAGGAAGAAAACAGGATAGCAAAATCTAAAGTAGGAAAATTCAAATAAAAGATGAAAAACATGAAATTTAAATTATGTGTAATGAAAAAAGAAGTGAGAAACATACGATACTGTACTGTTATTTTTGTTCTCATTAGTCTTTCTTCCCTCCTTGCCCCACCTACATGCTATCAATCCCTTGCTGGTATTGCCAAAAAGTTAATAACTTTTTAGTCATTTTAACCACAGTAGCAGAAACAAGGCAAAATACACTGCCCACAAGTTATATAAATGCTATGCTTCCAGAACATCACACATGATCATATAATATGTTAAAATAATGTGTCCTAAAATCCTAAAAATAAAAAAATTGACCAGTGAAAATCTCATGAATAGCTACAGAACATTGTTACATATAGTGCTGTGAGAAGATTCTGTGAGGCTGGAGGACACTCAAAACACAACTGGGAAAGAGCAGCTTCCCCCAAGCAGGATCCACTTTAATGATGTGGGTGGAGTCAAGCCTTCCTGACCTTCGTGAGCTGACGAGGCATGTCTCAAAATGACAAGAAACAGCTGCAAATATCCATTAATAATTGGAATGTGGAACATACAAAATATGAAACTGGGAAAAGTGAAAGTGCTCAAAAATGAAATGAATAAAAGTCTGCATCATAGGCATGGATGAATCAAGTTGCACCAGTACTGGCCATTTTAAATCCAACAATCATGATCTACTATGACTAGAATAAAAAATTGAAGAGGAATGACATTGCATTCATCATCATAAGGAACATTTCAAGATCTATTCTGAAGTACAATACTTTCAGTGGTGATATCTATACACCTACAAGAAAGATCAGTTAATATGACTATTATTCAAATTTATGTACCACACGCTGATGCCAGAAATAAAAGATGAATGACCAGAAGATTGTTACCAATGTCTGCAGTCTGAAAGTGATCAAACATGCAATCAGGATGCATTGAAAATTAGTGATTATTGGAACAGGGAAGTTGGAAACAAAGATCAGTAGTTGGAAAATACAGCCCTAGCAATAGGAATGAACTAGAGACTGTATGACATAATTTTGCAAGACCAGTGACTTACTCATTGAAAAAACCTTTTTTCAAAAACATAAATGGAGAATATACATGTGGACTTCACCAGAGGGAAAATACAGGAATAGAACTAACTATATCTGTGGAAAGGGATGATGGAAAAGCTCAATATTGTCAGTCAGAACTAGACCAGGGAGTGACTATGGAACAGATCATCAGTTGCTTGCATGCAAATTGAAGTTGAAGTGAAAGAAGAATAAAATAAGTTCCAAATCCAGTGCTGTCTAATTAGGTTCAACTTATAGTGACCCTAGAGGTCAGGGTAGAACTACCTCATAGACTTTCCAAGAGTGCCTGGTGAATTTGCACTGTCAACCTTTTGGTTAGCAGTCATAACACTTAACCCACTATACCACCATGGTTTCCAAAATAAGTCCACAAGAAACAAAATACATCCTTGAATATGTCACATTTGAATTTATAAACCATCTCAAGAACATGTTTTATTTAGTGAAAATTAGTAACTGGAAACCCTGGTGGAATAGTGGTTAAATGTTACAGCTGCTACCCCAAAAGGCCACAGTTCATATCCATCAGGGCCTCCTTGCAAACTCTATGAGGCAGTTCTATTTTGTCCTACAGTGTTGCTAAGAGTCAGAATTGACTTGATGATCATGGGTTTTAACAGGTTAATGACTGAAGACTAGGTGAGTTGTAAGATGACATCAAGGACATCATTTGTGAAGAAAGCAAAGGTCATCCAAAAGACAGAAATGGCATAAAAGACTCACAATGGAAGCCAGAAAAACTCATAAAATTGTTCTTGAATGTAAAGCAGCTAAAGTGAATAGAAGAAATAACCAAGTAAAAGAGTAGATTTCCAAGGGTGGCTTGAGAAGACAAAGTAAATTATTATAAGGAAATGTACAAAGACCAGAAGGTAGACAATCAGAAGGGAAAAACACACTATTTCTCAAACTGAAAGAAGAAAACATTCAAGCCTCAAGTAGCCATAGTAAAGGATGACATGGGCAATATGTTGAATGTCGCAGTAAACATCAAAAGAAGATCGAAGAAATACACAGTCAGTGTATCAAAATAAAAAAAAAAAAAAAGGTCTATGTTCAACCATTTCAGGAGGTATTGTATGTTCAAGAACCAGTAGTATTCAAGGGAGAAGTCCACACAGCACTGATGGCACAGGCAAAAAAGCAAGGCTCCAGGAATTGACGGACTAGCAGTTGAGATGTTTTAACAAACAGATAAAGCACTAGATGTGCTTGTTTGTCTATGCCAAGAAATTTGGAAGACAGCTACCTGGCCAACCAACTTGAAGAAGAGATGCATATTTGTACCAATTCCAAACAAAGGTAAATCAACAAATTATCCAACTATATCATTAGTATCACATACAAGAAACAAACCTGCTGAAGAACATTCAAAAGCAGTTGCAACAGTACATTAACAGGAAACTGCCAAAAATTCAAGCTGGATTTAGAAGAGGATGTGGAACAAGGGATATTATTGCTGATGTTAGATGGATCATGGCTGAAAGCAGAGAATACCAGAAAGATGTTCACCTGTGTTTTTAGTGATTACTGGCACTCAGCTGTGTAGATCATAATGAATTACAGATAGCACTGGGAAGAAGGGAAATTTCAGAACACTTAATTGTGCTCCTAAGGAATCTATAAATAGATCAAGAGGCAGTCATTCAAAAAGAACAATGGAATACTCTATTTTTTAAATCAGAAAAGGTGTGCATTAGAATTGTACTTTTACCACATTTATTCAATCCATTTGCTGAGTAAATAATTCAAGAAATTGCATTATACTAAGAAGAGTAGGACATCAGCCTTGGAGGACAACTCATCAACAATGTGCAATATGAAGATGAAACAAACTTGCTTGTGGAAGGACAAGAACTGAAGCATTTACAGAAGAAAATCAAAGACTATATAGCCTTCAGTATGGATTATACCTCAACATAAAGAAAACAAAAATATGACTCAGTAAGCAACATCATGATAAAAAGAAAAAAAAAAGAAGTTGTCAAGTATTTTCATTTTTACTGAATCTACAATCATATCCAAAGCAGCAGCTGTCAAGGAATCAAAGGATGTATAGTACTAGACAAATCTGCTGCAAAAGACCTCTTTAAGGTGCTAGAAACCAAAAAAGTCACTTTAAGGACTAAGGTACGCTAGACCCAAAGCATGAGATTTTCAGCTGCCTCATACACATGCAAAAGTTTGATAACGAGTAATGAAGACAGAAGAATTGATACATTTGAATTATGATGGCAAAGAACATCTAACACACCGTGGAGTGCCAGAAGAATGAATCAATCTATCTCGGAAGACGTAGTCAGGAAGCTCCTTGACAGCAAAAATGGTGAGACAGGTTGGGCAGGTTATCAGGAGGGACCAGTCCCTGCAGAATGACACCAAACTCGGCAAAATAAGGGTCAAGGAATGGAAAGAAGACCCTCAGTGTGATGGACTGACACAGTGGCTTGAGCAAAGGTTTCAAGCACAGCAATGATTGTGAGGAAGCACAGGACTGGGCAGTATTTGTTTTTGTTTACAGTGTCACTGTGAGTCTGAAGAGACTTGAGGGAACCTAAAAACAACAATGTTTCAGTTGGAAAAGTGATAGTATAGAACATGTAAGATTAAATCTTGATAAGCATGGATGTAATAGAGATGTGAACATTGTCTCCAAAAGTAGCAGTGGTAGGACATTAAAATAGATTCAAAATGTTTTTCATCAAGTTGATGAATGATAAGATTATAAAAAGTTACTAAGCTGGGCTGAGTTAAGAAGATGGACTAAACATACATCTCCTTAAATCCCTCTGGAAACTAAGACCTGCACTGATAATTGAACAGAGCCTTCTGGACACCTAGTGAGCCCTAGGACATGGCATAGGACTGTTAATTTGGACTTCATACCAATGAACAAAAAAATTCCTCTCTTTCACTGACCAAGCTCATGGCGAGTACCGCCTTTCACAGATCCAAGGTAACTCACCATTTTGGCTTTTTTTCCTCTGTTTTAGCCGGCGGGCAGAGCTGGGACTTGATTAGCAGCTAATCTCAGATGCACTGCTGGTGGGATCAACAGGTGAAAATGCCATACTTTGAGAGCCCGGCTTTGAACTCTGTGCATCTTGGCAACTTTGGCCTCTCTTTCCACCTCCTGTACTGAGGCATTCAGGGAGCTTGTGCAGAATGCCATCTTGTTCCTTTGGGAGGTGGATATATGCATACGGAGACCTCAGCTGGACCTAATTCCTAGGCTGGGATGCAGAGTCTGCCTGGAGGAGAGCGTTTTTCTGACAGTAAAGCAGTATTTCACACAGTGTCACCTACTGCTGGAGCCTAGCAGCAGAGGCCAGCAGGACAGTAGCCTTTCTGTATTTTCGACTAGTTTATAACATCTGGGGTTCACTACAGAGGTGCTTACTTTGCCACCTGAGAAGAAGGGCCTGTACACCTGAAAACCTGACTGACTTTGAAAGTTGTCAGATACCTTTTACCTTTCATTTTAAGACAGCGTAGAGAAACAACTGCAGTCCATCCTCACAGCATCTCTCCTAGCCTCTATTGACTTACATGATTCCCCAAAACCAACAAACTCCGGACAATGGGAATGAAAAAGAATATATTTATAGAGGCAAATACAGAGAATTAATGTGTAAAATTTGAATTTTGATTACCTTTGATTGCCTTTGTTTACAGAGGCAAATAAAGAGAATTAATGTGTGAAATTTGAATTTTGATTAAATTTGAGAAATTAGTTCTGAGTAAAACACTTGAATAATAATAATAATTCTCCTAATATTGAGGTGTATGTGTTTTGAGAGCAGAATAGAAAACCCAATGATGAGTAAATGTCAAGTGTAATAAAACATTTTAAATAAAGTGGTCATCAATAAGGAAACATATGTCTTTAAATATCACCCCGATGAAAAACAACGAATTTCATCAGGGAAAATCACACTATTTCAGGATCTAACAAATCGCATATGTCAGAACTTTAAGCAACGATATTAAATGAATCTTACTGGTCATTCAGTACTGATTAAAAGGGTCAAATGATCAATAAAACATACTTAAGTGTTGAGTAACTTGAAAGATCATATTCATGCAAATCATGCAAAGTGCACAGGAACATCCATGGAAAGCATTCTTCACCTGAAGTATCTGTCATTCACACGGTTCCTTTAGTGAAACAAGGTTTAACCAACACTCATACAATCTCATACAACTACTTGGTTTGAAAACATTTTGTTGTTTACAAAGTCAAAACGTAAATGTAGCCATAGACAGTATTCAAAAGAACATTTTAGAGAAATTGAACACACTTTCAAGGGAGAAGATTATGGAAAGATTTTAAATAGTGATTATACATTAGAATTGGCATTGAAATTCTCAGTTGCAGTACTGAGGAAGATAAGGCTTTCATGCATATGTGCTGCTTTTTTCTTAAGGTATAATTGATTCAGAAGTAAAATCAATAGCATATACCAAATCAGCTAACAGTGTTGCTGAGTAGATCTCTTTTGTAAGGATTGTTTATTAAACAAACAAGACTAAGCTGAACTTAGTCAATACTCTGTTGTATGTAAATAGTATTTCTTAAATTCTTTGAATTAGTTTACCTTGAGTAGATTAAGAATTACCTTCTTTAAAATTTACAATGTCAATTTTCATATTAAGACTGTTAAAAATTGGTAATGGAATGTTAAACTCTGGCCCATCCTACATATGGATAATTAATTTTACACCCTTAAACTTTGAGGGCTAACTTGGATTATTTTTGTTCTACTAAGCAGATCTATTTTTGTACTGAAGCAAAATATTCTTCAAGGCATTTTATTCCATACAGGTCTGCATTATAGAAAAGAGAATTTCAGTTTCTGTAAATTATGCTTTCGAAACAGTTTCCTAATTTTATTATTCAAATGGGGCAATAAGTTAGCAAAGCAAAATAACTAAAAGAAAGTAAAAAAAAAAACAAAAAACAAATGGAGTAAAATTGCCACATTATTTTTCCTTTGCTCTTCAGTTAAAGACTAGAAGCTGCATATAGGTGGGCATGTAAATTTATATGGGAATGTACATTTTCACTCAGTCATATTAAATAAATAAATAAATAATGCAAAAAAAAAAAGAAAGAAAAAAAAAATCCTATGATTTGAATCAGGATATACAACTATGGACTAGAAACAGTTCTATTAAGTTCAAAAACAAAGAAAAAAATGTCCATTTGGCTTTCTGATTCTAACATCATTGAGGTTTGCACCATTGACATACATATATTTGAAGAAAATTGTAAAGATACAAATGACAAATATGTAAAAGTGTACTTAATATAACCTGTGAGTTAAAAATTCAGCTAAGTAGTAGTAAGACACAGCTGAACTAATCAAATATAAAACATATTGATAACGAGACTGATGCCACATGTCAGTTAAGGTATCATGTAGCAGCCTCTCTTAGGCACTGAATGTTGGAATCCAAATTAGCACATCTATTTAAATTCACTTTGGCAATGAATAGCAAGAATCTTCAAAAGAAGTTGTTCTTTTGTGATCAAAAAATTTCCAAGAATCTACAATAATGGTAAATGGGGCCATACATTTGTGGGAAAAAAGGATATTCATAAAAAAAGATATAAAGAATAGACAACATTGGAACTAATTTAAAAACAACTATGGAAAATGGTCAAATATATGATCTATATGAAAAATTCACTGCAGCTACTAATGTATTTTAGAATATTTAGTGATATGAAAAACTGCTCAATATATGTAAAGTTAAATGAGAAGAAAAATAAAATGGCATAAATTATAGATCGAATTTTGTTGAAAGAAAATCTAGTTATAAAAAGAGCTATGCCATACATACACACAAAAATCAAGTTTGAAGGGATGGATAGACAGAAACAGAGATGATAGATCTGTAGTAAAGTAAGTAGACAGATACATGGATAGGTGTGTTGATAGATACATGTATTGACAGAGAGAGAAAAGGGAAGGAGTCAAATAAAAAAATGATTATTTCATAATAGAACTATAGAAAAATTTTATTTTCTTCTTTTTATCCTCCTACAATAACCGTGTATTTATTTTCTTATTTAAGGATACAAATGTTTTAAAACCTCTAGGCATTATTTCGCTACATATAAAATCTTCACTGCTTAAAAGAGTAACATGTCTAATTTAAAACTTTAATAACTATTTTATTTCAAGAGAAGTTGACCCGTTCTGTCTTTTTCTCTACTCTCATTATTGGATGTACCTATAAAACATGATCTATATAGAAATCAGCAAAGTATAACTATTAAATAATGACACTGCTATCACATGTGCTGATTCAAAAATACAGTATAGGTTAATAAATTCTTCATAGAAACAACTCTATCTCCATAGAGGGGCACTACTGGAGATTTCTGGTTGATTAAACCTCCAGCAAGACACATTTGTTCTCTAGTTCTCTACTTATAGATTTTGTAGTAATAACTGCAATGTAGAATTGCTGCTCATACTTACCTCAGTGAAGAAGCCCTGTTGTTTTTTATCAGAGCATTATGTTTCCTACTTCGCTTTTCAATTTCCTGGATGTATCAAGAAAAAGAAAATGAGTTTTAAAAAAACAACAAAAAGCTGGCACCTGAGACTCCAATTTATATCACTTCAAACTACAATAAGAAATGTAAAACAGAGTTTCATGAAAACAAAGACAATTCTGGTGTATCAGAAATTCAAATTACAAAAGTCTGTACTGCTGGCATAAAACTATTAATTTTAAGTATTTTTATATCTCTGTCAGAATGTTACTTAAGATGTGGATACACTCACCTCATTTACATAGATGTGATTTTCTACGATGGGGCTCAGAAAGGAAAAGCATTTCTAGCTGAAAGATATATGAATGTAAACTCTCTATTACATATTTTTCATATGCAAAAAAAATTGCTAATATACATTCTGAGTCACAAGAACAACATTCTGCTTCCAGGGATGAGAAGATTCACTGATGCGAATATTTTATTTTTAAATGTACAGTGGCAGACCTTTTTCTAATGCTTCAATAACCTTGGCTATAATGATAAGGTGATAAGTACTAATAACATTTTCAGTCCATTTGAAATATTGGTGAAAATTCCTTTGGAGTTATTTTTCAAATTTTCCCAGTCTTTTGCATTGAAACAAACACAAATCCAAGATATGTTTTAAGTATCATCAGTAGAGTTTTAGAAAATACGGACTACCTATCTTTTATTTTCTTTTAATAGACTGACTTTTAGAGCAGTTTTAGGCTCACAGAAATATTATACAGAAAGTACAGAGTCCCCAGTCCTTTCAGTCACTGTCCCCACAGTTTTTCCTATTACTAATATAGTTCATTACCTTGGTGCTTTTGTTACAATTGATGAACTAATATTGATACAGTATTATTAGCCAAGGTGTCACGGTAGGGTTCACTCTTTGTGTTGCACAGTTCTATTGGTTTTGACAAGTGCAAAATTTCACGTAGCTGCTGTTAAATCTACTGTTACCATTACAGTATCATACAGAATATGTTTAGTGCCCTAAAAATTCCTGTGCTCACCAATTTCTCTCTCCTCTCCTTCCTCTGAACACCTACTAACTGTTAGTTTTTTCACTGAATATTATGTACCCAGAATCACAGTGTGTAACTTGCAGGTGGATTTCTTTCCTTAGCAGTACACATCCAAGGTTTTTGTGTTTCTTTTTTTAGCCTCATAACTCATTTGTTTTTATTGCTACTAATACTTAATTTCATGAATGTATCATGTTTTGTTATACATTCACCTACTGAAGAACATTGACTTAGCTTCCAGTTTGAGACAAATGTGAATAAAGAAGCTATAAACATCTACTGGAGTTTTTTGTGTTGTCACAGTCTCTCAGTTCCTTTGAGTAAACACCTAGGAACATGATTGCTGAATTGCATAGCAAGTCTATGCATAGCTGTGTAAGAAACTGTCAAGTTGTCTTCCAAAGTGACTATATCATTTTATGTTTCCAAGAGTAATAGATGAGAGTGTCTGTTGCTCATCTCTGTCCTACATGGGTGCTGTGAGACAGAATCGACCTAACAGCAATGGGTAGTAGATGTACAGTGGTATCTCATTTCTGATTTAATCTGCAGTTTCCTAATGATATGTTAATACCTTTTTATATGTTTACTTACCTTCTGTATGTGTTCTTTGGTGAGATATCTATTCAGATCTCTTATCCTTTTACTAACTAGGTTGTTGTGTATTGTTGCATTTTATTAAGTTTTCTGTGTATGTTTTGCATATGAGTTATTTACCAAAGATAGGTTTTGTAAATATTTGCTCCTAATCTTGTCATAGTATTCTATTAAGAGTACATTTTTCAAAGCAAGTATTTTTAATTTTAGGGCCAATTTATCACTTTTACTTCACAGATCATGCTTTTGGTACTGTATTTAATTATTTCCAAATCCAAGGCCACCTAGATTTTCTTAGTTGTGTTCTAGAAGTTTTACAGTTTTCTATTTTACATTTAGGTTTATAATCCTTTTTTCGGTTAAATTTTGTGAAAGGCTTAAGTTCTGAGTCTAGATTTATCTATTTTGGTAGAGAAATACCCACTGGTTCCAGCATCATCTGTTGAAAAGACAGTCCTCTTTAAACGGAATTGCATTTATTGCTTTGTACAAAGAATAGTTGACTACAATGGTGTGAGTGAGTAACTTGGGGCACCATTCTCTTCTGTAGATCTGTTTGTTCTTTAAATAGTACCACACTCTTCATCACTGTAACTTTGTAGTGTGCATTGAAGTTGGGTAATGTCAGTCGGCTAGCACTGGTCTTTAGTATTCTGTTGGCATTCTGTATCTCTTTTTTTCATACAAACTTTGGAATTAGTTTGTCAATAATGACAAAATAACTAGCATCTTGGCACTCAGATACCTGGGTGCCCCAAGCCATGCATGTATATGTGGTCAGATGTAGCTGTAACAGATACTGATGGACACATACCTGCACCAATGAATTTATTCAGAACTTCCTAGATTTGCTTCATCCGAGTTTTGTAGTTTTTTGTTAAATATGTACTTAAGTATTTTATTTTTGTTGCTAATGCAAGTACTACAGTGTTTTGAATTTCACATTCCAATTTCTATTATTGGAATCTTGCTGTTATATGGAGCCCTGGCAGTGTGGTGTTTAACAGCTGCTAACCTAAAGGTTGGTGGTTTGGATCTACACGCTATTCCTTGGAAACCCTGCCAGATAGGTCTGTCTTGTCTTTTAGGGTCACTATGAGCTGGAATTGATTTTATGGAAGCAAGTTGGTTTGGGTTTCGGTTATGCTAACTGATACTTGTATATTAACATTCTATCCAGCAACTTTGCTATAGTTGCTTATTAGTTACAGAAGTCTTTTGTTGTTTTTGATTCTTTGAGATTTTTGACACAGTACCATCTGAAATTAAAACAGTTGTGCTTTTTTTCCAATCTGTGATTTTTTATTTCCTTTTCTCACCTTATTGCATTAATTAGGATTTCAATTATGACACTGAACAGCAATGATAAGAAGAGACATTATTTTCTTGTTCCAAATCTTAGAGTGAAAGTATTTAGCCAGTTGTCATAGCCTTTTTGAAGATATTCTTCTTTTGAAATCATAGATAGGAGTTGGATTTTATCAAATGCTTTTTCTGCATCTATACATATTGATTTTTCTTCTTTAACCTGCTGATATGATGATTACATGAACTGATTTCAGATGTAGAAGCAGCTTTGCATACTTGGAATAAATTCTCTTGGTTGTGCTGCATAAATTTTTTTTATACATTGTTATACTCCAATCTTTAAAGAATTTTTGTATCTGTTTTCATGGGCAATATTGGCCTGTAGTTTTTTTCCTTCCAGTGTCTTTTTCTGGTTTTAATACTAGGGTAATGTTTGCTTCCTGCAAAAATAAAATATTCTCTGTGCTTTTATTTCCTGGAAACCCTGGTAGCATACTAGTTATGATTTACCAAAAGGTCAGCAGTTCTAATCCACTAGACACTCCTTGGACACCCTATAGAGCAGCCCTGCTCTGTCCTACAGGATTGCTATGAGTCTGAATCGACTCAACAACAGTGGGTTTGGTTTTGGGGGCTTTTTCTACTTCATGGAAAAGAATATAAAGAATTAGTGTTCTTTTGTCTTTAAACATTTGGTAGAATTTACAAAAAAAAAAAAAAACCTATGTGAGCCTACACTCCTGAGCTACAAATGCTTCTCACTGTCTCTAAGAGAAGGGCTTTCTAACCAATCCCTTCTGATTTGAAGCCCTACCGAAAATTTTCATTTCCACCCAAGATACCGTTAATCAGATGATTCTTAAATTTTGCCAGATGATTGTTAATTCTAGTAAATTTTGAGAACCAGTGCTCTACTAATGGTTCCCAAACAGCAGCATTAGCATAAGAACTAGTTCAAAGCCCCGCATCTCTTCCCCTTGTACCAGCCTCCTAAGGTGTAGGTGAGATCAGATGTTCCAGAGTCAAACCCATTGCCACCAAGTCAATTCTGACTCATAGCATCTAGAAGACAGAGAAGAGCTGCTTCATAGGCTTCTAAAGCTATAAATATTTATGAAAGTGACTGTCATATCTTTCTTCCACAGAAGCTGGGTTCAATCCACAGACCATTTGGTTAGCAGTCAAGTGCTGCAACCATTGTGCCACCAGGGCTCTTCTTAACAGCGGTTAGGCTCTAGTAAGTTAGTTTCCCTTGAAAGTAGGCATTGGTTAGGGAGAAGAGATTGCTCTGAGTCTTCAAAATAGATACTTTTTCCCTCTATCTGACAGAAGCAAGAGAGGATTTTTCTCTAATCCTCACAGTTAGAAGGCTGTGGGCCTCCTGGAGTATAAATACACAAAAAAAGTATAGCCACCAGGGGTGTCACCCCAAGGAAGCTACTCCTCATTCAGTAATAGTCTTTAAGTAATTGATCATTTACCTTTTAAGTATCTCTAACAGTTGTTTGCTCCAGTGGTGGTTTCTGTTCCTGGTAGGCTGTTATTCTCTGTATCCACTTGTTGCTCCAATTTTGAGGGCTGCAGTTTTCCATATGACCTCAGTTCTCTGATGGATCTCAAGAGTCTTTGGTTTTTATTATGTTGAGCAGTTTTCTTGTTGTGAGGATGAAAATCATGACATCTAAGCTCTTTACCTGTCAGACTCGAGAGAAAGTCTCCTACTTATTATTTTTACACATTTTGTAACCAATTTTTTGAATTTTATTTACTATACAAATTCTGAGACATATTAAAGGTAGTTAGAAGCTTTCAAATTAACACTTGAAGGTAATTCAGCTTAGATAAATTTAATTTACCATATTTCTTAGACCTTTATAATTCTAACTGAAGATAGTATTTTTTTTTTTTTACCATATATATTAGTGTTGAAAAAAAGCCAAACACAGTGCTGCCAATTTGATGCCAACTCATAGTGACCCTATAGGGCAGTATGTAACTGCCCCATAGAGTTTCCAATGAGCGCCTGGCAGATTTGAACTCCCTGCCTTTTGGTTAGCAGCTTTAGCACGTAACCACCATGCCACCTTTAGCGTTGAATAGGTCAAGAAAACAACTGGACCCCAAAATGTAATAAATCAGCATGATGAAAAGTTATTTCTGATACCTATTCTCTAAAGGATTATCAAGTTGACAGAGTTGGAGAATGTCTCTTCCACAAAATCCTTTGAGGATCAAGACTGAGGGCAACTTGTTTACTTTCAGTATGTAGTTTTTAGTTGACCTTGGGGATCATAGTCCCATTCAATCAGAAGGGTAAATGTGAGGATGGAATAGTACATTTAGGAAACTTGGGGGTGCAAGTCCATATTTCATAGCAGAGATGGTTCACATGCACATATCTATCTGACTTGTTATGTTCTGTCGAGTTGGTCCCTACACACAGAGACAGTGTTACAACAAAACACTGCTCTGGCTGGTGTCATCCTCACCATCACCGTTATCCTTGAGCTCACTGTTACAGCCACTGTGTCAGTCCATTTCATTCAACGTCTTCCTCTTTGTCACTGACCCTGTACTTCACCAAGCGTGATGTCTTTTTCCAGGGACTGATCCCTAACAACAAGTTCAAAGTATGTAAGACGTAGTCTCTCTATCCTTGCTTCTAAGGAGCATTCTGGCTGTATTTCTTCCAAGACAAATTTGCTGTTCCTTTTGGCATGCTGTGGTATTTTCAATTCTCTACTCCAACACCATAATTCAAAGGCATCAATTCTTCGTTGGTCTTCCTTACTAACTGCCCAGGTTTTACATGCATATGAGGCAACTGAAAGCGCTATGGCTTGGGTCAGACACACTATAATTTTCAAGGTGATGTCTTTGCTTTTTAACACTTTAATAAGGACCTTTTTTTGGAACAGATTTGCCCACTGCACTGCATCATTTGATTTCTTGATCACTAATATTTCTCCCATAAACTGTCTCAAAAGGAAGTTGGAAAATATAATGGAAGAAAAATAAATACATAGTTTTACAGGACTGAAGTTCCTACTGCCCAGGTTGGTGCCTTCCCCCCTGTATAGACTTTTTCCCATAGAGAATGCACTTCCTTGGTCTCCATAGAGACGGCACAAGCTCTCTCTAGGTATACATGAGGTCTGACAAGTAAGTTCGCAAATTTGCCACCATGCCCTTATGTTGGCAGCATTTGTAGTGGGTCTTGCTGAGTGGCATTCATTATTCTTGTTGCTTGTCTTTCTGTGCCCTCTCAAGAATGTCGGAGGTTGAATTAGAGCAACAAACAAACATTCAATTTCTTGTTAAACTTGGCCAGAGTGTAAATGTAATCAGGGGCACGTTAGTCCAAGTTAACGGGGATAACGCCATGTAGAAAATGGCAGTGTACAAATAGATTAAACATTTTTCTGAGGTGAGGGAAAGTGCCACTGATGAAGAGAAGTCAGGGCAGCCAGTAACAAGCAGAACTGACAAAGACATTGTGAAAAATTTGTACCAATTGGGCAGTTAATCAAGTTTACTATTTGGAAGTGCTAAGTTGACTGCATGACAAGCTTAGCAGAAAACAACCGGAACTTTTTGACAACATCTCATAGCTCTTGCATCGTGACAATACACCAGTTCATATGACACTGTCTGTGAGGGAGTTTTTAGCCAGTAAACAAGTAACTGTATTAGAATACCTTCCCTACTCAGCTGATCCGACCCCGAGTGACTTTTTTCTTTATTCTAAGAAAAAAATAAATACTGAAAAGAAGATATTTTTTGATGACATTCAATATATCAACGGTAATAGGATGACAGTTCTGATGGCCATTCCAGAAGAAGAGCTCCAAAACTGCTTTGAAGGGTAGACTAGGTGCTTATATCAGTGCATAGCTTCCCAAAGGGAGTACTTTGGATGGTGACTACAGTGATATTCAACAATGAGGTATGTAGCACTTTTCCCTAGGATAAGTTCGTGAACCTAATTGTCAGATCCATATATTTCAGCACAAAACTCCATTAGGTCTGAATCTGGCTCCTCATGTTCCAATGACTTGCAATACAAGTTTTCGGAGGGGAGTCTCTCCCAGTACTTTCAGCCTTAGAGCAGGGCAGTGTGGCTGCATGAAACTGGTTCAGAAAAAGGAACACTGAGAAATATATAGCAGTGGTAGTTCATGGCAGGATAAATTCCTGCAAAGTAGGAACTGTGAAGGCCCCTTTCCCGAAGACGTGGAAGAAGTTTTTAATTATAGCTAAATTCTGTTGTGCGGGGGAATTGTCTCTTCTTCAAACGTTTCTCATGGCCCTGACAATGCCCTTTGGTAAGTCCCTTCCTTTCAGCTGTCTGCAGTGGCTCTATCTGAAATGCATGCAAAAAACCATATTGTCATTGGAAACATCACAGTAAGGAAATTCATTTTTTTTTTTGCTCATTAAATTCCTAGAATCCAGGGGTTGCTTTGTAGTCACATGTTTTCTGTCTTTCTCTCCCTCACCTCATCTTAATCACTTTTGCTGTGGTTCTTTTCTTCACCTTTATTCTCGCTCTTTCTTTATAAGGTATTTCAAAGTTTTTTTGTTGTTGTTAACATTTTATTTTAATAAAAACTCAGAAAGGACTTATAGCCTTACAAAACATTGTAAGAATAATGTTAAAACTCCTGTATCCTTGCCACCTAAATAATTGTTTGAGCTTATGGTTTCTGTAGCAATACAATTTTAATAAAAATCTATGTTTCTAACTTGGTACCAAGTTCTAGTAAACACCTCCGAAGTTCTTTCCTAGACATAGTTTTTAAGTCAGCATTATTTATTTGTTATTTTTCTCTCTATAGATATCTTGCCTCATTCTCATAATCCTTTTAAGGTTGTCTAACAAGTAAGAGTAAATAAGACAACAAACCCTTTCAACCTGACCTTTATCACAAACTGAGGCCCTCTGATCTCAATGACTGCATAGGCCTTTGGTTCTTAGGGCCTTTTTAAGTCTTATCTCCCATTTTTCATGATTCTGAGAAGCTGAGTTTTCCAAGCCTGTGATGCTTTCAATATCTGGCTCTTTCCTTCAATATCTGGAAATCAGCTAAGTCTTGCCTGAATTCACCTCTTTCTAATAATACATTACTCAGTGCAATAAATAATAGTCACACATGTCTTATCATTCTGGCTTGTTCTCACCTGTTTTTCCCTGGAACTATAGGTCCACTGGGTACTTCGACTATCTTCCAAGTAATTACAGAGGAGAGTTTTCAAAATTCATAGCCCAAATCTCCATTTTTGCAGCTTACTGTCATTTTCTTGCGATCTGCTGTATGTTCTCCAGTTTGTTGCTCTTATGGCATAATATACATTATAGCACATTTTATTTTTTTATGGCAATATCCAACTTCAGTTAGTATAGTTTCTCTGTAAGTTAGAGGAAACTGAACTATAGACCAAGACAATGGCTAAAACCATTGAAGGACTCAGTATCATATCACTTTCCTAACTGCCTAGAGATGTTCTAGGTCCCTGATGAAGACTGTCAGTATAGTAGCTCGCAAAGGGAGAAAAAGCATGAAATGATGTTCATGGGAAATTTCAATAGGATAGAACTGGAGATGTACATATCACTCCAGAGGAAACTGAGGATATATAACCTCAGCTGTGTGCCCAGAAAGAAAAGGCAGGCTGATAGACAGGTCATGATCTAAACTTACGAGTTTCTCAGCACTAGTTATGTAATTTATAAGGAACCAAGTTTAAGTAAGTACAGTAAAAGTAAGGAACAAAACAACAGTGACTGCATTTTCTAAATGGAGAGAGGAGTCTTTTTTTTTTTCCAGTTGTTTAAATGAATATCAGTATTCCTCAAGACACTGTTTCTGTGTTTATACACATTGTGATGCTGATGACGGTTTTAAAATTAGGTTGCAAGCTTTTAGGCTTTATTTCACGGAACAATGTTCATTTGTTAAAACAAAAAAACAAACAAAAACAGAAAATAGAGTAAACTTTCTGCTTTAGTCAGCTAGGGCTGCTCTAACAGAAATACCACAGAGTGGATGGCTTTAATAAAAGAAGGTTTGTTCTTATACAGTCTGGTTGGCTGCAAGTCCATATTCAGGGTGTCCGCTCCAGGGGAAGGCTTCCCCTTGTTGGCTCTGGAGGAAAGTCCGGTATCGCATCAGTCTTTGTCCAGGGAGCGTCTTGGCGCAGGGACCTTGGGTCTGAAGGACATGCACTTCTCCCGGTGCTTCTTTCTTGATGGTACGAGGTTCCCAATTATCTGCTTACTTCTCTTTCCTTTACTCTCGCAGGATGAAAGGATTAAGAGTGGGGCAAGCCATACTCCAGGGCAATTCCCTTTACAGTGGAGCAGGAGGGCGATCCTATGAAGGGATTTACAGCCCCATCCTAACCCTTTAACACATAGTTTAGGAAAACCACAGAATGGAGGAGAGTCACAAGATACTGGGAATCATGGCCAGCCTCATGGCTACACGTATTTTTGGGGGGGCACAAGTCAATCCATGACACTATCAAATTTCAGTAAGTTTCCAATTTCTGATTACTATGATTTAGATTTAACTATGTCAGTTGAAAGGCAAATGTTACTTCTTTTTTAGGAAAATCAATATCTTTTAAAAGTAAGAAGGATTTTCTGTGTCTCCATAATTCATTTCTATTGAGGTTGTCATGTCTGTTTTCTAATATACTTTAGGATTACATTGTGGTAAGGAATCCTTGGAATGCCAGACTGCAAAATAGATGCTCAATAATGTATTTTTACTACTGAAAAAATCTGGAGAACATTACAGTACTTCTTTATACTTTATACATCTGTAAAAAAAGATAATTTATAATATAGCCAAGCCAAGTGCCATCGAGTCGGATCCGACTATCTTGATATGACTATAATATTCTATGTGTAAATATTGATAACAATGATTATATTTATTAGCATTAATTATGTACCAGATGGTATTTGTGATCATTTACATAAATTATTTAGTTCCCACAAAAATGAAACACATTAGATTCTATTGTTATCCTTATTTTACAGATAAAAATTAAGAATCAGTATAGTTTCATTATTAGCCAAGATTTTTTAAAAATGAAATAAAGCAATAGAAGGTATTCATGGTGATAGAAAATGAAAAGCCATCTGTCTGACCATAAAATTTAGTAAGAATTTGCAGTATAATACATTGCCCTGCATTACAAAACTAAATGCTTTTAAAACATTTAATTTGTGCTAAAGAAGCTTGTAGAAGCTTTACATTTATTAACTCATTTAATCATCACAATAAGTGAATACTTTTATTATAGAAGAAGAAAAAGAAGCCATAGGAAGGTTCAGTAAATTTCCTAAATCCACACAGTAAGGGGAAGAGCCAAGATTTCATTTGGCTCCATTGTTGTTGGTAGTTGCCATGGAGTTGACCCCTGACTCATGGCCACCCAAAAGCACAACTAAACAAAATGTTATGCAGTCATATGCCATCCCCACTGTGGTTTGGAGACAGGGCTGTTAAGAATCAATAGAGTTTCACTGGCTGATTTTCAGAAATAAAATCCAGAACATTCTTCCTAGTTGGTGTTAGTCTGCCATTTCTGCTGAAACCTGTTCAGCATCATAGCAACATGCAAGCCTCCACTGACACCTGGGTGAAGGCTGTACATGGGGTGCATTGGCTGGGATTCAAACCCAGGTCTCCTGAGCAGAAGGGGAGGATTCTGCCATTGAACCACCAATGCCTTCAAGAGGGCATTGTTGGGCTCCAGGATGTATATCTGTTTATCTATTTTTCTATGAATAACTCTGCTATAAAGCTCTCAATACATTTTTATATCCTATTTTCTTTTTGTTAAATGTCTGTTGTTGACTAAACACATAACATTGTCTATTGGCAAACTACTTTCTCATGATCTCTTCATCTGCAATCTTCTTATACCTTCATTCCCTGAGATCTGTTTTGTCATAAATATTTAAAATGAATCGATTAGACAAACACAATTTTTCCTGTCTGCCCACACTATTTTATGCTTTATTTCTAATCAAATAACACACAAAGAGATTGTGATACACTCAGCACAATTTTAGTTATGAATGACAGAGCAGTATCTCATATCCTGAAACCTATGATACTTATCTATCTCCTTCAGTCAACCAACATACATTGTTGTAAGTAGCAGTCAGATACCTCTGACAATATAACCATGCATGCTTTGTTGCAAACTTGTTTTCTACAATTAAAGTGGTATTGAAACTAATGGAATGGATGTGTGTTCTGCTGTGTTTAAAGGAAACAAAATAATTAAATTCTAAAAGATATTTCTTAGCCCATCTTATCCTATCTAGCCATAACGACTTTGATGCTCAACTTATCCTTCCTAGCCATCATAACTTTGATATCAAAACAAAACCAAGCAAATAGAAGATTGAAGTGATAAGAATGGATGCATCCGTTACAGTTTAGAGCTTAATCTATTTCTTTTCAGGGTAATTTAAATTTCTACCAGTGTCTGTTTTAGGTTATTTTACAGTTATGCCATACCATACAGTTCAAAGGCAAGTGTGACTACCAAACAGAATGCTAGTTGTGATGCACATGGTTCTTGTATGGGACCATATGCAGAGAATCAGCTACTTTAAGTCTGGTCTTCTGAAAGACAGTGCTGCTACAGTGTAAGTCCTGATTTCTGTCCTTTGCAATGCCCTTCCATCCTCCAGACTATCCATCTTTAATGACTTAGATTTATTTCTCACTAATGTCCTCCTGAGAAGGTAATAACAGATGTTCCATGTTGAGGCAGTTAGTACTACTTCTGCTCAGCAGCACATTTATTTCTTTTTATGAGTCAATTCTTCTTCAGTGCTGCTTCAGCTTGGGGACTCATGGAATGAGTAAAAGATGTGACGTGATGATAAAGCACATCTAAAGTTCCACCAAACTGAAATAGTTGTTTCTCAAAGGCAAGAAAGAGAGCTCTCTCATTAACTTTGGGAACTAGTGGAGACAACCGAGTATCAACATGCTCAGCAATTGTTTGTCTTTCTATCTATTTGTCTATCATCTATCTATCTATCCGTCTTTCTTTCCATCTGTCTTTCTATAATTTTAAAACTCAGGGCATCAGAATATAGATTTGTTCCCAAAAAAGCAAGGGGCAGAATATTCCATTCACTTCACTGTGTGTTTGTCCAAAATTCCCAGCAGAGTAGCCATGAGTAATAGTTATCTATTACTTTCTCATTCTGTACCTTGGAAACACTGATGGATAAATTAAACAGATGACACCAATAGTTAAGAAAAATGAAAACAAAGAAAAACAAATCAAGCAAACAAACAAAATAATATCTGTTTCTAGGCCCAAGGATGTATCATTAAACTACGAAGTTATTTTGTTTCTCCAGGAGAAGTGAAAAGAGAAACTTGATTTATTGACATGGCAGTTACCAAATTGGAGATGAGATGGGTGATTGTGAATGACTTACTCAAGCCTTCTAGTACTTAACGAACATTTGGAAATGTCTTCAAATGTCTCTCATTGTTGGAAAATCTGAAAGATCCTCCCATAATGGTGCAGTAGTCAACATGAGTTGACAAAATAATTCCATACCCAAAATGTCATCTCCGGTGCTAAGGAGAAAAGGCTACTAAGACATGCAAATATTTTTGTGTTCTAAATCTTAGAGATTTTTCTTGGTTATGTTTAATTCTCTCTCTCCATTTCTGTCACTTCCAAGTTGTTCCAAATTTCAGTAATATTTGTAAAAGAATGAACATTTTACCTGGAAAAAAAATTAACATGCACTCTTGTTCTCAGGATATTTTCCTTGGGAAAAAGCCTCTCCTAAAATTTTATGTAAAATAACAGATAATGAATGGTTAATGATCATTTATTTCCGAATTACTTATCTAACAGCAATATCTAAGACTTATTTCAGCAAGTTCAACACATTCTTTTGGTCCATTTTTTACTATATCATTAATAATTACTAACAGGTTCTGGATGAAGAATGGTATTTATATTTCTGTTAACATATTTTCTTAACCAACACTTTCAGAGAGAACATTTTTCAGCTCATTCCAAGCTTTCCATAGTCACCTCTCTCAAGGTTAAGGGGATGACACAATAACAAGAAAATAGAACAAACAACAGCTAATGGAAGGAGCAGTTGATAAAAAGCTGCAATGGCAATTCCACCCAGACAGCAAAGGAATGCAGCATTTTTCCTGAGCACTACCTGACAGATTCAATAATCAAGGGAAAGCCTTAATTGATGACACTTCATTAGCATAATGAGTCAAAGCTGGGAAAAGAGAGTCCCTTATTAATTAATCAAGCAAAGCACGAACTGTTTCAGTCTCCTACATTCTGCCATTTTCCATTAATCAAGAAAATGTGTATTAAACTCATTTGAAATCTCGGCATGTGGATTATCATTCCAAGGAAGAGCAATGGAAAAAAAGTTTGCCCAGCTGCACACATCTGCTCTGTATTCATGATGCCTCGGTTTCAGATTTGCAAGGCTAAAATCATACACAAGGGGCACAGAATTAGCTGTTCTCTAAAACGCAAATTGCCATCTCATTAGGAAAGCAAACAAAACACCATTGACCTCACCAGGCAAAAGAAAAAAGGAAACAGATTTTAACTACATCGACCATTTCTTCAACTACTGTCCAAAGCTCTGTAGCATAGAATGTTATATATCTGTGGACAAAGTTTTTGTACTAACCTGTTCAACACTTATACTTGACTGCAGATTCACACTTTCAGGCTCTAGGTATCACATTATATCATGAGAGAAACGATTATTGGTGGTGGGTTCTGGTACAAAAAAGTCATGCACCCTGGGTCCCCAATCAAACACAGTCACAGGTGTTGAAGATCAATGCTAATGAGGTTAACAAGCCAAGATCAAAACTCAGGAATCCCTATAGCAGAAAATACTTGAAGAGAGACTAAAATAAGGACCTTATTATTGTAAGGTCACTTCCCTGGGATGTTTCTTGTAATCGTCAGGTGAGAGGTGACCGTTACCACATTAATAACCTAAAAAGACTTAACATAGTATTTTGAAAACAGACCACCAAGTCTGACTTTGACACCTATTAACTGTCTATGTGACTTAGTAAAGTAAAAGTCTCTTGAAGGGTAGGAACTTTAGTTTTCATCAACATGAAAACCCTGGTGCTATGGCTGCTAACTCAAAGGTTAGCTGTTCAAATCTACCAAGTGCTCCTTGGAAACTCTATGGGGCAGTTTTACTCCGGCCTATAAGGTTGCTATGAGTTAGAATCAACTTGATGACCCTGGGTTTGATTTCATTTTTTATAGTAAGGAGATTGATAAGGAGTTTGGACTAGAAAAAGTGTCCCATTAATTCTAGCTCTGTGGCTAAGATTCCATTTAGAAAAAACAGGCAATTGTAAGCTAGCAAGGAATCAGATTTTAACTATAAACACTTTGTGCAGTTTTAGAATGATGGTATAATCAAATTTTATCCTTCCTGACTACCCATCTGCACCAGTACCTCTATGTGCATTTGTGTTAACTATGCACTATTGAGTTGTGTGATGCATAATTTGCCAACAACAAAATATGAACAATGAAAATATGCAGTGCCCATGCTATATGGCCATGCACGTTAGCCAGGAAAACTCTGTAAGTCAGTTGGTTTGTCTGTGTTATTATGTATTTATGTAGACCTGGCCTCAGTCCAAAATACACTCGATGTAGTATCCTAGCAGTTTCAACACAAGTGGAAAAAACAAAAACTATCCCCAAACAGAACATAATTCTACCTATTTCCTACATATCAGCATTATTTTGAAGCGTTCGATGACCAAAAGACAAATTTGCTTGACAGAAAATGACCCATCTAAATATTCAATGGGTGCATTAAGCGCAGTAAAAAGAAAAAAAAATTCATATTTGAAGCATTCTCAACATTTTAGAATGTTTAAGTGCAATGATATACAGATCAACAGAAAAGAGCCAATACAGTTGCAGGAGCTTTTGTGTCAGCCAAATTGGTCCCAAGTATTGAGCATTAACTCTTTGAGTTCTGAGTGTGGAGATGGGTATCAGCTCATGGCAGACAAACAACTTCTATCAATTTGGAAAGAGCTCAGCTTTGCTTTGTGGTGAGACAGATTTTATAGTAGCAAAATGTGTTTCACAACTGGAAGATGGCTGAAGTCATCACCTATAACATGTGATAATAACGAGGGATTGCACATTCTTAGTAGTTATTTTTTTCTTATAAAAATTTTATTGATTTCCCAAGCCCACAGATTCCCTGTTGTCATAAAGTTGGATTAGTGTATTCAATAGACTTTCTTCCATGCATACAAAATGAAATCTTTTCTCTGGTATAGGGGTAATAGGAAAAGTGTCTTTTGTATTCAAAACCTAACTATTTTGAGTCATATCTGTTGACTTTCCAGGAAGACTTTCAGACCTTATGACTATATACGGAATTTACTTACAATGTGCTCCTTCTACTTATATCAGTAATCTATAAAAGAACCTCAAAACTCACTTTAAAAAGTAAATGATAAAAAGCAATGTCACAATTTTGTATAATTAAAAGGAAATTAAATAGAAAAGGCAGAGACATAAAAAGAAAGTAGTATTTTTTTCTTTTTTACAAATACTAAGAAAAACTTGGTGTCAAAATATGTTTATTTTAATAGGTATCAGGCAGTTGCATTTTGGTAAAAAATAGCTCTCCCCTACTGTTGTGAAAATAATAAATCCCTATAAAATGTTAAGAATTAAGATAAAGTTGAAAGTGAAAACCATTATCTTGATAAGCTAAGAGTTTAAAATAGGGTTGAAAGAATTGCTTTGAATAAAACAGACCAAAATAACAGCTATGTTTTAAAATTCTATAGATGACTAATTTAAGACAGACTTAATCTTTTAAACTTCTAAAATCATTATGTTTATTTCTAAATATGGGCTGAATTTCAGTGAGGTAGTAAGTTTACAACTTGCCTAGCAACTTATTTTTTAGATAGTTTAGTTCTAAAAAATTAAGTCGTTTTTGTCTCAGTTGTCTGGTGCGGCTATAACAGAAATACCGTTAGTAGATTTGGCTTTAACTACCAGTTTATTCTCTCACAGATTCGGAGGCTAGAAGCCAGAATTCATGTGCCATCTCTAGGGAAAAGTGTTCTCTATTGGTTCTGGCAAAGGTCTTTCTTTTTTACCTTCCTTTGATCTAGGAGCTACTCAGCGCAGGGACCCCCGGTCCCAAGGACGTACTCTGCTCCTAGCACTGCTTTCTTGGTGGTACGAAGTTCCCCTGTCTCTCCGCTCACTTTTTTCTTCAGAGTTCAGAAAAGATTGACTCAAGATACAACCTAATCATATAGATTGAGTCTTGCTTCACTAACATAATTACCCATCATAGAGGTAGGATTCACAACATGAAAGAAAATCACCATGGATAACAAAATGGTATACAATATGGGCAATCATGGCCTAGCCAAGTTGATATACATTTTTGGTGGACACAATTCAATTCATAACAATGTTCATCAAGTAGTATACTCAGTTCTCGTTTCAGGGAGAAGTGTTACTCCTTTCAGGGCATTTAGGATATTCTAATGTATAGCATCAGAACAATGCATGTATATATATATATATATGTACATATATATATTAACAAGGAATGCATGTATATATATACATATATACATGACTATATACATATTTATATATATATAAAGATTCAGACTACCTAGTATACAGCTGAAGAGAAATGAATCTAAAATTTATACAACAGTTCCAAGAATGCCATTATAGGACAAAGGTAACTTGAAGATAACTCTTTAATATAGGAGAAGTCAGAAAGGGTTATATTCAAGTTATCTTCCTCCCATAATGATATTCTTGGAACTGTTGTGTAAGTTTTAGATTCTTCTCTCTTCAGCTGTACGCCAGGTAGTCCATAATGAAAAGTAAAGACGTCACCTTAAAGAATAAAGAGTGCCTGACCTAACCCATGGTATTTTCAATCACATCATATGCATATAAAAGCTAGACAATGAACAAAGAAGACAGAAGAAAAGTTGATGCCTTTGACTTGGAGAATTGATGACTTTTGTTGTACAAGAATGTTGAATGTACTGAGGACCACCAGAAGAACAAACAGATTTGTTCTGAAAGAAGTACAACCAGAGTGCTCCTTGGAAGTGAAGATGGCAAGACTGCATCTTACATACTTTGGGCACATCATCAGGATGGGTCAGTCCCTGGAGAAGGATATTATTCTTGATACAGTGGAGGGTCAGCGAAAAAGAGGAAGACCCTCAATGAGATGGATTGACACAGTGGATACACAATGAGGTCAAGCATAAAAATGACTGAGGGCACGCACAAGACCAGGCAGTGTTTTGTTCTGTTGTGCGTAAGGTTGCTGTGAGTCAGAACTGATGCAACGACACCTAACAACATTTTTCATAATCTACACTGTAGAAAACATGGCAGATAGAATGAATGAAGAATTGCTGAAGTAATGAGATTAACAAGGAATGATTATAGATGTCCTATGTCTCTAAGTATGTTTCTTCTGTGTCCAACTCATCATAAAACAGAAAATGCACTGAGTAGGGGAAAATGAATCCCATGCATATTTCCAAAGCCTGTCATTCACAGCACATCCTGTAGTCAATAGGTAAGAGGCAAGGACTGTCATTTATCATCTGTTAATGTTTACTGAGAATCTTCTGGTTATGTTGTACTAAACAAGATGTTTTGTAGACAGAAAAATTGATGCTAATGCAGATTAATGGTCAAAATGATAAAATAAACAGGTGATGAAGACAGGAACTGAATCATTTCTAATTTCTAGATAGAAACATTCTTCTAATTTCTAGATAACTGCTTCATGCTAACTCCTCTATTGTTGCTTTGGTGAAACCAACAAGTGTGCTCAAAGCTCCTCTATTGGAAAAATTTATGGACAATTGGGCCTATTTTAACAAAATGACAGAATAAAAATTAATAGGACTGTTTTTTGTTCTTGATCCTTCTTATATGTGGAATTAGATATTCAAGAAATTATTCTGTATAAAAATTAAGACTGATTATAAGTCACTCAGCCGTTTGGAAATTACTAAGGAAATACAAAAACTAAATTTTGAAACATTTTAATAAATCTTCTTTTAAAATATGTGTTTCTTTTAATAATTTTACTACAGTAGAATCTTATAAGGCCATAACTGAATCTACATTTCAATGCAGGAGAATTTGGGACTTTCCTTAGATTTCAGCATAATTTGAAATCAGTGTTACAATTCACTGTACATTAAAAAATTTTTGAGGGGATTCATGCTTAAAGAACAAATATTCCAAGAAGCTTCTCTGTTAGACCAAAATCCAAGATGTAATACTAAGTATTGTGTAAAAAGATACAGGTGACTGCTTACAGCTTACAGTGAGTATTTCAGAGAGGCATGACAGAAGTTAGTTTCAAAATAACTAGGACGATTTGGTACTGTGGTAGCTTTGAAATTGATATATGGAAGCCCTGGTGGCATAGTGGTTAAATTCTATGGCTGCTTTCTGGAAGGCCAGCAGTTCAAATCCACCAGGCATGTCTTGGAAACTCTATGGAGCAATTCAACTGTGTGTATACGGTCTCTGTGAGCTGGAATTGACTCAATAGCAGTGCATTACATAGAAATTTTCCTGAATTTACTAGTGAAAGAGTAATGCAAAAACTCCTGGGAATTAGTTAAGAAGTAGGAGAAACCAAATCAAACTGATCCCATTACCTTGAAATGATTCTGATTCATAACAACCCTACAGGATAGAGTAGAAATGTCCACATGCTTTCCAAGGAGTGTCTGGCGAGTTCAAATTCCCAGTCTTTTTGTTAGTAGTCATAGCTATTAACCACTATACCACTAGGGTTTCCATAGCAAACTGGATCTATTTTTTATTTACGTATCAAATCATAAGAAGATGTATCAAATGGAGCTTATACTGATTAGAGAATAAATATATGCTGCTATAGATGACCACCAGCCCTGGACAACAGGCAAAACCTATAGTGGTATAGCCATTTTTCTGGAAACACAAAGGACAAAGTGTTTATTTAACTATAGTATGCTAAAATCTCACACTACTTAGCAGTTCCACTTCATCTGCATAATGATGTTTGTATGGAATCAGTTATACTGATAAAACCATTTTTATACAGTAGATATTATTCTGTCCTCTTGAATCATGTCTCTTTATCCACATACATGCTTTAGATTTTGCACATGTTTAGATAATCCTCTTGTAACAGCTTCTGCAAAATCTCTGAATAGAAATAAAAATAAGGAGAGACTTGGAACATTTTATTCATTTTAGCATATAAAGAATTGAAAATGCAAAGCACTGAAAATTTAAGGATTTAAGCCTTCTGATAAGTATAAAATCTCTTCCAACCACACTATTTCAAATTCAAGATGGAAATAATACTGCAGTAATAAATTAGTCTGTAGCATGTGGAGTTAGCTTTAGAAAACAAGTTTTTTGTTTCCTCCCTCCCCCACCTCTTTAATATGCCATTGAAAGTACCTCTTCCTGATGAACTGTCCTAATTTCTTTATTGCATAATTTTAGGTTATTTATTGCTCTTTCAAAGTGGACCAACTCTCATCATATATTTTCTGCATATTTTATTATGGATGATAAAATTTGTTTATGTGAGTAGAGTGAAAAAGCTTACATTTTTCATGATGAACTAGTTTTCAGTTAGAGGAATGACTGTCTTCTTAAAAAAATACTAAACTTGATTGCTTATTTAAATTATGTCTCTGCTCAGCCCTAAATTTGTATTATTATGTTTGGACATAATGCACTGCATCATTTAGCACATATGCATATATGAGGTACTATAGGAGACAGACCTCTATTTATCTGTGGCTAAGTTCCCTGCACTGCCACGTATCAAAGTAACCGAGGCAATATTTCAAAAAGGGTGGAGACCCATGGAATATGTCTCTATTTAGAGACGGTTTGAAGCTATCAGTTGTTTTGCATAAAGAACAAAATTAATTTGCTCTGGAAATCTCTGCTGGCATTCTTAAGGCAATAACTAATGATATTAAAGTGCTAGTGTAATGTGAAATCTGAATCTTGCTGGTGAGAGTAAAAAGTAAGGTAAAATATGGAAAGATTATAAGTTAATTTGAGATATTGTGGCACTAGTTCTGGTAACTGTAAATAAACTACATTTCCATGAACAAGGACTCAAACACTTCCTCAAAATGCTGTCAAACCTAGAAGTCAGCATTGCACAGAGAGTCAAGATAGTCTCACCTAACAAAGATACAGATGTTTAGTGTACTATGAAGCCATTCTAGGCAGGAGATGCTGGAGGTGGGTTCCTACATTATTCGAAAATGTTCTTTCCTAAACAAGAAGTGTGATCTATTTTAGTCTACAGAAAGCTTTCCTACACATATCCCTTCTATTGATCAATAAAAGACATTTCTCAAATTGAGTGGAATTTCACCTCTTAAAATTCATAGAGGTATGAAGCAAACCATCTATTTATTTTAAGTGATATTTCTCAGCCATCCTGGACACAACTGCCACACTAAAAATCAAAAGCAAACTCACTGCCATTCTAGCTGACAGCAACCTTACAAGACAGAGTAAAACTGCCCCAAAGACTTTCCAAAGAGATACTGGTGCCTACAAATTGCCAACCTTTTGGTTAACAGCTGTAGTTCTTAACTACTGAGCTGCCAGGGGTTTTATGACTACTGTACTGCTCTTCAATTTCTTCTATAAAGACAGATGAACTATATGTGTTCTATTTTAAGCATCGAATATGTTGAATAGAAGCAAATACACATAAAAACTATAGAATAATGCACAAAATTCTATGTAAACTGTCAACTACTAAAGGTGCAACAAACAAATGACAACAAAATTGATACACCCCACAGTTAAAAAGATGCAGGTAGTACATGTATTCAGTTCAGTGTGATTCAGACCTATCTCTGAGATTCAGAGCCATGATATCTACCAGATGGTGAGAGATCAAAAAATGCTTCACTGTAGATCAGTGTATAGATACAGGCTTGACTAGCAAACTTGTTAGGCAAATTTTCAAAACATTTTTTTTTAAATGTAAAGACATAAACAGAACCATGTGTGGGAGAGGACAAATATTTTAATTAACCATGGGTTTCAATAATTAAAATAATTTTCATTAAGTATCCTGGTTAACCATGATTTACTATATATGTTTCTCTCAAACTATAAAAGTTTCTTCCAAAGTACCTGAAACAATAGTTAGTATGCACAGGATTTATGTTTCCTACTATGTGTTATGTATGTTGACAAACGGTGGTTTGTCTTTGACAAATAACACAAGAAAGAATATTGCTCACAATTCTTGATTATATTTTTTGAAATGGAGTCATATCTTATTGTGTAAATTTTATTTATATTTGTAGCACAGAACATATGATGTACTGTGAGGTATGACAATTAAGTTCACAAACTCACCCCAGAAAAAGTGCTACGTATCTTGTTGCTGAATATCACTATGGGCACCTTCAAAGTACTCCTCTTAGGAAGCTGTGCACTGGTGCCAGTGCCTAGTCTGCCCTTAAACAATTTTGAAAGCTTTTTCTCTGGAATGGCCATTAGGGTTGTCATTGTATTAACCTTGATGTCCTGAATGTCATCAATTCCTCTTAATAGTTCCTTTATCTTTGGGTAAAGAAAAAAGTCATTGGGGGACAGATCAGGTGAGTAGGGAGGGTGTTCCAATACAGTTATTTATTTACTGGCTTAAAATTGCTTCACAAACAGCTGTACAATTAAGTTCATGAACTTACCACTGTGCCACTGTGCACAATAACTATTCCAGAAAGAGTTCCAAAATTGCTTTGAAGAGTAGACTAGGTGCTGTTGGTCGTGTACAGCTTCCCAAGGGGAATACTTAGAAGGTGACCATAGTGATGTTTGGCAGCGAGAAAACAATTAAGTTCCTGGACTTAATTGTCAGACCTCGTATGAAACACATGGAGTTGTCAATTAGGAAACTGATTCAATGGCAACTAGATAATGATGGTGATGTTCCATTTATTCATTCTTTAACAGTGGGCCAGCTTCTCAAAAAGATATTACAATATTAAGGACCTTTCAAAGGATCAAGAAAATCTTCCAGGAAAAACTAAAATGATAAAGGAGAAAGGAGGTGAAGAGGAATGGGCAGGTCACACTGCAGGATAAATAGAAAGGCCTTCATGAGAGAAAAAACATGGACTTGCAGGGAATTCTGTAAGTTGAAGTGAATTTACAGACTGCTTTATTTTCCTTGGGAAATCCTAGTGCCTTAGTGGTTAAGTACTATAGCTACTAACCAAAATGTTGGCAGTTCAAATTCACCAGGCACTGCTTGGAAACTCTATGGGACAGTTCTACTCTGTCCTATAGGGTCATGATGAGTTAGAATAGACTCAACAGCAGTGGATTTGGTTTAGCTATTTTCCTTTTCTCATTTCCATTTCATCAAAATAAACATTATGTATTTTATTTTCTATTATTTTAGACATGTATAATGTTTAGGTGAGAGATCCCTAGTGGTGTCATTGTTAAGCTCTTCCAGAGGGCCCCAGCTGGTGGCTTAGTCACACATACCATATCATTCTCCTACAGCAAAGAATCAAGAAACTGAGTGAAACAGATACAGATGACAGTCTGGGACTCCAGAACAACAAATGGAAAGATGAAAAGTTAGATCAAATACCAAAGTGAAGCAGAAACTGAATGAAGCCAGCAAACATGGTTACTTACAGACTGTAGGCACCCTGCCAGCTGGCTGGGTGTAGCATGGCCATCTTAAGACAAAGTGATTGGTATTCCCTGGTAAGGAACACAAGAAGGCAACTTTAAAGAATCCCCAGTAAGAGACAGAGATACTGTGTATACAAAATTGGAACAAAGCAAGGTGAACAAAACACTAAGTGGATCTAAGGAGACAAAGTGCAGGAACTAAGGCAAGAACCCTAGTGATCTAGGTGATCACAGAGCAAGGAGGAAGCCAGAAAACAAGGACAGAATTACTCAACATCAATAGTCACTGATCATTTGGGTTGGTGGTATTAGATAAGTGGAAGATCCTTGGAGTAGTAGCTAGAAGTATCCCACTGACTGGACTCTGGTTACCCACCCACCCCCACCCTTTCATTTGATTGGGGCTGCATTCTGATAACTCGCTGCATTCTATAGGGAGTGCTCCAGTGCTCATGTCAGAGACTGGGAAAACATGCATTCCCCTTCTATCCCCCAGCCCTCCTAGTGACCAGTGGGATGTCCCCCGAAAGCATATGCTTCTGCAGCATCAGACCTGCAATTAGAAGCTTGGGCTTGCTCTGTCCAGTCCTGTGCTACCCTGTCTGCCCAGAAATAGGAGGTGTATCCTCCTGCTACCAGAGTGGTGGCCCGAAGCACAAGACCCTAACATCTGTCTAGCTGCAATGTCACACATCCCACACTTGAACAGTTTCTGAAGGCCATCTGTACCTGTACTGAAACCACTTGATGTCACACCACCTACTGGGACTCCAATTAGTACAATTACCATGAGCCTATGCTGTCCATTTGGGTACCTCTACCTCACAGTGGATATAGAGATGTCATATCCTGACTTTCAGAAGACACTTTGACTGATGGCATCAATTAGAAAGAGCACAGTCCCATAAGGTCTGTGGAAGAACCTTGACCACTCAATACTTATCGCTCAATATCAGGGAAAGAGCCTGCTTTCTCCTCTCCACTCAGCCCAGTAAGGGAAGACATACAAACCTAACCACAGAGAACTTGCACATGAGTGTGAACCATCATACCCACAAGTGAGATGAAATCACACCCAGCAGACAGACACCATCAAAGTCACATGTAGGCCAGAACTACAAAACAACAATTAAAGTAATATAAAGGAAGGAAGACATTTTAAAGAGAAAGAGAAGAAACAGAGTTCTAGATATAGCAAAACAAAGCAAACAAACAAATCACCACCAAATGAACACATACATAATTAACAAAGAAATATATAAGTAAAATATTTAACACCTTAATACCTCAGACACAGCAGACAAGAACAAATCATATGAAGACCCAGGATAAGATGGCTAAAATAAGAGAGCAATATAAAGAGGCAGATAAACTTCCTGAGTAAGAAATAGTAATAGTACTACCTAAGACGGGTTTAAAAAGACTTGTGTGTAGGATCATTGAAGATACCAAGGAAAACACAGATAAAACCCTAAAAAAAATTTAGGAAAACAATGCAAGAACAAAACAGCAAAATAAATAACCAGAAATCATACAAATACAGCAACCAGAAATTCAGAAGATTAACAGTATGATATCAAAAATAGACAATTCAGTGGAAGGACATAGAAGTAGAAATGAATCAATGAAAGAACGTATCAAAAAAATAGAGGACAAATCTCTTGGTACTAACTTGCTTGAAGAACAATCAGAAAAGAACAATGAAGAAAGTCTAAGAATTATATCAGTGATTGTCAGAAGGAATAATTTACATGCCATAGGAATTCCAAAAGATGAGGAGATTTAAAAAAAGGAGGAGAAAAAGTTTTTGAAAATGTATTGCCAGAAAAATTCTTGAATATCATGAAAGACAAGAAAGTTTCCACCCCAGAAGCTCAATGAATCCCATACAGGATAGATGCCCCTCTCCTTCTCAAAAAGGGCACCAAGACATATTTTCAAACTTTCTAAAACCAAAGACAAAGAATTCTAGTAGTAGCTGGTGAAAAGCAAAATATAACTTAAAAAAGTAACGTGAAGTTCTGATTTTTCACCAGAAACCGTGCAGGCAAGAAGGCAATGGATAATGTATACCAAAACCTGAAAACAAAGAATTTCCAACCAATAATCTTTTATTCACCAAAACTAACTTTAAAACAAGATGGTAAGACTAGAATATTCCCATAAAAGAATATAAAGGAAATTTGTATAAACCAGATCAACCTTACAAGAAATATTAACAAGAGTCCTTTGAACAGAGAACTAATTACATCAAACAACCTGACATTAAGATGTATGACACTATTACCCAGATACCAATAAAAAAGAATTCTCAAAAATAAAATAAAGCTTCAAAACTAAAAACAGGGAAGCACAGATGGCAATCTGTAAATGATGACAACTCAAAAACAAAAAGGGGGAATAAATGATGTAGGTATAGAACTTTCATATAGAGAGGAAATCAATGTGGTATCAAGAATGTTTTAAGTTTAGGAAGAAAACAAGAAAAACAAACCCAATGCCGAGTCAATTCTGACAAAAGAGAAAGGGAAATTTCGATAAATTATTTAACAAAATAAACAGGAAACTCAAAAAGACTCAATAAACACAAAATAAACAATAACAAAGAATGTAAAAATAAAACCCATCCACAAAAAGTTGACACAGAAAATTTAGCAGATCAAATGAACAATTAACACTATAAAAAAATAAGACAACAAAGTGGAAACAGTAAAGTCACACTTATTGATAACCACACTAAATACGATTTTTTTTAAATGTACCAATCAAGAGACAGAAATGGTAAAAAAAAAAAAAAAAAATCTCTATATTGCCTACATGTGACAAAGAAAATCTCTATATTGCCTACATGTGACAGATCTTAGACACATACACAAAGATAGGTTAAAAATCAAAGGATAGAAAAATTGTCAAACAGTAACCAAAAAAAGCAGGAGTGGTGATAATTTTGATAAAATAGACTTTAAGTCAAAATCCATTCTAAGAAACAGACAAAGGCATAGCATAATGATTAAAAGGCCAATTCACTGAGAGGACACAGACACAACAGTAATACACAACCAATGACAGAGCTGCAAAATGCATAAAAGAACCTTTATTAGAATTGAAAAGATAATACCAGCCAGCCAAGTGCTGTCGAGTTTGATCCAGCTCAGATTTGCACACCACTGTCAATGATGGACAGAACAGCTAAAATGAAACCCAAGATACAGAAAATCTAAATAACATAATCAAACAACTTGACTTCATACACAAATATGGCACACAGTATACAACAGCGGAACAATATACAATCTCCAATGCACATGGCTCATTCTCCAGAATAGACTGTATTTTAGGACAAAAAGCAAGCCTCAATAAAGTCAAATACATGAAACAATATACCTTCTCTGATCATAACTCCATAAAACTGGGAAACATTAACAGAAAAAGAATGAGAAAAAATAAATACACAGAACTGAATAATACCCTACCTAAAAAGTACTGGAAAATTGTAGAAATTAAAATAACATAAATCTTAGAACCAAATGAGAATAAAAACTTAACAGATTAAAAACTTTGGGACACAGATAAAGCACTGCTCACAGGAGAACTTATAGCAATAAATGTAGACATCAAAAAAGAAGAAAGGGTCAAAATCAATAGCTTAACGCTATAGCTTGAACAAATAGAAAAGGAGCAGCAAGAGAAACTGCAGTCAACAGAAGAAAGAATCATAAAGAGTAGAGCAGAAATATATGAACTAGAAGCAGAAAAAAAAATTGACAGAATCAATAAGACAAGAAGGTAGTTCTCTGAAAGAATCATTAAAATTGACAAATTGGTAGCCAAACTGGCAAAGGAAAAAAAATGTCAAGGTACAAACAACCAAAAGAACAAATGAGATGGGTAACATTATGACAGAAGCCAGTGAAATAAAAAGAATTATAACAGAATATTATGAAAAATTGTACACCAAAATTTGAAAACCTAGAAGAGATAGACAAATTTCTAGAAACATATTACATGCCTAAAATAAAAAACTCCCAACAAAAACAGTCCCAGCCAAGACAGGGCGACTGAAGACCTGTACCAAACGTTCTGAGAAAAGATAACAATTCTACACAAACTATTTCAGAACTTAGAAAAGGAAGAAATACTTTGTAATTTATTTTATTATTCTAGCATAAACCTAAGACCAAAGCCAGTAAAATACACCACTACAATAAAAAAAATTTTATGTACTAATATTTCTCATGAATATAGACACAAATATTCTCAACAAAATTCTCATCAACAGACTTTAGCAGCAAATCAAAAAGGTAATATATCACAATAAAGTGGGATTCATTCCAGGGATGCAAGGATGGGTTAACATTAGAAAATAGGTAACATAATACACCACATATATTAAAAATAAAACTAAATTGATGTAGAAAGGGCTTTTGATAAAATCCAACATCTTTCCTGATTAAAATCTGAATAAAAATGGAAAGAAAAATTCTCCACATAATTAAGGGCATATATGTGAAAACAAAAGCCAAGATTATTCTTCACACAGGATTGAGAGAATTCTCCTTGAGATTGGAGACAGGACAAGGATGATTTTTCTCACTGCTCTTATTCAAGTCTGCACTGGAAGTCCTACCTACAGCAATATGGTAAGAAATGGAAATAAAGTATTTACAAATTAGAAAAAGAAGTAAAACTATCCTTATTCACAAATGATGTAACGCTGTACATAGAAAATCCAGAGATTCCACAAGAATGTTACAGGACCTAATAGACGGATTCAGTAAAGTGAGTGCAGGGTCAACACATAGAAATTTGTTGAGTTCCTGCACACTGAGAAGAACTTTAAGGAGGTAATCAAGAAAACAATACCATTTACAAAAAAACCCCAAAAGGATGAAATACCTAGGAATTAACCTAAGAAGACATGTGGAAGACTTAAAGGAAAAGTATAAAACACTGCAGCAAAAAAGAAATCTGTGGGGCAGAGATCAAGATGGTGGACTAGAGACACATCTCCTCAATTCCCTTTGAGAATTAAAGCCTGGAATGATAATTGAACAGAGCAGCGTGGACATCCTGGGAGCCCTACAATCTGGCGCAGGTTTGTCAGAGTGGACTAGGCTCCAGTAAGGTGGAAACTACCTCTCTCAAAGATGAAGCAGCAGCACACTGAGTACTGCTTCTGCTGATGCATCGTTTGCAAGGACCCAGGTACGGATGATGTCTTCTTTGTTATCTGGGAGGCAGGCACTGGGCATGAGCTGACTAATATGTTGCACTGCAGTGCTTAAGTAAACAGTGTATAGTGCAGCAGGCAGATGAGCTTGGCATAGCCACATTTTCAGAGCTCGGCTGCCGACTGAGAGCCTCACTGCACCTTGACCCTCTTTTTGCTGAGCTCTGCCATATATTCTGCTGTCTCATAGCAGGAAGGACAGCTTGGGTGGTACAACATCTTGGTCAGCCACCTGAAGGTTTCAGCTGGGGCTAAGTGTCACACTAAGCAGCAGAACCTGTCTGGATAGTACTTCTCCAGCAGAAAAGATGTGTTTAGGATGATGGTGCCTAGATTTATGGGTAGTGCCAGGCAGATGATGGTGGCACGGCCCTAACCACACCCTTCTTTTAACCGCACCATAGCATCTGTGGACAGCCTATGGGATGCTTTGGTTGTCAGCTGAAAGATGGGGTCTGCCACACCTGAGAGCCTGACTGATTTCAGCAGCTGATGGACAGCTCCTCACTTAGCAGTAAAGCACCTTTTTAAAACAAGACCACTTGGAGAACCAAACGTTGAGTCTGGCAGCACCATCTCCACCACCCTTCACTGATGTACATCATAGTCTCAGCTGATAGTGTCCCCCTCACTCAGTGATTCCATAGGTAGGGTGCTATCTTGGCAGCAAGGAGGTGGACTCTGCTATCCCTAATTGCCTGGCTACCTTCAGTGGACACTGCACAGTGCCCATCTCAGCAAATAAGCAGTTTTTAAGCTAAACACGTCTACAGTGCTCCTGGGCAGCCAAATGGAATATTATTCTTTTCTCCACCATTCCTTGAGTTACCACATAGGCTCAACCTGTGTAATGACAGAGAGTCACCACAAGTAATCCCCATGTTTAGCAGCCAGGAGGTGGGGCCTTCCACCTCAGAGAGTCCACTGGGGGCCAGTCACCAGAGCATACAGAAGCAGTTGGTGGCCAAATCAAGTAGTACCCTTACTCCCCTCTTAGAACTACACCACAGCTCCTGTTGAGTTAACACCAGAGTAACTGAATGGCTTCTTGATGGCATGAAGACAACAATCAATAGCTTATGATTTAAAGAAGCAGTCCACCATGGCTCTGGAAAACTCCCAAGATAAAGACTCAAAAAGCTTCCTGAGTGAAAAAGCCTTTCTGAAATTACTGGAGGTTGAGCACAAAATAATTATACATAGAGCCTTCTTAGGGAGTAAACAAAATGCAGCAGAACAAAATGAAAAATTAAAGTAAGTTATTGGAAGTGATGGAACATCAATATGAAATCCAGCAGATCAACAATAAAATGACAGAATTAGACAATTCAATCCAAAGCCAAAAGAACATAATTGAGAATCTGGAAGCCAGACTTAGTCATCTGGAGGATGAAGCTACTGACACCAGCATTGATGAGGAGAAATCAGATAAAAGAAATAAGAAAAATGAAGAGGCATTAAGAAACATGTGGGACTCTATAAAGAGGAATAATCTATGAATAACTGGGGTTCTGGAAGAGTGAAGGATAGCTGAAAATACAGAGAACTGTTGTAGAACTGCTGACAGAAAACTTCCCTGACATTATGAAAGAACATAGATATCCAAGATGCATATTGAATGCCACACAAACTAGACCCCAAAAGAAAGATATCAAAATATATTATAATCAAGCTTAACAAATGAAACATAAAGAGAGGCTCTTAAAGGCAGCAAGGCTAAGCAGAGCTAACATACAAAGGGAAGCCCTGTAGGTTTCCATCTGACAAGAAGTTCTTTGTTTAGAAAAACAAAAAGACCAAGTATATACTTAAGAAGGCAATGTGGGACACAGCACCTAGAATCCTATTCAGTTAGGGAAGTCACAAAGCTCAAAGTTAAAATATTAAAAGAAGGGAACCAGTGATCTTAATGTGGAAACTATGACATCATCACAGTAAAGACAGGAGAATTTTACAATAGTTCCAACCCTTTCAGATGGAGAGGAAATTAAAAAGATACGCGGAAGTTAAAACTGTGTTTAAATTTAGAATATTAAGGGAAACATAAGGGTCGCCATGAGTCGGATCCGACTCGATGGCACTTGGCTTGGCAAGGGTAGCCTCATAGCAAAACAACAGTGCAACATATAAAGACAAGAAACATAATACAGGAGTCTACACAAACACAAAGCCAACACAGGAAAAGAAGAAAAGCCAACCCCTAAAGAAAAACAACTCATAACAGAATATTTAGAGTAACATAGAAAACATCAGCAACACAAAAATAAAAGCATCAAAATGAGAGCACTAAACACATTAAAAAAAAAAAAAAAACTGCCATTGAGTCAGGTCCCAACTCATAGCGAACCTAGATGTCAGAGTACAACTGTCCCAAAGAGTTTCCAAGGAATGCCTGGTAGATTTGAACTGCTGACCTTTTGGTTAGTAAATGTGGCACTTAACACCCTACATCACCAGGGTTTCCACCAAATACGTGTCTATCAATAGTTACACCGAATATAAACATTCCATAAAGAGACAGAGTGACATCCTGGATCAAAAGCCATGATCTGTCTGTATGTTCCTTATAAGAAACACACCTTAGACTCAAAGGTATGAACAAACTGAAAATCAAATTGTGAAAAAATACATACCAAGCTAACAACATACAAAGAAGACCAGGAGTGTCAAAACTAATCTCAGATAAAATAATCTTTAATGTAAAATTCACCATCGTGGACAAGGATGGTCACTATTTATTGCTGAAAGTTTCAATACATAAACAGGAGATAGCAATATTTATGGACCCATACTAGAACATTTAAGTATATTGAATGAACACTGACAACACTGAAATATGAGACAGATCACTCCACATTAATAGCTGGAGACCTCAACACTTCTTTCAGTAAAAATGGACAGATCATCCAGAAAAAAAAGCTCAGTAAAGATACAGAAGATCTTATTGCAACAATTAACCAACTAGACCTTGTCAACATATACAGAACATTTTACCCATCAGCAGATAAGTACACCTTCTTTTCCAATGCGCATGAAACATTTTCAAGAATAGACCATGTGTTATAACATAAAGCCAAATCCAAACCACTGAATTATTGCAAAGTACCTTCTGAAATCATAAAGCCATGAAAGTTGAAATTAATGGCAGAAAAAAAAGAAAGCATAAGGAGAAAACTGAACTCATGGAAACTGAACAACACTTTGCTCAAAAAGCCATGGGTTATACCAGAAATCAAAGACTCGATAAAGAAATGTATGGAATCAAATGAGAATGAAAACACATCCTACCAGAATCTATAAGATACAGCTGAAGCAGTTCTCAGAGGTGAATTTATCTCTATAAATGCACATATCCAGAATGAAGAAAGGACCCAAACCAAAGAATTAACCCTACAACTTGAACAAGTAGAGAGAGAGCAACAAAAGAATCCCTGGCAGCAGAAGAAAACAGATAAAAAGAAAGATTACAGCAAAACTAAAAAAAATTATAGAGTAGAAGAACAATTGAAAAAATTAACAAAACCAAAAGCTGATGCTTTGAAAAGATCAATAAAATTGATAAACCATTGGGTAAACTTACATAAGAAAAACAGGAGAGGAAACAAATAACCTGAATAAGAAATGAGATGGGAGATGTCATAACAGACTGAACTGAAATCAAAAGTATCATAACAGAATATCACAAAAGACTGTACTCTAACAGATTTGAAAACTTAGAGGAAATGGATGAATTTATAGTTTCACATCACTTACCAAAATTGTCACAAGAATGATTTACTAATCACAAATGAAGAGATTGAAAAAGTCATTGAAAAACTACCAACCAGGAAAGTCCTGGCCCAGATGGCTTCACAGAGAATTCTAACAAACTTTTAGAGAAGAATCAATTCCAATACTACTGAGGCTATTTCAAACCACAGAAAGGGATAGAACGCTCCCAAATTCATCCTGTGAAACCAGAATAACCCTGATATTAAAGCCAGGGAAAGATCTCACTAAAAAAGAAAATTACAAACCAATATCACTCACGAGCCTAGATGCAAAAATCTTTAACAAAATCCTCACCAACGAATTCAACAATATATAAAAAAGATAACTGATCATGACCAAGCTGAATTCACACCACAGATGCAATGCTGGTTCAGCATCAGAAAAATAATTATTGTGATCATCCTCATAAACAACACAAAAGATAAGGATTACTTGATTTTGTCAACTGATGTAGAAAAAGCATTTGACAAAATCCAGCACAATTCATGTGAAAAACTCTCAGCAAAATAGAAAAAGGGTAAAAATTCCTCAACACAGTAAGGAGCAGCTATGTAAAGCCAACTACCCACATCATCCTGAATGGAGAAAGACTGAAAGAATTCCCCTTGAAAACGGGAACTAGACAATGATGCCCACTCTCATCACTTCTATTCAATGTTGCACTAGAATTTCTAGCCAGAGCAATAAGACAAGACAAAGAAATAAAGGGCATCTACACTGGTGAAGAAAAGTAAAAATTTCCTTATTTGCAGATGATATGATTGTACACACAGAGAATCCTAAAGAATCCATAAGTAAACTACTGAAACTAATAGAGCAGTTTAGCAAAGTACCAGGGTATAAGATAAAAATAAGTAGATCAGTAGGATTCCCTCACACCAACAGAGATCATCAAAGAAGAAATCACTAAATCAATACCATTTACTATAGCCCCCAAGAAGATAAAAAAAAATAGGAATAAATCTAAGCAGAGCAAAAAGAGTCCTATGCAGAGAGAATTACAAGACTACAAGAAACCAAAAGAGATTAATGTAAGTGGCGAAACCTATCCTGCTCACAGGAAGACTTAAAATTGTGAAAATGTCTCTTGTACCCAAAGTGATCTACATATACAAAGCAATCCCAATAAAAAATTCCAGTGGTACTTTTTAATGAGATTGAGACAACTTTCTTTGAAAAGGGAAGAAACCCTGGATAAGTAAAGCACTACTGAAGAAGAGGAGTACAGTGTGAGGCCTCACTCTACCAAACCTTAGAAAGTATTGCACTGCCACAGTAGTCAAAGCAGCCTGGTACTGGTACAAAAAGAAACATATAAACCAATGGAACAGAGTCGAGACCCCCAAAGATGTCACCATCCTCTTATGAGCAGGATTGTAAACTGCTATAACAACAGTCCCTTTAGCAAATGGTGTTGGCAAAATTGGATATGTATCTACAAAAAACTGAAACAAGACCCGTATCTCACATCTTACATAAAAACTAACTCAAAATGGATCAAAGACCTAAATATCAAAGCTAAAATGAGAAAGGTCATTCAAGTAAAAATAAGGTCAACAATGGAAATTCTAACACACAACTTAGACAGACTTCAAAATCTGACAAAGCACAATCAACAGAAAATACATTAATGGAACTACTAAAAATCAAACACTTTTGCTCATCCAAAGACTTTATCAAGAGTTAAAAGACCACCTACAGAATGGGGAAAAATATTTGACAACTACATGTTGGACCAATGTCTGATCTCCATAATTTACAAGGTACTGCAAAATATCAATAATAAAAAAGTAAATAACGCAATTAAGTGAAGGGCAAGGGAGATGGACAGACACTTCATCAAGGAGGACATCCTGGCAGCCAGAAGACACATGAGGAAATGCTCGTAATCATTAGCTATTAGAGAAATCCAAATCCAAACTACAATGAGATACCATCTCACCTCAACAATGTTGGCAATGATCCAAAAAACACAAAACAGCAAATTTTGGAGACGCTGTGGAGAGACTGGAAGTCTCCTACACTGCCTCTGGGATTGCAAATTGATGTAACCTCTTTGGTAATTAAGTTGGCACTTCCTTAAAAAAATGGAAATGGATATACCATTTGATCCAGTAATCCTACCACTCAAAATATGTCCTACAGAAACAAAGGCTGTCACATGAACAAAGGCTGTCACATGTGCATGAATGTTTATTGCAGCACAGTCCACAATAGGTAAAAGATGGAATCAACCCAGCCCATCAACAGATGAGCGGATAAACAAACTGTGGTATATATACTCAATGAAACACTATGCAAAGATAAAGAACATGATGATTTCAGAAAGCATCTCATAACCTGGTTTCCGCTGGAAGATATTAGGCTGAGTGAAACCAATCAGCAGCAAAAGGACAAATATTTTGTGAGATGTGTCTTGTAAGGACTTAAAAATAGACTTCTGTGCAGAAGACTCTTTGATGGCTACAAGGGGATGGAGGGAGAGAGAGAGCTGGTCACAGATTAGATAGCTGATAGAAATTTGGTTAGGTAAAAGCAGTGATAGCATACAGTAGAAAGTAGATCAAATTATCTGAACTTCACTGTAAACCGAAAGCTCTTCGAATCTCAACCCAATATTGCAAGGATAAAGTAGCAGGGCATAGGGTCTGAGTATCATGGTTTTGGGGGACACAGAGACCAACTGACATAATTACCCTATTGCTAAGAGAATCTTCTGTACCCTATATTGGTGAATGGCATCTAGGGTCTTAAAAGCTAGCAAGTTGCCGTCTGAGGTACACCAAATGCTCCCACTTCATCGGTAACAGATGATCACTGACAACAACTAAGACATGAGTCAAAAAGAGGAGACAGAGGACCCATGTGAATGGATGACTATAACAACATGTGACCAGAAGAACCGGATGGTGCCCAGCCACCACCGAAGGCAGCTGTGATAGAGCACACAATGTTGAGTCCCTGGGGCAACATGAGAAAAAGAGGGGTTCAGCTCAATAACTTTACTAAAAGACTACAGTTGGTGGTCAGATGGCCTGGGGGATCCCCTGGGAGCATGGTCACTAGACCTGCTGCTGCCCCTGACCAGAACACACTACTGAGGTCAACTCTTCAGACAAAAATGGAGTAGACCTGGGGACACAATGTGAAAATATGATGTGTGTTCTTTATGGTTCTGTGCATTTATAGGAAGCTGGCCTCCTTGTGTCTTTCTAGATGGGAGAGAGGAAAGTTTGGAGAGGAGGGAACAGGAGCTTGTTAAGAGGATACTGGAATTATAGAATGAAAAGGAGGAGAGTGCTGTCACTGAAAAAGAAGAGCAGAGGAGCTGTAGTAAGTGGACATGCAAAACTGATTTCAATTGCATACTTTCACTTAATCAAAATAAGAAAAGCAAAAAAAAAGTAAAAGAAATCTATATAAATTGAAAAAATATTCCATACTCATGTATTTGAAGAGTTAACATTGTGAAACTGTCTATATCACCAAAAGTGACCTATAGATATAATGCAATCTTGATCCATATTCCAACAATATTTTTTAATGAAATGGAATAACTAATCTCTAGCTTCATATGGAAAGGAAAGAGGCCCTAATTATATTAAATAAAAATAGCTAAAGCAGTATTTAAGGGGGGAGAAAAAAACACAAATGAAGACAACTTACACTTCCTGATTTTAAAACTTCACTATACAGACATGGTAATCAAACTGCCTGGTAATGGATAAATGACAGAGACAGAAAGCAATGAAATAGAGTTCAGTAATAAATTCACCTATCTATGGACAGCTGATCTTTCACAAAGGGTCAAAGTCCATTTAACGGTGACCAAACAATGTCTTTAGTAAGTGGTGCTGAGAAGACAAGATATTGCCCCGAGATCCACTTGAACTTGGGATTGAAGTTATTTCTGTGGTTTACCTCTTAGCCAAATAGTAGATTGGTTTATGAAATAGAAATTATCATTCACGAGTAATGTGTTCCCTCAAGCAATGAACTACATGAAACCAAACGGCCAACATTTACCCAAGAGCAAAGATGAGAAGGAAAGAAGCAGAAAGGGAAGCTAGATCAGTGGAAAGCAGAATGAAAATAATGAGGATTTTGACACATTGTAAAAATTGTAAAAAATGGCACAGAACAATTTATATGAAAAATTTTAAAGGGGATTCTAGTTTGCCGAGTAAAACTTCTACCTAAAACCACAAACCATGAACCAAACTCATTGCCATCAAGCCAATTCTGATTCGTAGCATCACTGTGGAACAGAGTAGAACTGCCCCATAGAGTTTTGAAGGAGCACTTGGTGAATTTTAACGGCTGGCCTTTTGGTTAGCAGCTGTAGAGCATAACCACTTCACCACCATAAAATCACAGCGAAGTTGTTTTTTTCTTTTTTTCTTTTTTTTTTTAAAGCAAGTCTTAAGAGGTTGAAAAAAAAATTAAGCTGTCAGCTGCTAACTGGAAGGTTGATGGTTTGAACCCACCAGCAATTCCATGAACAAAAAGACATTCACTCCTAGATTTGGATTCATATTGACCACATAGGACAAGCAGAACTGCCACATCAGGTTTCTAAGGCACATCTTTTTCCTGCGGGAAGGATGATAGGTTCCGTAAGCTAACCTCTTAGCTGGGAGCTGAGTACTTAATCTCTATGCTATCAGAGTTCCTTCCTTGAAGAAAACAGCCTGGGAAGCCCTATGTGGGGCAGTTCTACTCTCTGCATACGGTCACTATGAACTGAAATTGTCTGCAGGCACTAACAGTATGTAGTTCAGGTAATGTCTCAGGCTGGATTCTCTAGAGACACAGAACAGTAAAGGTGTAAATAGAGAGAGAGAGATTTTTACTAAAAGAAAAGGACTGACTGTAGAGGATAATGTCCCAAGACCACACAGGAATTACAACATAGAGGATTATGATAGAGGCTTTTCTCAGTTCACATCAGCAGGTAAGCCTATAGCTCAGATCCCAAGACCCGGAGGTCAGACAAACGAGGCAGCCACAGTATCCAGAGTCAGGGGTTGGGGGAACAGGATGTCTGCTTACACTCAGATGCAGGCCACCCCTCCAAGGTAGCTCCCTTTAAACACTAGATTCCATCATTGGAGTGACCACACAAACACCGAGAATCACGGCTCTGCCACGTTAACACACAACCTTAACCATCACAGGTAATGTGTTTTAAATATGAAGATCTTGACACAGAAACAGTGGTCATAAATATAAAGTCATGGTTACACAGCAATTTTTGCCAGATCTTTCTACCGCTGATCACTAGCTCCAGAAAAAGCTCACACAGGCTTTACCATGCATTCTGGTCTAAGAGGAGACTGAGTCTGAGTATTGTCTTAGTCATCTGGTACTGCCCTAATAGAAATAACCACAAGTAGATGACTTTAACAAAGAGCAGTTTATTTTCTCACAATAGAGTAGTCTAAGAGTCTAAATACAGGGAATCAGCTCTGGGGTGAAGGCTTTCTCTGTTGGCTCTGGAGAAAAGTTCTTGTCAGTCTTCCCCTGGACTGGACGCCTCTAAGGTGTAGGGACTCTGACTCCCAAGAATGTGCTCTGCTCCTGGTACTACTTCCTTCCTGATAGTACGAGGTCTCTGACACTCAGCTTGCTTCCCTTCCCTTTATATCCCAAGAAGATGCCCCAAGGCACAATACAGTCCTACATACTGAGTGCCACCCCCACCCTCACCATCAACCCAACTGCTGCCCATCTTCCCTCAGAAACATCACAGAGGCAGGATTTACAACATGGGAAAATCACATAATATCAGGAATCACGGCCTAGCCAAATTGCTACACACGTCTTTGGTGAGACACAATTCAAAGTGTGTCAAAACCACTGCCAAGGAGTTAATTTTGACTCATTGTGACCCTAGAGGACAGAGTAGAACTTCCCAATAGAGTTTCCAAGGAACACCTGGTAGATTCCAATGCCTGCCAAAATTTTGGTTAGCAGCCATAGCATTTAACCAGTATGCCACCAGGGTTTCCATAATCTACTTCCATCCAGTCTTGAAGTTTTCAATATTCTACATCAATCTCAGTATAGAAACAGCTCATCAGTCCTGAGATATGACTATTGCCAGCCAGCCAAGTGCTGACACGACTATTAGCTAATCTAGTAATTATCATCCTAATCACCTTAGTCTTAATGATTTCCTAGTTTAGCAGAAAATAACTATGAGTGAAAAAAAAGTCTCCTATGGAATCATGAATTTGCCAGGCAGTAGGATGGCCTCAAAAAAAAAAAAAAGACTATTATACCTATGTATCGCATTCGTGATCTCTTCTTAGTTCAGGCAGCAGTATCAGTACATTTGAGTACTTTAATTTCAACCTTGATTTTATGCCTCTAATCTAAACACATGTAGTACTCCCTGGAATTCTTCTATTTCTTTCTATTCTCACTCTAAAGAAGAATATTCACATGCAGTGCTTGGATAACCCTGTACCAAATGTTCAAAGATGACAACCAGTGCTCTATGTAACAAGGTGAATTCCCTGCTATAAATTCCTAAATGCCTGTGTCTCCATCACCCTCAGGATACTCAGAAGGTCGTACATCATGACCTGTGGGCATATCTAGTCCCATCTAGTATTCATATTAAATATAGACTACAACTTCAATTTTGCTTTACAAACCAGCCTAGGTTCTCACCTCCCAACCTGTGCACCTATTATTTTATACACCTGGAAATGGTCTTAAACCACATCATCTAACTAATACATATAAGAATTCTCCTGCAGAGCTTCTAATCTCGGTCAAATGCTTTATGAAAGTGTCTCCTATCTGCCTCATCTTTTATTATAACCTTTGTCACATTATATTAAAATTATTCATGCATTTGTATTTCTAAAAGAATGCAAGCGACTCTTCGGAGGCAATAAATGTAAATTCTATCTCTGCATTACAAATGTCCAACACTATGTCTGGTTATCAGTAGTTGCTTAATAAATACGTGTTGAATAAATAAGTAAAAATACTCAAATGGATACTATTTCTTCCTCCCTCTATATGAATATTTTACAGTTGGCTTAGGAATGCTGGGTTGTTTTTCTCTGTCTTCATACTGAGTTTTTATTCATTTACTTTATGAGTTAGAGAAAATTGATTTTCTTGCCTGACTTCTTAACTCAGCAGTACAGTTTTGACAATGCTGGAGCCTGGCGTTTTTGTTTACTTGTGTTTTTGTGCTCAGAATGGATTTCATTGGTTTGTGCTATGCTGTTTACTACTGCATCCTGAATTTCAGTGAAAGTTTCAAAGTGCCACAGACACTGTGTGTTTGTGAGTGTTGCTTATTAGAGATGCTAGCCTGAGGTTATTGGGTTCAGTATTCATTAAACTTCACTTCACTAGGCTAGCTGGTGTGCCTTAATAGAGATATGTCCTTTTTACAATAATATCCAAAATTATTAAAAAATAATCTCACAATTCTGGGGAGTTGTTTATCCATTTGGCATCTTGAAATGAGAAAGAAAAACCACCACTAGTCTATTGATTTATTCCGAACAGTCTAAAAATGCCTGTTTTTGATAGTAAAATCTTGGATTTTGGATAGCCTTTAGATTTCAAATTTGTCATAAGATCGTTTGAATTTTATAAACACTATTGTTAATTATATGTGTCTTATAATGGCTGTAATTAGCCAGAAAGAAAAATAAAAACCAAGAGCTCAAGTTGATAGTGACTCTTTATGGATGGAATTGTGTTTACCCCAATAAATGTATTAGAATCCTAACCCCTAGACCTGTGGATGTAATCCAATATGAGAATAAGAGATTTTTTTAGCATATGTTAAGAAGACCATATCAGTGTAGGGTATGTCCAAGATCCAGTACTGCTGACTTATAAGGAGCAGCATAGACACAGAGACAAGAGAGCACAGAGAGTGTTGCCATGCCACATGCAGAGACAAGTATCTTCACCCAGAAGCAACTGAAAGACAGCCTTTCCTTGTAGTCAGGTCCTGAATTTGGACTCTTAGCCTCCTTATTTGTGAAAAAAATGAATTTCCTTTATTTCAAAACACATGCTTGTGGTATTTCTGTTATAAAAGCATGAGGCCTCTGAGACAGAGAAAACATTTTTTTCCTAAATCTCAGCTCTGGTCTCTATTCAACTGAATTACAGAGGTAGAATGAATGATTGGAATTTACTAAATTAATATTTCAAATCTTGATTTCACATACACTTACATATGTTTTCAGAGAAAATTCTGCCTATGAAAACATCTTTTCTCAAAAACAAAATCAACAGCAAAACACTTTTTTCTCTACATTCAGTCTGATGATTCTGCTCCCATGTATGACAGGAATTATCTGGACAGTCAATGATACGATAATAAAAACTTCTCAATATAATTAATTAGAAGACATAAAAGTCTCTCGAGAAAAGTATAAAGAGATGATGGTTAAATAAATATAGAAATGATACAGCACATTGCTAGGTGAAGGTAAAGATATACAAACCAAAAAAAAAAAAAAAAAAAAAAAAATCAAATCAGTTGTGGTTGAATCAATTCCAACTATTTCCAAACTCTCTTTTCCACACATTAGGTAAACACAAACTTTATACCCGCTAAGTAAGCATTTTATTTTGTAAAATGGAGGTAACAATAATTATCTGTATGTCTTTAATAGTAAAATTTAATAATTTGCAAATACAATAAGTTATATTACATATGTAGAGTTCAGCAGGTCATACACAGCAGACCCTTAATAGTTATTAGTTCACTTTGCTCTTCCGTATCATCTTTATTTATTGCCACATTAACTACATAATTCAGGATGAAACTCTATATCATACTGTAAACAGTTTTTCTATAGCTCCATGGTGAAATACTGGGCTGCTTAATGAATGGTTGGTGATTTGAACCACTAGCTGCTCTTCTGGAGAAAAAACCTTATGACCTGCTCCCATAAAAACATGACAGCCTTGGAAACCCTATGGCAAAATTCTACTATGTCCTATAGGGTCATAGTTAGTCAGAATCAACTGGTTTTGTTTTTTCATATTTTCACATTAAAATTCTCTGGGTTAAGTGCTGGATTAGTAGCTGAAAGATTAATGGTTCAAACACACACAGAGACACTGTGGAAGGCAGGCCTGGCAATCTGTTTCTGAAGGTCACAGCCATGAATACCTTATGAGGACCAACATGGAGTCCCCATGAATCAGAACTGACCTGATGGCAAATGGTTATCTTGTTTTAAGGTTCTATATTTTGATCTCTTTGCTACAGCTCATTCATTTACATTCTAATTCTTGCAGTCATATATTCAACACTCAATTTTCAAATATTAAGATTTGGCATATTTGCTCTACAACTTTTTTTAACAAAATTAATATGGCAGAGACATTGAAGCATTCTTCTTCCAGCCATTCTATTTTCCTCTGCCCTTCACAAGAGGTAATTACCACTGTGAAGTCTGTACATCACTGTCTGAGCAAGACCAAACCATACAGTAGCAAGAATGACCCTTGTTGCTTTCACTTTGATTTGCTACTGAACCAGTCAACAAGCAGTGAAAATGATATATTGGATGAGGCTACAACTGAGCAAATGAACATAGTTGTTCAATGCCTAAGTTTTCATGGAAGCACAATTGCAGTTAGATGAGTGAGGTCGTCAGTGCAGATTGAGAGATTTGCAAGTTGGAGAATCTGGGATGGCTTATGCAGCTAAGAATGGGAAAAGAAATATAAAAATGCATAAGATCTTCCTGACACAATATAGAAAATTTGCCACTGAATAACAGTTATACCCACCTGCTACTGCATGATCAGGCTTGCAGAAACCTAGGGCATGGCTTTTTATAGACTCATGCTGTTGCTATACATAGAAGGATCTTTAAAGCAGACAGTCAGTCTTCACTACCCAGTGATTAGGTTCAGGGATAAACAACTGTTGAAGTACAAGCAACCCGTTAACTGCTCTGCCACTTTCTAAACATCTGTAAACTTATTCTTAATACCTATTAGAATGTAATCCAGTAAAAATGAATAGAAATGAAGTATCAATGCTGAGAAGAAGAAGAATTCTACTAGGGAATTTTTACTGTGATTTAGGAAAATCTCAGTTTTAATACATATGTATATTCATGGAGTAATAGAAAATGTGCATGACATAAAAAGTCATGCATGTAAAATAGATACCACTACAAATTACATATCTTCATATGAAACCACATTTTTGTCAACAGAATTAAGCATTAACATCCAGTACTGAAACAGTCTATCCTGTCTCATGAGATTATTCACCCAGTTTTAGTACCACCACATGTAGACATACATAATTTTTATTTTCTCCTGATTTCAAAAGTTGATGATAATTGTTACCGTGATCCAAACAATATAAGGATATTTATTCATAAATTTAGGCAATAAGAAATGCTTTCTGAAGAACCATTAAAAACACTGAACCCAGCAATTCTCAGATAGTATATACTAGTGACTAGAGCTCAATCTTAACCCTAAAGTTAAAAAATTCTTTTACCACAGTACCTGGAAATTAACCTCAGTAACTTTGTATTAGTTTAGGATTCACTTGAAAGCAAAGTGTGAAATGAGAACTCAATACAGAATGCTTGTCAGGGAAATGATACAAGGCACACAAGTCAGAGGACCAAATAGTGAAACAGTAAAAGAGGAAAAGTCAATTTAAAGGTGTTTTATTGAGCTGGTTTCTGTCCTGGGCAACTGGGGCTCAATTCCACTGGGGATTCTCCAAAGAGTTATGTCTCAGAAATGTCTGCCTTTGATATGGAAAAAATGAGTATTTCTCTGTTTCTCCTTCCTAAGTGACAAGTATGTCATGCCCCTCTAAGGAGTTTTACACTAACTATATACATCCTGATATATTATTCACCGAACACTGCATCATTTCGTAGTGCTGCTGTAACAAATTTTCCCAAAGCGAGAGATTTAAAGCACCAAAACGTATTCTCCCACAACTCTAGAGCTTAGAAGTTAGAAATAAAGGCGTTGGCAGGATCGTGCCCTTTCCAAGGGCTCTAACAGAGAAACTTTTCTTCCTTTTTCCTAGCTTCACGTGGTTCCTGGCAGTCCATCTTCTTGGTTTGTAGATGCACCCATCGCTCCGATCATAGATGCACCCGTCGCTCTGATCTCCACCTCCATCTGTGGATGGATTTCTTCCCTGTTTGTACACAGTAACTAAATCTCCTTATCTCCTGTTTCTAATAAAGACTCTGGTCATTGGTTTTATGACCCTTCTAAATCCACTATAAACTCACTGCAAATTGATTATGTCTGCAAAGACCCTATTTCCAAATAGGGTTACCTTTATAGGTACTAGGGTTTAGAACATATCTTAGGGGGGGAAATAACCTACTACAAACATTATATAGGCCATATCAACTTTTCAAGGTATGATTATTTAGTTCACATGTAAGGTGACACAATAAGACTCATAAACATTAAATGAGTTTCCCAAAGATACACAGAAGTTAGAGGTGTAGTTAAGACTTGAAGATTTTTTTCCGTCAATAAATAGTTGGCATGATAAAATTATTATGGATACATGAGAGTTAATGAAGGGATTATTTATGAAGACATCATACAGGAAGACCACAGGGGGTAGTGCGATGCTCAAAGGTAACATCATCATGCTCACGACTGAGGCAGGAAAGGGAAGGAGCACTTTCTGGAAACGGAAAAGAGAACGTAACACAGAGAAGATTCCAACAACGAGAGCTGCCCCCTGCAGCAGAACACAGCCATTCAACACTACAGGGACAGAGCCAGAGGATACACACTCCACCAGAAGCTCTAGTCCAAGAGACAGTACGAGGACATCTGAGATACATCAGCCTCCTGTTGAAGGCTAACAAAGAGTGGGGACGAGTGCAGAGCAGATCTGGTAGTGCAAACAGAGGACATCCACTCCAAGAAGGCGCTCAGTTTCCACAGCTCTATTTTTAAACACTATTGTTAATAAATAATTTTTAAAAGGATCATTATGTGATCTGAGTACTGATCCAGGAAGTTTGATTTGTGAGCTATTGTATAATAAACATTGGATGGAGTTCACGAAGCATGGATAGCAGGTTGATTTGTAATGAGCAAAGAGAGTTCTGAACCCCTCAATTACTTTTTTACTGTGCTGATTATGGCTACAGTGTCGCAGAGTGAGCAGTAACTGACAACTAAATTGCATATACAAATACAAGACAAAAGTGATTATGAAAAATGAAAGTCAAGGGCAGCATCGTTTTACATGCAGATGTCTTAGGGGAAAAAATGACTGTTTTGAAGGAAACAGACAAAGGAAAAAGAAGAAGATACTTAAAAAGAGACACAGTTTAGAGGTAGACTTCACCGGACTTTTTAATAAAATTGTACTGATGAAGACATTTAACAACATGCTGGAAACATAGAAACATATCTCTGGGTGTAGTAAGGACTGAGGAAACAAATGAGAGAATCACCTACCAAAAAGCAATATTTACTGTCATGAATCCGAATGAGAAGCAAAACCTGCTGTTGTTGAGTCAATTCTGACTCACAGCAATCTACAGGGCAGAGTGGAACTGCCCCATAGGGTTTCCGAGGCTGTGAATCTTCATAAAAGCAGACTGCCACATCTTTCTCCCTGGGAGGGGTTGGTGTTTTGAACCACTGACTTCTTGGTTAGGATCTGAGTGCATTAACCACTGCACAACCAGGGCACTCAGAAGAAAAATAACATTTTATACAGAGAAGTTCCTTTGTACTACACTCATTTAGATGAAAGGATAAAGTCACTTGAAAGACATACCAAATTTACTGTTGTAAACAATAACATAACTTCAAAATAGATAAAGCAAGTGGCTGACTGAACTGAAAGAAAACGAGAAATTTTATAGAAAATTCTTTATGTAACTTTATTAATTAATAGATTTAATACATCAATCAATCTTTTAATTTATACATGATTGGAATGACAAATTAACAAATTTAATCTACTAAATGTAAAAAAACATTAAGCTAAAATTTTAGTCTATAAAGTTTTTTCAAAAACAATGTGTACAGGGGGCAGTAACTGAATATGGATACTTTCTTAACATCATATTTAAAAAAAATCAGTTAACTTGTAAATGTAAGCAAAATGTAAGATTTTAAGATTTTGAAACAGTAACATTTAGGACAAGGAAATATTTCTTTTAAAAGATTCTAACTGCACAAACTATAAACAATAGTGATTGGGCTACATTGGAATTACGTAATTGTTTATGCCAATAGCCTAATAAAGAAAATTAAAAGGCTAGCATCAAGCACAAGACATGTGAACAAGTAACCCTTCAGATGATTCCAGCCACTGGCCTTTAAATTCTCATTGAGCAGGAGAGAGCTAGGATGACTCTGACTCAATTGTAGATTCATGAGCAAAACAAATTCTGTCATTGCTTAGAGGAATTAAGTAACGGGGTTGCTTGTTACGCAGCAATAATTAATTGGAAATGATTCTGGTACCAATTAAGTGGAACGCCTGTGTAACAAAAACTAAAACATGTGGCTTCAGGAGTGGTAGGTGGGAATGGACTTGGAAAGCGCTAGTAAAAACTTAACAGTCTGCAAAGAGCCTGTCAGCAAGGGCTTACAGGAGAGTAAGTAGAATGTTATAGAAAACTGGAGAAAAGAGACTCTTTCATGCAGTGGGGGAAACTTGACCAGCACTCTTCCCTGCAATAAGGTGCAGAATAGAAGATGTATCTAACGAACTGAACCATCTAGAGAAAGTAGGGTTTTAAAAATGCTGCCAGTCTTCTTCTAGCTGCCCACAGGAGAAAGTGAAGGAGGCAAGTTAAATGATGAACTCTTAAGCACGCAGGAGCCAAAATTTGCTTGACATGAAACTAAAACTCACTTTTGTCCTCTCTTGTATTAAGAAGGGACTTCTGACCAAAGATCCATCCACAGTGAGAGGGTAAGATTATTATGTCCAGGGAAAGATTAAATGTGGTGCTCCTGAGATCTGTTCAGTCCTGACTTTTAAAAATCTGAATGGTTTACACTTGACTACTAACCTAGAAGAAAATCCTGGTGACTGAGTGCTACAGCTGCTAACCGAAAGGTTGGCAGTTCAAATCTGCCAAGCGCTCTTTGAAAACTTTATGGGGCAATTTTATCATCTCCTACAGGGTTAATATGAGTCGTAATCAACTCAACGGGATTTTTTTTTTTTTTTAAACTAACAAAAAGTTTGTGGTACAAACTCATACAGAGGTCGTCTGGAAGAAATGCCTCACAATCTGCTTCTGTAAAGAAAACAGCAACAAAAACCGTATGGGGTAATTCTTCTTTGTAATGCATGGATATGTCATGAGTCAGAGCTGATTTCACATTTGTTTTTCTTAAAATTGTTAAAGGCATGACACAGATTTTCCCTTTAAAAAAGGGAGAGAGGAAGTGGAGACTTATAAGAACTTAAAGATGGCACTCCACAGCAAACTTAAAGGAAGGGAGTAGAGTGTGACAAATGGTATCTTAATGAAATTTGTGGATGCCTTTGTCTAATGAATTGAGCCCTAATAAATGAACAGGAAAACCACAAAATTTTAGAGAGAGTTATAATGAGGGGAAATTAAAAGAAGTTTTGCTAGATTGAATGCCTAAGGGGAAACAGCAAAGTGAGAAAATTACTTAACTGCAAACACAGGCTGTTTCTTATGAAACAGGAAAGATGACTCAGATGGCAAAATCAAGAGCCTAGAGGGCAGAGGCAACAATTATGGAGGTATGACAAAAAGGCTACAGTTGTTGTTAATAACTGAGTAGAAATAAAAACTTCATGGGATTATTTTTCTTGGTTCAAATATTTAGTGGCATGATTTTGTGAGCCTGTCCAGTCAGTTGGCCTCATATTGTTTTTAGATTTTGCTCTACACCTTAGTTAAATGAGTAGTACCTGAGGTCTTAAAAGCTTATGATTAGCCACCCAAGACACAGTTATTGTTCTTTATTCACCTGAAGCAACAGAGAAAGAACCCAAACCCAAATCAAACCTATTGCCACTGAGTTGATTCTGACTCATAGAAACCCTATAAGACAGAATAGAATTGCCCCATAGAGTTTTCTAGGTGCACCTAGTATATTCAAACTGCTAATCTTTTGGTTAGCAGCCAAAGCACTTAGCCACTACACCACCAGGATTTCTGTAGAGAAGAAAAAGCAAAACTCATGGCTGTCAAGTCAATGCCGACTCACAGCAACCTGATAGGACAGGGTAAAAAAACAAAGCAGAAATCAGAAAAGAAAATAGACTGCAGGTCAAGTTTTCCCATAAGCTACCATCTTGTTTACCATGAGACCAGAAGAAATGAATGCTCCCTGACTACCACTGATGAACATTTTGTTCAAGCTTCAGTAGGTGCATCTTCATCACAAAGAAGAAAAACACAGAACAAAACTTCAAAGTCTTATGGGAAACCAGCCTTACTGTATACATTGAGACTAGAGGAATCTCTGAATCAATTTCCTGGAAACAATTTTTAAACCTGGGGCCAAAGCTATCCCATGAAGTCATCTTTAAACTAAATAATGATTTAGTTCATTTAATAAAGAATGTTCCTTTTGAGTGGTGTGCTGCTTTAAAGAATTACCTATATGATAGAAAATAGACAACAGTAACTGTAAAACACAGGCAAGAATATTAAGGGGCACAGAGCCTAAATTAATGGAGGTGAAATAATATAGGTAGAGACAGGAAGAATGATGACACAATGTGAAGAATGTAACCATCGTCAATTAACTATGCTTGTAAAATTTATTGAATGAGTATATGTTTTATTATGCATAATTTTACCAAAATAAAATGTTAATAAAAAATATAGCAAAAATAAAGTTATCAAGAAGCACTCATAAGTAACATTACTGGGCCCTACTCAAGGAAAACTATAGCTTTCAGTATGAATTATACCTCAACATAAAGAAAACAAAAATCCTGATGACTAGACTAATAAACAGCATCATGACAAAAAGAGAAAAGATTAAAGCTGTTAACGATTTCATCCTACTGGATCTAGAATCAAGCCTCACGGAAGCAGTAGTCAAGAAACCAAACAGCACGCACCATTGACAAAATCTGATGCAAAAGACCTCTCTAAAACGTTAAAAAGTTACCTAAAACACTAAGGTGGATATCTTAGTTATCTAATGCTTCTTTACCAGAAATACCACAAGTGGATGGCTTTAAAAGAGAAATTTTATACTGTCACAGTCCATTAGGCTAAAAGTCCAAATTCAGAGTGTCATCTCCAGGAGAAAGCTTTCTTTGCTGGTCTGGAGGGAAGTCCTTAGTGTCAGTCTTTCTCTGGACTTGGAGCATCTGAGGTGCAGGGACCCTAGGTCCTTTCTAAAAGACATACTCAGCTCCCAGTACAGCTTCATTTCTCACAGTATGGAGTCCCCAAATCTCTCTGCTAGCTTCTCTTCTTTAAATCTCAGGAGACTACCTCAAGGCACCATGGTATTCCACACAGCTGGCCTATGCTCATGGAATTCAATGGCCTTACCATGTTTCCCATCCTCTTGAAGCCTCTGTCTTAACAGAAAGATGGAAAGTCTCCTAAAGACACAATTATGGTCCTAGGTAAGTGGAAATACCTTTCAGAGTTGGGAGAATGTTCTCCAAGAGGCTGTGTGTGCTCTAAAGCAGCATCCAATATATGATGTGGTTTCTCCCCTGGACATGATTCATGGGTCCAGGAATCAACAGGTGGATATGGGAGTAGCACCATTCACTATTACCCCTAGTGACCCACTTGGAAGATTTTGGTTTCCTGTCTATGACATTGTGCTCTGCAGGACTAGTGGCCTTAATTCCAAAGGGGTGAATGCTCCTACCTGAAAGCACCTGGCTGATTATGCTGAAATGGAAACTAAAAATGCCACCAGGCCACTTTGGGATCCAAGGACCGTAACTGTTGTGAATATTACTGCTTTGTGTGGGTGGATCAGATATTTTTGTTTCCTTATAAAATATAAGCTATAAATGGGGCTAGTGCATTTTCAGTTGTGCATGTCTTAGTTACGTCATGTTAGACACAACTACAACTTTGTAGTGGTTTTCCTTCAGAGGTTATGTACACTATGGAAAGATGCACACAGATGCCAAGTTGACAAGGAATGGACTGTGATGATTAAGATTGTCAGCTTGGCTGGGCTATGATTCTCAGTGTTTTGGCAGTTGTACAATGTTATTGTCACTTCAATGATGGAAAGTGTGGTACAAGCAGGGGCAGGGGCAGGGGCGGAGCCTGTGGTGACTCATCACCCCTTCAAAGTTTATCTCTCCACCTTCTGCCACCTGCTTCCTGTCTGCTGTCTGCTAACCTTGCCAGATTTTGGCTTGTTGTTGCAGCCACTGCTACGTTCTTGTCTTGGTAGAGCTAGCATGACAGAATGATGAAATGGCTTGAACTGGCTTCACAGACTGTGAGTAACAGTCCTTTTCCCTAACCTGACAATCCTGGGTCTGCCAGCCCCCGCAGCTTTGTGAATCAGAGGGAAGACTGTAGTCTCAGCTGGTCTCTCGGGATTCATCAACCTCGCTCCCTGGTCTGCTAACCTTCAGTTTACCAGCTTCTACAGCTGTGTGAGGCTAATCCTTTGCACTTGAGAGTTTCCTCTCTGGCACCACAGCGTTTCACGTGGTAGCTTGAGAGGAGTGTCTCAGGCAACTGAGTGGTGACAACTGAGAGGATCTTAACAAACAGAAAGGAAGTACCACGCAAAATAAAAAACTCCAAAGTCCTAAAAAAGTCCATGGTAACATATCAAAAAGGTAATACTTGACTTCTGGCGTGGAAAGATGAGAAGACCATGACTTTTTTGACCACCTGGGGTAACTCAGGAATGACTACCATTAAAAGGATTTTAGGAGGTGTTAAAGAGAAGCTGAGAAGCTAAGAGGCCTCAGTCGCGCGGGGTGTGGCCAGGACCTCAGGGGCTTGACAGGGTGGAGCCAAGGCTTTCTGTGGTTGTCAGGGTGGAATTGCCACTCACTTGGGCTTAGGGTACACCCAAAGCTGACGGGGCAGAGTTGCTGTCTAAGTGAGCCTTTCCAGGCAGAGTGGTAGCAGAGGGCCAGAGGTCCCCACTCAGAATCCAGAGAATGTGGCCAACACCTGGAGTCTGGAGGGCCGGGCCATTATATAGAATGTCTCAGAAAATGTAAGAGTATTTTCAAAGCTTTGAGGACTAATGTCATATGTTTTTTATTGTGATACGTACCCTGACAAACTGAGGATGCACCTCTGGGATTGTTTCGTAAAATACCATACAAAAAACAATCACGGAGCGTAATATTTCAAAGATTTTGTTTTGTAACATGTAGAAATATATAAAATGTTAAAATATATTATTTGTATACATTTGAGTATAAAATCATTTTAAAGTAGCTGTAAGAAACTTGCATAATATATGCAAGATCCTATCAAGTTGCTAGTTTGCCTGAGGGCAAAAGCCTCGCGTGTAGAGGGCTAATATTCCAATCTAGAATATACAATGCTATATAATAAAACTAGCACCTTGTGATTTATATAAGTCACTTATGTAAATTTATATCTATATATATTTATACACTTGACTGATTTTGCTTCTCTAGAGAACCCAGTGTAAGACAGTGATGATAATAATTTGTAGAGAAAGGAAGGGAGGTAAAGGTGTTATACAGAAAAAAAAAAAATCTGCAGCTCTCCATCAGGCTCTCCATCATTTTTAACTAAATACCAGTTTACACATGCGTGGGTTAAACCCTATGAGGTTTGGAAAAGAACAGCTCGAAGAAAATTAGTTATCACTAAGAACTGGTGACTCAAGCAATTTCCAGAACTCAGTCATAATTTGTGAGTCAAGTAATTTTCATAACACAGAAGTCTGAAAATTGTTGAATTCTTACCCACCAGACTGGAGACTTCTCCTTTAATGCACTCAACAGATACTGCAGAAAATCTATGCCTTAAAAGTGTGACTAATTAACCCTGACGTAATGGCTTCATTGTTGTTGTTGTTAGGTGTCATCGAGTTGGTTCTGACTCCCAGCAATCTTAGGAACAACACAACAAAACACTCTCCAGTGGTGCGCCATCCTCACAACTGTTGTTATACTTGAGCTTATTGTTGCAGCCACTGTGTGAAACCATCTTGTGTGTCATCCTCTTTTTGGCTGACCCTGTCTTACCGAGCATAGTGTCCTTCTTCAGGAACTGATCCCTCCTAGTAACATGTCCAAAGTATATCAGATGAAGTTTTGCTATCTCATGTCTAAGGGGTAGTCTGGTTGTACTTTTTCATGAAAAATTTGTTCATGCTTTCTGCACTCCATGGTATACTCGGTATTCTTCTACTACACCATAATTGAAATGCATCAGTTCTTCTTAAGTATTTTTTTCATTGTCCCGGTTTTGGTAGGTATGACTATATTAATATTAGCTTAAGTAGACTTTGAAACAATGATTAGCACCAGGGATGAAGAAGGATATTGTGTAATAATAAAGGAATCAGTTCAACAAGAAAAGAGAAAAATCTAAACGTGTGTGACTAACAGAGAATACATGAATCCAATCAAATTAACTGCAAGAACAAATGGAAGTTTCACATTTACAATAGAAAATTTCAACATAATTATTACAGTAATTGAAAGACATTATACAAACTGTCAGGATAAATAAGACCTCAACAATGTTTTCAGTCAACCTGACCTGACTGACATTTCTATAACATGATAGAAACTTCAGAATGTACATTATTTTAAAGTGTACATGGAACATGCACCAATATAGTCCAATTCTGGGTTATAAAACAACTCTTAATACATATTGAGTATTGAATTTATAAGAGAATGTTTTCTGACCACAATGGAATAAACTAAAAATCATAACAAAACTGTATGAAATTTCCAAGGTACTGAAATGTTAAACAGCATGCTTCTAAATAATGCTCCATTGAGAGAAAAAATTACAAGGGGATTTAAAAATGTTTGAACCTAATGAAAATGAATACACAGATTACCCCGCTATCTGAAAGTAGAGTGTTTCTAAGTAACCTTTCATAAGCTGAAATAAAGTAGAGCAAAGAAACAATTGCCATTAGGAAAAATTTTTGAGTGTTCCTCAATCCAAAATCTAACCTACTACATTACACCAAATAACACATAAAAACTAATGTAACACATATAATAAAATCAGAAATGATATAATAAATATACAGCCATGGTGTAGTGTTTAGATGCTATGGCCATTAACCAGAAGGTCAGCAGTTCAAATCTCCCAGCTACTCCCTGGAAACCCTATGAGGCAGTTCTACTCTGTTTAAAGGGTAACTATGCATCACAATTGACTCCATGGCAGTGGGTTTAGTTAGGTTTTATATTAAGTAGAGATAATACATGTACAATGTGAGTTTACTTATCAAAATTGGGAAGATAGCAAGCACGCTAGAAGGCTGAAATTTTGGTTTGACGATGGTGGACCTTGTGGCCCAGCTGGTATTGATATACAGAACTGGGTTGAAGTCATGCAAAAGATGGGGGAGGTGTTGTAGATTGAGTTGTAGCTGCCAAAAAAATGTACACAGTAATTTGGCTGGGTTATGACTGTCAGTATTGTGTAGTTGTCCTCAATTCTGTGATTAACCTTTGTTGTAAATTCTGATCTATGTCTGTGGTTAATAGATAGGATTATGTTAAAACAGAATTAGGGTGGGACTGCGACACCCTTACTAAGGGAACTTCCCTGGAGCATGGCTTGCACCACCTTTCCTACGAGAGATGAAAGGAAAGGGAAGCAACCAGAGAGCTGGCGACCTATCATCAAGAAAGCAGCACCAGAAACATAGCATGTCCTTCAGACCTGATGCTTCTGTGCCAAGACGTTTCCAGAACAAAGAAAGAATGATACAACACAAGGACCTTTCTCCAGAGCTGACAAAGGGGAAAGCCTTTCCCTGGAGTGGATATCCTGAATTCGGACTTGTAGCCTACTGTGTATGAATAAATTTGGTTAAAGCCATTCACTAATGGTATTTCTGTTAAAGCAGTACCAGACAACTAAAGCTGGGGGGATTTATATTAATCATGCAACCTGAGGGATGAATGCTATGGTTAGAGAAATGTAGAAGGAATGACAAGTTGAGAAGGGGGTCTTGCAATGCTTTATAAGTTTGTAGCTCACTGGACACTTGATTGAATGTGGCTGGGCCATTCAGTAAGGGAGGACGATTTTTGAAAAGAAAAACTTGGTCAAGTTGCTACGTACAATGGAAGGCAGAGATGTTGATATAGACCCTCTATTGAGGACTTTGCCTGGTGAGGAGGTATGAGGACATATGTGGCTCACCTGCTTTTTGTCTTTTTTTCATAAAAGTGAAAATCTTCAGATTTCTTTCAGTTAGTGAAAATGGGTACTAATGTAGGTCTTTCCTAAAAGCAGAGTGACGTAAAACGAACTTTCAAAAAGAAGGGTATAGTTGTATAACATATCAAAATTTGAAGGACATAGGTAAAAGTGTATTTACCAGGAAATTTATACTGTCATGTTAGTATATTTAAAAAAAACAATAAGGGCTTCAAACCAATGATAATCTATGCAAATTATTAAATTATACAGAATGAGAGTAAATTAAAATCATGATACACAGAAAACAGAGAAGACTGCAATCAAGGAAATAAAATGTGAAATAGCAATAAAAAAATAGATCAAAAGTTGATTCTTTCAAAAATTCAATAAGGTATTAAATAAAATCTACCCACTTGAAACAGGACATCACTACGTATTTACAGACATTTGAAAAGATGATTCTGGAATAGCATGAGTGACTTTAGATTAATACATTTAATAACCTTAACAAGTGCACAAATTCCTTTAGAGACAAAAATTGCCAAAACACACTTCAGAAAAAAACAGAACACCTGAATTGTAGTGTTGTGTGCTATCCAGTCTATTCCAGTGCACAGAGACCCTATGTGACAGATAGCACTACCCCTAAAGAATTTCCTAGGCTGTAATCTTTATAGAAAGGAATACTGATAACTTATTGGGTAAGTGACTGGCTGCTTAACCAAAAAGTTGGAAGCTGAAAGACACCAGCTGCTAGTGAGAGAGATGGGGTAATCTGCTCTCTGTAAAAACTACCTTAGGGGGTAGTTTTGCTCTGTCCTATGGGAGTGCTTTGAGTCAGGATGGACTCTTCGGCAATGGGTTTTTTGTTTCTTAATCTTTCCTGAAGCAGATCAGGAAATGGTCTTGCTGGACCATTGGAATGTCTATCCTCAGGAAGTATTAGAGCATAGATGTCTGTTTTTTTAAACCACACAGTTTGTGTGCTACTTTGTTTTCACAGCTCCAGGAAACTAATATAGCCAAACATCAGCAGTTCAAATCTACCAGATGTTTCTTGGGCTCTGTGGAGCAGTTCTACTGTGTTCTATAGGGTCTGTATGAGTCAGATTTGACTCAGTGTCAGTAGGTTTAGTTTTTCTGGTTTTCATATTTAAGTTCATGAGGTATCTTGTTTTGTTCTGTTGTCTTTAATTTACTTATTTTATTATTTTAGTAATTCAGTAGTTATAAAACCAGATAGGAAATGCACTCTTCTCCTCTATTTTATGTAAGAATTTGTGTAGGATTGCTGTTAATTCTTTAAACGTTAGACAGTGTTTACAAGTGAAACCAAGCAGATCTGCTGTTTTCTTAAGTAGGAAAGTTTTGAGCTTCCCTTGGAGATCCTGGGTGAGTTTAAACTGCGAACCTTTTGGATAGCAGATGAGTGCTTAATGGTTGTGCTACCAGGGAGCCTTAATATATTATGTTGCGTGTCTTTCACATCTTTCTTCAGCTACCAGCCAAGCTTAATCCTTGTACCATCAGGGTTCTTAGAACAGAGCTGTCATCATTTTACTGTGGATGTCCTTAATGTTATCAAAATGTCTTCCTTTCAATATTTCCTTTACCTTCAAGCAAAGAAAAAAGTCACTGGGGGGCCAGATCAGGTGAGTAGGGAGGGTGTTCCAATACAGTTATTTATTTACTGGCTAAAAAGTCTCTCACAGACAATTATACAATTAAGTTTGCAAACTTGCCTCTGTGCAACCATGTACAATGGCCATATCAGAAAGAGTTCCAAGTTGCTTTGAAGGGTGGACTAGATGTTGATCTAGGTGCATAGATTCCCAAGTGGAGTGCTTTGAAGGTGACCATAGTATTATCCAGCAAGGAGGTATGCAGCAGGTAGAACAACTGGATTCACAGACTTAATTGTTGAACCTTGTATTCATTTCCAAAAGTGAAAATCCTGAATTAAAAAAATAATAATAATAACACAGTCTCTAACATCCTATGAATACAAGGGTGGTTTAACACTCTAAAAAACAATCAACGTAATTCACTTTAACAGAATTTAGACTTAAAAACACGTAATGTCAATAGATACAGAAAAGACATCAGATAAAAATTCACACTGATCCAAAATAAAAACTCTCATTCCAACACCACACACTTTTAATTACTATCTGGAATCAGGTAGTATAAGTCCTCCAAATTTTTTTGTTGTATGTTTTTCAAAATTGTATTGGTTACTCTAAATCCACCATGTTTCTATATACATTTTGGAATTACCAATGACCCTCAGAAAGTCTGCTGGACTTTTGGTTGGAATTACACTAAATCTGCAGATCACCGTGGAGACAATTGACTTTTTAACAATAGTGATTCTTTTGATTCATGGACATGATATATCACTTCATTTACTTAGGTCTTTAAATTTTCTCTTAGCAGCATCTTTAGTTTTTAATGAACAGGTCTTGACATATTTTGCTAGATTTATTCCTAAGTATTTTGCATATTTAGATGCTATTGTAAATGGCATTTTCAATAATTCTAGTTCTCAACTTTTTGTTGCTGTTATAGAGAAATGCAATCAATCTCTGTGTTTTGACCTTGTAAGTGCGCTTATTAGTTCTTGCAATTTTTTATAGATTCCCTATTTCCATGCACAATGTGTTTCATCCTTGAATGAAGAAAGTTTTACTTTTTTCTTTTCAATAGCTATTCCAGCTATTCATGAAGACATTAGAGTAATTTTACAAAGCTATGACATAAAAAGTTACATAAATTCAAGACACCATGTTAGTTCCACTAAACATAATTAAGATGCTTTCCAGACTAGCCAGCCAAGCCAAGTGCCATCGAGTTGGATCTGAATCATGGCGATCCTAGGGGCCAGGGTAGAACTGACCCTCAAGGCAGTTCAAATCCAGACTAAGGGCTTTCAAATATTTTCACTTTATTATAGCCTAAAATAAGAAATAAATGTTTACTTTGCAACACATCACATGTGTGCAAGCATGTGCATGCACACGTGCGCACACACACACACATACTACATAAATAAAGGCAAACATTTTATACAGTCTATCTCAAAAATCTGACTCGAAGGCACTTGGCTGGCTTGGCATCTCAAAAATGTGTGATACGCTATGATACTTTCTATTATGTTTTGTTGAATTAGTTCATATATCTTTCTACTGTTTTCAAAATTCAATGAAAATATCTGCTATGGGGTTACAACTTACTGTTTGAAAAGCAAAATATTGTAAAATATTTAAGTTTGTAAATTCTTTCAGAACTGACCCCACAGAGGAGGTGAGCCTTTGCAGTGAATATAAGTACTTCATAATTTATTCTTTCATTCACAGCCACTCAACAAATTTTATAGAACATTTTACTGTATTAGTTTCCTGGAGCCTTGAAAACAAAGTAACACACAAACTGGGTGGCTTAAAAAAACAGACATCTATGCTCTAATACTTCCTGAGGATAGACATCCCAAATCAATGTCCATCAAGACTATGCTTCATCTGAAAGCTTTATAAAGCTCCCTCCTTGTCTCTTCCAGTTTCTAGGGATTCCTAGCATTCTTTTACCTATTGAAGCATCATTCTAGTCTTTGCCTTGGTCTTCATAAACATCTTCTGTCTCTCTATATCCTTCTTATAAGGACACTAGAATTTAGGGCCTGCCTAAATCTGAAATCATTTCATCTTGAGGTCCTTAACTAATTACATTAGAAAAGACTCTATTTATTCCGAGGTTATGTGGAACATCAGTATGGGGGGGGGCACTATTTCATCCACTTCACTATTCAGTGTATTGGGTACATAGCAGTGACTCAAAGATGAACACGTTCTGCTTTTCTCAAGCTGAAAGAACTGAAGAGAAAATTCAAGCTTCAATTTGCAATAGTGAAAGATTCTATGTGGAAAATAGTAAATGACTTAGGAAGCATCAAAAGAAGAAGGAAGTAATACACAGAGTATTTGTACCAGAAAGAACTGATTGATGTTCAAGCTTTTCAAGAGGGAGCACATATTCAGAAACTGATGGTACTGAAGGAAGAAGTCAAAGTTGCAACTGCACTGGAGACACAGGTGAAAATCAAGGCTTCAGGAATTGATGGAATATCAATTAAGATGTTTCAAGAAATGAATGCAGTGCTGGAAGTGCTCACTCATCCATTCCAAGAAATTTGGAGGACAGCTACCTGGCCAACTGATTGGAAGAAATCCACGTTTATGCCTATTCCCAAGAAAGGTGATCTAACAGAATGTGAAAATTATTATCAATATGACATGCAAATAAAATTTTGCTGAAGATCATTCAAAAGTGACTGCAGCAGTTTATTGACAGGAGACTGCCAGAAATTCAAGCCATATTCAGAAGAGTGTGTAGAACCAGGGATATCATTGTTGATGTCAGGTGAATCTTGGCTGAAAGCAGAGAATACCAGAAAGATGTTTACCTGTGTTTCATTAGCTATGCAAAGGCATTTGACTGTGTGGATCATAACAAATTATGGACAACGTTGTAGAGAATGAGGATTGCAGAACACTTAATTATGCTCATGAGGAATCTGCACATGGATTCAGAGGCAGTCATTTGAACAGAACAAGGGGACATTGCATGGGTTAAATTTAGGAAAAGTGTGCATCAGTGTTGTATCCTTTCATCACACCTTCTAAATCCGTATGCTGAGCAAATAATCTGAGAAACCGGACTAGATTAAGAAGAATGAGGTATCAGGATTGGAGACTCATTAACAACCAGTGTGGTACAGATGATGCAACCTTACGTGCTGAAAGTGAAGATGATTTGAAGCACTTATTTATTGATGAAAAGCCAAGATCACAGCCTTCAGTATAGGTCACATCTCAACATTAAGAAAATAGAAATCCTCACAACTGGATCACTAAACATTGTGATAAATGGCCTAAGGACTGAGGTTCTCAGGGATTTTGTTTCACTTATTTCCACAACCAATGTCCATGGAAGCAGCAGTCAAGAAATCAAAAGAAACAGTGCAGTGGGAAAATCTTCTGCAAAAGACCTCTTTAAAGTGTTGAAAAGTAAAGATGTCACCTTGAAGACTAAGGTGTGCCTGACTCAAGCCATGATATTTTCAACTGCATCATATGCTTGAGAAAGCTGAACAATGAATAAGGAAGACAGAAGAAGAACTGATGCCTTTGAATTGTGGTGTCAAAGAACATTGAGCATACCATGGACTACTGAAAGAACAAACAGATCGGTTCTGGGAAAAGTACAATCAAAGTACTCCATGGAAGCAAGGATGGTAAGACCGTCTTACATACTTTGGCTATATTGTCATGTGGGATCAGTTCCTAGAGAAGGACATCATGCTTGGTAAAGTAGAGGGTCAGCAAAACAAAAAGGAAGATCCTGAAGGAGAAGGATTGATACAGTAGCTCTAACAACGGGCTTAAACATAAAACCAGTTGTGGACATGGCACAGGATCGAGCACTGTTTTGTTCTGTTGTTCATAGGGTCACTATGAACTGGAACCAACTGGATGGCACTTAGCAATGACAACAATAAAAGATGGAAAGCAGTGTCCATATTCTCTTAAGGTCTCAAGAAAATGGAACAATGTAGTCTGCTACCAAGATGCCAGTTCAAAGAAAATAAAATTTACTCAAAATATGAAAGGAAAATAGAAAGCCAGTAGATAAAAATTGCTAGTTTTTTTGATATTCTGTTACAAGATGGTGGAGTAAACAGACGTCGCCTCATCTCCCACTGAGAACTAAGGCCTGGATGATATTTTTTTATGGAGCATTTAATACCTGAGAAACCTTAGGACCTAACATATTTGACTGGGGAACAGTATTGGACTAATCTTCTGCTCTCAAAAACAATCCAGCTACCGTTTGACATCTGCTGTTGTAAAAGAACTGCAGTTCTGCAAATGGCCAGTAACGGTAACATACTTTCATTATAAGCAGGCAGGTGAAGTGTGCTGTTCCCCACTGCCTGTTCAGGCCATCCTGTTGGACAGCTTCCAGCTCCCAATTCAGCACCTGGACAGCTCCCTGCATAGAAGGGCAGTTTAGTTTTACTTTTAAGGCTTACTTTTTTAAGGCTGAGAGGCTTGTATTTTCCCTCTGGAAATCTCTCTATTGAAAAACCTCTTTTCTGTCACTTACATTATAAGATTGGCTGACAGCCCCCAGTTTCTCCATAAATAGAGTAGCCTCTTTGCTACTCAATAAGCAAAGTCTTCCACCCTTGAGAGTCCACCTGGGGCAAATTACTAGAGTGTTAGAGTCAGCTGGTGATCAACAGTTCTCTTAGATCCATTATCAGAGAAATCAAACAGCATCTAGATGGCACACAGGCAACAGACCATAATTAATCATTTAAAGAAAGTTTTAAAATGCTCCAGAAAATTCCCTAAATAAAGACAAAAAATTCAAAAACTTTCCCAGAAGAAGAAGCTTTCTGAATCTAACAGAGGTTGAATACAAAAAAGTTATATATAAAACCCTCCTAGAGATTAAACAACATGCAATAGAACAAAATGAAAAATTTGGTAAACTATTTGATATGCTAGAACATCAACAATCTGAAATACATCAGATTAATAACAAAGTTACAGAATTGGATAATTCTATCCAAAGCCAAAAGAGTAGGATTGAACAGATGGACGTTAGAATCAGTGACCTAGAAGACAAAGTAACTAACACCAACATTTATGAGGTAAAATCAGAGAAAAGAAATAAGAAAAATGAAGAAATATTAAGAAATATATGGGACTCCACGAAGAGGAATAATTTACATTTAATTGGAGTTCCTGAACAAGGGAGGATTAATGACAACATAGAGAGTATTGCTGTAGAGATGCTGACAGAAAATTTTCCTGAGATTATGAACAAAGAGAACATAGATATCCAAGATGTTTATCGAACACCACAAAAGTTAGATAGAAAAAGAAGAACACCAAGGCATATTATAATTAAGCTTAATAAGCTAAAACACAAAGAGATGCTTCTAAAGACAGCAAGGCTCAAATCAAAACTAACATTCCAGGAGAAATCCTGTAGACTTTCATCTGCCTTTTCTGCTGAAACAATGCTGGCCAGAAAACAATGGGCAGACACATTCAAAGTCCTGAATGAGAAAAACTTCCATCCCAGAATAACATATCCTGCAAAACTGTTTATCAAATATAGTGGTGAAATTAAGACTTTTGAAAATAAAGAGAAATTTAAAGACTTCATAAAAACTAAACCCAAATTACATGAAATATTGAAAGAAGCTCTTCCCTAAATATATGTTTTAGGTGATAATTTAAGTCACTTCATCCAAATTTCTAACCAGTTAAGGAAGGCACAAAACTTCACCAAACCAAGCCAAAAGCTACAATATTATAATAAGGGAATCCACAATCATATCATGACAACTATAATATCATCACATTAAAAGAGGGACACACTACAATAGTTACAGTTGTTTTTGATGCAGCAACAGTTTCTAACTTCTAAAATAGTTAAAATTGATTTCAATAATTATATGTTAAGGGGGATTATATATGTAGCCATAGAACAGATCAACAATATATCATTTGAAATTAAAAATCACAATACAGGAGTCTCAATAAATATAAAATCAAAACTCATACCATCCATAAAGAAGAATGTCCCAGAACAGATTAATAAGAACAACAGATAAAACATCAACATGAAAATAAACATATTACAATGACATCACTAAACATATACCTATCAATAATTACATTGAATGTAAATGGACTGAACGCTCCAGTAAAGAGACAGCAAATGATATCGTGGATCAAAAGACATGACCCATCTATATGTTGCTTGCAAGAAACACATCTTGGATTTAAAGATAAGAACAAGTTGAGAATTAAAGGTTGGAATGATATATATCAAGCTAATAATACACAAGAAAGAGCAGGTGTGGCAATATTAATCTCAGATAAAATAGATTTTAATGTAAAATCCACTATTGTGGGCAAGGATGGTCACTGTTTATTGCTGAAAGGTTCAATACTCAAGCAAGACTTAACAGTATTAAATATTTATGCACCCAATATCGAAGCACCTAAATACATTGAACAAATACTGACAACATTGAAAAATGGGATCGATCATTCCACAGTAGCAGTTGGGGACTTTAACACTCCCCTTTCAGTTAAGGACAGATCATCCAGAAAAATGCTCAATAAAGATACAGAAGATCTTATTAAAACAATCAACCAACTTGACCTTATCAACATATACAGATCTTTTCAACCATCAACAGATAAATACACCTTCTTCTCCAATGCACATGGAACATTCTCCAGAATAGACCGTATGTTACGTCATAAAACAATTCTCCATAAAGTCCAAAACACTGATTTATTGCAAAGTACCTTTTTGGACCACAGAGCTATAAAAGTTGAAATCAATAACAGAAAATTCATAGTAAAAATTCCAACTTGTGGAAACTGAAGAACACTTTACTCATAAAGCTTTGAGTTATAAAAGAAATTAAAGACACATTAAAGAAATTTATGGATTCAAATGAGAATGAAAACACATCCCACCAGAATTTATGGGATACAGCAAAAGCACTGCTCAGAGGTGAGTTTATCTCTATGAATGCACACTTACGGAAAGAAGAAAGAACACAAATTAAAGAATTAACCTCACAGCTTGAACAAGTAGAAAGAGAGCAACAAAGAAACCCCTCAGGCACCAGAAGAAAACAGATTATAAATATTAGAGCAGAACTAAATAAATTAGAGACTAGAAAAACAATTGAAAAAATTAACAAAACCAAAAGCTGATTCTTCGAAAAGATGAACAAAATTGATAAGCCATTGGCTAAACTTACAAAAGAAAAACAACAAAAGATACAAATAACCCAATTAAGAAATGAGTTGGGAGATGTTACAACAGACCCATCTGAAATAAAATATATCATAACAGAATACTATGAAAAGCTATACTCTGACAAGTTTGAAAACCTGGGGGAAATGGACAAATTTCTATATTCATATGACTCACCAAGACTATCACAAGGAGAAATAGATCAACTTAATGAATCTATCACAAAGGAAGAGATTGAGGAAATCATCAAAAACCTACCAACCAAAAAATGTCCTGGCCCAGACGGCTTCACCGGAGAATTATACCAAACTTTTAGAGAAGAATTAACTCCAATACTAATGAGGCTATTTCACATCATAGAAAGAGATGAAATATTTCCAAATTCCTTCTATGAAGCCAGCATAACCCTGATACCAAAACTGGGGAAAGATCCCACAAAAAAAGAAAATTACAGACGAATATCATTCATGAATCTAGATGCAAAAATCTTCAACAAAATTGTAGCCAATAGAATTTAACAGCATATAAAAAAATAATTCATCATGCTCAAGTTGGTGTCATTCCAGAGATGGAAGGTTGGTTCAACATCAGAAAAACAATTAATGTAATCAACCACATTAATAACACAAAAGATAAAAATCACCTGATTTTGTCAATTGATGCAGAAAAGGCATTTGACAAAGTTCAACATCCATTCATGCTTAAAACTCTCAGAAAAACAGGAATAAAAGGGAAATTCCTCAATATAATCAATAGCATCTATGCAAAGTCAACTGCTTTCTTCATCCTGAATGGTGAAAGACTGAAAGAATTCCCTTTGAGAACAGGAACTAGACAAGGATGCCTGCTCTTACCACTTCTATTCAACATTGTCCTAGAAGTTCTAGCCAGAGCAATTAGACAACGAAATAAAAGGCATCTGTAGTGGCACTGAAGAAGTAAAGATTTCCCTCTTTACAGATGATATGATTGTTTATACAGAGAATCCAAAGAAATCCGTAAGTAAACTACTAGAGCTAATAGAATAATTCGGCAAAGTATTGGGATACAAGATAAACATAACTAAATCAATAATATTTCTTTATACCAACAATGAAATTATTAATGAAGAAATCATCAAATCAATTCCATTTACTATAGCCCCCAAGAAGATAAAATACCTAGGAATAAATCTAACTAGAGAAATAAGAGATCTTTACAGAGAAAACTACAAGACCTTGCTACAAGAAACTAGGAGAGACTTACATAAGTGGAGTAATCTGTCCTGCTCATGGATAGGAAGACTCAATATTGTGAAAATGTCTATTTTGTCCAAAGCACTCTACTTGTATAATGCAATCCCGATACAAATTCCAGCAAAATTTTTTAATGAGATGGAGAAACAAATTATCAGCTTTATTTGGCAAGGGAAGAAACCCTGAATAAGTAAAGCATTATTGAAAAAGAAAAACATACTAGGAGGCCTTTTACTACCTGACTTTAAAACCTGTTACACTGCCACAGTAGTCAAAACAGCCTGGTATTGATACAAAAGGAGACATATAGATCAATAGAACAGGATAGAGACCCCAGAGATGCCACCATCCTCTTATGAACACTGATATTTGACAAAGGTCCTAAGACTTTGAACTGGGGTAAGAACAGTCTCTTTAACAAATGGTGCTGGCATAATTGGATATCCACCTGCAAGAAATTGAAACAAGACCCATATCTCACAATTTATACAAAAATCAACTCAAATTGGATAAAAGACCTGAATCTAAAAGCTAAAACGATAAAACTCATCCAAGATAAGATAGGGTCAACAATGGGTGCTTTAATATGCAATATAGACAGACTTCAAAATCTGACAAACAAAACACATTCATCAGAAAATAGATAAATGGGAATTAATAACAATCAAACACTTCTGCTCATCCAAAGATTTCATCAAAATAATTAAAAGACCATCTACAGAATGGGAAAAAATATTTGACAACTCTATGTCAGACCAACACCTAATCTACATAATCTATAAGGTTCTACAAAATATTAATAAGAAAGAGACAAATCATCCAATGAAGTGATGGACAAAGGAGATGGACAGACACTTCTCTAAAGAGGAGATCCAGGCAGTCAAAAAACACATGCAGACATGTTCACCATCATTAATTAAAGAAATTCAAATCAAACAACAATGAGATACCACCTCACCCCAACAAGATTGGCCATGATCCAAAAAAAGCAAAACAATAAATGTTGGAGAGGCTGTGGAGAGATTGGAACTCTCCTTCACTGTTGGTGGGATTGCAGAATGGTGCAACCTCTGTGGAAAGCAATTTGACGTTACCTTAAAATAATGCATATAGATATACCATTTGACCCAATTATTCCTCCGCTCGGAATATATCCTACAAAATCAAGGCCATTCACACCAACTGCTACATGCACACGAATGTTCATTGCAGCACAGTCCACGATAGCGAAAAGTTGGAATCAACCCAGATGCCCAACAACAGAAGAATGGATAGGTAAACTTTGGTATATATACTCCATGGAGTACTATACACCGATAAAGAACAACGATGATAGCAGGAAAGAGCTCTCAATTTGGTCTCAACTGGAGGACATTATGTTGAGTGAAACTAGTCAGCGTCAAAAGGACAATTATTATATGAGACCCCTACGATAAAAACTTAAAAGCATACTCATGCATAATAGAAAAGACTCTTTGACAGCTAAAAGGATGGGGAAGGTGGGAGGGCAGGAAGGCAATGGGCGAGGGTTTAGATTAGATAATTGCTGGAAATTTGGCAGGGTGAAATTGGTGACAATTCACATTAGTAAGAAGATCAATATTAATGGGACTTCGACACAACTTGTGTGCTCCTCCTCTCTTAACCCAATATTGTAAGCACAAAATATGTACACTTTAATTTTTTTATTTAATAAAAAAAAACAAAATATGAATAAGAAAAAAAAAATCATCCAATTAAGCCATGGGCAGAGGAGATAGACAGACACTTCTCTAAACAGGAGACTCAGGCAGCCAAAAAACACATGTTGACATGTTCACGATCATTAATTATTAAAGAAATTCAAATCAAAACGACAATGAGATACGATCTCACCCCAACAAGGTTGACTGTGATCCAAAAAATTCAAAACAAGAAATACTGGGGAGGCTGTGGGGAGATTGGAACTCTCCTACACTGTTGGTGGGATTGCACAATGGTGCTACCTCTTTGGAAAGCAAATTGACATTACCTTAAAATAATGAATATAGATATACCATTTGACCCAGTAATTCCTCTGCTCGGAATATATCCTACAAAATCAAGGCCATTCACACCAACTGCTACATGCACATGAGTGTTCATTGCAGCACAGTCCACGATGGTAAAAATTTGAATCAACCCAGATGTCCAACAACAGAAGAATGGATAGGTAATCTTTGGTATATATGCTCCATGGAGTACTATACACTGCTAAGGAACAACGATGTTAGCAGGAAACATCTCTCAGTTTGGTCTCAACTGGAGGACATTATGTTGAGTTGGGTGAAATTGGTGACAATATACATTAGTAAGAAGATCAATATTAATGGGATTTCAACACAACTTGTATACTCCTTCTCTCTTAACCTAGTATTGTAAGCACAGAGTATGTACACTTTCATTTTTTATTTAATAATAAAAAATAAAAAAACTAAAAACAGCCTGAGAATAACTGTTGTGAATAAGATATTCACATTACAGTTATCTACAAACACAAAAAGAAGCATATCTTGTACATTTAATTTGTATTTCTTTCTTTTTGTTCTTTTTTTTGTAGACATTTTGATAATTTGCTTTAATTTGAAAATAAATGTTGCTGTTGCTTTTGCTGTTAAAAAAAGAAAGAAAGAAAAGAAATTGCTAGTTTTTTGAACTTAGAAGCCAAAGTCTGTATGTTGTTGAATGAAGATAGCAAGAATGTCATGGACACTCAAAACTGAATTTGAAGTGCATTTGAATGAAAGATAAATGTGGAAGAGCAAGAGCACAGGCTGTCTGCAGCTGGCTTTGGCATGTATGACTTGGATTCAATGCAAAGGGAACATTTTTTTCCAGAGACTGAGCCACTGACATACAAGACCAAGCCTTCCTAACTAGAAGCTTGATTTCCCAAAGGAAATTATGTTTGCAATTCATAAATCATTCAATTCATTCTCAAAATTCTGTGCACATCAGCTTTACCTTTTTAAAAGAAGTCTCACCCTACACCTAAACATCTGAATTGGAATGTCTTGAGAGTAGGAATTAGCTGTATACACTTTGAAAAGTTCCACAGATGACCCAGAAAACTGTAACTTCAGTAAAATAAGGTTAACAATGAAGACAAATGCTTATTACAGCAATTGCAGTTGCCTTCAGATTCTGTGTCAGTGTAACAAACTGAACAGACATATAAGAAAGAAATGTATACACTTAGGAAGGTTAATTCAAGTAGCACTGGTTATTCTAGAAGCTCAAAGCATATACATTATCTAAAAAGAGATCATAATGTTCACCTTTGGTTGTTCTCAGTTTCTAGGTCATATTAGTGATTTAGCTTTGCAGTTTTCTATAGGATGAGTTACAATTTATGCATATTCAAATTTATTTTTTCCCATTTAGTGAAATATTTAAGCTTCAGAAGTGTGATCAGCATGCCTTCTGCATCTAATTAATAGTTTATGAGAGATCATTAAGGTCTCCTGGTCAAGGATGAAGTACAATTTCTTGTAACCTCCAGATCCTCTGTCTTTCAGGAGAAGGAGGTCTCTTAATGATTCCTAGTTGTTCATACCTTATTATATTAATACATACAAAATTTTTCAGGTACTAATGATATAATCTTTGAGAATTGCATTATAATCACATGAATAAGAATTCCAAAAGGAAAGTTAAAAAAGTACTTTAAAAAGATACCTTGTAAGATTGCCACCCTTCTTTCTACTTGTAATGCTGTCTTCCTCAGTTTTATCTTAAATCCTTAAGGAATTGCGTAACAAAACTGCACATAGGAAATATTTTTGTCATGGACAAATACAGAATTAGATGCCAAATTCTTCCAAAGTCAATGCTTGTTGATGTTTTCTGCCTGACTGGCAAAAGAACCTTTTGCACAAATGCTGAGAGATTTGTTGGCTTCATTGTGCACTATAATTCACCCTGTTATAGAGGAAAACAGCTGCTTTGTGATCATGGTCTGGACATTTGCCATATTAGCATACTGAGTTAAAATCCCAACTTGCCTCTCAGCACTGTAGTTCGGTCTCTAGGCTTTTGGCTAATGAAAGTAAGAGGGAATCTTTGGACTTCTTTTTTTAATTCATTGACTTTGGTTCCACTCTCTGACTTATAACTTGCTTTCTTATTTATCAATGGCCAAATTTGTAGGAATAGATAGCAAGCAAAACCTTTCTTGAAATTTAATATCTCCCAATCACAATAGTCAAAGATACCCGCAGCCACAGTAACTAAATCCTCTGGATGGCAGTCTGTGGTGGCATACCACTTCATGGGTTCACGAAGGAAGCTTACTTCCAAATTATGTACATAGTGCAGAGACTAGCATAAAGTAAAATCAAAAACAATATTTAATACTATATGTGTCATAGGTGAATTCAAGTTAATTCATACTCACAGTGACTCTATGAATAACAGAGTGAAACTCTGCCAGATTTGGGGACATCCTCATGATCCTTGTTATTCTTGAACTCATTATTGTACCCACAGTGGTAAGTGCCAAGTTTTTACTCATGTCATTGTAATAATTTACCTTGCCTTCTCCAGCCCCACTTTTGATCTCTGTTCGGCTTTTACTTCATCTTTTCTTTTCATTCACATTAGCTATTTGATATGCAGGAGTAAGTCTCTGAGTCTCTTCTGACATCCATTACGGTCTTTTCTTTCTTTCATGTCTCCTTAATGATCTTTTGTTTTCTTCATACATGATGTCTTTGATGTCATTCCACAACTCTTCTGGTCTCTGGTCATCAGCGCTCACTGCATAAAAGCTTTCCCTGAGATTGTCTCTAAATTCAGATGTAGCATCCTCAAAGTCGTACTTTAGCTCTCATGAAGTTTTAATTTTCTTCTGTTTCAACTTGAACTTTCTGAGTACAGTTGATAATCTTTTTCACGATCGGCCCTTGGCTTTGGTCTTACTGCTGTTACTGAGCTTTTCCACAGCATCTTTCCACAGATGTTGTCAATTTGATTGCTGTGTGTTCTATTCAGCACGCTCCAAAAGTATGACTGCCATTTTTGTTGTTGAAAAAGGTGATGAAGGAGTCATTGTTCCTGCAAAATTCTGTGATGTGATCTCTCACATTGTTTCTTTTACCAAAGCCATATTTTCCAAATTCAGATCCTTCTTTATTTCTAATTTTCTCATTCCAGTCACTAGTAACTATCTATGCATCCTGATTGTCTGATCAATTTCAGACTACATAAGTTGGTAAAAGCCCTCATTTTCTTGATCTTTGGCCTTAGTGGTTGGTGCATAAGTTTGAATAATAGTCATATTAACTGATCTTCCTCCTAGGCAGATGGATATAATCGTATCACTGACGGCATTGTATTTTAGAATAGATCTTGAAATGGTGTTTGTGATAGTGAATGCAATGCCATTCCTCCTCAAATTGTCATTCCTGGCATAGTAGACTCTATATGATTGTCTGATTCCAGATGGCCAATACCAGTGCATTTCAGCTCCCTAATGCCTAGGATATTTATGTTTATGCTTTCCATTTTATTCTGGATAACTTTCAGTTCTCCTTACTTCATGCTTCTTACATTGCATATTCTGGTTATTAATGGATGTCTATGACTGGTTCTTCTCATTTTGAGTCATGCTACATTAGCAAATGAAGGTCTGAAAAGCTTGACTCCATCCACGTCATTAAGATCTACTCTACTTTGAGGAGTCAGTTCTTTCCTCGTCATATTTTGAGAGCCTTCCAACATGACAGGCTCATCTTCTGGCACTATATCAGATAATATTCCACTGCTATTCATAAGTAGACTACCAGCTCCTGCTTTCTGGTCTGCATTCTTCTGGAAACAGAGCTGACAGCCATCTGTCATTGGTGACCCAGTGGCACAGCTTCCAGCATCATAGCAACGTGTAAACGCCCACGGCAGGAAAGACTTACAAACTTGAATGGGACACTTACTACCAGCTATCATATATTTGTAATGTTCCAAAATGCAGATTGTTACCAAACAAACATCATTTAGAATTCCCTTAATTGACTTTAAAGTGTAAACTCTCATAAAAATAAAACTGCTTTTTAAAACTCTAACCTTTAACTCTGAGTACACAATACACTCAGGAATTTTGTATAATTATTCTTCAGAATAAGATAAGCACATATTCTGAAAGAAACGATTCATGAGAAATGCTCCTTTTGATATTCAGACTACAAGTCATATTATCTTAATAATAGCAAGTGGATTTAACAAGCGAAATAACTCAGTGAGTTACACTGGGAAAAATAAACTATTTGCTTTGGGAGAGATGTATCAATTTCCAGATTCTATTGGACACCGTTAGCCACGAAGTTATGATATTTTACTAGTATAATAGTTACTCCATGGAACAATCCACTGATAACTCACTAAGGATCATTAAGCTTCATTTAAGACAGTTAATGACTTATCAAAGGGGCAAAATGTTTATTCCATCTCCGGATAGACTCATGGGACATGCAGATTCTCCAATCAGTCATCTAGATGAGAAAGACATGTGTATGTATTTTGTGCATTATATTTAAAAGGCAAAATTTGCACTTTGCTCTAGTTTCTTCGGTAACCAAAGCCTGAATTTGTTCATTAAACAACAACAACAACAACAAAACTGCCAACAAGTTGATTCCAACTAGTAATGGACAGAGTAGAACTGCCACCAAAGCGTTTCCAAGGAGAGGCTGGTGGATTTGAACAGTTGAGCTTTTGGTTAGCAGCCAAGCTCTTAATCACTGTGTCATCAGTGCTCTAAATTTCTTTACAGAGAATAATAACCAAGATTTTATCAGCAATTCATGAAAGCATTAAGAATATTTTGTAAATTTTGAGACAATGAAAGGTTTTTGCAAACTGTATGATAATTTTCAGATGTGGACACAGAAATAGCCCACAGAGTCTTGTCATTTTTGATATGATGTTTTCCTCAGATGATTGAGGTAGAAGTCATAAAATGAAATTTTCTTAAAGAAAAATTGCTACAAAATCCTTACTCAGTTTCTAAAAGGTAATAGCCGGTCACTGAAGATTGCCAGGCCACTGACAACTAACCTGGCATCAGAAGTGCCTTCCAGAGATACTACAGAGTTCTAGAGACAAAAATATTTCCTTCTGTATATGTAAAACACACAATTCCAGACATATGTTCTAAATCTCATTTTCAGCACTTGGAGAAAAGAATTATCAAGGAAGAAATAGGCAAACATCTCAAATAATGCCACTGATACCTTTAGATGGTATGGGCAAAAGATGAGAAATAGTTCACTACTTGTTAATTATTAAACAATTTTCAAAAAAATTACTTCATTCACATTTGTTTAGCAATGCAGGACTTTCTTTGAGAAACTGCAACATAAAATTGTAATAAATATGAAAAGAATAGATTTCATGAAACTTTTTATGAAATATATCTATAAGTAACATATTTCAAAATATTTTGTCAGTGATGTCAGTAGGAATAGCTCTATGAATTATATTGTATAAGGTTTTATTTTTGTTTGTTATTTTATTTAATATGCTTTGTCCTCCAAAATTCTCTAGCTTTGTTAAAAAGTTCTTTTGTGCTTTGTACTTGAAAACACATCATTCTAAAAGAGAACTTGAAAATGCATTTATGGCTGACATAAATTATCTTCTGCTAATGCAAAAATAAAAATGCTTGCAGTTTTTTAGCTCCCAACATAATCCAGTGTTTGAGAAATGTGTTTGCTATGTACAATACTATTCACAACTAAATTATCCCAAAGTGCCCTGTAAAGTCATTAGTTAGACACTGGCATGAGAGTATGTAGGCAAATACAGAAGCCATTAAGACACTGAGCAATAGCTCACATACTGCTTTGGACATTCCAACTTATTGTCCTGAAAGTGAAGATATTAGTTTAATTATAGAGTAATTTAATAGAATTGTTGGAATTCCCTGGACCCAGTGAGTTTACAGATCATCACAAACGATAAGCTAAATCCATGTGTGTGTGGGAGGACATACATAAGTGTATATGTATATGTATAAATATATATATACACATACATATATAAAAAAACAAAAACCAAACCCAGTGCTGTCATGTATGTATGTACATACATTCACATATATATATTTTCAGCAGAATAATTGGTGACTCTATGTGTGCACTTCAACAGATGGAACACACAGGAGCCAAACCAACTACATCTGTGGCGGGAGACACTGGTAAAACAAAATATCATCAGTCACAAAAACGACCAGAGGTTGGCTGCAGAATATATACCATCAATTGCTCTTAAGTAAGTTCAAATTGAAGCTGGGGGGGAAAAAAGAACACACACACACACACACACAGTCTATGAGAGCCAAAATACAACCTTTATTATATTCTGTCTAGATTTACAGATCATATAAAAAATAAATTTGATGTATTGGACACTAAAGAGCAAAGATGTGAAGAGCTGAGGAATGAAGAATACAAAAAGCCATCAAAAAGATAGTAAAGAAGGAAAAAAAAAAACAAAGTGGAAGCAAACGTGACTCTGAAATTTGCTCTTGAACATAAAATAACTAAAGCAAATAGAAGAAATGATGAAGTAAAAAAGCTGAACAAAATATTTCAAAGGGAAATTTCAGAAGACTAAGTAAAATATTATAATGAAGTGTTCATAGACCTAGAGTTAGAAAACCAAAAGAGAAGAACGAATTTGTCATTTTTCAAGTGAAGAAAGCTGAAGGAAAAATTCACGTCTCCAGTTTCATTATTGAAGAATTCTACAGAGAAAATCTATAATGAGGCAGGAAGCATCCAAAGATGAAAGAAATACATGGAGTTACTGTACCAAAGAAAGAATAGGTCATTGTTCAACCATTCCAGGAGGTAGCATATGATCCAGAACTGATGGTACTAAAGGAAGAAGTCCAAGCTTCGCTGAAGACATTAGCAAAAACCAAAGCTCCAGGACTGTGAGAACAACAGCTTAGAAGCTTCAACAGACAGACACAGTGCTCATAGTACTTATGCCAACAAATGTGTAAGATAGCTATCTGGCCAACAGAATGTGAGAGATCCATATTTGAGGCCATTTCAAATAAAGATTATCCAACACAATACGAAAATATTTGAGCAATGTAATTAATATCACATGCAAGTAAAATTTTGCTAAAGAGCAATCAATAGCAGTTGCAGCAATACATAAACAAGGAACAGTCAGAAACTCAAGCTGGATTCAGAGAGTTATACAAATGATGAGAGTCATCATTGCTGATGTCAGATGGATCTTGACTGAAAGCAGACAATACCAGAGAGATATTTCCCTGTGCTTCATTGACTATGAAAAGCCTTCAGAGATGTGTATTATAACAAGTTATAGATAACATGGGGAAGAATGGGGATTCCAGAACACTTAGTTATGCTTAAGAGGAACCTGTACGTAGACTGTGGCAGTCATTTAAAAAGAGTAAGGAGATACAACATTCTCTAAAGTCATGAAACGTGTGTGTTAGAGCTGTATCCTTTCATCATACATGTTCAGTCTCTATGCTGAGCAAATAATACAAGAATCTGGCCTTTAGGAAAAAGAATGGGCATCAAGATTAGGGGAAGACTCATTAACAACCTGTATTACGCAGATGGAACATCCTTGCCTGCTGAAAGTGATGAAGACCTGAAGCACCTACTGATGACAGTCAAAGACCAAAGGCTTCAGTGGGGATTATACTTCAACATGAGACAATAAAAATCCTCATAACTGCACCAATAAGCAATATCAGGATAAACAGAGAAAAGCCTGATGTTATCAAGGATTTTGTTTTGTATGGATCCACAATCAATGCCCATGGAAACAGCAGTGAAGAAATCAAAGGACACTTTTGATTGGGCAAATTTCTTGCAAAAGACCTCTTTGAAGTATTAAAAAGGAAAAGCATCACTTTGAACACTAAAGTGAACCTTACCAAAGCCATAGTATTTTCAGTAGCCTCATATGCAAGCAAAAACTGAACAGTATGTAAGAAAGAATGAAGAAAAATTGATAGTTGGAATTATGGTGTTGGTGAAAATTATTGGGTATACCTTTGCCTGCCAGAAGAACAAACAAATCTGTCTTGGAAAAAGTACAGCCAGAAAGTTCATTAGAGTTAAGGATGGACAGAGTTTGTCTCATCTACTTTGGACATGTTATCAGAAGGGACCAGTTGGTGGAGGATGACATCTTGCTTGGTAAAGTAAAGGCGCAGCAAAAAAGAAGACACTTAACAAGATAGACTGACACACAGTACCTGCAACAATGCCCCCAAGTGTAACGGTTATGTGGATGGCTCGGAACAGGGCAGTGGTTCATTCTGTTGTCCATAGGGCTACTATTAGTTGCAACTGACTAGATGGCAATTAACAAAAAAACTATATATGTTTATAATATATAAATATTATAAATATATATGTGTGTACATATGCACACATATATATTTGTATATGTGTGTATGCATGCATGAGTGTGTATGTGTACAAGGACTGACAATTAAATTCAAGAGCTCATCCTGGAAAAAGTGCTACAAATCTCGTTGCTGAACACCATTGCAGTCTCTTTCAAAGTACTCCCCTTGGGAAGCTACGCACCAACACCAGCACCTAGTCCACCCTTCAAAGCAATTTTGGAATCCTTTTTCTGGAATGGCCATCAGAGTTGTCATCATATTACCCTGAATGTCATCAAAATGCCTTCCTTTCAATGTTTTCTTTGTCTTCGGGTAAAGAAAAAAGTCACTGGGGCCAGGTTAGGCCAGCAGGAAGGGTGGTTATTGGTTTACTGGCTAAAAACTCCCTCACAGACAACTGCACAATTAAGTTCACGAACTTGCCACCTCACCGTCATGTAGCACTGTACAAACAATAACCATGGCATTTCAGTGTCTAACAGCTGTGTTCACGTTGACATGTGGCAGTATCTTGCTGAATGGTGTTCATTATTGTTGTTGCGTGTTTTTGTGTGCCATCTCTAGAATGTCGGAGCTTGAATTACGGCAATGAACATTGAATTTCTTGTCAAGCTTAGCAAAAGTGAAAGTGAAATCAGGGACATGGTATTCCAAGTGTATGGAGGTAATGCCATGAAGAAAAGAGCAGTGTACAAATTGATTAGATGTTTGTCTGAGGGGTAAAAAGGAGTCACCGATGAAGAGTTGTCAGGGCAGCCAGTAAGGAGCAGAACCAACAAAAGCACTGCAAAGATTCATGTCATCAGTTGACTGTGGGAAGCACGGCAGACCAAGTAAACATTGATAGAGAAACAGGAAAATCTTAACTGAAAATCTTGGCATGAGAAAGGTGTGTACAAAAACGGTCCCAAAGGAGCTCACCGATGAACAACAGCAAAGGAGACTTGAAGTTTGCCAAGACCTTTTGGAGAAGCAAGACAATGTTTTGGGCCATGTTATCACTGGTAATGAAACCTAGGTGTACCAATAGGACCCTGAAACAAAGTGTCGAAGTGCATAATGGAAGTCAGCCAGTTGTCCGCAACCAAAAAGTTCTGTCAGTCCAAATCAAGAGTCAAAATAATGTTGCTCACCTTTTTCAATATCAGAGGGATTCTTCATTATGAATTTTGACCGACTAGACAAACAGTTAACCAAGTTACTACTTGGAAGTGCTCAAAAGGCTTCATGAAAAAGTTAGACGAAAACCAGTGGAGCTTTTCGCTAACAGGTCAGGCCTCTTACATCGCAACAATGTACCAGTTCACTGTCTGTGAGGGAGTTTTTAGCCAGTAAGCAAATAATTGTATTGGGACACTCTCTCTACTCATCTGAACTGGCCCCCAATAAGTTTTCTTTATCTGAAGAAACAGAAAATATTGAAAGGAAGACATTTTGATGACATTCAGGACATCAAGGATAATACAACGACAGCTCTGATAGCTGTTCCAGAAAAAGAGTTCTAAAATTGCTTTGAAGAGTGGACTAGGCCCTGGCACTGGTGTATAGTTTCCCAAGGGGAGTACTTCAAGGGTGACCATAATGATATTCAGCAATGAGATATGCAGCACTTTTTCTAGAATGAGTTCTCAAACTTAATTGTGAGACCTTGTGAATACATATGTGTATATACACACAAATGTACACATATAAAAATGGAGTTAGCTTGTCCTTTAAAATGTTTTTTTAAGCTTGAAAATGTCCAAATATGAATTAAAAGAGTATGTTTTTCCTCAGATTTTTCTAAATAAGAAGTGATTACTGTGAGGTTGATGTACAACAGAATGATGATAATTGTTAATTCTTTCCAAAAGATAATTTACAGAACTGGTGCACAGATAATCTCTTGCAAATTCCTGTGGTATCTTTCCATTTGATAAAACATTTTACTTGTTTTTCCTTTAACTTTATATACATAATGAATCAACTAGAAAGCCTTTACTATTTTCTCAGCATATTTAATTCTTACACTTCTTCTAAGCTCTATTTCAGATTTAACTTCTTTCATGACAAATTCCCAATCAAAATTCCCATTCACTTCTCTGAGTTTCTATCTCATGTGATTCAGTATTTCTCACTTGCCCTTGACTCAAATAAGACCCATGAAGACAGAAATAATGTCTATCATTTCACTGTACTTCTAAAACCTAAGACAAGGAAGGGATATGATTAGGTTCATAGTTTTCAAAACTCATTCCAAACGACTCCATCTAAATGAGTTGTATTGGCAAAAGAGATGGAAGATGTACTGTTTACTCAAGAAACTACTGCACCATGATGAAATAGTCAACAAAGAACCACATTTCTGGCTTGTCCTCTTTCACCAACCCTAGGTTTCTTCTTCAGTCTCTTTGTTCCAAATTCCTTTGGTCAAGGGGACAATCTTTAGACATTATTTCACAATACAGGTATATATGATATCATAACCACTGTCTTAACCTTTTGACCATTTGAAGTGTCACAGCTTCCAGAATCTTTCTTACCTTCCTCTCTTCCTTATGCCAAAGTATGAACTGTCATGAGTTGGCCTTTCCTTCTCTATTAGATTATGGAAAAGATTCAGTGAGAATAAAAAGAAGGTGAGAGAATAAAAAAGAAGATTGAATTAGAGAATTAAAATAGGGGATGGGATTTTTACTTAAAAAAAAAAAAGACATACTATCATCATGTCAGTTCTGACTCACAGTGGCTGCAGAGGACAGAGTAGAACTGCCCCAAAGAGTTTCCAAGAAAAGGCAAAGTAAATGTTAAAGAACCCTCGCTGTAAAACATATGTTCACATAATTGCTGAAAAACCACACAGGCTGTAGTTAAGTGTTTACGGAATAAAGGCTATGAAAATAATGACTCCCATTGGATTGAATCATAGTCTCTTGATTTGGATTTTTCTGTCATTTTTCTTGTCTTGGACAAGTGCTTGCTTTGGAAGTGTCTTTGACTAGGATGCATTTCTTACTACCAGGTGTAACAGTACAGTGCAATGTGTATAGTTGATAAGGAAGAGGCTAGTCCAGTTTGCACTTACAATCTGCACTTCTTTTACCCTCTGACTCACTAAGAAACGTTCCCCTAGGCCAGCAGCCAATATATCACATTTCAAGACTGAGTTCAGTTGCCTTGAATGAACCTTTATATTGCAGCCACCTAGGGAATATGGAAGCTACATGATATTCCATGTATCAGTTTGAGTTTCTTGTTTACCAGTAGCAGAAAATACTACTTTACAAGATTATTTGAAAGGGACTTCTTTATCTCATGTAATATAAATGCCCAGATTCAGGCTTTCCTGGTTCCTGGGTCTCATGTGACATCATCAGGACCTGACTTGCTTGAAGCATTTAGCTCCGTTTTCTGATAGGGGTTTACTTTGTGGTGTCAAGATGGATTCAACAGCTCCAGTCTTATATTCTCAGTCTTGTATTCAAATTCTGTATTTCCAGTAGATATTTGATTTTACTCATTAGCATTGACTGAGTCAGATGCTTCTTCTTAACACAAGTACTGTGGCCAAGAAAATGCATATTTTCTGTCAGTAAAGAACTGATGGATAAACAAGAGCTGAAAATATGGGAAAGGTAGTTTAGTGAGGGGAGTTGCAATGCCAGTGGGATGAGAAAAAGGAAAAATATACAAAAATAGTAAAACTGCAAATGTTTTCTGTGCCATAAAAATGAAAACTTTCTTGTTCCATCAGAGGTTTGCTACAGTAACAATGAAATTCTTTGCAACATAATTCTCATATATGTTCCTTAAAGTGGACATGGGATGAAAATTTACTTAAGCATTTATTTTAAAAATATTGTTCTCAATAAATATATATATTCTACTTGGCCCAGTGGAATCTGTATATGGATCAAGAAGCAGTCTTGTGAACAGAACAAGGGGACACTGTATGGTTTAAAGTCAGGAAAGACATGCATCAGGGTTGTATACTTTCACCATTCCTTTTTAATCTGTATGCCAAGGAAATAATCCAAGAAGCTGGATTGTATGAAGAAGAACCAGGCATCAGGATTGGAGGACGACTAGTTAACAACCTGCTTTATGCAGATAATAGCACCTTACTCGCTGGAAATGAAGAATATTTGAGACATTTACTGATGAAGATCAAGGACCACAGCCTTCAGTACAGATTGTCCCTCCACATCAGGAAAGCAAAATTCCTCACAGCTGGACCAGCAAGCAACATTGTCATAAATGGAGAAAGGATTGAGGTTGTCAACGATTTCATTTTACTTAGGTCCACAATCAATGTCCTCGGAAGCAGCAGTCAAGAAATCAAAAGACGTATTGCACTGGGAAAATCTGCTGCAAAGGACCTCTTCAAAGTATTCAAAAGGAAGGATGTCAACTTGAAGACTAAAAAGTGTCTGACCCAGGCTGTGGTACCTTTAGTCGCATCATATGCACACAAAAGCTGGACCATGAGCAAAGAAGACTTGATACCTTTGAATTGTGGTGTTGGATAAAAATATTGAATATACGATGGACCACCAAAGAACACACAGATCTGTTCTGGAAGAAGCCCAACCAGAGTGCTCCTTACAAGCAAAGATGGCAAGACTACATCTTACATACTCTGGACATGTTGTCAGGAAAGATCAGTCCCTCAAGAAGGACATCGTTCTTGGTAGAGTGGAGGGTCAGCGAAAATGAGGGAGAGCCTCGACGAGATGGATCGACTCAGTGGCAGCAACAATGAACTTAAGTACAAAAGCAATTGCAGGCATGGTGCAAGACCGGACAGTGTTTCCTTCTGTTGTTCATAGGGTTGCTATGAGGAACCTACTCGACGGCACCTAACAACAACAACATTTGGCCCACTGTGAGTCACCAATGTTATTTATCTGCTGTCTAAGTTTTGGGTGTCTGTCTGTGTGGTTAGCACCCTAAAGAATGAGTAGAAGAGGCTGTTTTAGTGGAGACAGGATTTGATGAGACTGAAGAATTCTTAGACCAAAATATTCTTCCACTTTTGTAATTAATTTATTTATTTTTTCAAAAATACATATTAAACAACTACTTTGTGCATCAAACTACTTTATCTGCGAGGTGGGTAATGAATTGCAAAACCAGAATCTTTGGCTTCGTGAAGTTTAAGTAAAGGGGTGATTGTAGAAGGGTCAACAGTATACGTAAGGAGACTCATCAAGAGGCTGTTACACAGTATAAGAGAGGAAAGAACCACAGTATAAAAGAGAAAAGACCCTAACTTTAATTTGAATAGAAGTATACAAACCCAAACTGAACTAGCTGCTGTTCAGTTCATTATGACTCAGAGCAACCCTAAAGGGTAAAGTAGCACCACTCCATAGGATTTCCAAGGCTATAAATCTCTGTGGAAGCAGGCTGCCACATTTCTCCCACAGAGTGGCTGATGGCTTCAATTCTGTAATCTTGCATTTAGCACTTAAACACTTATATACTGAACCACGCTGACTTTGTTCAGAAGCATACAAGACAAAATAAAATGGCAAAAACAAAACTGTAATTTGGATATGAATCACGGGCAACTTGCCATGCATAAGAATTGAGTATCAGGACCAAGGGACCTGTAATGTTATCACTTACACTTATAACATGCAAAGCCTAATGGACCCATTTTCTCTGGTGAGGAACGTTGGAGGAAGACCAGACTTGAGAGAGCCTCATTTCTTTCATAGCGCATATGGTGTAACTTGTATCCTCCTTAGCTCTGGACTTGTATATTATCTCCAGTCTCAGTATTGTTGCTCTATGCAATAAGAAACAAGTTTTATGAATTTTATATTTATTCTATAGCCAGTATACTGCCTGGCTCACTTTTTGTGGTCAACCCATTTTTGTAGACTGTCTTAACTAAATAAATTCATAAGAAAATAATTAGGCCTTTCTTACAGTGCCTGTAAAGCTACTGTCAAATTTTATTCTGTTCTATTCCTCAGTATCTTCTCTAAGAATCCTCTTCAAAAGAAAAAAAAAAGTGGTATTTTAAGTAATGACTAGCTTATAAAATACAGATTTCTAACTATCAGTAATAACTCATTTTTCTTTTACAGAATTTTTTTAAATCAGAGGGAGCAGAGAAATTACATTAGTAAATTTTAAAATGAGTAGAGAAATAATCATACATATATTTCCTCTTGTGTGAAACTAGAGAAAATGTAGTTAGAAAGACTAGTTTTAACACTTAATGCCTCCCTGCTCACTCTTCTACATGAAAAGCTACGTTAATTGGGAAGTATTAGGTCATAACAGTGAAAAAGCAGACAAAGGAGAGATAAAGTACCTACGCTTTCTGTGTTAAGGCATTTAGCCTTTATCTAAGAGACAGGCATTTGAGAACCTTTGTTCTCTCTGGCTCTGAACTCCCCAAAGTGTTTATTTTCTAAACATTCATGTAACTATATAAGTGCTTTGTTGCTGAGCATATATTACAGCGTGGTATTTTAAATTATCTCCTGTTTTGTAACTTAAATTTTCAAACATTTGTCATATTAGGATCATAATTAAGCCTTTGAGTTCCAGAGCTCTTAGTCTCCTTCGTGGTCTAATCTCTTACATTGTCTTGAATACACTAGGCACTTGCTTGGTTGTTGAGCTTTCTTGCAGTTGCTTCATTCCTATATTAGATATTACTATTCTTTCAGTGGTAAAAGGCTCTGGTCATGGATTGAATTTTTGCCCTCCAAAAACGTATGTAGCAGTTTGGCTGGGGTCATGACTCCTGGTATTTTATGATATTCCTATATGTTGTTGATCCTGCCTCTATAACTGTTAATGAGGATGCGTGGGTGGTGGTTGTGATAGTGATGCAGGATTCAGTCTGTAAGACTGTATTGTGCCTTGAGACAGTTTGTAGCAATATAAAGGAAAGAGAAGCAAGCAGATAGTTAGAGACCATATACCATCAAGAAAGAGTGCTGGGAGCCCAGCGTATCCTTCAGAAAGGACCCGGGATGCGTGTGCTTCAGAATCTCCCAGTCTAGGGGAAGACTGATGACAAGGAACCTTTCTCCAGATCCAACAGAGAAAACCTTCCCCTGGACCTGATGGCCTGAGTTCAGACTTGTAGCCTACTGCACTGTGACAGAAAAAAAATTCTCTTTTAAAGTCCTGCACTTGTGATATTTCTGTTATAGAAGCTTCCTTTTAGAATGTGCATAATTACTCCTACAATTTCTAATTTACCCTAATGTTGTTCAGGTTTGGAGTTATTTCCAATTAAAAATGATTTCAACTCAGTAAGAATTCTCCCATCTATCTTCAGAACGAATGGCTCCTAAAGCGAATGTTCCAGGTTGTTTTTCAGTCTTCTGATCTTGTAAACACCAAAAGCTCAAACAGTTTCCTAGTTACTCTATAACCTTTAGATAAGTGTTGATTTATTTTCTGAGTTTCATCTTGTCAGATCTCTCGTTTACAAGATTACTTCAAAAATGAGGTCCACGCTACCTTGACATTGGCTCTCTCCGTGCTGCATGGCTTACTGTTAACTAAATCCATGTTAGAAACATTGAAGATATATACAGAACATTATCTATGCTCATTAAACTGACTCTCATATGTTTTTCTCCTCAGAACTATCCTAAGTAAACCCTCTAATCTTGGGCTCAAGGAATTGCCCAAGCTCAAGGAATAATTTCAACATCTTCCGATGGAGTCTCCAGCTGGCCCAGTATTACTTGGTCTTGGCTCTATACTACCACGTACTACGCACGTCATACTTTAATCTCAGAGATTCTGAATATAATTTGTTGAAATAGTGCCCAAACCAGAGAGAGCACGACCATCAGTCAGGTTTGAGAAGTGCTGTGCTAATTAATAAAAGAAGTAGTATTTAAGTTTCTGAAAGAAACAAGAATCTAAAGCCCCAGTGCTAGCCCTTTAAGGCTCTATAAGTAATACCTTGTGAATCTGGCAACTCATTTCACTTCTCTAAAAAAAAAAAAACATTGCTATTGAGTCAATGTCAACTCGTAGTGACTCTATAGAACAGAGTAGAACTACTCTATAGAATTTCCAAGGAGTACCTGCTGGATTTGAACTGCCAACCTTCTGGTTAGCAGCCACATTATATAACCACTTCACCACCAGGGGTTCCTCATTTCTCAGTCTTTGTTTTCTTCATGTTTAAAATGGAAAGTTTGTATGAGGTGATTCAGTCCTTTATCAAGGCAACAAATATTTACTCTCCTACTCATTTCAGCTATGGTACATGGTAGAATATCATCAACATGGAGCAGACAGCAACAGTCCCTGGTCAGTGGATTTTAAGGAGTGACCACCATAACTAGGAAGCTTCTAGATGATGCAAATAATTTGTGCTCAGTTGCTAAGTAAATGTGGTAGTAAAAACTCACTCAGCAGTGCCAGGGAAAAAAGATTTGATAATCTACTTTCAAAAGGATTACAGTCAAGAAAATCCTATGCAGCAGTTCTAGTCTATGGCATATCATGTCACCAGGAGTCAGAATTGGCTCAACAGCAATGAGTATTGTCATAACTGGCAGTGCACTTCCACTTACAATTAATACCTTGCTAAAAGAAAGTTGTAATTCTACAAAAAAATGCACTTATTATTATTCCAAACACTCTTACCTTTCGGCATATAGTTAACTTCTTAATCATGTAATTAAGCTGCTACATTGCCCTGAAGGATTTTTGTAGATGGAAATTGGGGGGTTGTCTCTCACATTTTAGTCACCATACAGTCTTTCCACATTTGGGTAGGGTGAAATGGATTACAACAAGCTTTAATTTAGCTGCAGGAATGCAGAATGAGGCAGATGCCATAGCCCCGGAGACAGGAGGTAAGACAAGTGGGTCAGTGGTATTTAGGGCAAGAAAACTGACTACATCAGCATATCTGTTTCTAGTCCCAGGCAAGCTGCAGGTCTGATTAACCAAATCCTTCAAGTCAAGTTATTGATGCCTAATGGTTCATCAGAGTAGATAATATCCTGACTCAGACCTGATTGCCCAAGTTGGATGGGCCTTCTGAATGTGCCTTCTGCCTTCCCTCTCCTTACATGTATTGGTATTCTTAAAAGAGATAGAATCACAGTCTCATCACTCTGCCTTTCAAGAGGTTTTTTTTTTTTTTTATTTTTCATTTTAGTTCATCTCTTGATAGTATTCCCATCAACCACTCAGTTTCCTCTTATACTTTAGCATCGCTCAACACAGGTTAAATGTTTCTCTTTCATTTGCCTTTCTCAGTTCTAGTATTTCTCCAAACAGATAACAGAGACCTCTGAGGTTTGTTGCAGAAAACATTCCGTGTTTCCAGACTTTCACATAGAGAAGAGGTCGTATCTATGTATAGATATTTTGACTGTAATTGATTTGAATGGTAGCCTGTTATGACCCGCAGTAAGCCTCCTCCAAGCAGGCTTGCTTTACTATTTAACTTTCTGAATTCCGTTTGGGGTCTGAGCGTCATCTAGAGTAAAAGAAAATTATCAATTTGGGGTAATCCTATATTGCATTCACTCAGCAGAGCAGACTGAATATATTTTCAGGTGCTGCATGTTTATAACCTAATTTTCCCTCATTACTTTACAGAGGTGACCTTGTTCTAATACCTTCAGCACCTGATGTTATAAAAGTGAAATTCTTTTCAAACCTGCTCTGTTAATGTGTTCCTGCTCAGAAACAAATGCAAGATAACAGTAACATTCCTGCCACCAAATACCTGCTAATTTGCTTGCAGTGAAGATAGAAAGCTTTTCATTACATATCACAAACTTCACTTATGTAGAACGAGTCACCAGGCTTGCTGAAAAGCCAATGAGCATCTAATCTCTAATGCTGCCTTCAGCTCTCACATTATTCCTCCTAGTCCAGCTCATCTCTTATCAGTTATTCAGTTGCCCTGCTTTTTATTTTTTTAATTTCCATCCTGTTACCAAATTGTGTTGTTCTTCTGTCAAAACAACTGATTTATGCTTTTTTTTTTTTTTTTTATTACAGCTTCAGAGAAGGGAACACACACACACACACACACACATTTAGGAATATGCGATTTTCTTATTAAGGTCAAAATGAAATCTATGCAATAGAAAATGAGCAACTTGGTTTCAAACATACGATGACATTATTAAGTTCATAAAAGTTGCATTCCTGATCTTAAATTCTGCTTGATATGCATCCTTCCTTGTTAAGTTTCTCTTGAAAATGGTCTGCAGAGACCTGTACAGATTTATATGTCATCTGCAGGCACGAGTGCAAAAAGTAAAAAGAAAGAAGATGTTAATGTCTTGGTTTGTTTGAAACTTATTAAGACACTGACATTTTAATTATAGTTACTCCACTACAGTCATGTCCTTAAGACACATTATAACTGATAGAGTCTGCAGTTAGTCTCTCAGAACTTTCCTGAAGGTTAACCCACAGAGCTTGTTTGGGTCAATCCTGGATAAATATCTTAGGAGAAAAAAAAAGTAAAACCAAATACGTAAGCATCATATATAGTACTTAACTGCAGACTTTCATTAAATATTTTTAATAGATTTTCTTACTTACATGCATAGAATTCCCCCCAAGAGTTTGGAATCTCAAAAAGCCTCACTAAAGACTTCCTTGAGAATGAAATAATTTGCACTGGAAAAATTAGATAACAAGTTACATTGGACTTCAATTACAATCCTGATGCTGAAAAGTCAACAAAAATCACGCTAAGAACATGTGTAGAAGATTGGAGATATCATATTGGAAGCATATTTACATAAAATTAAAAAGAGAGGGCTGTTTAGTGTGTATGTTTTGTTGTTTCCTTTTAAACACCAAAGACATTTTATCCTTCCCAATAGACTCATGCAGAGATATTTGCTCACTATAAGCAGCAGAGCCTGTGGTGATTATGCCCAATTTGTTTTCTCCTTAGCCCTACTACGTCTCCGTAGCATCCTGATAAAAAGCACAAGGTTAAATGGAGTTATAGAGGGGACTCTTCCCAGAATGAAGACCAGTAGTATTTGTCTGCAGAAAAGGCACTCCTCTCTGTAGGGCGATTGATCTGATTGACTAAAATGAAGCTGGAGACAGAATAAAGCAGAGGGTCACTAGTAAGCTTGACCAAGTGACCTTCAAGTAACCAAAGACTTTGATCATTCTATCCAGACCTTCTACCGCAGTTTCTGCCTCAAGTTATGGCTTCTGTAGCCCACAATTCACCTTCAGTCCATTATGTGCACAAACTACTGTTTTATAGTCAAAAAAAAAAAATCCTCAAACCAAAACAAACATGGTACCGTTGATCAATTACAGCTCAGAGGGACATTCACTGAGTAGAACTCCCCCATGGACATTCAGAGTGGAACTTTCTTGTATCGTTTCTTAGGAGCAACCGGTGAGTTTGAAGTACTGTCACTTTGGCTTACAGCTGAGCTCCTAATCACTGTGCCACCAAGGCTCCATAGAGTAAAAAGAATCCCTGAAATTAGAGTTGGCATTCAATTTATGCAAGCTGCAGAGTCTTGTACCGTTCACTTTGCTTGATATAGGTTCTCCAGTACACAGAGTTTTATATGAATTTCCAGTTGCCTTTCCAATTGATGATCAACTTCCAATGAGATCAGGAAGATTATTCATAGCACTTCACATAATCCAGGAAGAAATTTTCCAGCTTTCTATGGATTTCAGATCCAGAAATATTATATGCTAAGAATGTTCTTAATATAAAACTCTTCTGTGCTTCAATTGTCAGCTCCAGTAGGAGTATTGAAACCAACCTACTCTTAATTTCTCTATATTCCTTCTTAAGATCCCAAATTTCTTCAGTTTTTCAGCATCATCAACTCATTGGATAGAAAAGAATAAACTTCTAAATTTCATGTTCCTTGTTTTCTTATTTACTTACACCAGATATTTTCACACTTAAATAAACAATACTTTAGTACTGTGGGAAGGCCTGATAGTGTAACAGCTAAAAGAACAACTATCTAAATGAACAACTGTTTGAATATATTGAGTGATCCTTGGAAACTCTATAGGGCATTTCCACGTTGTCCCATAAGGTCACCCAGAGTTGAGACTGACTATATGGCAACAGCTCTAGTTTTTTAGTACATTTAATCCAGACAAAAATGGGATTTACTCTAAAAGAATCAATAAATGAGTTTGTGTTGAGTATTTAACTGTAATTTTTCTATTCAAATAACTTTCATTTCTTTCTGGGATGTTTTTCAACTCTGGAAAATTGACATTAAAGTTATCATAGTAAAAAGGTAGTTAAGCACTCATCTGCTAATCAAGAGCTTGGCGGTTTGAACTCTCCAGCAGCTCTGTGGGAAAAAGAAGTGGCAAGTTGACTTCTGTAAAGATTACAGCCTTAGAAACTTGATAACAGTTGTACTGTCTATTATAGGGTTACTATTCATTGGAATCTACTTGATGGTAACAGGTTTGGCTTTATATATATGTTCAGTGTGTTTGAAAATGAACTTATGTGCTCTTACAACACACTGTGAAGAGGATAGCATATGTAGTCAGTTTGTACATTGTTAGCACCAGGATAGGCTGGAAAGAACTTTGATTATTAATTCAGAAGGTCTAAATCATCTAAGGCAAGAAATTTGGAAGACAGTTACATGGACAACTGACTGAAAGAGATTCATATTTATGCTTGTCTTCAAAAAAGTCAATCCAAGCAAATGCAGAAATTATCAAACAATGTCATTAATATCAAAAGCAAGCCAAATTTTGCTGAAGATCATTCATAATTGACCATAGGAACACATCTACAGGAACTGCCAGAAATTCAAATGGGATTCAGAAGAGGATGTGGAACAAGGGATATCATTGCTGATGTTAGATGAATCTGGCTGAAAGCAGGGAATACTGTATAGAAGTTTACCTGTCTCATTGACTATGCAATGGCATTCAACTGTGTGGATCATAACAAATTATGGCTAACATTGGGAAGAATGGGAATTCCAGAATACTTAATTGTGCTCATGAAGAATCCATACATGGATCAAGAGGTAATCATTTCAACAGAACAAGGGGTCACTGCATGGTTTAAAGTCAGGAAACATGTACATCAGGGTTGTATCCTTTCACCATGCCTGTTCAATCTGTATGCTGAGCAAATAACCCAAGAAACTGGCCTATACAAAGAAGAACATGGCAAGTACTGGAGACTCATTACCAACCAGTATTAGGCAGACAACACAATCTTGTTTCCTGGAAGTGAAGAGCATATAAAATACTTACTGATGAAGATCAAAGACTACAGTATTTAATATGGATTACACCTCAACATAAAGAAAACAAAAATCCTCATAACTGGACTAATAAGGACATCTTGATAAACAGAAAAAGGGTTGAAATTGTCACAGATTACTTGGATTCACAATTGACCCCCACGGAAGTAATAGTTAAGAATCCAGGGACACGCTGCGTTGGGCAAATTGACTTCAAATGACCTCTTTAAGGTGTTGAAAAGCAAAGATGTTACCATGAAGGCAAAGGTGCACCTGTTCGAAGCCATTGTGTTTTCAATCACTTAATATAGCAATATAGGACCAAAGTGAGTAAAATGGCATAACAAAAGCAGAAATGTAGACATAATTCATATAAACTTTGAATTCTGTGAGTTCACAGATAAGAGTCTTTGACTAAGGAAAAGTACTGCAGATGGAGTTGTGAAGAAGTGAAAAGACTACAGCCCCTGAAAGCCAAAGTAAGTGAAAATACAAAAGGAAAAGCCATTGCCTTCAAGTAGATTCCGACTTGTAGCAGTCAGAGAACATGGCAGAACTGCCCAACTGGCTTTCAAAGGAACAGCTGTGGTTTTGAACCACCGATGTTTTGACTACTAAGTGAGCTTTTAGCCACTGTGCAACTGGGGCAAGAAGAGGTAAAATGTAGAGTGAATGGGAAGATTCCTCCCTCACTTCCAGGTACAATTAGATTTCATCATTTTTTGTACAGGTTGGACACTCATGAAGGATTTTCTTAATATGATACAAGAATTAAAAAAAAAAAAAAAGACAACCACAGCAGCAATCAATAGGATGCCAGTGAACAGTGTTAAGCTTGGAAATACCATGACCACTTTGTCAAGAAGGTAAGAGATGAACAGAGTGACCTATTGCAATAGCCTGGGTTCAAGGGTAATGGGAAGAAGTAGAAATGATAGATCTAACAGACTTTTTTTAAAAAATAGAAAAGTTAGGAATTGATCATGATTTGATAAAGGGGAGAGGTAGAATAATCCTACAATTCATGTCTTGAAGGAAAATAACTAATGTTGTCGTAACTCACTGGGTATTAGCACTAGTTTACTCATTTGATCTTCAGAGTCATTATCCCAGATATTCTAGTGAGGAAACTAAGACCATAAGAAGTTAAGCAATTTGTCCAAGGTCACCCAGTAAGCAATTGGCAAGGGCAGAATTTGAACTCAGGTGGTCAGCTTTAGGAGTGCATGATCTCAGTTACTGTACTAGGGAGGATAGAACAGTTACTTGGAGAAAAGGAACAACTTTCATTTTGGACATGCAGGATTTGAGACAAGTGAAACAAAATAACCGAGTGACACATTTTGCTATCATTACAGGGATACCTCAGAACATTGTGGCTGTGTAGAGCAAGGCTGACCCTGACAGGAAAAAAAAAAAATCTAAATACTGCTAAATTATCTGAGTCAATAGGACATCTTGACTCTTGCTGAACGTGCTGAAAACTCTAATATTATTTCATTATCACTCAAACTATAGCAATGCACAAAGGAATTAGAGAACTCCTTCCCCAGTGACCGTCATGCCATATGGTTGTTATAAAAATGTAGTTTTAAGTGACATCAAATCTAAACAGTGTTATGGAAATCTCTTCGCATTACACTAAGTATAATTCCTACAGGGTTCATAGAACAGTAGTAAACTCCTGTAACAAGGAAGTCACCTGATTATACATGGTTTGGCTTTTATACGCTTCTAAAATCATGTCCTTTGCCAAATGTATTTGAATTTTTCCAAATGTAGGTGAATTCCTCCTTCAGATTTAGTATCACCACTAACGAGTAACATCACAGATTCTAGTTCCAATTTAGATATGGAATTTCTAGCTGGCATATAATTAGAGGTCTACAAGCTCATAGGAAGCTGAAAGAAACCTCGTTACCCACAGGTAGTTGACAAAATGATTTATCATCTGCACACTGCCTGTTACATTTAAATTAAGATTGACAATATATTTTTTCCTGTAGTGTTTATAATTCAAAAGCCAAAACTTCTAAGACTCCCATGCCTTAGTTTTTTGTGCAACATTTCTTCATAGAAGTCTTTAGAACTCTTGCAATACTTTCCTCCACCCCCCCCGGCCCCATTTCTTTGCTTTTTGGAATTCTGATTCTGAGTTACAACTACGTGAAAACTTTAAGATAGGCACAACAATGAAAACAAAAGTGCAGCATCAAATTGAATCTGACCTTCTGGCAGACAGAATGGAACAAAATCTCCCCTTGAAATCCCTCCAGTATTTGGAAAATCTTCTAATCCTGAAGAGCTGCCTCTTATTGATTCTATTTTTTTGTGTTATAACAGAAGTATCATATCTGAAGGACTTTTTGAAAAGTCTGGAGATTCTCAGCTATTTTACTGAGAAGCATTCTAATGTTGAATAAAGAGTGAATAATAGGCATATTATTGGGAGAAAATATAAAGAAGAATCTTTCATTTCCTTTGAATTTCAAGTCAAAGCCACATATGACATTCTGATATACACTGTACCTGATTTGTAGAATCTGAGCATACCTCATATATATATTAACATAATTTTCAAATATTGAGATGACACTGAGTATAATTAATTCAAACATAGATCAGTATAAACATGAAGCTACACATACATATGTATATATGTACACATACACATATATAAATATGAATTTTATATCACACACATATAGCATGTGTTTCTTTTTCTTACCATGCATTAGCATCAAAAATAAGTTTCTAAACATATGCACAAGGATGTTGAGAGAACAACTATTCCTTATAGGATTTGCCAACATTTCAGCGTTTTCCTCACATGTAAACTCTGATTTGCCTGAGTTTAAAGTTCTGTCTTCCATTCAGTCTGCAACTAAGAGAGTCGTTTGGGGAGCTCTTAGGTCACTCTGTCTCCTCTGGGTCACTGAGCTCAGATCCGGGCAGAACAGAATATTGCTCTTCTCCCAGTGGAGTTCTTTTTCAGTGCATGCTGCTTTTAATATTCACTCTCTCCCTGGGGTCTAACTGGGTTATGCTCCAAGTCCAGCTCAGCACAGTGGCCAGATCCCTGAAACTCTTGAAGATTTTGTGAGCTAAATTAATGTTTAAAATATGGGTAAAGCTATTAGCCACATATACATCAAATAAATGAATCCTGGAAGTTCTTTACAAAAGAGATCTTGCTATAGATCTGATTTTCAACTAAACCATTAAAATAATTTGAATTAATTCAAATGACTTAATTATTAGAAAGTTCTTACTGTTTTTCAGTCTTAACCTTTAAGATTAGCCCATGGCAAAATCTCAAAGGCAGTGATATAAGAAATCTGTAATGCATACTCTTAGTGTCAGGAGTGTGGAAATACGTGTTAAATAGAACTAATTGGAGGATACAATGTCTTTATAAAGTCCCTCCTAAGCTAGCCATTTACACTCAGCCTAGGGGTAGTCACAAAGTAATTAATGACACCAAAAATGCAATTAGCTATAAAATAGCTAAGATCCATACCAAAAACCAAAAGATCCCAAATGCCATTGCATTTCATCAGCAACATTTCAAATGCAACATTTCAAACTGTCCTATTTAGAACCTATAAAAAAAGTCCTTTTTTTCCCTTTGTCACACAATCAATATGAAGTCATTTTTATTAAAAGTGATAGAATATAAAATCTCATAATCAATAAGAATATGGGTATTTTGGATTGCATTTAACAGTCTATAGTTCAACATATTGTAACCAGTCTCGGAGGATTATTGAAATATCAAGAGGCTTAACTTCCTACTTTCATACATGAGCATACTAAAAAAAAAGCATGTTGTTGTAGAGTGAATTCCAACTCATAGCAATATTATAGGACAGAGCAGACCAGCCCCGTAGAGTTTCCAAAGAGCAGCTGGTGAATTTAAATTGTTGACTTTTTGGTTAGCAGCCAAATTCTTAGCCACCGTGTCATCTGTGCCCTGACCAAACTGTAACTGCAAAAAAATTTCTTTCTCTTAGGAGAGAATTCTAAGACCACTTTTAAGAACGGTGTCAATGAGCCTAAAGAAAAATACAAACTCATTTTAGTTCTTTTAAACAGAAGAAATTCAACATCAGAAACCGGCCGAACAACTGGTAAAAGTGTAGCCAAACTCAGTAGTTTGAAGAAGTGTAAAGATTACCAACAATAGGATGCTATCACCACTCATAAGGACAATGTAGGGTATGCGGTATTAACACGTCAAGGAAGTGGGCTGTCTAGCAGAAATTAGAATCCACTGCTTGGCCAGGAGCAACAGGGACAATGGATCCAAGGACTGTCTATCAGGAGCTGGATGCAAAAAGGACATGCCATTATTGCCAAAGATGTCATTGTGGAAGGAGCAAAAAGAAATACCCTGACTTACCCCTGCTCACACCCACCAATAATTTACTGATTGTTACCAGAACTCAACTGACAAGTGAATCTATGATTAAGAGCAAAGCAAGAAAATGCAAGAAATAGACTTGCAAGCAGAGAAGTCACCAGCACAGGGATTATGAAACAAAAATTGTAAGACTCCCTACCTATCTGCTCATATAGTCTCTCATGTTTTCCAAAATATTCATAACCAGAAATGATTCCCTACTGATGGGTCAAAAAATGCCTACCTTTACAGTAAAACAAAACTGTTTTGTAGTCTGATCCCAGTTTCTAATGTTCACTTCTCTAGTCGCTATCTTTTTACAGTGTCTCTTTAGGGATTAAGGTCATTTAGGATTCAAATATTATTTTATTATTATTATTTGTTTGATTGGCTATAGAAGTTAAGCCTTCCTTAAGCTTGTTTTTAGTTTAAGAGTGAACAAGACTGATGTTGAGAGATAAAGTGGCAGAAGCCAAAGTAATGTGGTATTAGATTCTCCATAAGTGCTTTTAGATTTTTCACAAGTGCTTTGCCTGTAGACTTTTAGTTTTACCCTTAATTAAGGAGAGGAAACAAACAAACCAAACCCACTGCTGTGGAGTTGATTCCAGCTCTTAGTGACCCTATTGGTTAAAGTAGAATTGCCCCAAGAGTTTCGAAGAAGCACCTGGAGGGTTTGAACTACCAAACTTTTGGTTAGCTGACTTAGCACCTAACCACTATCCCACCAGGGTTTCCCAGGGGAGGAAGGACTATAATTAATCAGAGCTGCTCTCATACAGTAGTCTTATAATCTAATTCATATCCTTTTCTGCTCAGGACTTTTTTTTCACAAATACTTACAGGATTCCTACTATCTATCTCTGAAGTCACATTCAAAAGATTTATCATTTGGTTATCACATCTTATTCACATGAAAATATACATTCAGTCTCTTTTTTTTGTCTTAAATGTCCTTCTATGCTCTATGTCTTACTCATTAGGAATCTATTCTTATTTTTTTCTGCTCTGAGTTACAGTCTTAAACCAGCTTCCAGCACTGATAATACAGTTGTATTTTTCATCTCAGCCAAATCCAATTAATTTTTCAAGTAAAATTTCACGGCACGTTGTATCAAGGCTTTTATTTTGGTTCAAAACAAAACTTAGGAATGGGAAACAAGCTGTGCGCCTTTTACCCAGTTTCTGTAGTTTCATCTAAAGTTTTGTTGTTGTTTTTACAGAATGTTGTGGTTTCTATAGAATGCAGTGTATTTGCTGTGCTGTTGTCTTCTTTCATGGAATCATTGTGGGTATCCTTCATCCCAAGCTCCTTCTTTGCCCTTTGAAGTGATCAGAAACACATTTCATTGGAATTTTATTGAATTATTACTTACTTTAAAAATGCAATGATATGAAAGAGTTGGGGCAGGATGTGGTCTGACTATATGATTATGGATTCTAAAATGTTATTTAAGAAGTTAAACGTCAAGCAAATATATTAAAATGAAAAATCTGACAGAACTCCCATTGAAGCAGTGAATTAAGTTTATCATACAATGTGTTCAGCAGGTAAAGTTGTAAATCAGATGTTTACATTAAAACTGCTGTATATTTCATCTATTTTTTTTTGCATTATCTTGCATGTTAATAGCATTTACTAAAGTAAACTTCAGTGGTTGTTTACAAAGCATTAATTTTGAATGTGTAGCTAAATCAATAATTTCAGTGTATATATTTTCCATTGGCTTCCAAGTCAATCTTTATACTTTGTTATTATTTTAAACTCAGTTAAGCATTCTTGCAATGAATGTATCACTAGCACTTTAATTTGCATTCCAAGCACATGGTTTTTCTTCCTCTGTAAAAACGCTTTATCACTTTCTACAAATTTATTTCATTAAAAAAAATCATAAGCAAAATAAGTCAGATGTTGCTAAGTATTCTAGCATTTAGCTACTTTGTAGTTTTAATAAATCAGATGTCATTTTTCACATATTAATGATGTTTTAATCTTATAATTTATCCAGCCGAATTTAGAAATAAAAATCATTCTTCTCTAATGTCATTTCAATTTGCATTTCATTCTATATTTACCTATTGTTCTCCCAAAACTACAATTACAACCACATTTAAAAGCTTGGATGTTCTTAGTTTTTTCAGTCTGTTATCAGTATCTTGGTCTGTAGATGTGAACTCCACTGAAAAATCGTTGTCTTTCCTTTTCAAAATTAAAGAAACACTTAAATATTTGGATTTTCAAACCCTATACTATTTTTTTCCCATTTATTTATTTATTTATTTTTAATTTAATATAACTGAGTGAAAATGTACATTCCTGTATAAGTTTACATGCCCACCTACATGCAGCTTCCACTGCTCTCCCTGCCTGGTGACAGCACACTATTCCTCTCTGCTCCATACATGTTTCATCCTCCCAGCAGCCTTCTTTTCCCTCCTCTCCACCCACTCTCCTTCCTCCAGCCAGAAGTTAGCAGGATGATATCCTACAGATGTATAGAACGATAAAGTGCGTCCACTATATGGGCACTCTGCGTTGACAAGTCCAATCCATTTGTGTCTTGTTTCTTCTGGTGCCTCAGGGGTTCCTCTGTTGTTCTCTTTCTACTTGTTCAAGTTGTAGGGTTAGTTCCTTGATTTGGTTTCTTTCTCCCTTCCAGATGTGTGCATTTATGGAGATAAACAGACCTCTGAGCACTGCTTTGGCTGTATCCCATAGGTTCTGGTAGGAAGCGTTTTCGTTCTCATTGGAATCCATGAATTTCTTTATTTCATCCTTGATTTCCTCTATAACCCATGTTTTTTTAAGCAAGATGTTGTTCAGTTTCCAAGAGTTCCACTTTCTATCTATGTTTTTTCTGCTATTGATTTCAACTTTTACGGCTTTATGTTCAGAGAAGATGCTTTGCAGTAATTCAATGGTATGGATTTTGTTGAGCATTACATTATGGCCTATCACATGGTCAATTCTGGAGAATGTTCCATGTGCACTGGAGAAGAAGGTGTAGTTGTTTGCTGATGGGTGGAAAGTTCTGTATATATCAAAGAGGTTTAGTTGGTTAATTGTGGCACTGAGGTCTTCTATATCTTTACTGAGCTTTTTTCTAGATGATCTGTTTAGTATTGAGAGTGGAGTGTTGAAGTCTTCCACTATTATTGTGGAGTCATCTAACTCTCTTTTGAATGTAGTCAGTGTTTCTTCGACGTATTTAAGTGCTCTGATATTAGGTGCATAAATATTTAATATAGTTAAGTCTTGCTTGTGTACTGAACCTTTCAGCAATAAATAGTGTCCATCTTTGTCCACGATGGTGGATTTGACATTAAAATTGATTTTGTCTGAGATTAGAATTGCTACCCCTGCTCTTCTTTGTTCATTGTTATCTTGATATATATTCTTCCATCCTTTAGTTTTCAGTTTGTTCCTATCTTTAGGTCTCAGGTGAGTTTCTTGTTGAAACATATGGATGAGTCATGTCTTTTGATCCAAGATGTCACTTGATGTCTGTTTACTGGAGCATTCAGTCCATTCACATTCAATATAATTATTGATAGGTATGTGTTCAGTGCTGCCATTGTGATCTGTTTATTTTTGTGTTGATGCTTTCTCTGTTGTTCATATTAGTCTGTTTTGGGACACTCTTTTTTGTGAGTTGATTTTTCACCTTTTTCAGAGCTGGTTTTGTAGTTGTTGAGACTCCTGTGTTACATTTCTTGAAATGGTATGATACACCTTTGTTGTGCTTTACAGCTGCCCCTATGATCCCCCTTAATAAACTATATATAAACCCAATTTTAATTACTACCAGTCTTGTCGTCTTCCTCTCCATCTGGAAGGACTATAACAACTGTTGTACATCCCTCTTTTTAATATGAAGACACCATAGTTTTCATGATGATTACTGGATTGCTTCTTTCCGTATCAAAGCTGTGATTGGCTTTGGAGCCTTCCCTACCTGAGTAGAGTTTTGAATAGTGTGTCATTCTAAAATATAAAGTTAGTGGTTTTGTTCTTCTAAGCCAGAGACAAGAACTTCTTTCAGTATTTCTTGTAGTTTTGGTTTGGTTTTTACAAAGTCTCTGAGTTTCTGTTTATCTGGGAATGTCTTAATTTCATTTTTGTATTTGAAAGATAGTTTTACAGGATATATAATTCTTGGTTGAAAGTTTTTCTCCTTCAAGGCTTTGAATGTGTCATGCCACTGTCTCTGTGCCAGCATGGTTTCTGCTGAGAAATCTGATGAGAGCCTACAGGGTTTCCCTCTGAATGTTAGCTTTGCTTTGAGTCTTGCTGCCTTTAAGAGTTGCTACTTATGTTTCATTTAGTTAAGCTTGATTGTAATATGTCTTGGAGTCTTTCCTTTGAGATCTATATTGGGTGTCATACGATATGCATCTGAGATGTCTATATTCTCTTCCTTCATAATTTCTGGGAAATTTTCTTTCAGCAGCTCAGCAACAATACTCTCTGTGTTCTCAGATGTCTCACCCTGTTCAGGGACTCCAATTAATCGAAGGTTGTTCCTCTTAATAGAGTCCCACATGCTTCTTAATGTTTCTTCAATTTTTCTTGTTTCTTTTTTCTGATTTCTGCTCATAGATGCCGGCATCAGTAGCTCTGTCTTCCAAGTCAGAAATTCTTTTTTCCATTTGTTCCATTCTGTTTTCTTGGCTTTGCATGGAAATTTCTATGTCTTTGATTTTCTTCTTGATCTGTTGGATTTCAGAGTACTGGTGTTCCATCAGATTGAACATCTTGCTTAATTTTTCATTTTGTTCTGCTGCATTTTGTATAAGGTCTAGAAGGGCTCTGTATATAATCATTTTGTATTCACTTTCTGATGCTTTCATAAAAGTTTCTTCATCTGGAATACTCCTTGGTTGCTTTGCTTGGGAGTGTTCTGAAGCCATGTGTGATTTCTTGTATGCCACATGTGTCTGCTGCTTTTTGGGTCCCATGTGAGTATGCAGAGGCTGGAAGAGGTACTGTGAGGGTGGACTGCAGATGTTTCTCTAGGCTGTCTTAAAATGTAATGCAAAAGGTATCTGACCACTTCACAAGTCAGTTAGGTTATCAGGTGCAGAGGTCCCTCTTCTCAACTGGCAAAGTAAGTGCCACTATATCCAACCCCAGATGATACAAACTAGTTCAGAATACAGCAATGCTACTGCCCTGTTGGCCTCTGCTGACAGGGCCTAGCCTTAGGCAACACTGCATAGAGTACTGCTTTTCTGGTAGAAAAGCATTCTTCTGTGGGCAGTCTCTGGCTCCCAAGCTAAGAATTAGGTCTAGCTGTGGCCACCGTATCCAAGGTGTCCTCCACACAGGCAGCAGATAGAGGGGCTAAATGTGCCAAGAGGTAGTGATTCCTCTGATTCTGTTACAGGACCCGCAAAGTAGGTGGCACCGGGAAAATTACTGCTTTTCTGTTGGAGAAGTGCTGTCCTGTTTGCAGGCACTGGCTCCCAGGCTAAGAATAAGGTCCCGCTAGAATCTCTGTATCCAACATGGCGTCCCACACACTGACTGCGAAATTCCGTACAAACACCGCTGAGGCAGATATAAAACGACAGGCTCAAAGTGGCTAGATTAGCAGAGTCCTAAGCCTGGCTCTCAAAATATGGGAATTTCGCCTGCCTATCCCCTCAGCAGCGTATCTGAGTGTAGTCGCTAGGCAAGACCCAGCTCCGCCCGCCTGCCAAGACAGAGGGGAAAAAAACGTCAAAATGGTGCTTTTACATTCAGTCCGTGAGAGCCAGGGCTAGCCAGGCGCAGGAGTCAGCGAAAGAGAGGAGGTTTTTTGCTCAGTGGTGTGAAGTCCAAAGTAACAGCCCTGTGTGGTGTCCTGGGGCTGATTAGGTGACCAGAAGGCTCTATTTGATTATCAATTCAGGTCTTGGTTTTCAGAGGGATATAAGGAGACATGTGCTTGGTCTGCCATCTTGACTCCACCCCTCTATTTTTAAATAAATAACATTAAGACTCAAAGTTAGACCTAAACCGTCATAGATTACCTGTCACAGTCACATGCTAAGCTTGTACCTAAGAAAAAATGGGTTATTAATAGTTCTTTTTGAAGACAATACTTTTTTTCCCAATAATTTAAGGATTTATAAGCATAGCCTTATTAGTCTTCAAATACCCCCTAAGGTAATTGAATATGCATGATTGCCATTTCATAGACTATAACTTAACCTGAGGAAGCTGGATGTCATAGGATTCTGTTTTGATCTTCATGCCACAGCTATGACCTACAAAAATGTCATCTTTATTGTAAGCATGGACTTGATTTTATTCTTCTGTTGTATTGTTGAAACTCCAAACATGATCTTAGCGACAGGGGGCAAAAAACATTCAAAGTCAAGTCAAAGAGAAATTCTTCATCTTTTCATCAATAGTCTTCCTTTCTCCTTTTACTTGAAAATGATAGCGTCACTATTTTAGTGAAAGTCTTTGACATTTTAATCTAGTATCTGGAACATCTTTATTGGCTTTCTTTTGACTACTTGTTTACTATTGTATGATCCTGTAATTTTTTGTTGAATTGAGGACATTGTATAAGAAGTTAATTTTTGACGTTCCACGTGATGCTCTCACCCAACCATGAAAATTCAACCATCTGCCTACAGGAAAATAGAGTTTGATGATCACCTTAATTTCTTTGTGTACTGAATTGAAGTTTGAACTAATGACTTTGGAGAAAGTAGTTAGCATAAAGCCTGCTTAGGCTTCAAACTGAGAGCTGGGAATATTCAAGTGATCTCTACCAGTACTGCTTTTGAATTCTAAACCTTGTAACTTCAGAACAGTTGTACTACTATAAATTCATTAATAACTCTCTTTGGTTTACAGTTTCTTAGTCTCCTACCCTTTGCATTATGAAAGTTTTGCAAACAACTGAAGAGAATTGTAATCCCTGTATCAGAATCAATACTACTTCCTCTCCCTGTCTACACCTTAGATCTTGGCTCCTAAAGTGCTAAGAGATTTGTTTGTATCTTTGTCTAGTTTGTCTATTGCTCTGAAAAATTAGTCATGGGTTTTCAGCTTCCTGTCTTGCACTCAGAGTAAGCAAATGTTTCCGAGGAAAAGGCAGTTATTGATTATCAACTGACCTCTCTCTATTTTTACCTATTCTGGGATTTTGTAATCAGCTTTCCTCTAGGCTTGCTTACTTGAACACCTCCTCAATGCTTTTAAGCAGACATGATTTGTTTTTTCTAGCTTTTTAATATTGTTTTGAGTGATACTATTTGTCTGTTGTATGCTTCTTCATCATACTCAGGAGTAGTAGTTCTGATAGCGATTTCATTCTCTTTATTTAATACTTATTTGGCTTGTTGACATGTTGTTTTATTTTAGATCTAGTCTCATGAGAGAAATAGGCCTTTCATGTGTCTTTCTTACAGTGTTGTAGATTGAAATTTATTTTTATAGTCTTTGGAAAGGTTTGGTGTTTCCTCTCCCTTAAATAATTGATATTATTCATGTTTGAAATAATTTACCTTGAACTCCTCTTTGTGGCAACTAATTTGATTTTAGTTTCAATATAATAGTTTGGGGATTATATTTTTTTTATGTTTCTTTTTTGGCCATTTTGTTAAATTGTGATACCCTAGAAAATCCTTGATCTAGGAATAAATCCATTTAAATTTTCAAATTCTGTTTCATGAAGTTATGTATGATTTTTTAAAATATTTTCTTCAAGGTGTTTATCATTTCTTCATTTTATCTTTTGCATCTAAAGTTTCTATTACAATATATCGAATTGCATTAACATGTCATCTTTAATGAGTTTAACTGTAATTTTTCTTCCATTTAGAAGTGTGCTTTATTTGTCATTACTCTATGGCAAGCACATAACAGAGAGTCAAAAGTTAACCAAGGAAAGTATGACTAAAAGGATGAACTAATTCATGCCTATCACTTTTCCTGAAGAGTAGAAACTTCAAAAATCATTTTTTGTAATGACTTAAATCACTACTGTCCAGTACTTGGAAATTTACTTTGACTCTGCTGCTTTTAGATTTTATTAAAGGTGGGACTACTCATATCCCTTCTACAGATCACTTTCCCTAAATACTAAAAACACTTCATGAATTCCACAGCCCCTACTTTTCATGTATCTAAATTTAATAAAGAAGTACATAGTGCAGAATCAAATATTCTTTGTAATAATCATATATTTTCTTTAAATTTACTATGCTCATATTTTATTTAAATCTTCCAAGTTTTCTTTTTATGAACATTCATTCTTAGTAGCAGTAGTCATTATGTTTTATGCTAAGTTAAAAATAATTCAGCATATAGCCTATTAACTTCTCTGAAGTTTTCCATATTTGTCTAATAAAAGGAGCACAGACTCACATCATTTCTCATGCCTGATCTTGGAAGTAGATCTTTCATCATTCCCTCATTAACTATGATTTTTCCTGTCGAATAAATATCACCAGAACAACAAAGCTTTCCCTATCCCTAGATTTCTGAGTTTTAATCATAAGACATTTTGAATTTTATAACTTTTTTGTATAACATCTATCACATAGTAAGAGTAATTATTCTATCAATTCAGTTGCTACGTATTCCCCATGCATACTGTTTACCGGAAACTCCAGAATTTCTAATAAAAAAGGACTTACACAGAGGAATCTGGTTACAGAAGAAGCTGTAGAAAACATATTTTCAAACTACAGTTGCACAGTAAGCACATTATTTTTATTTAGACTTCATTCTTTTTGACATATCTTGGGCATAATTTACTATGGGAAATATGTGGAGGAGAGATATCCTTTCACTGACACTATGTAATTATCTTCTTGGGTACAATTTAATACTCAAATAAGAGTTTGAGTATAAGTAGAAAAACGTATTGTCCTTTAAAACCAAGCTCTTTAATTCTGTGGAGGAGAAAGTTAAAAGTCAGGTAGATTTTTACTAACTTTAAAGTAAGCTAAGGTCTATCAGGAAAACCCAAGACTTTTATGAAGTGCCTGTGGTTTCATTATTTTATAGTATTTGGATTATGCTGGCTTATGTTAAAAATCGTGATAACAACCTGTAGTATAATTGTCAACCAAGAGTAGAGAAAAATCAGTGGAAGGCTACCTGACAAAGTGAAGGTAACTCCAAAGGAAAATTTAATATTTTAATATGAAATACAAAAATAGGTTTGTGTAACATTCAAGATAGTTATATTTTTTAAAGTATCCATTGTTTAAGGACAGTGCCCAAGATCAGCAGAGAATTGAATTCAGTTGCTCAGAACATTTAAAGCAACAGAAAATGAGTGTCTGTTTCATTGATAAATACATTGGCTCTGCCACTAAGAAAATTTAAAAGTCAGAATAAATTGAAATCTCAAGGAAGTTTAAATGAACACATTCATGAATCAGATCTACGTATTGGGTCAGACACTGTTTCAGCACCAGACACATCCATTGCCATCAAGTTGATTCTAACTCACGGTTACTCTATAGGACAGACTAGAACTGTCCCATAGGGTTTCCAAGGTTGTGGTCTTTTGGGAAGCAGACTGCCACATGATTCCCCCTTAGATTTGAACTGCCAGCCTTCCCATTAGCAGTAGAGTCCTTAAACACTGCATCACATGGGTGCCTCACGTACCAGAGATAGAACAGTATAAATCTGAAAGTACTACCCTTCTGAAATATCAGTCAGTAACATGAAGAGCTAGAAATTTCTAACATTCACGTAATTGAATGAGACAGTCTTTATTCAGTACTTACACCTTCTACAGACACAAATTGTTTGCAATCAGAGAAACTGAATGAAGTATTTCACATGAACTCTCCCGACACTAGAATTTTTAGCTGGTTAATAGGTTATTTAAAATCTTCTAATTTAGGTGGGAAAGAAGAACTTTGGATTTAAGTGTGATTGTTGATTTGAAGAAGATAATCTTCAAAGATCACAAATGTTGACATCAACATCATAAATGTTATTCTTTAGAGTTCTTTAGAAAGTTTGGACTGCTACAATTTTCAGTGGGAAAACCTGAAAATGTCATGAGGTTTTTTTTTTGGTTTGTTTCTTAAAAACTCATACCCTTCTATATCCAGTTTATTCCAACTCTTAACACCCACATAAGATTGGGTAGAACTGCCCTATAGCATTTCTAAAGATGTAATCATTACGGAAGCACGTTGCCACGTCTTTCTCCTGAAGAGCAGCTGGTGACTTTGAACCTCCAACCTTTCAGTTTGCTTTTACCACAGGGCCACCAGGCCTTCTTTGATGAAAAAACAAACCTTTTCTGTTAAGCTGATTCTGGCTGATAATTACCCTGTTGAACTGTCCATAGTGTTCCCAAGGAGCCGCTGATGAATTGATGTGGATAGATTCTATCTCTAAAACTTCACCATAACTAGGATCACTGCTGAAAGCAGAGAAAACCAGAAAGACGTTTACTTGTGTTTTATTAACCATCAAAAGGTATTCAACTATGTGGATGATAACAAACAGTGGATAACTTTTCAAAGAATGGGAATTTCAAAAACAATTGTGCTTGTGAGAAACGTGTACTTAGACTAAGAGGCACTCATTCTAACAAACCAAAGGGCTTCTGCATGCTGTAAAGCCAAGAAAAGTATGAGTCAGTGCTGTAACTTTTCACTACACTTATTCAATCTTGGTGCTGAGCAAATAGTCCAAGAAGCTGAACTATATGAGGAAGAATATTGCATCACAATTGAAAAAAGATTCATTAACAATGTTCAATATGCAGATGACATGACCTTACTTGCTGCAAGTGAAAAAAACTTGAAATGCATACTGATAAGGATCAAAGACACATAGAGAATTCCATCTGGATTACATCTAAACATAAAGCAAACAGCTGGACCAATAAACAGCAACATGAGAAACAGAGAACATTGAAGTTGTCAAGAATTTCATTTTACTTAGATTCACAATCAACCTTCACGGAAGCAGCAGCCAAGAAATCAAATGATGCAGTGCATTGGGCAAAGATGCTGCTAAACAAAATCTGAAAAGAGAACAGGAGGCCAGGACATGTATAGGACAAGTATGAAGAAGATCTGTTGGCCCGCGCTCTCGTGCTGACCAGAGAGGCCAAGAGGGAAGGTCATATCAGATCTGAAACATGAAATAAGGAACGGCTGCTTGTTATATCTTATTTCCATAAGATCTGTGGCTAAATACAACTGGTAGAAAGCATTTGTTCAAAATATGTTCAAAAGCAAAAATGTCAAATGCATAGGACTTAGGTATACCAGACCCAAGCCATGGTGTTTTCAATCGCCTCATATGCATTGGAAACCTGGACAATGAATAAAGAAAGCCAAAGAAGTCTGATAAAATTGAGTTGTTACATTGGTAGAAAAACATTGACTATACCATGGACTATCAAAAGAACAAACAAATCTGTCTTGGAAGAAGTACAAATAGAATGTTCATTAGAAGCAGTGATGGCAAGACTTCATCTCAGGTACTTGGGGCTGGCTGTCCGGAGGGATCAATTCCTGGAGAAGGACATCATGCTTGGTCAAGTAGAGGGTCAGAGAAAAGGAGGAAGACGCTCAGTGAGACAGACTGACACAGTCACTGCAACAGTGCGCTCAAGCACCACAATTGTGAGGATGGCAGAGGACCAGATAGGGTTTAATTTTTCTAACATAGGGTCGCTATGATTTGGAAATGATGCAACAGCACCTAACAACAAAAACAACATGATCTTAATTAGTCCTAGAACTTAGACTCTGAGAAAGAACTTCCGAAATGAAACTCAAAGTGACACTAGTGCTCACTGTCTCATCATAGTTAAGTGTTAAGTTTAACTGTGGGCTACAGGATAGTAATTGACTCTGTGACTCAATCAACAAACATTATAAGCATTTGTTAAAATGTACTTAACATTATACTTATTGTTGTGAAAATACAAGAGAAGTTTAAGACACAATCTTAACACTCTTAAGAGTTTTAAGAATCATAAGAGAACAAAATAAAATCTGGCATAATTAAGGGTTATTTGTATCACATAGAATTTTAGGAAACAGAATAGTTGTTGATGTTAGATGCCACTAAGTTAATTTTCTACTCATAGTGCGTGGCCCCATGTGACAAAAGAACTGCCCCTTTGGGTTTTCGAGACTGTAAACTTTGTGGGAGTAAATCTCCAGATATTTCTCCTAAAAGGCCATTTGTAGTGTTGGAACTACCTTTCTTTTAGTTAGCGACATGTGCTCAACTGACATTTCATCACGTCTCCTTTTGAAGCTAATAGAAGTTGTGCTAAATAGAGAATTGTAGTTTGAGATGAATTAGAAACTAGTCCATAGGTCCAAATGGGATTTGTGAAGCAAAAGGGAAACAGAACATTGCAGACAAGTAGGGCATCAAGGTTGTGAGAAGGGATGTCATGATATTTACAGATGGTTGGCCATCCAGCTGTTGAATGTGCAAACATTTTGGAAGTATGAGCTGGGAACTCTTGGCCAACAATGTAGCAAAATTTTTGGAACATACTCTTGGTAGTATACAGTCTTCAAGATGGGGAATTCTTGTAATATTTTTCATTTAAGGACATAAATATAGATGCACATGTGAATACACAAACTAAAAATGTATTTTCTAAGTGTGTTCTTCAATAGTCATTGATCTTTTAAAGTAAGATGAGTCAGTGTAGATACGTGGCAATGGATTTGGTTGGTTTGCTATGCTAGTTAAGAGTTACATAATTTAAGCAAGAAAATGAATGTATGGAAAGCAGTAGTGTATCCAGGCTGAGAAACAGTTTTACGACACACTGAACATCTTTAACCTTCAGAATGTCTCTTCTTTTTCAGGCAGTGTTGGGAATTTTGTATAAAAGGCAGTGACAGATTCTACTTCTAAGTAAGAAAAGAAAAAAATTGCAATTCAAAGCAAAGGTTTTCTTTAAAAAAAAAAAAGTCTCTTGCCTATAAGTGTTTTAACACACAAGAAGACATGACCACGATAAATCAGGAACTCTTTTAAAATTTTAAGGATATGTTATTAAGCTCTGTTTCTCAAGCACTGACTGCAAACAAGGGGTGATTGAAGTGACTTCCTGAAGCGAATTCACTATGAACATAACCCTTTCCAGAGGAAATCCATAATACTGTTAAAAATGTTTGCCCTGCTCAGTGGTGCAACACAGCTTTCTTGAAGGCAAAAAACAGCTAAACTACAGTACATAGCATGTTAGACCAAACCAAAATAATGTCAATTCAGTGGAATAGAAGTCAATATCCTAAATACATGTATTAACAAAGAATAAAATAACCCTGACAAATGGCCTTGAAATCATGAAGCTTATCCCTTCACAGAGTTACTAGGAACTAGACAAGCATATTTTCATTTTGTTTATTGCTAAACTAAAATTCAGAAAACTCTGACAGAAATCAGTTACACCTGTAGTCTAATGTTTAAAACGGCCAATAAAAATAACCAGATAGAAATATTTTATAAACTCAATCTTAAAATGTACTGCTTTATTGTCAGCTTTTTCTCCCCACCTTGATCTAGAGTTGCAATAAAGAAGAATGGTGTTTAACTCTGTATTTCTGCTGAGGCTTCCATATTACAAAAGGCTCCTTCAGCCTGCAAATATTATCTACTGTTTAAAATTAGTATCAATCATTATTTACCACACAAAATCCATGCTGTTCACCTTCTTTGGAAAAATACTGCAATTATTCCATAAATATGCTGTATTGATTGAAAATACTTGGATATCTTTCTGGCCTTCCAAGCTGCTTTGAGCAGCAAGTAGACAGATATTGTGAGATCAGGGCCCCTAAATGAGAAGTCATTGAAACTCACTGTAATTCCTGCTCCACCTTGTTACATAGCCTGTCCAGAGCTCCCGCTACTTAGATTTTTAGGCACATCTGAACATGCAAACAGACAGCGTGCTTTGTGAGGCTTTACTGGAAGCCTGCAGAGCTCAGTAGGCTCCAAGCCACATCAGAGGCTCCACAGTCCCTTTACTAATGCCACTTCAGTGTACTACCAGGATGCCACATTGTAAAACATCAGACCCATCACAGAATGTGGTCCCCGTGCCAGTGCCACATGGCCCTGCTGGTGCACTGGCACCTAGCTCAGTGACATACTGACAAGTTCTCACTAATCGTGAGCTTCATGGCCATAGAATTGCCCCTACTCAGGGCTATTGTTGATGGCTTGTTATGGAAAAGGAAAACTCCTACTGTGCAATGGAAATAGATATATAAATAATTGCATATTTAATGTCTCATTACTTTCTAAATCCAGCACCTGAGTCTATGTTTATCTCATGGCGGGTTCCACAAAGTCAAAAGATCCTTCCTGGAGCTACACACAGTTCACTTGAGAAGATGTATCAGGAGATATAATGCCACACAGGAATGTTGTGTTTAATGATTCCAATTGAAAAAGTCCCATTAGAGTCAATGTTAAGATAGTAACAATCTTTTAACACATTCTGACCTTATAATATTTGAATACCTAAGCACTATGATTTTGTAACATCTTAACCAAGAAACTCATGTAGAAGTATTACCAGAAATCACCTCAATCATCAATCATCTCTATTCCTCCTCTACCTTAAACCAACTCTGTGGGCTATGTTCACTATGCTCAATATTTCATGGACTCTCCTCCTTGTCATATGTATATGTATTAAGATTCCCACAATCTCAGTACCTACACTAAATGAGAATTCCTTATTTTAAACAGGAAACCCTCGTGGCATAGTAGTTAAGAGATGGGGCAGCTAACTGAAAGGTCAGCAGTTTGAATCCACCTGCTTCTTGAAAACTCTGTTGGGTGCTTCTACTCTTTCCTATAGGACAGCTATGAGTTGAAATCACCTTGAAAAGCCATGGGTTTACTTTAAACAAAAATTATTTTTGCTGTAGCTTCAGCCAGTTGTATTTGGCCATAGATCTTATGGAAATAAGATATAATAAGCAGTTGATACCTATTTCGTGTTTCAGATCTGATATTAGCCTCTCTGGTCAGCAAGAGAGCATGGGCCACCAGATCTTCTTCATACCTGTCGTTTGCCTCTTACTGCATGTCCTTGCCACCTGTCCTCTGTTCAAATTTTGTTATCCTCTGAATGGGCTATTGCACTGATGGCTTTTGGCAGCTGTTGGGTGCTAAATCTGCATATAAAACCAATCTCGGGGCCAGAGTCACGAAACAAGACTTACTTGAAATGATTTTTTTTTCCAGCTTTCTGGTTACTGTCACAATAGTGTTTTAGTGCAGTGGGCAAGGACAATAATTCACTTTACTTTAGGAGAAAACTTTATTTTTAAGACGCACTGCTTGGTTGATTTCAGAGCATCCCATGGATTTCAAAATCCAAACTCCCGTACTCTACATATTGTGAAGAAGGTCCAAGCCAAAGTCTCTTTCACCACATTTGTATTAATGTATAAAAATCTAGTGAAATATTACCTTGCAGCTGTTCTTTACCCAAATAGGAAGAAACTACTATACCAGCAACTATTTCACACTATCTTCCTCTTGTACATTGTTCTACTTTTCTCAAAGATGCAAATGCTATTTCATAGCAGTTAAGTCTATAGTTACGTGTGTCAACCCAACCTAGATTCATTTCCTACTTTCCTCACTGAAAGAAGTGAACTAACGTTCTTGGACCAATTACTTATGTAGTCATTAAGCCTCTTTTGGGAAAAGGCAATTAAAAAATCTGTGCCCAACACAGAAATCTTTTCTACAAATACGGAAGAGAAATAAAGGTATTATTATTCAAATAAGCATTAAACCACAGTGTGATGCATCACAGGCAATCTGCTGAAGAGAATGCGCAAAATAAAAAAAAAAACCAAACCCACTGCTGTGGAGTTGGGTCTAACTCATAGCAACCCTATCGGTCAGAGTAAACTGCCCCATAGATTTTCCAAGGAATGCTTGGCAGCTTGGAACTGCCAAACTTTTGGTTAACAGACATAACACTTAAACCACTACGCCACCAGGTTTCCAAGAATGCAAAAACAGAGAGAAATCTACTCTTTATATAGCTGAGTGAATGTAATACGTTACTTTCATGTTTTCAATTTAAAGTTCTTAAATTTTTATTTTTTTTATTTGATATGACTGAGTGAAAATGTATATTCCTGTATAAATTTACATGCCCACCTATATGCAGCTTAATTTTTAACTTTCTTACATTGTGATGGCCAGAGATGAATTTGCAGTTTGGGGCCTAGAGCAACTTAAAAAAAAGAAACAAAAAAATCCACTGCCAGCAAGTCGATACTGACTCACTGCAACTCCATAGATACAGTAGAATTGCCCCCTAGAGTTTCCGTGTTGTGCCTTGCTGACCTTCTGGTTATCAGATACAGCGCTTTACCACTACAACTAGAGTTTCCTAGGCCACTTGGGTTGATGCTAATCTCCTTCTAGGTAACTAGAAGGTAAGGGAGGGTTACCTGAAAGTACAACTTAGAGAGATGGCTGCCAGGTTTTGAAAGTAACACAGATTTTCTTTACAAAGGGACAGAGAAAGAATTTACAATTAACAAGTTGTCTAAAATGGTTCTGATAGAACAGGGAACGAGGAGAGCCTGATTTATTGTTTCCAACAGAAACTTAAAAGCTTTGATTTTCAATTTCTCCTCAAACCTCACTATCTTCTTATACAAAATATATTCATGGTTCTCACCCCACAGGATTAAAGTAGAGGTTAAAAAATGAATTAAAAATGCATATAAAGCAGTTAACATACTACCTTACATGTAGGAAGCTCTTAAAATTGTGTCATTACAACTATGATTAAATAATAACTGCTCCTCTTATTGTCTACTAATAAGAAAAAATTATTCCTCAGTAATTTACTCCATTGCAGTCTTCTGAAACGAATAATAAATGGCATTTCCACAGTAGCTAAAATGATATAAAAGTATTTGAGAACACAGGGAGAAGAGACAATCTTTAAAATTCAGTTCTCCAAGAAACCTTTTGTTCTTCTTATCTTTACTGCTTAACAAATCACTTCTCAAACTTTGTGGCATTAAAAATGCCATTTAAATATACTTGTAAAAATGGTGAATGAGATGTCTGGAAAGGATACAATAAGGATTGCTCTTTTCTGTGTCACAGAATCTAAGAACTCAGCTGGAAAGATTCAAGTGATTAGGTGTTGCAACAACTCTTCCCCTTTGAGCCATTTCCAAGACGGCTCAACAGGGAACACTGACCAAAGCACTGGAACAAGGCCCATCCATGTAGTTTAGTCTCCTCCTAAAATGATGGGTGGGTTCTGAAAGACAATCTTTTGGTAGATGGTTTTTGAAGAGAACCCATGGAAACTTCATGATCTTTCCTGAGCAAGCTGCCTAACTTGGAGTAGAGGAGACATAGATCCCTTCTCTTTGTATGAGAAGAGTTGAAGAGCTCTGAAGCCATATTTGAAAATTTCTCTTCTCCATTAACTATCCTTGTCTTGACTATTCTTATTTTCAATGCTTCCTTATCCCTTAGTTATTCGACATTGCATTCACTGTACCTTATTTACTGGTTCATCCTCAGTAAGTACAACTTGTGAAGTCTTACCAAGAATATTGTAAACTCCAGTATGTGGGAATCATATCTTCTTCTCCTTTGGGTTTTCAATGGGTTTGGGAGATAGGACTCTTCTTGCATTCTCTTATCTTTATTTGATAAGCTTCAATACATCACCATGTTTTCAAAAAAAACATATTCATTGACCACAGTGCCTAACAACCTTACAAGTGAAAACCAGCTTCAGAGATGAGGGGATGTAGAACAAACATAATGTATATTTTTTTAATAGTCTGACTAAACCAAGACTTCTGTTTGACAAAAAATAAAATGAAATAATAATGGGACATAACCAGCTTTTGATTTAACAGGCCAAGTGTTCTAGTTTATAAAAGAACTAATATGGTATAAATTATGGAATTAAAAAAATCTGTTTCTATCAGATGACTAAAATTAATCCAGACTCAAGCACTGTTGAGTGTATTTGATTTGAGACAGTGTGTTCATTTTAGGTACTTTAATATAAGAACATTGAATAATTTTTCTATTTTGGACCCAGTTAAATCTGGAGAAGTCAAAATTATATTAAAGTAGTTTATTTATTTATTTTTAATTCACACATAAAAAATTTGTTAATCACTTATTTCCTATAATCTCAGATGTTATGAATACAAAATAAACGACAAAATTCTTGCCTACACATAAATTATCTTTTATGTGAAAAATGAACAAGTAAACCTACTGTAAATGCATAGTGTGGTAAGCGCTTTAAGAGGAATATAAAGTGTTCCCTCAGGGCATGAAAAGCCTGGTGGAAGAGTGGTTAAGAGCTACAGCTGCTAACCAAAAGATTTGGCAGTTCAAATCTGGCAGGCACTCCTTGGAAAATGCTGTGGGATAGCTCTACTCTGATTTTAGGGTTGCCATGAGTTGGAACCAACCCCATGTAATGGGTTCGTTTTCTGTTTTTTTTTTTTTAATCATGACATGGGGAAACCCCCGTGCCATAGCATTTAAGAGCTATGGCCAACCACTAGGGTTGGCAGTTCAAATCCACCAACCACTCCTTGGAAACCTTATGGGGCAATTCTGATTGGTTTTACAAGGTCACTCAAAGTTGGAGTCAATAGAATGGTTTTGATACTTGATCTATCAGGGTAAACCTTAGACATTAAGAGATAAATGAGTCAATTGTAACAGATGCAGTGACATGTTGCCTTGATTGTCCCAGGGCGAGAGGAATTATTTCTCCAGCCACAGACACTATTATTGTCAGATAGCACTCAGTTGAGCTACTTTAGTAATGAACTCCACGGAAGATTCACCCAGTCCAAGGCCTTACCCCTTTCCAACCATGCCCACATAAGATGACCTGTCTGTCCCAGAGAGTAAAGATCTAATACACTTCTCCCAATATGGCCAATTCTGAGGAGACATATCTGCTTCAGATATCCCCTTGGGGTCAGCTGAAACCCTTTTTGAGACTTTTTCTCTGCTCAATTCTACTTCTTTCCATTCCTTCCACAGGTGTTGATTTTAATTGATTCCAACTCATAGCAACACCATAGGACAGAGTAGAACTGCTCCATAGAGTTTCCAAGGAATGCCTCAGGGGTTCAAACTGCTGACCTTTTGGTTAGCAGACATTAACAGCCACTGTCACAACTTGAATTGGTCCCCCCAAAAACATATATAGCCGTGTGGCTTGGCCATGAGTCTCAACATTTTATGATTTTCCTCCATCTTGTGATTTTTCTATGATGTATGTTAAAGGACTAGGGCAGGATTATAAATGCCTTCATAGGATCACCTCCCTGCTTCACTGTAAAGGGAGTTTTCCTGTAGTATGGCTGGCACCACCCTTAATCCTTTCATCCCACAAAAGATAAAAGGAAAGGGAAGCAAGCAGACAACTGGAAACCTCACATCATCAAGAAAGCAGCACCCAGAGAAGAGCACATCCTTCAGATGTGAGGTTCCTGTGCCAAGATGCTCACTGGACAAAGACTGATGCAATACCAGATTTCTCCTCCAGAGCCAACAAGGGAGAAAATCTTCCCCTGGAGTGGACATCCTGAATTTGGAATTGCAGGCTACCAGACTGTAGGAATAAACTTTCCTTTGTTAAAGCCATCCACTCTGTGGCATTTCTGTCAGAGCAGCACTAGCTGGCTAAAACAGCTGCTATGCTACCAGGGTTTGCTGGAGCCAAATAGCATTCCCTAATAAACCTCTTTGTGCTAATCTTTATTTCCAATACTGCTTCTCAGGAAATGCAACCTGAAATACATATAAATAGTAGAAAAGAATATCTTGCTCACCTATCAAGCACGATTACAAATCAGCCTACAGACGGAACTGTTCTCTTCAAAGAAACTCAAGTTTCACTTACCTAATAAATAGTCTTTGAACCACTCAATGCAGTATTTCCAGCTCTCTATGATCTGACTGTGCCCCTCCTTCCATCGTTCCCACTCCTTGTCTTGTTCCTACCTGTTTAATATTCAGCTTAGCAAGCCGAACTGCTGCAACTGCTCAATCTTTTTTCCCACTTTTGTATTTTTGCTCATGCGCTCCTTTGTCCTGACAGGCCTGTGTGGTCAAACCCCACCCCTACTTTAAGATTCCAATTAGAGAATCTCTACTCATGAAATTTTAACAGGTCTTTCCTTTTCCTACCATCAGGCTTCAGGTACTTTCTCTTCTGCGGAACATTTAATTGAATTCTACTGCTCCTTTTATCTGTGACACTCGTTCTCCATTTGGAAACCTTGGTGACAAAGGTTGGCGGTTCAAGTCTACTACGTGTTCCTTTGAAATGCTATGGGATGGTTCTACTCTGTCCTGTAAGGTCATCCCAAGTCAGAATTGACTTGATGGCAGGGAGTTTGGTTATTCTCCATTTCTTATGGAAATTATTTGAGAAATAATTATTTTAAAAAATGACTTCTCCTTTTCTACATTCTAAGCCTCCAAGCAAGTAAATCACTGTTCCAGAGCCTTGTTAAAACTGGTATTTGTCTCAACATCTACCACATGGTGAACGGTGAACACCACAAAGGTAAGAGACAGACAGGACCAGACCAAAACTGGAAGTGGGAGGTGGGGAGTAAGAGAGAGTGATGTAAGAGGCCACACGGAGGGAAAATGGGGAAGGGAGGGAAGGACCAGGCAAAACATACGTGTTTCAAAGGGGCTGATTTGGAACAAGCTCACAGTGATCTACTTCCTATTTTCACAATAAGACTATCATAACATTTTATGACAACTCCATTGAAGTTAAATAACAAAGATCGTGATAATTTTACACTTTGGCCAAGACAGTAATAAGATGGCAACTTTTGGAAGTGAACTTTGAAATAGATTCTTATTAATTAATACATCTTTGTCCTTGACCATACCCATATAAGCCATTTTACTTCTTCCTGGACTATTTCAGACACTATTGCAGGGCTCCATGTCACTCATTAAAGAATTTGGAAAGAAGAACAAAGAACTTAAAGAGTCCTTAATGAAGGCTCTAGGAAATTTGAACTACAGAAGCTGAAGATTTTTCAGCAGACCCACATAGGAACCCATCATCTATATGACTATTCCATTGTTGTGGAGTTGATTCCAACTCATAGTGACTCTAAAGTACAGAGTAGAACTGTCCCATAGGGTTTCCCGTACCCCTGTTGCCCAGTATCTTTAATCATTTCATGGCTGTATTCTTTCAGGAGGAGCATTCAGAAAGGAAAATGGAAAAGTTACTTTCAAATTTTGCTGCAGCTTTTAATTCAGAAAAGTTTTATTAGGAGTTACTACAGCGACAGTTTGAGCCACAATAGATCTTTTCATTCTCTAGTCCTATCCCAAGCAAAGCAGAAATCCAATATTCACCCTACAAAGGTACAAAACCACTCAGTTGCGGGTAGCCCTGAAAGTGTGTCCATCTATTTTTTAGACCCAGAAGCAGAAAACTCCCACATCAACAATGTTGAGCTATGGTTATGGACAACTCTGTTATCACAAACATCTCAGACACAACCATTCACAATTACTTTGACACTAAGTTTACAAAGTTAGAAAAGTACTTTGTCCAGTCATCACCAAGATCATGATAGCACTGCTGATTATCCTTTCATCTAAACTTCCCTTTGCCTTCTTCTATTTCAACCACATTTCTGTCAGAATTGAAGTCTCATCAGCCCTGATAATCGATGATGCTGAAAGCAGTGATTGCATCAAAATCCCGGGAGGCTGTGAGTCTTACGTTTGCTGACTCTATCATCTCTGCCATTATCCAGCCTACTGGCCCAAACATTCTGAAATGGTTGGACTACTTCCATCAAGTAGCCTCAGCAAATTTCTATCTGGAGGCAGCTTGCTCATTGATTAACCTTTTACCACTTCTCCTATACCACGTGAAGTGCAAAAGTACTCTACAGCTGACTGATGTGGAGCACATGATGCTTCCTAATCCAGCTCTGCATTCAGGGATATCAAAAGACATATTTTATACAGTCTCCAGAAAAACTCTGCCATTTTTACTTGTCTAGGAGACCTAATGGCATAATGATTAGGAGCTTGACTGCTAACCAAGAAATCAGCAGTCCAAATCTAAAGTCCACGTCTGAAGGTTTCCAAATTGTGCCAAACGTTATGACACAGTTCTACTCTGTCCTGTAGGGATGGTATGAGCTGCAATCAGAAAGATCAGGAAGGTTAGGGGCTTCTAGAGGACCAATAGAGGAGTCCTGGTGGTGCAGTGATTAAGAGCACAATTGTTAACCAAAGTTTGGCAGTTTGAATCTACCAGTCAGTCCTTGGAAACTATGGGCAGTTTTACTCTTTCCTATAGGTTCACTGTGTCACAATCAACTTGGTGGCAGTAGGTACAGGAGGAGCAGCAGCAAGAAGCAGCCCTGGTAGCACAATGGTTAAATTGCTTGGATACTAACAGAAAGGTTTTCTATTCAAACTCACCAGCCACTCTGCAGTCAAAATGTGTGGCAATCTGCGTCCACAAAGGTTGCAGCCTTGGAAAACTTGTGGTAGAGTAGCTAGGAGTCAGAATTGACTCCATGGTAATGAGGTTTGGTTTTTATGGTGGTAGAGGCTGTCATAGAATGGAATGAAGATGGGACTGGTAGCCAGACATTTTGGATTTGAGATGCAACTTCATTATTTTCTCACAGTGCTATCTTAACAAAGCCTATGTTGCATAGCTTCTGTTTCTTTGTCTGCCAAATGGGAGGAAAGAATGTTAAAGTCATCCTCTCAGGTTTGAAAATAAGGCAGTGGACATAAAATGGCTTTTCAAATAATGTTCAAAGTCTGTACAAATTTTTACACTAAATAAATTAGTTCTACAAACTGTCTTTCTCAATCATCATAGTTTACCTTTAATAAATTGTCAGGGTCGGATCTGAAGGAAAAAGTTACACCTTCTTTTCTATTTCAGGATATCTTTATAATTATTTTTTCTTTTTCCTGTGGAAAACTTGCTAAGCCAAACAGATGGTGTTTGTAAAAAAAGAAAAGATAATTTTATAAAGTCAAATTAATGTCATTTATAACACATTTTAAAAGCACAAAGCATAGGCCATTTTGTTCCCACCCAGTAGCATCAGATCATTGCTTCCCTGCAAAGGTCAACCCAGAAAGACTTGTGGCTTCACAGCCTTGCATCAAAACTACTCTCTGACTGCAGTCAGTGAAGCTCTTTTCAGTCAAGAAAATGTTAAGCAAAAAAAAAAAAAAATTCCAATTTCTATTCTAAACCTTAAAATGAAGTGGATGAATTATATCAACGATTAAATTCATTTCAGGTAGAAAACCAAACTTTTGAAGAAATTCTCTTACAAAACTTCCAAAATCTAATGCCCTCTCAATACGTTCCAATCAAACTATTATCACGGGGTATTATTTTTCAAGCTAGATTCTGGAAATCATTACTGCCATTGAGAACAAAATATTGGGCTGGGAGGGTCAGGGCAACCACAGACTAAGGACCAAAGATATTCACGTCAAATGATTGTGTTATCGAACCCTATCAACTGGGAACTAGAGCATTGCTTGGCATGAATGGCTGTGGTCCTTAGTCAGTCGTTGCACTGCCCATCTCAGCTCAATGTTTTGTTCCCAGTGGAACTAATGATTTCCAGAATCTAGCTTGAAAAATAATGCCCCACTGTAGTAATGAACGTTGGACAAGCTGTGTAGATGGAAATGTGAAAAAAAACTGACCAGTGATGTCAAGTGACTTTAGGAGGCACCAAACTTTCTTTGCAAACAAGTCTTCTAAGTTTTCTTTTCAAAACCAATATAACAAAACTGCAATGTGTGCTTGTAAACTAGACCATGACTAAGAAAATCACTTAGAGTAGAACTTTTTCTTGCATTTCTTTTAATATACAGGCTATTTCTCTCAGATTTTTTTGAGAAGAGTACATCTTAGGGATGATCTTATTACTTTTAGCATGCAGGTATTTGAATTGCTACACATTCTAACACTCATTTCCTAGGAGCCAATAACAAAAACGGATTTTTGCTAGTTTTTGTTAATTCCCTGACCCATCACAAATCATCTGTGACAAGCATAAGATTAGGCTCTGAAATTATTCTCTCTCTAAATATATACATAAGCAGACCTGATGGCTCAATGATTAAAGTGCTTGAAATCTAACCAAGAAGTGATGATTCAAAACTAACAGCAGTTTCATGGAAGAAAGATGCACTATTCTGCTTTTATAAAGGTTTTTCAGCCTTGCATTACTGAAGAACAAGCAGGGGGGCCTCACATTACCTGCCTTTAGAGTCTATTACACCGCCATAGTAGTCAAAACACTCTGGTACTAGTATAACTGGATTTATCGTATCTAAAATTTATTTTACAGCGTGTAGGTTGTCTTTTCACTTTCTTGTTAAGTCTTTGGATGACCATAAGTGTTTCATTTTTAGGAATTGCCAGTTTGGTACCTTCTACATCTTGGTATCTACATAGACCAATGGAACAGAATAAAAAATCCAGACATAAAATCATCCACCTACAGGCAGATGATATTTAACAAAGGACCCAAATCTGTATATTGGGAAAAAGATAGTGTCTTTAAGAAATGGTGTTGGCATAACTGCATCTCCATCATCCAAAAAAATGAAAAGTGACCCATACCTAACACCATGCATAAAGCCAGCCAAGTGCCATCGAAAAGCACACTAAAAATGAATCAAAGATCAAAATATAAAATCCAAAATGCTAACATTCATAGAGGTAAACTAGGGTCAATGTTGGGAGATCCAATACACGATATAAACAAATGCTAAACATTACTAATGATACACAGTCACCAGAAGAGAAGATAGATAATTAGGAACTCCTAAAAATGAAACATTTATGCTCATCCAAAGATTTCAAAAGAAGGGAAACGACAATCTACAGGCTAAAAAACAAATTTTGGATTTAACAAAATTCTGTCAGTATCTAATCTTCAGATGAAAAACCTCAACAACAAAAAGACAAGCCAATTAAAAAATGAGCAAAGGATATGAACAGGCACTTTACCAAAGAAGACATTCAAGTGGCTAACAGGTATGTGAGGAAATTCTCAGGATCATTACCCATTAGAGAACTCCAAATCAAAACTACATTGCATGCCACTTCACCCCAACAAGGCTGGTATTAATCCAAAAAACACAAAGTAATAAATGATGGAGAGGCTGAGAGACTGGTACATTTATAACCTGTTGATGGGAATGTAAACTGGTACAATCACATTGAAAATTCATTTGCACTTTCTTAAAAAACTTGAAATAGAAATACCATGTGATCCACCAATCCCACTACTTAGAATGTATTCTAGAGAAATAAGTGCTGTCACATGAACAGATATATGCACACCAATGTTTATTACAGCACTGTCCTCTACAGTAAAAAAAAAAAAAAAGGAATTAATCTAGGTGCCTATCAATGGATGAATGGATAAACAAACTCACAGTAGTCCACACAATGAAATATTATGCAAAGATAAAGAACAATGATGGATTTGGTAAACATCTCATAACATGGAGGAATCTGTGAGACGTTAAGCTAAGTGGAATTAGTAATTGCAAAAGGACAGGTATTGTATGAAACCACTATTACAAAGACTCAAGAAAAGATCTAAATACAGAAGAAATCAGTCCTTGATGGTTATGAGAGTGGGGAGGGGGGGGAAGCATTATTCATTAATTACACAGTAGACAAGAATTATTTTAGGTGAAGGAAGAGATAACACACAATAGAGGAGAAGTCAACACAATGGGACTAAACCAAAAGATAACAAATTTCCTAAATACAATCAAATACTTTGAGGGACAGAGTAGCAGGGGCAGTGGTCTGGAGACCATGGTTTCAGGGGACACCTAGGTCAACTGGCATAATAAGGTCCTTGAAGAAAATGCTTTGCATCCCACTTTGGTAAGCAGTCTTTGGGATCTTATTAGCTAGCAAGCAGCTGCCTAAGAAGCATTCATTTGTCCCAACCCACCTGGAGCAAAGGAGAATGAAGAATATCAAAGAAATAAGGAAAACACAAACTCAAGAGTCAGAAAAGGCCACAGAAACCAGAGACTACATAAGCATGAGACCAGAAGAACTAGATGGTGCCTGGCTACCTCCAGTAACCCTTCTGACAAGGAATTCAACAAAGAATCTCTGACAGAACAGTAAAAATGTGTACGTGTGTGTGTATGTCTTGTGGGTAGGGAGACTCTAACCTTAGTAGAAAGACCAGACTTGGTGGTCTGACAGTCTTGCAGACTGGCGGGTTCCTGGAAGACATGGCTCCTGCATTATCTGTTAGGCCAGAGTTGAAACCATTCCTGAAGCCAGCATTCTCAGACAAAGATTGAACTTGTCTATGAGATAAAAGGATAATGGTGAAGACTGATGTTTTGGCTTAAGTAGATGCAGGAGACTAACTGGGTAGCTGCTGGCAGGAAGTGAGATGAGAAGGCAGAAGTTTATTGGACAGAGGAGAGAGAGTAGGGAGGAGGAATGTGCTGTCACATTGCAGAGAGAGCAGCTAGGGTCAAATAGCAAAGTGTTTGTATGAAAGGCTTTCTTGAATTGTAAACGTCTACTCAAAATTCAACAGCAGAAAGAAAGATTTACAACCTTGGAAATGCTATGAGGTTGCTATGAGCCAGAATCCACTGGACAGCAGTATAGTTGGTTTTGTTATTGTGTGTATGTGTGTGCACACATGTGTGTGTGTGTGTGTGTGTTAAGGAAAACCTGGTGACACAGTAGTTAAGTGCTATAGCTGTTAACTTAAACATTGGCTGTTGAATTCACCAAGCCTTCCTTGGAAACTCTATGGGGAAATTCTACTCTATCTATAGGGCTAGTGTGATTTTCAATGGACTTAATAGCAGTGTGTTTGGGTTTTCTGTGCATGTATATGTGTATGTGTGTATAAATATGTATGTATATGTGTATATATACATGCACACACTATATATATGTAATTTTATATCCCAGAACATCTGTCCTTCATGCAGTAACATTTTATCATTTTGGATTCAATGCAACCATTGCATATTATAGCCAATATTCTCACGAACAGAGAGATATTTAAGGTAGAGGAGAAAAAGGGACAGAAAAAATATATATACTCTAAAATATGTATTCATCCCAGAACCTTATTAAGGGCTTCAAATTTGTATGCTGCTTTAACATCTTGGTGTGTCACTTTAAAAGAAAAATAATAAATTTGAATAAACCTTTTATAATTCGTTAAAGTGAAGAAAGAGTAATGTTTGCATGAGTTGAGGAAAACAAAACACTAGAAAGATACGCAGAGCTGTCAGTAATTCATCAGGGCCAACCTATTTTAGCACCTAATAATTTTTTCTGTGCTCCTTCTTTAGAAGAGAACAAATCAGAAAGCCAATGCAGTAAATTCTCACAGGGGAAACCATAATTCTATTGATGTGCTTCAAGATGTCTTTTTGTTTTCAATTCTGCAAAAGCAGATCGATAAAACTAATGCAGGTTCTCTTCTAAGATTTTTTTCTACATTCATAGTAAGGAGACTTGATAACACTGGTTTAACTGATTCAGCACTGGCAGGGATAATGGAACAAATATTTTCAGACAAATAGGATATTAAAAAAAAAAGGTAATGTTTTTTTTAAAGCAACAATATTAGAGTGAATCAGTCTAGCTTACTGGTTGATCATCTGAATGTATGGCTTAAGCCTAGAAGGTTTTGAATCCCACTCTTACCAGCCATAAGACAGCACAAAGAACTTTAACCACTCTGTACCTCAGTCGTTTCAAATTTAAAAGGTAAGAGAATTACATGAATCATGCCTAAAGAATTCTTAGAATAAAATACGCATGAGCCCTGATGGTGGGGTGGTTAAGAACACAGCTGCTAACCAAAAAGGTTAGCGGTTTGAAGTCATGAGCTACTCCTCTAGGGTCATTCTATTTTGTCCTACAGGAATACTATGAATCAGAGATCGACTCAACTGCAGATGCTTTCCTTATTATTAAGTATTCAAAAGAGAATGGGAACAAAGGTATCATTCAGGATGTCGGATGGATCTTGACTGAAACCAAAGAATACCAGAAAGATGTTTACCCACGTTTTGTTGACCGTGCAAAGGCATCCAACTATGTGGATTCCATCAAATTTTGAATAACATTGGGAAGAATGAGAATTCCAGAACACCTACATAGGAACCCGTACATAAACCAGGAAGCAGTCTTCTGAAAGGAACAAGGGGATTGTCTTAGTCATCTAGTGCTACTTGCTATATCTGAAATATGACACGTAGAAGGCTTGTTGAAAAAGAGAAGTTTTGTTATGCCATGGTCTCGTAGACTGCAAGTCTAAACTCAAGACATCAGCTCCAAGAGGAGTTTTTCTCTGTGGGCTCTGGACGAAGGTTCTTAAGGTCGACCTTCCCTTGAACTGGTAGCTTCTCAAGTGTAGGGACTTTGGGTATCTTCAAAAGTATGAATGCTGCTCCTGGCACTACTTTCTCAGTGGTGTGAGGTCCCCAATTCTCTGCTTGCTTCACTTTCTTTCATATACCAAGAAATTGCCCCAAGGCACGACACAGTCTTACACATCGAGTCCTAACTTTAAGCCCTGCCCCACCAACACAACTCTGCCACATATCTTCCTTCATTAATATTATAGAGGAAGAGTTTACAGCATATAGGAATGTCACACCATACCATGAATCGTGGCCTAGCCAAATTGCTACGCACATTTTTGACATAATTCAATCCATGAATGTTGCATATTTTAAAGTCAGGAAAGGTATGCATCAGAGTTGTATCTTTTTACCGTATTTATTCTGTGTGTGTGCCGAGCAAATGGTTTCAAGAAGCTAGTCTACAGGAAGAAGAACACAGCACTAGGATAGTAGAAAGCTGCATAAACAACCCACAATATGCAGATGACACAGCCTTGCTTGCTGAAATTGAAGAGGACTTAAAGCACTTACAAGTGAAGATCAAAGATTATAGCTTTCAGTGTGGAATTCACCTCAGCATAAAGAAAACAAAAAACTCTCACAACTGGGCCAATAAGCAACATCATTTTTCAGTAGAAAAAATACTCAGATTGTCAATGATTTCATTTTACTTGTATCCATAACCAATGCTCATGAAAGTATCAGTCAAAAAATTAAATGATACATTGCATTGGATAAATCTGCTGTGAAATATACCTTTCAAGATTGAATTATTTTCTCCTTTGAATTTTTCTTTTGTTGATACTACGTGTTTTCACTAGTGAAGGAATGCTGATTACAAGATCAATTCAGAATTTCTGCTATGAGCTATGGATTTTGATATTCATTATCTGGAACTGAATGAGTCCCAGTGGACCCAGGCAAATTAAATCTTGCCCCGATGAGTCAATGATGAAATCATTTTTTAAGTATTTTTAAATTTAATTTCTCAAAACGTAGCAAAACATGAAGGCATCTGGCAGTAACCACATATGCATTTTATTCTAATCTCCTTTTTTCAGCTTTTTTATTGTTCATCACAAAATTTTCAAGACATAGTATGATATACTTTTCCTTACTGCAAAATCAGTATTTACAGCCCAAATAAATGAAACTAAAGGAATTTGACTCTCAGAAAAATTACCACTGCTGTATATTCTTCATTATAACAAAAGCAGTACTAACAACTAAGAGGCAGAAACAGTTGCACTGGAATACTGCAGACATGCTCACAGTAGTGCATTTCATATGCTGTACGTAGAAGTAGCAACTGTACTCTGTGATTGAATGCAGGATGAGAATAATTTATTGGAGTTTCAATCTCTTGGAAAGTACCAATGCAATGTATCATTCCTTACAGGAAAGGCATTATTTACTGTTAAGAAACCAGAAAAGAAAGGAGCCAGTAACACTTGGAAACAATGAATGGAGTAAAGGAGAAAACAGACACTATGCCAGAATAAAGACTGGCAACAACTTATCCTCAGAAGAAGTACTTTTCCACAAGAACACAACAGTGAAACTTAATGAGCAGGTTTATCTCACGTAAATTAAGGCAAACCTGTGAAAAGTTTAGAAAATACACACATCCAGGTTGAAATCATCTTTATGCAGTATATTAAAGGATGGATTATGCCTTCTTATACAACCTATAGAACTTCTAATTAGATCTGTTTGAAGTAGGGTTGGAGAGAATTAAGGTTACTTTCATCTACAAATTTATAACTAGATAGGTGATACAAATTGTTTCATCCAACACAATCAAACATAAAAATAGTGCGTAATTCATGTTTTCTAGTGATATATGAAAGCTCATTTCACTTTTACACGTGATAACCATGAGTCAAAAGCTGAAGTCACAATATTTACGTTAAATGACATTATTTTCCCTGGTATTGATGGTTTTGAAAACTAAGTAAAGAGAAAAACTAAGTATGTTTAACTTTAATTAATTAAAAAAAACCACTTACATTTAGAATGTATTTCTTCAAGAGTTCATATACTAAAGATTGTATTTAACGTTTACAGGCAAAACTTTGCATCACAATTTGGCAATGGCTCCCGAAGGAGTGGTTCAGTGTCCAGGTGTGAAATCAACAAAGTCTATGATGTGTACAAAGGAAGTTGATAGTGGGGGAGGAGAAACTTACTGAGAATGAACATTACGTTTTTAATTTATTTTGAATAGTCCATTGCTGTGGAATCAATTCCGACAAACACTGACCCTGTAGAACAGATTACAACACCCCATAGAATTTCCAAGGCGTGTCTGCTAACTTCAAAATGCTGACGTTTGTGCATACCAGTCAAGCTCCTAACTACTGTGCCACCAGGGCTCCAATTCATAACACTGGACATGGAAGTTTTTGAAATAAGACCCAAGCACTATCAATTTGCTGAGAACAGTAGAGAACTGAGATCCATTCAGTGACCCAGTGACATTGTTTGGAGGTACACTAGAATTTTCTTCTCGTTGGCCACTTGACAGTAATAACAATAAACACAACTTGCCTTTAGCTCTTAACAGTTTGCAAGTGACTTTGTTGTAGGTTTCTTAGAAAGAATTCATCATTGGCTAAAAAAAATAAAATATGCTATCACATCCCATTTAATTCTATAATTCCTTCTCTTTTCACCCTCTGTGTTTGAGATAGAACAATTGTATGTGTTATTTCCTTTATTTATAAGATAAGCAAAGTCCCAAGAGCTATAATCCAGGTCTTCACATCTCTTCCAGCTCTTACTCATCTGTTCAGTTTACAAAAGCACTCTCCACTCTCAAATTCATTGAAAAAATCTTCCTAACATATGAGGTTTTTATCTGCATATTATTTATGACTTTTGTTTCTACTTATCCCTAACCTATAGGTTTTTCTCCTATAATCCAAAAAATATGTCAGAGGTTACCCCAAAATTCTTCACTTTATTTTGGAAATATACACTTTGGTTTTATGCTTACTATTCCTGCTGTGACTACATTGCTATTCACAAAAAATAAAATATTGTGTTTTATCACACGTTAAAAATCTCAATCCAAGGTACCGTATCTATGTTGAATATCAATATATAGGCAAAATAATTTTTATTGACAGGGTGTAAATATTAAAATTGTAATGTTAAATCACAAAACAATAATAGTACTAACAAAAAAAATTCCCCTTTTTATTTATATATTTTTTTTCTGAATTATCTCAGCTGTGTTAGTTATCCAGCAACACCACAACAGAAGTATCACAAGTGGGTGGCTTTAATGAACTGAAATTTATTTTCTCACTGGTTAGGAGGCTAGATACCCAAATTTGGGGCACCAGCTCTGGGGAAACTGTCTTCTCTCTGTTGGCTCTGGAGAAGGATCATTGTCTCTTTTGTTTTTTTGTTTCTTTGTTTCTTGGCGATCTCATGTGGCATGTCATCTATTTTTCCCCAACTCAGCTTGCTTGCTTCGTTGCTTATTCAATCTACTCTTCTTCTATTTCAAAACAGAGTGATTTAAGATGTACACTATGCTCATACTGCCTTATTAATATAACAAAGAAAACTCGTTCCCAGATGGATTGATAACAAGTATAGATGTTAGGGTTTACAACACATATTTTGGGGGGACACAATTCAATCCCTAGCACCAGCAGACTTCAAACCCCGAAGCAGTTTCTGTCTTTTTATTTCTCAATAGATAGCTTGAAACTGTCTCATTACTGAGCAAAATCTCCTACAGGGCTTGAATTTTCACACTGGTTTCACATTTGTTACAAAAGGCATTTTTTTGGTAAGTAAGGTATTTTGGCTTAAATTTCATATATATCGTAGATAATACCTCAGTAGAATGTTAAAGCATTGTAAAGTATTCTTGGAAGTGTAGAACAACTGTGTCCACACAACACTCAAAGCATTGATTCAGAATGTTTTAACTCACGTCTTATGATAGGAGCTTAATAGTTCCACCAAAATTTAATTTTGGCTCTCACTTTTGGAATTTTCTATCTACCATTAATTTCTTGGGCATTTAGTTATCCATGTGTACATGAAATATAGGCCTTAGCTCCTCTAAGTTTTGTTGGTATTGTATATGATGTTTTGATTATTTTTATGAGATTATATAGGTATTATACACACTTGACACTTATAAAAAAATAAGCATTTTCAGTATTTTTAAATATGATGAATAAGCGAGCAATAAATATGCAATATCTCACAAAATTTTCTAACTCTAAAATCTGCATAGTGCAATGGTTATAAACAGACCACTCCTTTTCAAAAAGTAATAAATCAGCAAAAAAATTTTTGAAGCATAGCACACAGAAAAGACCTCTAAGTGGCCATGTTAATGAATTTTGGCAAACTGACCACATCTATGCAATCAGCACCCCAGATGTCCTCCTCATGCTCTCCTTCTAGGAATTCTGAACCACACATCACTCAAGAATCCTAGCAATGCTGACTTCTTAGGCAGATTTTTAAACAGAAAATTGCTGTTAGTTAATGACATAGTCAATGACTTAGCTTTCAAAGTTATACAGTTTTCACTTGCATTCATGAATATATTTCCATGACCTAGGAAGACTTGGACCATAATTAAAACAAAAAAAAGAAAAAGAGAAAAGAAGGTTGCCCTTAAGTTGATTCTGACTCATAGCAACCCTATATGACAGAGTAAGCCTGTCCAAAAGCGTTTTCAAGGAGTTGCTGGTAGATTTGAACAGCCCACCTTATGGTTAGCAGCTATAGCTCTTAACCGCTATCCAAAAAAGTTTCCTAAACGCAAACTTCATACAATAGCTGCCAAAAGCAATGTTGGTTGGAGACAACATTTAAAAGGCCAGAACATTGTTCACAAGCTTCTCGATAACAGGTTACCTCACCTAGAGTGCATGTGTAGCATATGTATCAACAGAGGCAACATATTGTTAGGAAAAGACAGAAAAGTTTACAAAATAAAAACCTGAGTTTGAATGTAGAGTTTGCAATTTAGAGTGACTTCAAACAATAAATAAATCAATCACTGAGCTTGAATTTATGTACCACTGAAGTATGATACTGGCTGTACTATTTTAGATTTTTATTAGATTTAAAATAAAAACACAAAAATAATATCTTCCCATTTTAAAAAGCTGTATAAATGCGCCATTATTTTTTATTCCAAAATATAGAATTTTCCCCATTTTAGTCAGTGCTGAAACCTAGTGATGCTATGGATAAATTCTCTGGCTACTAACTCATCAAAGGTCAGTAGTTCAAATCCACCAGCCACTCTTTGGAAACTCTATGGAGCCATTCTACAGTGTCCTATAGGGTCATTTTGAATCAGAATTGACTTAATGGCAACAAATTTTTGTTTTGTTTTTCTGGTAACTCACAGATGGTCAACAAAGACTCTGGACTATCTCTTACCATTACAGAAAAATATGTATCTGTACTTCCACAGTATTGGTCTTGAAGTGAAATTGCCATGATGTTGACATCCTCAGTAACAGATTTCTTATATAAACTTCTTTCATAATTTCCACAATAGTTCCAGAAACAAAAGTTTTGCTGCTTGAAAAAAAAAAAAATTGTTAATTATTACTGAGGTAAGATTTTTTCCTCTGCAATAAATCATGTATTTTCAAAATAAACAAGGCTTCAAGAATTTAAAATCTCATTACTTAGGTTTACTGCTGAGTCATCTCAATAACTAACAATTTTTTATCAATGACTAATGGAACAACATATTCATTACTAAAGCTCTTTTATTCTAGAATGACTTTAACTTTTGCGATTCTTGGTTATAAAGAGAGAATTCTCTGCCTCTCCTTCAAGACTTTATTCCATTGCATCCAGGAAATATACTTTTATGGATAAAATATGTCCTGAAATTATTATCCATGTTATTTGATAATCGTGGAGGCTGAAAAGTGTTCTGTTTGTGGAAGAAGAAATGAAATAATAATGTTATTTTCTATGTTGAAGATGAAAATGCATGTATACTATGAAAAAGCAAACAATATGGAGAAGGAAAAATTAAGAATAATGTTGGCTGATTTAATTTTATGTTTAAAATGCAAGCTCATATCATCAATGAGTTATTAGTACATGCTCAGAAAAACTTGAGTTATTATATTGAAGCTGCGTTAAGAAGACATTCCGATTTGAGTTAGAAACTACATTCTGACCTCTACACTGGGAGTCCAAGTCTGTGTTCTGGTCTTTCTGTCCCAGAAATCACAGGCCCATTTATATCACTGCCTCTCTTTTTCAGTCCACATATGGGTTTCTGCAGTTATTAACCAAGTGCCTCAGAGGTGACACTGAGTCATGAAGACCACTGTCTGTCAGAATAGAATTGCACCCCACAGAGTTTCCAATGGCTGATTTTTCAGAAGAAGATCGCTGGCTTTTCTCCTGCGGTCATCTGGGTGGACTCACACCTCCAACCTATGGGTCAGCATCAAAGTGCATTCACCATTTGTACCACCCTCTGTCCTCATTACTGATACCTGTGCAAGCTCTTCTTCCAGGGCTAAAACCCTGCTAGTGACCAGGGATCTGGACATTTTGCCATTTACCATCTTTCAATTTCCTAAAGATCAAGACTTTCCAGCAGCAAATTGGGCCCACTTAATTGTTTTCTGATTTCTGATCACTGACAAGAACCCTGGTGGTACAGTGATTAAGAGCTATGGCTCCTAACCAAAAGATAGATAGTTCAAATCCACTAGCTGCTCCTTGGAAACCCTACGAGACAATTGTAATCATGATGAATTGGAATAAACTTGAGGGCAACCGTCTTGGATTTTTCTTTTTTTTCTTTCTTTTGGTTATCACCTAGAAATTTCCTCTCTTCCTACCCAACCACAAAATTTGACTCCCTTTGATATTAGCACTACCTTTAACCAAATTTCTTGCCTTTTACCAACAAAATATGGTGGCAGATTTTCTCCAAAAATGGGCAGAATGTGTGGAATGGAAGAAGAAATCTAAAGTATGCTCACGACTCAAGGATTCAACAGTAGATGATGCCATAGTCTAAAAAGGATAGAATATGGCACAGGACACAAGAGGTGATGATTTGCAGCCAGTGGGGCAATCTTTGATTAGTGGGGCCAGGAACCACTCTTTTAAGTATCATTTTTACCTTATAAATTCTAAACGGCTTTGGTCATGGTTTGGTTTGGTTTTGCTTAGGCAGATAAATTTGTTAAGAAATTTAGAGCTATTACCATGTTGATTACACATAGACCTCAAGAAAATTGCAATCTAGTTCGCTATTCAAAAAAGTTACAGTTACAACAATAGCAAATAAAACAGCAATATATAATGCATGTTTAGGTCCACCAAGACTTTATATGAGTAAAGCTGGAAGAATTCAGTCAAGAAGAAACTCAACTTGATCCCGCAATAAAATTAGGAAGAGAGTAGAGACGACATTCAGGAAAAAATGGATTCACTGGGTTGGAAATATTACAGCAAGAATCAGTACCAGGTTCATAAAAGTGAGGGGAGATCAGTGTCAATATTCATCAATGTACTGAGGAGTAGTAAAATGAATTTCAGTCAGCTTAAGGTAAGCAGAATCTGATTCAGAACTACTGTGAGATCCAGGATAAGAAGGTTGGATGAATGAAGTAGAAGTATGAAAACACTGGTAGCTCTGGAGCGGGGGAATGATATATGTCTTCACATATTGCACCTATTTTATTTACTCTTTTTCTCTCTGTTAAACAGATATTGATAAGTGTTGTCTAGGTCTAGGTCAGTCAGGTCCATATTACACTGTACTTGACTAAACCATAGAGTTCGTTGGCAAAGGAGAAAGGTCAAAGCCAAATAAACCCTGCATCCCTTCTTCAACCAGCACAGCAGTGCTTTGGTCTGTTTATTAAATTGTAATTCTGTGTCACGATTTTTGTAACTTGGCTTCAGCAGTTTAAAATATTGAAAACCACAGTTATAGTTAATAGCATCATAAAGTTTGGAGATGGAAAAGAATGTCCAAGGCTAACAACTATTTCAAGTTGATGGCCAGCTGCCTCAAAATGCCTGGGATTAAGTTGGAGTTCAACAAAACTTTTGAATTGTTAAAATTACAGACAGGAGAACTGAAACCTCCTTGGTAAAGACAAACTGTTTAAAAGCTCACAGTCCTTGTTAATAGAGGGAAATTTGCCACAATTTGCTTTCTGCTTTTGAGAATGGCTTTCTTTTTTAAAATTCTGACACTGGATTTCCACATTTAATATCAATATTAATCCATAAATAAAAACCAAATCCATTGCTTTCAAGTTGATTCTGAGTCACATTTTATTAAAACCATCAAATAATCTCATGAGTATAAAAGAACCAAATCTTGAATCAAACGATTAACTAAGGTAATCATAAACTCAGATCAAATATTTATCAATACAAAATATATTATCTAATTTATATTGCACTAAATTTTTATGGTTATTCTTCTTTATTCAAAACTAAGTTACTAACTAACTCTCATGCAGTTACCTAATCACATTTCAGAAGAAATGCCATCAACATTTGGATATCTCATTAATAGACATCCATCGTAAAAGCGAATTATTTTCCTACCTTTATTCTAACTTAAGTGGAATCCTCTTTTCTTAGCACATGCTTTGTTATAGTCTTTGGCTAGTGTCAAACTACTTTCCATGCATCAACACATTCTACTAAGTATGGTTTATAAGACTTTTTAGTAGTTTAAAAAGAAAACAACTAGCTACTACCATTCATGTGACATCTTTAATGTGCATGCCACATGGGCAGACATTGCAGGGACATCACCAGAAAAAGTAGTACCACTTTTTTCCTTCTAGAAAGAAAAGACTTTGTAACACTAGAAATGCAATCTATAAATGAGAGCAAATCAAAGTCAAAACTAAAATAGTACAGAATACAGAGGGGACATAGATCACGGGAGTAGCCCAGGACTAGCTAGCATTTATTTATTCTTTGGACAGGGGTTGCCATGAATTGGGGGATATCTCAATAGTTATTAATCACAACTACATAGAAGGGATGTGCATAGAGGAATCACATTCTTGTTTTCATTTGGTTCCACCAGCATTAAGATCTTCTCTTATTTTGTTCTATTATGTGCTGTTGTGTGCCAAATACTTACCTTGTTATAAACGCTCTGGGCTATTTGATGATACTGATTTTACATTCTCTGTCAGTCATCATTTTAGGCTTGAACACTTAGCCACTTGATGGTCCTTTTCATTTTTGCAAACTCATTCCATTGTCACTACTGAGTTACTACTAGTTCCAAGTTTTTGAGGAAGCAGCATCATATCACGTGAGGATATCACAGCAAACACATCCTTATCTCAGTAAAAGAAAAAAAATCTCACCCCTCAGACAGGTATAAAATTGAGTGAAAATTCTCAGACAGCCATGAGTGGAAAGAGTAGAACACAACCTGACATTTAATGTCACTGACAGACGTCAGAAGAGTAGAAATGCAGCCTTCAAAAAATTATTGTTAGAATACCACTGCTTTTGTTGATCTAAGTAATATGTTTTATACTAATAGGTCACCGAATTACCAATTATCATGACTGATATTTATGGAGCCCTTATGACACTGAACTGTCAATTTCTTAATCAGAGTTTGTAAAACTATAAAGAAATGCAAAACCATGAAAAGCAATTTCAAGGGTATTATGTGGCAGTGTCTACAGGGACCCAAAGGACACCCAGTGGCACAAACACTTAGTAGTTTGGCTGCCAGCTAAAAGGTTGGCAGTTCAAATCCACCAGCAGCTCTGTGGAAGAAAAGACCTGGCAATCTCTTCCTTTAAAGTTTACAACCTGGAGAATCCCATGAGGAAGGTCTAGCCCCTTACACTGAGTTGCTATGAATTGGAATTAACTCAATGGCACACACCAACATAGGAACCTGTGTGTAGGAGCTGCACATACAGAGCAACTTCATCACATAAGTAAGGTGTGTGTATGTGGGGAATGGAGTGTAACTCAGTATGACCATGAACAAGACAGGCCAGAGGGTACAGCCCTGTTCTAACTGGATTTAATTAATGACACCTAAATGGCAGATTACTGACTGGAATTTAACAGCAGTATTTTTTTTAACCTTTGCAAAGTTACTATTTATTTACAGTAAATGGTACTGATTTTATATATATGAGACTAATATCAAATTTCTAAAATAAACTCATGTAGTTTTTAAAATGGATAGACTAAACTTAAAGAAAGTATGAACACAAAACCTCCAAGGGATTATGTATACAAGCTAAAATTTCAAAACTGATGCATAAACGAATGACTGAAGTTTTAGTAAACCTGTTTCAAGATCTAGAATGCCTTCTACACGCTTGTCCCTGTGCTGGGTCCTCACCCTCAGTGCTCACTGTCCTTGCCTCTCCTTGACTAGCATGCTCTACTCAGTCGGTGAAACTGCACTGCAGTTGTTGGGATTAACAGCTATTGAGTTATCCCCCAATTCATGGCAACCCACGTCCAAAGAACGAATAAACGCTAGCTAGGCTTGACCACTTATCCACTTGACAGTCCTTTTCTTTTGGGCACTTCCTTTCCTTTCTCACAACTGGCTTTTCTACTACCACCAACCAGATCCTAACCTTTCTCCTGACAAATATGTCCTGATGTTTGAAAATTTATCAAAATAAGTCTCAAGAACTGATGGTCTCCCCTGTGCTCTCTAACCCCAAACTGCATCCAGCACCAGGGCCAGCTCCCCAGACAAAGACCCACCTGGACCATACAAAACACAGAGTGAGGCTGGCGAGGAACAAACCTTTAAACATGTACATGGGGTTGTCTGAGAGGCTCTTTGGTGGAGCCAAGATTAATGGGTGAGGGGGGCCAGGCCTCAGTCAAAAGGTCACAGGAAGTTCCCGACCAAAGGGGAAGCATGTTGTCACAATAGGCTGGAGGGGAGTAGAGTGGGGGTGAGATGAGGCAGCTAGAACAGAATAGTGGGCAAGTTCTGAGTGTGCTATGGCAAAATGATATAGATTGTAAAATTGTTCTTAAATCACAATAAAATGCATTTTTTTAAAAAAAGAAGAAAAGATGTTTTCAATCCATATCTTAGAACAAGTCTTCATCACGGAAGCTGTATGTTTTGTACCTGATTGTTTTTTCATTTACCCTCTCAAGTTCTTAAAGCTCAGTAACCTGTATCTCTTGTTTCACAAGAGACTTGACACAAAGCCTGCCTCAGACTTGGAGCCTATCAAACGTGTGTGGAATCAATGATCATTCCTTTGATGTCGTAAATTAATGTTTAACATGTTAGAGCTATGCACAAATCTTGTCTTTCTACCTTGCATGGAGACTTCACCAAATATTTCCATTTGCCAGGTTTCTTCTCAAACTTTAAACAGAAGCATATACAACTCTTGAGGGCTGTCAGTCTCCAGATGTTGCCTCCAGAAGCCAACAGTTCATCTTTATGGCCCGTTCTCAACTCTGACTGCCACTTATTACATATTCTCTTCTTTTAAAGAATCTCTTTAATTTTAGAATTCAGCGTATTAAACCTTCTATTCCACATTGCAGGGTATGGGAACATTAATCCAAAGCCTGGGGCTTAATAGGTAGGTGAGCCAATGTCCCTCCCCCATCAACTTCTGTATCAAAGATTTCTAAGGATAATTTAGTCTGACACTCCACAAGAGGTTATACTATTTGCCAATCATTCTGTTTCCTGGAAGGAAATTGCATTTTTTTCAAACACAGTATCACATCTATTACTTACAATTAGTCTTTGGCATTTAAAAGCATGCCATTTGAGTCTGAATCTGACTTTGAATAGCCTTTGGCTGGATATCTGTAATCTTCTTCAAAACTCTTTCAGAATATGTGTGTGTGTGTGTATATACACGGGTATTATTCTTACACAGAAGAAAGGGTCTTAATAAATGAGCAAATTTGAATCTAACAGATAAGTACACAATTCTTTTCATACAAAAAACATCTAGCTTGCATTTGTTTGTGGATTTTTGAAGTTTTATAAGGCAATTGGTCCATTTTATTCAATCCTTTCTAGGTGGGAAAGTGAGAGATGGTGACCTTCACAGGGTAGAATCAGATTGTCAGTATCATATTTTTAATTATTCCATTCCAGGTTGTGAACACCCAGATGACTAAGTTTCAAAGGACAGAGACTTCTTAGATTTTGCGAAAGAGGAATATAGGTTTTCTAATGATTTAAGTACTCATTTAATCTGATTTATAAGCTATAAAAATTGCTGTAAGGATTTGAGTGATTGTGGAATAAAATAGACAGCTTTGAGTTCTGAAAACAAAGGAGAGGAAAGCTAGGATTAACAGTTAAGGGAGTAGTCCTAGAAGGGGACTACCATTTAAGGAGCTAGAAGAATAATACCAATGGACCATGCAACTGTGGCTGTTTAAACACCCAGACACCTTTTATCATAAGCTGAAATAGCTTAGTAGTTTGTCTTTAGAGCAAGGGTCCTCACTGGAGGAATATTGACAGCCTAAATTCAAAGTCCTGGGCAATCGACTCTAACATTACACTGGTAGGCAGAATAATAGCCCCCAAATATTCAACTTCTAATTCCCAGGACCTGTGAATATGTTACTATACTTGGAATAGGGGGAGAATGCTGCAGATAGAATTGCTGTTGTCATTGTCATTAGCTGCCACCAATTTGATTCTAACTCAGGGAAACTTCACATACTCAGAGTAGGATTTCTCCATAGGCTTTCAAGGCTATGACCTTTAAGAAGCAGATTGCCAGGCCTTTCTTCAGAGGTGCATATGGGTGGGCTCAAGTCTCTGAACTTTCAACTAGTAGTTGAGTGCTAAACCATTTGCATCACTCAGGCACTCCTATACAGATGTAATTAAGATTCCTCAATCAGCCGACTACAAAATAGAGGAAACTCCAAGTTCCTCAAAATTGGAAGCGAGGGTCAGAAGAGTGAGTCAGATGGATGCCAGTTCCATATAGGACAATAACTAACAACAAAGGAAGTTTAAAGTCACTTAGTAGAATGGTATACAGAAGATTCTATATTTGTACATTGGTACTTGGATGTAAATCTGAGCTCACTATACTATCATGCAAAGAAATAGTAGAAATGTCCTCTATCTCCACACTATGAACTCACTGTACTCTCTTTGGGTCTATCCTATCTTCTCTCCATCATAACTGTGGATCTAATGCCTGTCTACCTATTTACAATTGATGTTTTTGTACTCATTCCTTTCTACATTCACAGGCACTTGACTAAACTGATTATTCTTCCTCTCTACTGTGTATTTATTCCCTCCCTCTGGAATGGAAACTTTTTACTGTAGGCTTTGAACGTATTCAACTCTCTTTCATCAGAAGGAAATAAACAAAAGACTCTTCTGTTTCCTACCCTTTCCACCCATTACCTTGGAAACAGATATTACTTATTCAAGTACCCCTATTTCATGAAATCACTTGCCATCTTGCACTCATTTTTCATTTACATCAAACCTGGAGTTATAATTCTCCCTTAAACGACAGATGACCTTCATGTCACTAAATCCAACGGACGTTCTTAGAGCAATTGACTTTGTTAACCTGTCCCTGTTTCTTCGAACACTTCCTTTTACTTAGCCGTTTACAAAGAACCATTCTGCAATCTGGGGGTGAATTTTTGTACTTATTTCACCTAACTATTAATGTACAGACCTCAGCTCAGTTGACATTTGCATTGGAAAGCATTGTTTAATTAAGCAAAATTTCTAGTATATACTTATCAAAACTGTTTTAAATTATATGTTTGTGATTATTTGGTTAATATCTGTCTTACATATGGGAATGCAAGCCCCTCAGTGATGCTGCTCATCTTGCATTTGTTCACTTTTATATCCATAAATACAAAGGAATTGCTAGGAGCAATGCCAAAAACACTGATAGGCATTTAAAAATATATATTTATTGACTGAATAATGAAGTTAAAATGGGAAAAAAATGTATCTATGAGTCAGTGATAAATCTACTACAGCAACATTTACTAACTAGTAATATTTGATAAGAACATGCCACATATTTTGATTCCCCATCGTATCTAATGTTCTAAAAAATGTGATGAAAATTGTAGTTTCATTGTGTAAGTGAGAAAATTGTGATTTTGAGAAGTGAAACTTTCTAAGATTTCACTAGAAAAAAACAGCAGAGTCAAGATCTTGAATTCAGATACTTTTGGCCCAAAGGTCTTTCCGAATCATTCCAAAATGATCCTGTCTTTATTTAAAAATTTGATATTTTTCATCATGAATATTTGCGTTTTGATTTTGTGAAACATTGCATGAAGCTGTTATTTATTTTGCTTGGTGTGTTTTTTAAGCCCTGGTAGCACAGTAGTTAAGACCTTGGCTGCTAACCAAAAGGCTGGCAGTTAAATCCACAATTCTGTTTTGGGGGCCCCTTTGAAGTTTGCACTGCAGGCAAATGCCTGACTTACCTTCCATGCTTCGTCTTAATCCTGGCCCTAGATATTGTATGAGGAATTTGTTCATAATATGTACTATTCCAACTAAATTATAGATGTAATTAAGTGGTAGAAAGCAGCCTGTTTTAGGGGAGACTAGGAGAAATCAGTGTTCTTAATCTGAATGAGAGGATGAGAATGATCTTAATAGCTTATTCCATCTCTCAGAAAAGTAATGACTGATGATCTGCAGGAGCAGTGAGAAGTGATTTTCTTCCATAACCAAAGGCAGAAGTAGAAAGTGAGAACTTAATCAGGATTTTCCATGCAGACAAAAAACGTATTTACGTCAGCACAAGACCATACTCTGCTAGTCAAAGCAAGTCATAAGATAACCCTGGATTCAAAAAGAGGACATATGAGGTATGACAAGCAACTCATCCTAGGAAAAGTATTACGTATGACTCAATCACCTTTGAAATATTCCCCTTGGGAATCTATGCATTGACACCAATGACTACTTCGTCCTTTAAAGTAATTTTTGTTTTGTTTTTTCTTTTTTTCTGGAATGGCCATCAGAGCTGCCGTGGTATTACCCTTGATGTCCTGCACATCATCAAAACGTGTTCCTTTCAACATCCCTTTACCTTCGAGTAAAGAAGTCTTTGGGGGCCAGACCAGGTGAATAAGGAGAGTGTTCCAATACAGTTATTTGTTTACTGGCTGAAAACTCACTCATCGACAATTAAGCTTGTGGACTTGCCACCGTGCCACTATGCGCAATGGCCATTCCAGAAAGCTTTCCAAAATTGCTTTGAACGGTCGACTAGGTGCTGGTGTTAGTGCATAGCTTCCCAAGGGAAGTACTTCAAAGGTGATATAGTGATATTCAGCAACGAGGTACACAGCACTTAGAATAACTGAGTTCTCAGACTTAATTGCCAGACCTTGTCCATATACTATCTGTTGAAAAGAATCATGCAAAGGCATGCAGCAAGATAGCAAAGGTATATTCAGGTAAGGCAATAACTCTTATCATGACTCTTATCATTTCTGCAAATAATGCAAACTAGCACCATCTGTGTATGAGAATGCTAGTATCATCCTACTGATAGTACAGTTAATTACTCATTTGTAAAATCTTGGCAATTTGATTGGGGAATATGTTGATGTTGTTATACTTTGCCTGTGAATTCTTAATAGTGGACTTCATCTCTATCATTGTAGAAACCATGCTGCACAACATTCTGATTAGAGTTCTGGGCCAGGTTTGGGGGTTGAGAAGGAGGATGATTCTTAAATAAGGGACACTCCAGGTACTTCATTGTTTCATTTTTTCTCGAAAGAGGGAAAAGCTACAACTACCCAAACTCTTTGTTTGCCAATATAACAAACTTGGATCAAATTACACTTGGAGACATACGGTCCTCTAGTTTTACCATGTTGGGTGTGCTAGGAAAGGCCATAGATGCGACCAAATTGAGGGAATCTGAAGCCAATAGAATCTGGTAAAGACTTCTCTATTGAAAAAAAAAAAAGCTTTCTGTGAGTAGCACCTCAGTGAGTCTCTGAAGGTATGTGCAAATGCCTTAGAATGGCACTGAGAATGGATTCCACACCCTTGATCTTCTGGCTTCAATCTCAGGCACAAGGACACACTACCCTTGTCCAGATCCAAAAGAAAATAATAGGTTGGGAGAAACACATTCTGTCAATTTACTGCCTCAAAGTTTCATTATTAATGGAAATTGCTATTGAAAAACTTAAAAAAAAAAAAAAGAAGAAGAAGAAGAAAGAAAAGCATTGTTTATATTCCAATTTAAATTCAAATCTAAGCCAGCGGCTAAGGATAAAAGAATATTTAGTGTACGGCAAAATCTCATATGCTGAAGACTGATTTATCCAGAAACGTAAACCCTGAATTACACACCTCCCACTTAGTCTAAATTGAACTGCCCACATCTTTGCCGTGCTGCCCACAAGGTGTCTAATGAGTTATATGCCAGCACTTATTTAACAAGAAAAGAAACCAAATAGAGCGTAACTGAAACCTGGGTACATTTTGTTTTTGTTTTGTTTCAGAGAGCTGTCAGATATTTCAGTTCAATCTTTAAGTTGTTGCTTCCCTTTATTGCAAGCCAACTTCAGAATTTTAGTTACCTCTTGCTACAAAAGGTTTCAGTTTACAGGGTGGCAGGAAGAATGAAGATCGATGGTTGCTGGGACTGGTTGGTCATACCAATTTGTACTGCAATCTAGGTGCTGCAATCTCTGAGATTCAAGTTTAAATGTGTGCCTTGCTGCTTGAGAAGAAAGATGCGGTCTGCATACAGCTGTAGATCAGCGCTGCTGGTTTATTCACAGGATGAAGCATCCATCATGCTTGTGCACATGGGCATTCCATGGGTTAGATAATGGGAAAAAAAAGAAAAGGAGAGAGATGGCATGAGAGAAAAAGAGAAGAAAGACAAGAGGTGAGGTAGGGAAGAAGGGAATTTTGTTCATTTTTTAAAATATCGAAGTTATAGTGAACCTTTCAGACAACAATCATGATTCATATTAAAAAAATCCGTTGAAATTAGAAATATCATATAATGGATACATGCTTAGCAAAATGTAATGACAGTTAAGCTCGAATGCATACTGTGTAGCAAAAATGTGCCCAATATTTTTTCCTGGAAAATATATACATGTATACAATTAAGGCAAATTTTAAAATTATTTATTTATTGTCTTTAAGACATTGTCTTTCTGAAATTTTAAAGTCTTTGCATCTGTAGGACTTTATATGATTCACAATTTACTTATTTGTTATTCCAAATAATTACACTAAATTTGTAAGGCAGGCCGGGACACCTTTCTCATTTCATGCATTACAAAACAGAGTAACAAAAAGTCTTAGAAGATCTCTAATTTTTTAATGCCATAATATTCCAAGTTGCAATAATTTACTTTCTTGCTTTTCTGACAACTCCTATAACATGCTACTTTACACATGATTATTTTTTAATTGCTGTTTTCTTGTCCCGTGAAGCTGTGAGAGAAGACAATAAGAAATAACATCATGTCTTTGTAGCAGAGGAGAAATATCTACAGCTCATTTTAAAATCTCAAAGCTTGACTCAGTGATCATGTGTATATTTGAGTGGGAGGTGGCTAAAGAAGGGAAAATTGAGTTGGCCTACAGAATTTTCCTTGTTTAACAATGGAGTCCCTGGTCATATCGTGGTTAAGTGCTGTGGTTGCTAACTGATAGGTCAGCAGTTCAGATCTGCCAGGTGCTCCTTAGAAACTCTATGGGGCAGTTCCACTCTGTCCTGTAAGGTCAGACTCAACTCAGAGGCACTGAGTTTGGTTTTGATCTAACAACAGACTATATATCTTTTAATTTGTGTCTTTATTTACAAAGAAAAATACTCTCAGATTGGGAGGGAATTTAGGTTTGCTTGGTGAAATCTGGTGCTAAAGTCATAAAGTAATAAGACGCACTAGAGAGAAACAGTTATCTCGTGTTAGCTAATTTGAAACAATAGAAGCAGAATGTATACACTGTACACAGTCTATCCATAGCCTATTCTATATTGGAAAACTTACACTTTACATTCATAAGGTTATGATTTATGCACTTGTTTAATACAAAGGAATTTCCTATGCTTACAGAATGTAATGAGGAAGGTTATCTTTTCTCCAAAATAACCCAAGGCTATTCCCTTTGACTCTCTCCACATTAAATAATTTTCAAATGGTAGAGGAGAAAGCCCATAGGAAAGTTCTAAATTGTAAGAATAGAATAGTCACATAATTTTAATACAGATGAGAAATGTCTTCCATACGTATATTCACATACAAACACACACGCACACACACAGAAAAAAACACACTATGATGTCCACCAAGTAAGTCTGTGAACTTAATCATTCTAAGCATTACTGAATATCACTACAGTCAGCTTTGAAGTAATGCACCGATGCCAGTGCCTAGTCCATCCTTCAAAGAAACTTTGAAACTCTTTCTGGAATGACCATTGCCAATGGTGGCACAGTGGCAAGTTTGTGAACTTAGTTGTAAAGTTGTCTGTGAGGCAGTTTTTAACCAGTAAACAACTGTATTGTAATACCCTCTTTACTCATCTGATCTGACTCCCAATGACTTTTTCTTTCCCAGAAGATAAACGAAATATTGAAAGGAAGACATCTGATGCCATTCAGGACATGAAGGGTAAGATGAAGACAGCTCTGATGACCATTCCAGAAAAAGACTTCCAAAATTGCTTGGCAGGGGTGGACTAGGAGCTGGTGTTGGTGCATAACTTCCAAAGGGGAGTGCTTCGGAGGCGACTGTAGTGCTGTTGAGCAATGAGGTACGTAGCATTTTGTTGTTCACGAACTTAATTGTCAGGCCTCTCTCTCTCTCTCTCTCTCCCTCTCTCTCTCTCTCTCTCTCTCACACACACACACACACACACACACACACTATATATATATATACACACACATATTTTATATGTATACATACATGCATATACACATACACATATGTATATATATTTATCTCATTCAAGTGCTTCTGACATCTTTTTCATTCTAGAAATGAGGACAGCAAGAGTCACAGAATAATGGGGGTCTACCTTAGGTAAAGAGCTACATTCAGGAGGCAAAATTCAGTGATCCATGGGTAAGTAAACATAACCATCAGCTTAGAACTTCTTACACAGTACATATTTTGCTCATTCAGTCATTATTCTGTATTCTCTGTTTCCAAATGATCAGTTCATTCATATAGTCTGACACTACTAAGAGCTAGTTTTAAGAACTTCGTTGTTTTTGTTGCTTGCCTTCAAGTACATTTCAACTTATGATAACCCCATCCACGTGCAACAGAATAGAACATTTCTGTCCCATGCTGTTTTCATAGTCTGGAAGTGTTGCTGACAACCCTCCATCAGAGGTGAGCCTGCTGCTCTTTGAAATACCAGTGGCACAGCTTCCAACCCACAGAAACATGTAAGCCACCACAGTACAACAAACCAACAGGCAAGTGGTGATTAATACCTTTATAAAACCCTAAATGTTGTAAAGAGTATGCACCTCACACAAATTTTTAATTCGTAATATAGCCAAGTGCCGTAATATAGCCAGTTCTAAACCACAAATAATAGGAATTAAAGCAATTTTCTGATTTCTCTGAGAGCTACTCTGATTTTCTTTTGTTAAAATGAAATAACCTGGTGACCACACTTCACTGGGCCCTAAGCACAGCCATGGCCTGCCTCTAGGATGCTCTTGAATGACGTTGTTTCAGCATTGCAGTAGTGCCAGACTCTAGCATTTAAACTGTTTCCTTTCTCCTCCATCTTCTTGGATATTTTAATTAGAAATCATTTAAACAGAAACAATTGAATTATCTAATACTGTCTTTAAACAACAGCCCTGGTAAAGAATAAAAAATGGCCTCCTTAAATGGAATTGTCAGTTTTGCTGAGCATTCAGAGTAGCTGAGTATACGGTGCTCCCTGAATTAGCTCTTTAGTTTTCATTAAAGTATTATATTAAATAAGTTAAGTATCTCTGCTTCTCATTTAAAATGATAATGAGAAGCTGAAAATAAAAGCAATGAAATGAGGAATATTAGAGACATGAACGTCAACTTTAATAATGACTCTTTATCCTTGCTTTAGCTGTGGTTTCATTCTTTTGACCGGAAAAAGAATACTGAAATCTCAATATGTAAGAGGAGGCCATAATGCGAAGGATAAAGATTTCAGAGTTGAATGTGTTGGTTCATGTACACTTGGAATTGAAATTTAGGATCTCTTAGGAAAACACATTTCCAAAAACTATAAAAAGACACAATTAATCTTTCTACTTGAAACTGTTGCTTTTTGAAATCATTATTAGCACGTTATGAAAATATTCATTAAGTGAACTACTTTGATGAGAATTCACTAGCGGTGGTTCACTTAGGGTATTTTTACAACTTTATTCATTTTATTGTATGGTAAGTAATGCTTCATTCTAGACTAGACTCTTTTACAGCTTCTCCAAGATACTCAAGAGTTGAAAGGCATTGCATCCAAATTATCCCAGGAGATACACTCACCCCATGACGACGGCACTTGGCTGGCCATGATGTACAATGGTGTGTTATCTTTAAAATCTCCACTATGGTTATATAACTTTTATATATTTCAGAGCTACACTGTATTGGACAGTAAATATAGGACAGTAAAAAGGAGGTTAATTAAAGATTGAGACGTCATTAAAAAAAACAAACAAACCAACCTTCAGGGCTTGGAGCCCAGGCATGACGAGGTGGACCACGTAGCCACAAGAGGGCAGCAGATGGTCTGAAACTAATGAATCGAGCCCGTAGAACGAAGGTTGTTTCAGTTAAAAAAGTAGTTTACAGAGTAAATAACAAGAAAGAAAGACACAAAAAAAGGAAATACAGGAATGGGTTCCTCTAGTTCCTTTTTTATGTCTTTCTCATATTTACTCTGGGAAGGAAGGGAGAGAGGGAGGGAAAGAAGGAGGAGGAAGGAGTTAGGGAGAGAGGGCTAGGGAGGGACGCAGGGGGGTAAGACGGGTGAGGGGCACGGGAGGGGGAGGGGAGGGGAGGGGAGGGGAGGGGAGGGGAGGGGAGGGGAGGGGAGGGGAGGGGAGGGGAGGGCAGGGGAGGGGAGGGCAGGGGAGGGGAGGCGAGGGGAGGGTCAAGAAGAACTTAAATACAGGTGCTTTGTAACAGACTTTTTTGTTTTGCTTTTTGTTGTGCTGTTGTTTGCTTTTTTTAGATAACACACTATTTTTAGCTCGTTGATTTGTGTCTATGTTTCCACGTGTGTGTGCATGTGTATGTGTGTTTCACCAATACTAAATTACTTTGTTTTCCAGACCAAAATATACAGACACTTTCAGTTCTGCCCAAATCCACCACCAGCAGGTAAAATTGTTGGTGAAGCCCTTCCCACATACATAGTTTGTACAGTTTGCCACTATTTCTGTCCTAGATAATCAACTTTCCAGCAGAGCACAAATCCTTGGCAATCATAGAATAACCCACCGGGTTCTGTCCCTGGGCCTCCAGAGCCCTAGTACAGGAGGTATACAGTTCACTTTCCTAAACTTCATGTTTCATTTATTAAAAAAATGTTTTCAATCATTTCTTGCCACAGTTATGCTTTTCTTGACTAAAGTCAAGATATTGCTAGAGAACCCAAGGTCTGCATGTTAATTAACTGCTCAGGGTTCTTCACCAAGAACATAAGAAATCATACATGTTTGTGTACACACAGCACACGCACACAAAGACATAGTTTTCTACTTTGCTTTCTCTATGAGATTAATCTCCTATCTAACCATCACGTCTCCTTCACTTGGCAATACTGAAATAGACTTAAGTCATTTCCAGGTGTAGACAGATGTATGACAGACATAGAGTGAATGGAACATTCTTCTACAAAGGAGCTTTCATTTATCCCATGTCTTGGCACACCCTTAATACATATTTTTAACTGAATAAATTTTGTAGAAGGTGCAGAAGAGGCATAACTTTGGATGCACTGCAGAGTATAGATTATGAATCTCAGATATTTAACTATCCAATGTTTTTTACAACTACATCTGACATCCAACTCTCATCATAGTTTGGAATACTGAATGCATGGCCAAGTAGCAATGATCTGGGATCAAAATGCAAAGCAAAGAAACAACCTTAAGAAAAATATGTCTTAATTATATTGACTGATAGATACCAGGAGTCATACCAATATCATTGGGGAACAACATTCATTTGGGATGTATTCTACCTACTTTCTGACTCGATGGCACTTGGCTTTGGCTCTACTTACTTTGCTTCCTCACTAAATAATTCAGAAAGCTTTAAAAAGGAATATAATAATGACTGAATATGGCTTTAGCCCCTCTTGTTGGTACCTGCTTTCAATCGGGTTGTATTGGCTGTAATTAGCAAATGATCAAAGGTTTGGTATCAACATAGTAAAAAAGGTTTCAAGAAAAAAACTATGTAATGCGTACAGCCATATATAAACCATATTTAGCTAGAGAGTCATAAGTTTTTCAAGTCACAACATTTGTTAAGTTCAAAAAATAAAATAAAATAATGAAAACTTATTATATGCTAAATATTCTCTAAGTGGAACCCTGGTGATGCAGTAGTTAAGATGACAGCTGATAACTACTATTTTCCAAAAGGCTAGCATTTCAAATCCACTAGTAACTCCTTGAAAACCCTGTCGGGCAGTTCAGCTCTATACTATAGCATTGCTGTGAGTCATCACAAACTCAAAGCAATGAGTTTTGTTTGGTTTTGGTTATTCTTTAAGTACTGCACTTACAAATTATTTTAGTCTTAAAGCAATCCCATAATTCGATTCTATTCTGTCATATTCACTTCATGTATATGTTGTTAGATGCCATCAAGTCAGTTCTTATTTGTGGTGACCCTACAAACCATGCAATGAAACCCTGCCTAGTTCTTCACCATCCTCAGAATCTTCGTCATGCGTGAACACATCTTTGCAGTCACTGTGTCAATCCATTTCGTTGAGAGTTTTCCTCTCATTCATTGATCTTCCACGTGATCAAGCATGGTGTACTTCTCCAAAGATTGGCACCTCCTGATAATATGTCCAAATTGTGTGAAACTAAGTCTCACCTTCCCCTCTTCTAAGGAGCATTGTAGCTGTATTCTTCTAAGACAGATTTGTTCCTTCTTCTGGTAGTTCATGATGTATTTGGCATTCTTTGCCAGCACCAAAATTCAAGGGCCTCGGTCCCTGGTCTATGTACTGCTGCAACTGCTCTTGAATTATCTTCAGCAAAATTTGACTTTTATGTGATATTAATGATACTACTTGATATTTTCCACATTCCGTTGGAATATTTTTCTTTGGAATGTAGTAAATATGGATCTCTTCCAGTCAGTTGTCCTGGGAACTTTCTTCCAAATTTCTTGGCATAGATGGGTAAATATCTGCAGCCCTACGTTCACTTGTTTAAACATTTCAGTTAGTGTTCTCTCAATTACCGGAGCCTTTTATGTGGCCAATGTTTTCAGTGTTGTTTGAACGTTTTCCTTCAATACTGTTGGTTCTTTAGCATGCTACCTCTGAAAATAGTTGAGTGTTGACCAATTCTTTTCATTGCAGTTTCTCTGTGTATTACCCGTAGAATCATTCAGTATGGCAACACGAGCTTTTAATTTTTCTATCACTACTTTCAGCTTGAGAATTGACAGGCATAGTCTTCGCTTTTGGTTTTCTAACTCTAGGTGGCTGCATATTTCGTTTTACTACTTTAGTTTGTCTTCTCATGTCACCCTTGGAAATCCTCTGTTCATCTCTTTCACTTCATCATTTTTTTTTCAATTGCTTTTAGATGTTTTAAGTTTAAGAGCAAACTTCCGAGTCTCTTCTGACATCAGTTTTTGGTCTTTTCTTTCCTGCCTGTCTTTTCTGAATAACTTCTTGCTTTCTTTATGCACAATATCCTTGATGTCATCTCACAACTCATCTGAGTTGCTGTCATTCATATTCAAGGAGTCAATCTATTTTTGAGATGGTCTCTGAATTTAGGTGGGATGTACTCAAGGCTGTATTTTGGCACTTGTGGACTTTGTTTGATTTTCTTCAGCTTCAGCTAGAATTTGTGTATGAGCAACTGGCAATTTTTCTGCAGTCAGCTCCTGGCCTATTTCTGACTGAAGATATTGGGCCTTCCATCATCTCCTTCCACAGACGTAGTCAATGTGATTGCTGTGTGTTACATCTGGGAGGTCCCTGTGTATAATTACTGCTTATGTTGTTTAAAAAAGGAATTTGCAATGAAGAAGTAATTGTTCTTGTGAAATTCTATATGCAATCTCTGACATTATTTCTATCACCAAGGCTACGTTTTCCAGCTACTGGTCCTTCTTCTTTTTTTGAACTTTCTCATTCTAATCGTCAGTAATTACCAATGTATCTTGACTGTATGTTTGGCCAATTTCAGACTACAGAAGCTTTTGAAGATCTTCAGTTTCTTAATCTTTGGCATTCATAGTTGGTGCATAATTTGAATAACAGTCATATTAATTGGTCTCACTTATAACTGTGTGGATATTTTCATATCAATTTTATAGTAGAAGAAAGTAGGGCAAAGGGTCAAATAACTTGCCAAAAGTCATACAAAAGAAAGTCTTACAGAAAGACAGAGACTTTTATAAGTTTTGTTCTCTCTGATGGGAAGCCTACAGAATAGACATAAGCTGCACTGACTACATTAGTAACTTACCTTCATTTTTTTTTAATTAAAAGACAAAAGGAAATTTACAAAAAATAACTACAGTCTACTGAATTGATTACATGAAACTAGTAGCTTGAAATATGGAAGGGGTAGGTTACACCTGTTGCAAATGTCTACCCAATAATTTTTTAATCTTATACTTTTCATGCATTTTCAAAATTGCGTACATTTTTTCTTGACAACTTTGTTTATTGTGTTTACAGCCAAAATCCCCAACGAAATAGAAAGGAAACTAGATTAAGAATCAGGACACATGGTTTCTAGAACAAAGTTTTTCATTCTGTAGGCCAACTATTGAAAACCACGTATGTAGGTGCAATCTATATGCATATTCGTATTATTTCTCATTATATAAAATACAGGATTGCATCCTTTCACCGTATTTACTCAATCTATATGTTAAGCAAATAATCTGAGAAGCTAGACTGCAGGAAGAAGGTAGCATCAGGACTGGAGGATGATTCATTAACAACCGTAGATATGCAGTTAATGCAACCTTGCCAGCTGAATGTGAAGAGGACTTGAAACACTAATAAAGATCAAAGACTACAGTCAATACTGATTACACCTCAACATAAAACAAAAATCCTCACAACTGGACCAATAAACAATCTTATAATAAACAGAGAAAATACTGGAATTGTGAAGTATTTTATGTTACTTATACTCAAAACCAATGTCTAAAGAAGCAGCAGCCAAGAGCACAAACAAAATATTGCATTGTACAAATTCACCACAAAAAAAGCTCTTTAAAGTGTTAACAAGCAAGGATGTTCACCATGAGGATTACGGTGTTTGTGGCCCAAGCAATGTTATTTTCAGCTGCCTCATGTGCAGACAATGTATGAGAAAGTCAGAACAAGAACTGAGGCCTTTAAATCATGATGTTGATGAAGAATATTGAATATAACATGGATGGCCCCAAAAAAGAAAAAATCTATTTTAGAAGTATAGCTGCAATTGTCCTTAGAATGGAGGATGATGAGACTCTGTTTCATGTGGTTTGGAAAAGTTATCAGAAGGATCCAGTCCCTGGAGAATGACATCATGCTTGGTAAGCAGAGGGTCAGCGAAGAGGAGGCAAACCTTCAATGGGACAGACGAATGTGATGGCTGCGAAGATGAGCCCAAGCACAGGTATGACTGTGAGAATGACTCAGAATCTGGCAGTGTTTCATTCTATTGTATGAATCAGAACCAATTGTATGAATCAGAACCAATCCAACAGCACCTAATAACAATAACAGGTATATGTGACAATAGTTATGATCTGATATATTTGAATATATCTTAGGTTATTTTTCACTTTTTCCTTTTTTCAACCCTGCTGGTATAGCAGTTAAGTGGTATGTCTGCTAACCAAAAGGTCTGCAGTTTGAATCTGCCAAACACTCCTTGGAAACTCTGTAGAGCAATTCTACTCTCTTATAGTGTCTCTATGACTCAGAATCGCTTTGACAGCAGTGTTTTTGTTTTTTATTCCCTAGGAGAGAGAGATAGGATCTCATCCTCTTTCTGAATTCCCAACCAGTCACCTAACATGTCTCTCCCCTACAGCCTACCTTGCAGGATGGTTGCCCTAGGAGAATCTCCATGACACTATCCAGCCTGTTTAGCTGTTCAAGTTCTTTGAGAGATGTTTTCCCTATTGTAGAAACAAAGCCCCTCAGAGTGATTGTGGGTGCACATGTGGGTGCTAGCATATGTATGATTCTTTTTAGATCAGTGGGATAGACTATTTTTGTTAATAACACCACCTTACTACAAATCACCATGACTCCAAACGCCAAGTCATTATCTACTTGTCCTTCCAGCATCCCACACTCCGATAATAGGTCCAGCTACTTCTACCTTAAGCCAAGCCATTCTACCCTAAGATATAATATATAGAAGTGCATAAATATACATATACATATGTGGATATATAGATACATGTATATATTGACATTTTAAGTCACCTCTCTTATTATCTTTGTTATCATTATACAGTAGATGCTTATTACTCTTCTGGGCTGTTAAATCAACTCATAACTTATTTCATAACCTTCAGCCTCTCCTCACTCTAATCCATCTTCCAGAGAGCTGTCAGAGCAATCTTCTTAAGCGTGACTCTGATCATGTTACTTCCCCTCTCAAAAACCTTCAGTGATGACCATTTTTTACCAAATCAAATGTGAACACATGACAATGTTATTAAGGCTCTCTGGAGTATGACACATAGACAGCACACTTCGAAGAGACACAATGCAATTCCAGAAAATCTGAGCTTGGACTGGACACTGAACAATTACATGCACTATTTTTCTTCAGTTGTTAAATGAGAAGGTTAGAACAGGTATACCAAGGTTATCTTTTGAAGCAAATATTTTGTGAATGCACTTTTTCAACCTTAACTCTTACTTTTCTGTTTCAGGCAACAAGTATCCAAATGTGGAATAAAACTACTTGCTATTCCCAGAATATGGGCTATATTTCTAGCAGCATGCTTGCATTCATGATCTCTTTTCTGTCTTAGCTGCTAAGGTGTGAATCAAAACTCTGCCCATCGTTAGATTTTACTCTCTCTTACATCCAAAATTCTTATTTAAAACATTGTGTTCTCCATGCTCATGTCTTAGTTCTCTTATTCAAATTAAGCATCAATGCATACAGACTATATTTCTTTCATCCTTTTAATTTCCTTAGGACTTTGTTCATTGTAGGTTTTCAATATCCAAAATGATTTACTGAGTTACAGGGTATGATTTAAATTTTGACTAAATAAAATGGTTTACAGAATATTAGCATATAAGAACTAAAATAAGAAATTTAGATGCCTTATTTATTGTAAGAATATATTTACTTTTATTTGTTTTTACAAGACTTACTATTTTAAATTAATTTGTCGTAATGAACTCTTAGAAGTCTCACCTATCTCTAACATGGTGATTCTCTGAGATGCAGAATTCTGAAATGGCACTGGCAGTTTATAACCAGAAAGAAGGAAGGCAATTCTTGTGAGAATTGATGACATCAGAATTACTCCTTCGGAGTAAAGAAAAACTCAAAAGAAATGTCGCTGATCACAGTCATCAGTGAAGACATAAAAGTGATTCTAAGATTTAAATGTTATTGGGGAAAAAGACATTCCTGAATTTTATAAAATTATTTTCATTATAATTCCATTTGGAAACAAATAAAAAACAATATTTATTTAATTGAAAATAAGAATTGACAGGAATAATAACTTAAAAGAACTGTGGGGATACCAGACATTTTTCCTTCTGTAAAAGAGAAAAACTGAATACAAAAATAAGTTATTTAGATATGTCTTACAGTAAATGTATTCCACACCTCTTCTCTGACCAGTGGACATAACTGAGAATTGTAAATCTTAGAAAGAATGGCTTAATTCAAAATTTAGAAGTTAATCAAAAACAAATACAAAAGTCTTAGAATTTTTTAGTTCACATTTGCTTTGTTTGAAAGAATAAAAAATTAGTTAAAAATAAAACAATCACACAAAAAACATCTAAGTTTCTCAGAAACAGAAAAATACAGATTTGGCAAAATTATATGAAGAATAGCAAATAAAATCTAATTTTGGAAACATTGTAACATTTTGGATTAAAAAATAAACAAACCCACATTATAATACAATTTTCATTAAAAGATGCCTAGTTTATCTTTTTGCCTGTAGTATTTATTCTATTCCAAAACCCTAGATTAACCCTTCATCTCTCCTGATCAGTTATAGCTTTCTTGTGGCCTCAAAATAATACAGAAAAAAGATACAGACCACTCTGACTTGAAAAGTCTTGAAATATGTCTCAGAATCCCGAGGCCTTCTGGTATCATAGGAACAGAATAAATAATCTCAGTTTAAAAGAGTACATTTTGACAGTTTACTACGAAACCATTTTAAAGCCCTTTTCTCAACAGGTTTAACCTATAGTCTTAGTCGTCTAGTGCTGCTTATAATGGAAATATCATAAATGGATGGCTTAACAAACAGAAATTTGTTCTCCTGCAGTCCTGGGGAACCAGCTCTAGGGGAAGACTCTCTATCTCTGTTAACTATGAGGGTATGTCCTTACCTGCTTTTAACATGTGTGGGCAAGCTTTCCTTGGAAATCTGTATTTGTTGGCATCAATTTTCCCTTGGGTCTAGGAGGTTCTCAGTACAGCTCAGGTCCAAAAAATAGACTCTACTCCCGGCTCTTTTTTTCTTGGTGGTAGTGGATACCTATCTCTGTTCTCTTCTCTCTCCTTTATCTCTTTTAAAATAAGAGGCCACATCCCAGAAAGACTCTCCTTACATTGTCTGGAACAAGACTGGGACCCGAGTAAGGGTTTGTACGATACCCTGGTGTTCTTTAACACAATATAATTGTGCCTCATCAGGCACAGGCAGAGATTAGGATTTACAACACACAGGACAAATGCATCAGATCACCAAATGGAGGACAACCACACAGCACTGGGAATCACTTTCTACTCAAGTTGACACATATTTTTTAGGAGGGAAGGGATATAATTCAATCCATGATACCTCCCTTTCTCATAAAAATCTTTTTATATGCTTGAAATTATTTAAATGAATTTAAAATAAGTTGAATGCCTTTCCCCCAATAAAGCAAAGGCATTTGGGGGCCAAATAATGATATATTAACCAAATCAAAATCATTGCTGTCAAGCTGATTCTCACTCATAGTGACACTATGGGGACTGAGTAGAACTGTCCCATTGAATTTTGAAGGAGCACATCGTAGATTCAAACTACCAACCTTTTGGTTAGCAGCCGTAAGACTTAATCACTACATTACCAGGGTTTCCAGTGATATACTAAAGGTCTGCTCTCTTTTTTGAGTTGTATTAATTATTCTTTAGTTCATTTTCTCATTTTTTGGTCAAATATTTTTTTAGAATCCTGAACATGAGAATCTAACTCAGATTCCAACTTGGTCTTCCCTTGTTCCCCCAAACCAGAACCCACTCACTGAGACTAGCCTTTGATCTTCAAACTTTGCCAGAGAACAGAGAAGCCTCGGGATCCACGCTCCCCCTCTCTGCCTACCTCCCAGAGCAACCCTGCAGAACCAGATCAGAAACCATCTCACGCTACCACAGCCAGTGCTAAGAATCCCAAACTCTACTGGTCTCAAACCATTTTTCCAAGAGGAAAAAAAATTCTTATCTAACCAATAAACAAGCTGCTTTCTCTAGCAAATAAATAAATAATCCCAACGTATTTGTCCTGTGGATACGTAAGACACAGTCTGTGTTTTCATCCTTACTATCTAATTGTCTTATTTTCTTGAATTATGCTATTAGATCTTGGCTTCTTATCCCAATATCCTGGTGAAATCAAAGGGTGTAACTGTACGATAGGAATTATGTATTTCCTATGAAAACTTGACCAACATCACTTATGTAAAAGGTAGATTTCAAATCAGATCTCTTCATGATATGAATGTCATTTTATTTATTCTTATGTGAATATAAAATCACTTGTTTAAATTAGAGCTGAAACTGTTCTTTTATGTGGGACTAATAATATCACTTGAAAGTAGTCTATCATAAGTTAAAGGTGTGTACTGTAAGACACAGAATAACCACAAAAGTTCAAATAATGGAGAATGATTAAAAGGAGATCAAAATTTCCTCAATTAATGCAAAAGAGGAAAAATGGGATGATATAATGAAAATATATATAGCAAGGTGTTTGATACGAATTCAATGAATTTGACAATTACATTAAATGTAAAGGATCTAAACACTTCAATTAATAGATATTGGCCAACTAGATAACAAACCAAGACCTAACTATGTGCTGCTTACTAAGAACTAACGTTTAATGAAATGACATACATAGCTTAGAATTGAGGATTTTAAAAATACATACCATACAAATATTAATTCTAAGAAAGTTGGATAATAGACTTCAAAATAAGGAATGTTAAAAGGATAAAGACAGATAACTCATAATAATTCCAGGATTAACTTATCAAGATGATACACTGTTCTAAATGTATATGCCCCCTGCAACAAATCTTCAAAATATCTGAAGGAATGTACAGCAGATTTAAAATATATAAAAACTCACAGTGTAGCTGGACATAACACTCCTGACAGAAAATAATTAATGATATAGAAGATCTGATGACACTACCAACCAACTTAACCTAACTGAAATTATGTTCTATTATACAACTCTGACTGCATATTTGACTCAAGAATGTACTGAACATTCACAGGAATTAACTACATGCTATAACACAAAGCAAGTCTCAAAAAAAACTTACAACACTGAAATTATAAAAGTGCATTTTCTGATTTTGTTAAATTAGAAGTCAACAACAAGGAAAAAAAAAGAAAGCCCTAAATATTTGGAAATTTGAAAACATACTTAACTTACAAATAAAAGAAAAAGAATCATAAAAGAAGTTTGAAAACTTACGGTACTGAATTAAGATGAAAACACAACATATCAAACTATGCAATATGATACCAAAGCAGTGATTAGATGAAATCTTCTCATTACTATTTTAAATGCCTAGACTGGAAAAAAAAATTATCTAAGATTGATGATCTAAGTTTTCATTTTAATAAATAAAAAAGCAGGTTGAAATCATAGTAAAAAACAGCAGACAATTGTAATGATGTGAGCATAAATGAATATAATATAAAGCTAATTATATAAAAGAAACAAAATCAATGAAACTAAAAACTAATTTTTCGCAAAGATCCATAAAATTGCTAAATTTCTTGTTAGACTGATCCAGAGAAAGGTAAGAGAAAAAGAGAAAAAGAGGACAGCACTAGCAATACTGGACTAAAAAATAAGGTATTACAGATCTTGTAGATATGAACAGGTTAATAAAAGAATGATATAAAAAAGTATATGTCAAGGTATACAACAATCTACATTAAAGGGACGATTTCCTTAAAAAATATATATAACCAAAGCTGATTCAAAAACGAATGAAAAATTTGACTATTCTTATATCTATTAAATAAATTGAAACCAGTTTTAATTTTTTTCCCACAAAGGAAACACAAGGTCCAGATGGTTTCACTCATGAGCATCATTAAATATTTAGGGAACAATTAATACATATCTTCCGCAAACTGTCAGAAAATTAAAGAGAGTGAAAAACTCTCTACTGAATTTTATATGAAAGTTTTACCCTAACACCAAAAATCTACACATTTAAAAATCAAGAATAGAGAGAATTTTGAATAAGATACTAAAAAAGACACACAAATGGTAAGTGTGCACATGAAAAGGTGATTGACATGATTAATCCCAGAGGAAATGTGAATTTAAACTACAGTGAAATCCTGCTATATAACCATTAGAAAGCTAGAGTTCCTGGGTGGCACAAGCACTGGACTACTAAATGAAAGATTGGTGGTTCTAAGCCTTTCAGAGGTGGCTTGAGAGACAGCCTGCCCATCTGCTTCTGAAAGGGCACAGCTTTGAAAATCTTCTACTTCACACAAATGGGATCATCTTGAGGCAGAATTAACTCCACAGCAACTAACAACAACAAGGAAAGCTAAAAGTAAATGTGTTATCCATGTGAAGTTTGGCTAGACTGGAAAAAATGGAACTCTTATACATTGCTAGTGGAAATGAGAAAGGATTTTGTCACATTAGAAAACAGTTGGGAAGTTTCAAAGAAAATCAGCATAATCTTACCATATGAAATAACAAATACACTTTTAAGTATTTTCTCAAAGTAAATGAGAGTTGTCATTGAACCAATTTGAAGTAGGTGTTTTCCTAATAGCAAGAATCTGGAAACAACCACCAATATGGATAAACAAGTTAGCTGTAGCATATCAACAGAAACATTACTCAGCAATGAAAAAAAGTAAGCCTCTGATATACACAGTAACAGGAATAGATTGTTAAATCATTATGCTCAGCAAAAAAGGCCACCTATAGAAGAATACATGGGGTTCTTTTACATAAAACTCCAGGACAGAGAAATCCAATCTATTGATCCAAAGAAGATCAATTATTAACAAAGGCCAGGAGTGGGAAGTGGAAAAGAGCAAAAGGAAATCCTTTAAGGGTGAAAAAAATGTTTTCTATCTTGATTGGTACATTTAGATTTAGCAAAACTCTCAAACTTTAAGCAGAAAATCTGTGCAATATTAAAAAAATTAAAAACAACAAAAAAGTTGCCATCCAGTCTACTCCAACTCACAGAGACCTCATGGGGGTAGAACTTCCCCAGAGGGTTTCCAAGGAGAGGCTGGTGGATTAGAACTGCTGATCTTTTAGTTAGCAGACTGAGCTTTTAACCACTGAGCAACCAGGGCTCCATATGCATTGCATAGCATTTTTTTTTAAATTAAAACTCAATAGGAGGTGGAGTAAAGATGGTGGACTAAACACACATTTCCTTAAATTCCTCTGCAAATGAGGACCTGAATTGATAATTACAAGGAGCCTTCTGAACACCTAGTGAGGCCTAGGACACGGCATAGGGCTGTTAATTTGGACTACGTACCACTGAATGGAAAACTTTGTCTCTTTTGCTGTCCCCTGCTCTTGGGGAGTGCTGGCTTTAACTGACCAAAGCTAACTCACCATTTTAACTTTTTTTCTCTGTATTACCAGCAGGTGGATCTGGGACTTGACTAGCAGCTAATCTCAGAGGCACTGCTGGTGGGATCAACAGGTGAAGTTGTCACATTTTGAGAGCCCGGCTTTGGACTCTGTGCATCTTGGCACCTTTGGCCTCTCTTTCTGCCTCTGCCATTGAGTAGCCTGTACTTAGGCAGGCAGTGGGCTTCTGCAGGACACCATCTTGTTCCACTGGGAGGCGGAGTACCCGTATGGCAGTCTCAGCTGGACCTAATTCCTAGGCTGGGAGGCAGTGCCCCCCCAAGAAGACAGCGCTTTTCTGGCAGAACAGCAGTATTTTACACAGTGTCACCTATGGCTGGGGCCCACCAGCAAAGGCAGTAGCCTTTCTGTATTTTGAACTAGTTCATAACATCTACAGTTTGATATTGAGGTGCTCACTTAGCCAGCTGGGAAATAGGACCTGTACACCTGAAAACCTGACTGACTGTGGAAGTGGTCAGATAGCTCTTACCTTTCATTTTAAGGAAGCCTAGAGAAACAACTGTGGTCCATCCTCACAGCATCTCTCCCTGCCTTTATTGACTCACATGATACCCCCAAACCAGCAAACTCTGGATAAAAATGTAATGAAGAAATCATCCATGCTTTCAGAGGGCCCCCAAAAGAAAACACCACAGAACTTCCCAGATGAAGAAACCTTTCTGAAACTATCAGAAGGTGAATACAAAAGAATTCAATAGAGAGCCCTCCTAGAAATTATTCAAAATGCAGGATAGCCAAATGAAAATTTAAACAAACTGTTCAATCTAACGGAACACCAGTACTCTGAAATCTAGCAGATCAGAAACAAAGTCAAAGACATAGAAACTTCAGTTCAAAGCCAAGAAAATGGAATGGAACAAATGGAAAATAGATTTTCTGATGTGGAAGATGGAGCTACTGACTCCAGCATCTATGAGGAGAAATGAGAAAAAAGAAACAAAAAAAATGAAGAAGCATTAAGAAGAATATGGGACTCTATTAAGAAGAACTATCTACAATTAATTGGAGTACCTGAACAGGTGAGACGCCTGAGAACATGGAGAGTATTGTGGCTGAGCTGCTGACAGAAAACTTCCCAGGAATTATGAAAGAAGAGAATATAGATATCCAAGATGCATATCGAATGCCACTCAATGTAGATCTCAAAAGAAAGACTCCAAGACATATTCTAATCAAGCTTAACCAAGTGAAACATAAGCAGAAACTCTGAAAGGCAGCATGACTCAAAGCAAAGCTAACTTTCAGAGGGAAATCCTATAGACTTTCAACAGATTTCTCAGCAGAAATGATGCTGTCATGGATATAGTGGCATGACACATTCAAAGCCATGAAGGAGAAGAACTTCCAACCAAGAATTAGATATCCTGCAAAACTGTCTTTCAAATATGAAAATGAAATTAAGACATTCACAGATAAACAGAAACTCACAGACTTTGTAAAAACCAAACTAAAGCTACAAGAAATACTGAAAGAATCACTTGACTTAGAAGAACAAAACCACTAACTTTATATTTTAGAAGCAAATTCAGGACACATCACCCAGAATCCTATTCAGTTAGGGAAGGCTCCAAACCCAGTCAAAGTTATAATAGTGAAAGAAATGATCCAGTGATCATATCATTAAAACTATGCTGTCTTCATATTGAAAAGTGGAATGTGCTATAGTCATTATAGTCCTTCCAGATGGACAGGGAATTAATAAGACTAGTAGTAATTAAAATAGGATTTATATGTAATTTATTAAGGGGGATCATAGGGCAGCCATAAAGCACAATAATGATGCAACATATCAAATCAAGAAACGTAATACAGGAGTCTCAACAACCAGAAAACCAACCTGAAAAAGGTGAAAAATCAACTCACAAAGAAGAAACTCCCAAAACAGATTAATAAGAGCAACAGAGAAAACCTCAACATAAAAATAAACTTATCACAATGTCAGCACTGAACACATACCTATCAATAATTACATTGAATGTGAATGCACTGAATGCTCCAGTAAAGAGACACTGAGTGATATCTTGGATCAAAAGACATACCCCATCCATATGTAGCCTACAAGAAACTCACTTAGACATAAAGATATGAACAAACTGAAAATTAAAGGATGGAAGAATATATATATAAAGCTAACAATACACAAAGAACAGCAGGTGTGGCAATTCTAATCTCAAATAAAATAGATTTTAATGTAAAATCCACCATCGTGGACAAGGATGGACTATTTATTGCCAAAAGCTTCAATACACAAGTAGGACTTAACAATATTAAATACTGAGGCACCTAATATTAGAGCACCTAAATACTTTGAAGAAATACTGACTACACTCAAAAAGGAGGTATATCACTCCACAATAATAGTGGGAGACTTCAATGCTCCACTGTCAGTGTTGGAAAGATCATCTAGAAAAAAAACTCAGCAAACGCACAGAAAACCTTATTGCCACAATGAACCCACTAGACCTCATCGACAAACACACAACTTTCTATCTATCAATAGACAACTACACCTTCTTCTCCAGTGCACAAGAAACATTCTCCAGAATAAACCATGTTAGGACATAAAGTAATACTCAACAAAATCCATACCACTGAGTTAATGCAAAGCATCTTCTCAGATCATAAAGCCACAAAAGTTAAAATCAATAGCAGAAAAAACATAGATAGAAAGTGGAACTCATGGAAACTGAACAACGTCTTCCTCAAAAAGCCATGGATTATCGAAGAAATCAAGAATGAAATAAAGAAATTTACGGATTCCAATGAGAACGAAAACACTTCCTATCAGAACCTATGGCATACAGCCAAAGCAGTGCTCAGAGGTCAGTTGATCTCCATAAATGCACACATCTGGAAGGAAGAAAGAAACCAAATCAAAGAACTAACCCTGCAGCTTGAACAAGTAGAGAGACAACAACAGAAGAACCCCTCAGGCACCGGAAGAAAAAAGATCCTAAAGATTAGAGAAAAACTAAATGATTTAGAAACTAGAAGAACAATTGAAAACTTGAAAAGGCCAACAGCTGGTTTTCTGAAAAGATCAACAAAATGGACAAACCATTGGCTAAACTTACTAAAGAAAAACAGGAAAGGAAACAGATAACCCACATAAGAAATGAGAGGGGAGTTGTCATATCAGATCCAACAGAAATAAAAAATATCATAACAGAATACTATGAAAAACTGTACTCTAATAAATTTGAAAACCTAGAGGAAATGGACAAATTTCTTGATTCATATCACCTACCCAAATTATCACAAGGTGAAACAGAAGAATTTAATAAGCACATCACAAAGGAAGAGATTGAAAAACTCATCCAAAAACAACCAACCAAAACTAGTGTGGGCCCAGATGGCTTCACCTCAGAGTTCAACCAAGCTTTTAAAGAATTGCTATCTCCAACACTACTGAGAATATTTCACAGTATAGAAAGAGATGGAATACTCCCAAATTCATTCTATGAAACTAACATAACCCTAGTACCAAAGCCAGGGAAAGACTCAGTCAAAAAGGAGAACTATAGACCAATATCACTCATGAATCTAGATGCAAAAATCTTCAACAAAATTCTTGCCAACAGAATGCAACAACATATCCAAAAAATGATCCATCACGAACAAGTTGGATTCATACCAGGGATGCAAGGCTGGTTGAACATCAGAAAAACAATCAATGTGATCAACCACATAAATAACACAAGAGACAATAATCATCTGATTTTGTCTGTTGATGCAGAAAAGACATTTGATCAAGTCCAACACCTATTCGTGCTAAAAACTCTCAGCAAGATAGAAATAGATGGCAATAAGGGCCATTTATACAAAGCCAACTGCGTACATCATCCTGAATGGAGAGAGACTGAAACAGCTTCCCTGAGAACAGGAACTAGACAAGGATGCCCACTCTCACCTCTCCTATTCAACATTGTACTAGAAGTTCTAGTCAGAGCAATTAGACAAGATCAAGGAATAAAGGCATCTGTATCGGCAAAGAAGAACTAAAAATCTCCCTATTTGCAGATGATACGATCATATATGCAGAAAATCCTAAAGAATCCATATGTAAACTACTCAGACTGATAGAAGAGTTCAGCAAAGTCTCAGGACACAAGGTAAATGTTACTAAATCAGTAGAATTCCTTTATATCAACAATGAGATTACTAAGGAAGAAATCACCAAGTCAATACTATTTACTATAGCCCCTAAGAAGATAAAGTACGTAGGAATAAATCTAACCAGGGAAATAACAGGCCTTCAGAAAGAGAACTACAAGAACTTACTGCAAGAAACTAAGAGAAACTTAGATAAATGGAGAAACCTATCCTGCTTGTGGATAGGAAGACTCAACATCATGAAAATGTCTACTTTACCCAGAGCAATCTGTTTATATAATGCCATCCCAATACAAATTCCAGTGACATTTTTTAATGAGATAGAGAAACAAATCAACTTTGTTTGGAAAGGGATGAAACCCCAGATAAGTAAAGCACTACTGAAGAAGAAGAACACACTGGGAGGCCTCTCACTACTCAAATTCACAACCTATTACACTGCCACAGTAGTCAAAACAGCCTGGTACCAGTACAAAAAGAGACAGATAGATCAATGGAACAGAATTGAGACCTCGGAGATGGCACCATCTTACTATGAACAGTTGAAATTCGACAAAGGCCCTATGACATTAAGCTGGGGTAAAAACAGTCTCTTCAACAAATGGTGCTGGCAAAATTGGATATCCAACTGCAATAATTTGAAACAAGACCCTTATCTTACACCTTATACAAAAAGCAACTGAAATCTAAATCTAATATATCAAATCTAAAATGATAAAGTTCATCCAAGAAAAAGTAGGAACCACAATGGAAGCTTTAATACACAAAGTAGACAGACTTTAAAATCTGTCAAACAAGCCACAAACAACAGAAGAGAAAACAGATAAAGAGGAACTACTAAGAATCAAACCCTTCTGCTCATCCAAACATTTTATTAATAGAATTAAAAGGCCACCTACAGGATGGGAAAAAATATTTGGCAACTATATGTCAGACTGATGCCTGATCTCCATAATCTATCAGGTACTACAAAATATCAATTAAAGAAAGATAAATAATCCAATTATGCGATGAGCAAAGGAGATGGACAGACACTTCTCTACAGTGGAGATCTAAGCAACCAAAAGAAGAAATGTGGACATTCTCAGAATCACTAGCTATTAAAGAAATTCAAATCGAAATGACAACAAGGTACCATCTCACCCCAATAATGATCCAAAAAACACAAAACAACAAATGCTGGAGAGGCTGTGGAGTAATTGGAACTCTCCTAGACTATTGGCGGGATTGCAAAATGGTGCAACCTCTTTGGAAAGCAATCTTGTGCTTCCTTAAAAAGCTGGATATAGATATACAATTTGACCCAGTAATTCCACTTCTCAGAATATATCTTACAGACTCAAGGCCCTTCACACCAACTGACACATGCACATGAATGTTTATTGCAGCACAGTCCACAATAGCAAAAACATGGAACCAACCCAGGTGCCCAGCAAGGAGGAATAGATATGTAAACTATGGTATATACACTCAACGGAACATTATGCAATGAAAAAGAACAATGGTGATTTTAGGAAACATCTCACAGCCTGGTTTCAACTGGAGGACATTATGCTGAGTGAAAGTAATCAATGGCAAAAGGACAAATATCGTATGAGACCGCTACAATAACTTATAAATAGACTCATGCATAGAAGAAAAGACTTTTTGATGGCTGCAAGCATGGGAAGGAAGGGAAGCCTTCACGGGGAGGGTTTAGATTAGATGGCTGATAGAAATTTGGTTGGGTGAAATCTGTGACAGCACGCGTTAAAAACAAGATCAATATTAACGGGACTTCGACATAGCATGATTGCTCCTCCCATTTTAATCCAATATTGCAAAGACAGAGTAGCTCAGATGGGGAGCCGGGGACCATGATCTTTGGGGAAATTGAGGCCAGTTGTGTGCCCTCTCTTAGCATTTTGCTAAGAGGCCCTCCACACCCCACATTGGTGAGTGGTGTCTGGGGTCTTGAAAGCTGCCAAGCTGCCATCTGGGAGGGTACAGCAAATGGTCCCAGCTCAGCAGGAACAGATGATCACCAAGGACCAAAGTGACATGGGGGAAAGAGAACCCAGAAGACAGGAGACCCATGTGAGTGGGTGACTACATCGACTTGTGACCAGAAGAACCGGATGGTGCCTGGCCACCACAAGTTATAGCTGTGATGGAGTTCACAAAGTTGAGTCTCACTGGCAACACAAAAATAAAAAGGAGTACACCCGGAGTTTTCTGCTAAAAGACCGCAATTGATGGTCCAGGGACTCTGAGTTCCCCTGGGAGCATGGCCCTGGCCCTGACGCTGCCCCCTGTCCATAAATCATAATGGAGGTCTAACTCTTCAGACAGAAATGGATTGGACTCGGTGACACAGAGTGATCATATCATGTGTGCACTTTATGGTTCTATGCATCCATAAGATGTCATCCTGCTGACCTCTGACTGGTGGTGGGGGAGTCGGTAGAGAGGAGGGGTAGGAGATTGTTAGGAGGATAAGACACGTAGGAAGCAAAGAGGAAGAGTGTGCTGTTGCTGGGCAGGGAGAGCTGTGGGTGCTGCATATAGGTGGGTATGCAAATTTATATGGGAATGCAATTTTTCACTCAACCTTAATGAAAAATAAAAAAAAAAAAGACTCAGTAAAGTTTATTAAAACTGTCTCCCTAAAAAGTTAGAGCAGAAATAGCACGGCTACTATTTCAATTATACAATACTGGTCTTACTTACTTCAAAGCCAACAAAGTTGGCACGACCCAAAATTAAGTACCTTTGTGTTCCAACTAAAGTAAATGGGTTCCTGGGTGGCAGAAACTATTAAGCACTACACTACCAAATGAAAGATTGGTTGTTCAAATCCATCCAAAAGTATCTTGGAAACGTTTCTTTCTGAAATGCTGCAGCTATGAAAACCCTATGGTAATGAACCAGTTCAATGGATAAATTAACTGACTATGGATGAAAATTCCTCACAAATATTCCAAAGTAGCTATCCTTCTGGATTTCTTCAGCAAATATTAAGAATGGCTTGCTTCCTTTTCTCTCATCAAAGAGACAGTTCTCTTCAGTAGAACCTCCTGGATCATAAAGTGAAAGCCCAGGGAGTGTTAGAAGTCTGGTTCAACACAGGTAGAAAAAGCAGACAGCCAACTTCTTTCTATAGTCAACGATGCCCTTGTTTGACAGAAAGGCCACTCTCCTGTGAGCATTTAGTAAATGCCCCACAGAAACACTAACCTTGATAATTGCAGGATAAAGTTGAGGGAGTTTAATTTTACTTGGAAACAGAAAAGGATATGTTTGTAAACTGCGGGCTGTAAGAGTAATAAAAAAAAAAGAGGACAAATATGTTAACAGTCCACTCCCTCACCCCTTCATGTTTTTTTCAACAGCTTGACAAGGAGGAGAAATGCACCACTTATGTTCTGAACAGGAAGCAGGCACAGCCAGAAAGTGACCCATGAAGGGGGAGTCTCTGTGAGGGCCTCAGACAGTTCACCAGCGTACACTTAGATCTGGCCTCTAACGAAGCTATTTACATGCAGATGCTGGCCTGGGTGTGTGGACACCAGTCCCAACTCTGGGGATTGTTGTTCCATCTAATCAAAAGAAATTTACACATGAAAGCCACATTCATGTTCATTAACCTCGCAGCTCTCTCAACATTGCTTCTCTATTATTCCTAACAAAATCACAAACTTTCCTATGATTAGGTACCCCACTTCTGTGCTTTATCCATACAACAACCAAGACTTGCATCTGATGTAAGACTGAGTGTAGACTTGTAAGACTGAGTAATTCGTAAATCCACTTATTGAATAAAAACTTCAAGCGTTCTTTTCACTGTTTGGCCTAGATAGACACATCCTTACTCTCTCCAGCCAAGGAGGGTCTTCCATGCTTACAGTATTATCATCACTGAAGATTACAAAAACATTCCTCAGGGCGCGCATCCCAAGAAGAGAAGTTTAATTGCCAACTTTATTTCCACTTGCAAACAAGAATTAAAGTCACAAGTGGGTCTGGTGGCGAATATTGTTCACATGTTGTATTGAAACACACAGGCTGTGACAAAGAAATTTGAGGTAGGTCTTGAAAGCAAAATTCACAGCTATCAGTAGATGCTGGTCCATCACACACTTATTAATAATCGCCACTCCTGTCAATCAAGGAGATTTTAATGGTGCAAAGTTTTTTGTGGAACTGTTATGCTACTTTCTCACAGAGGAGAAACAAGATGCATAAGATTTGCATCTATTCTTATTATCAACCATGATCCTTAACCTGGACCTTCCTGTACATGCAATAAGTGTATAGTAATAAACATATTGGAATTACTCATTTTGCTAGCACAAGGAAATTGGATTTCTCTTTCTACAGAATTAGAAGGACAAGAATAACTTAGTTGTTTGTGCAATTTAGCAGTGACCTGCCCAGAACTCTGGGCCACAGAGGCCAGGTGGATCTTCCTGCCCACCCTGTGCTGGCCTCTTTGCTGAAGCTGCCAACAGTGGTCTTAATTAGTGCCAATTGTGACTTTTCTTTTTTTTTTTTTTTAAATGTGGACGCCTTCATAATCTGAATTAGATGGAGAGCCCTACCACATTTTCTGTAAACCATCAGACAGCTGACAGAGACTGATGATGTGGGGTTGTTATTGTTCTGGGAAGAATTAAAATTACTAGCCTGGAGGTATATTTCTTTATGTCTCATTTGTATAATCCTCTGAAATATCCAGCCCCCTCTTATTTCCTTTTCTAAATCTATATATTTATTTTCAGACAGAACTACAGCTTATAGCTCCTTCATAAAGCAAGCAAAGAAGCCAAAGTATAATAGTATGTTTTCAGTTTATCAGGTGACTTGAAACATTTTTCAGCTGGTTATTAGTATGGAAGAAATGGGGCCCAGTGGGGTTCTGTGATAGAAGGTCAGAATTTGTATTAAAATGTCAATTACAGAGTCACACATTTCTGAAGAAAGAGCAACCTTTCAGCCCAGTGGCTTTGCAACAGTGTTCGGGCACACATTCCAGGGATGAGCTGTAGAAGGTTAACAAAAAAACAAACTCAATGCTGTTGAATCCATTCTGACTCATAGTGACCCTATATGACAGAGTAGAACTGCCCCAAGCAGTTTCCAAGGAGCTCCTGGCAGATTTGAACTGCCGATCTTTTGTTTAGCAGCTGTAGCACTTCCCCACTACTCCTCCAAGGTTTCAAAAGAAGATGAGAATTCTTCCCTATCCCCACTACACTGCCCATGTTGCTACCCAGAAGAGCTCTGCTTTTCTGTAACAGAAGCAGACGTGTTTTTTGAAGAAAGCTTATGCTGACAATATTGTTTGAAAACATTGTTATATGCAGAAGAACACAAAAAAAAGGAAAACAAAACAAAACAAAACACAAGAGAAAGTCATGTATTATCACTTATCAAAGTAAAGGGCTATGGAACACTGCACTGTTACATTTTCCAGCAGCAGCAATGCTTCCTTGGAATCATTTTATTGCTCCAGTTGCTAAAAGAGCAGTAAAGCAACTGTTGAGTTTGATTTTCAATTGTTGCTTAGTCTGTAAGAATGTTTAGCAACTAGATTTGCAAAACTTTGGAGCAGTCCATCTGTTCATTTTCAAAGATGAAGAAAAGGAAAAAAAGAAGGAGGAAGGGAGATGTAGTATTAGGAAAAAGTTATTTCACATCTATAAATTTTCATCTTTGAATTCTGAAACAGATATTAGTATAGAGAAAATTCTAGAAAAATAGATTAAGAAACACAAAAATACGTATTGTATTTCTGGTTAATTTTCTGTTTTATATAATCTCTTATATTCAAGTACTTTTATACAGAGTTTATAGAATTCCTTAATGTGTGAAAGACCTGTTCATTTATTCATTCACTTATTCAATAATTATTAAGAATTAATTAAATGTTAGATATTCTGCTTATAATGGTTCAAAACATATTTAGTGTGAAGGAAAACCAGACAGCAGACAAGTACAACCCAGAAAAATAAATCATTTGATAGCGGTGCTGTGGTGCAGAGAACTACAGAAGCTGTCAGTTCAGAAGTCACAGAAGCCCTTTTGATGAAATGATGCCTAGGGTGCAAAACTCAGTAAGATGAGAAAACTAAGAGTCATTCAATACAAGTACTAACATACCAAAGAGAAGAGAAGAATAAAAATGATGAGGTTTCCAGGCAACTGGAAAACAGTCTTTATTTTTTCGGATGACAGGAAACCAAGTATTGACAATGAGGCTAAAGTTTTTGTCTTGAATTTAACTTTTCCCAAATTACTGTTAAAATATATATTACTGTAGAAGAACAGGTGCTACAAGAATAAAACACTGAAATACTAAATACAAACAATGATGAAAAGTCATGCTTTATTTTTCTGGAAAAGTGTAACATCTCTTTGGTCTTATGTCATTTGCAAATACCTGCTGAAGAATATTTTGCTAAGTCATTCAAAACAGAAAGCTCTGGAGATGAGGGAGCCATCTCAAAAATACATTTTAAATTATCTTGTCGGACTTTAAAGGAATCAGAATTAAAGTTGTAGAATAGGGGGTTCTTGGGAAGAAGCGACAGTCAGACTTTGCAAATTGGTCATCTATCGTCCCTTCCCAAATACAGCCCACAAAAAACTAGCCCAGGAGATGTTGCATGAAAGACGAGTCCTATACTCAGTTAATTTTGAGAATCATTTTATTTTGAAGCCCCATCCTGGGAATATGCAGCACATACAGAAATGATAACATTACAGGAAGTCTTTATTTAAAGAAAATATGTTACCTTTGTATAGCTCGGTGTTTTCACAAATTCATTTTTCTCCAGAACTCATTTGTTTCCATAACTCTCAGACTAGTAATGCCCCATGGAACTGGAAATTTTTTTGGAAAACACTTTGTGAAATTCTTGTTTATGTCTTAGCTATTTACCTCAAGGAAAAATAATAGAGAAAGCACTCCTTAGTTCATCTATTAACTCCATCTAACAGATGTACTATGAGGAGGTAGTAAAGAAAATTTACTGGCAGTCACAATTTTTTCATGCTAGGGCAATACCAAATTTTTAATCCAACTTGAAGTCTACAGTATCCTAGAAAGTACATGACTCTCTTCTATGTAATCCTCTATTTTGATCCCCCATTTCAATAATTTTTTTTTGCAAATTATTTTTCAGAACACTACAATATCTGGAAATACTAATAACTATCACCTCAAAATATTCTCTTCCTTTTTCACTTTCTAAAGGCAGTGTAGATTTTTCCTCCCCAATTCCAGGCTGAGTAACCACATTCATCTGTGTTATTTACTATTTTATTATTCTGCATTTCTAAATTTTGATTATTTCTAGGGTCTCAACTTTGAATCTCTGTTCTTTCTGCTCTCTATTCTGGTCATTGTCTGACTCATCACCTATAACAGCTTAAAATAGTAGTTGATTGTCCTTAAAAGCATATACTTTGTCCCGTGGTGGTGTACTGCTTAAATGCTACGTCTGATAACCAAAAGTTGTCTGCTATCGAAAAGATGGGCAGCTGGAACCTGCCAGGCACTACTTGAAAACTCTAGGGAGCAGTTTTACTTATTCTGTCCTACAGGGTTACTAGGAGTCAGAATTGACTTGATGTCAGTAGGTTTCGTTTGGTTTTTCTCTTGTAAGGAAACCTTCATGGCATATAGTGGTTAGGTTCTGTGGCTGCTAATGCAAAGATCAGCAGTTCAAGTTCACCAGTTGCTCTTTGGAAACTCTGTGGGGCAGTTCTACTCTGTCCTGCAGGGTTGTTATGAGCCAGAATTGACACAACGCACTGGACTTGATTTTTGTTTTTTTTCTCATGTCAACTCTCTTCCCATGTTACTCTACTTTCACACAAATAATGTGTGCCTTTGTTTACAACCAAGTCCTCCCCAATGAAGTATTTTCCTAAGTGTGCTATGCAATTTTTCTATACCAACTGCTACAAAAAAAAAAAAAAAAAAAAAAGTTGGCATAGCAGTGTTTATGAAAACACCTCATAGGTGGAGGGTTCAATAGGCAAACAAACATAGAAGACACATTATTTATCTAAAAAGACAGTCTTTTCTGGCTCCAAACCGTTTCTACCTGGGTGTTTGTCACCAAGCCGTTTCTACCTGGACACTTGCTGCCATCCTAAAATTTAGTAATTCAATACTAAAATCATCATAGATTTTATCATTTAAACTACTAGTGTTATTTTAATTTCTGGGCTTAAAATGTTGACAATATTTCTACTTAATGCTTTATATCCAACCCCGTTATCAAACTGTGATCATTTTCCTTTCTCCCACACTTTCTCTCTGTTCAAATCATCTTCTCAAGTTCATCCAGTTAGGTATGGATCCTGACTCCTCCATCTCATCTCTACTCTCTCACACATTGATCTTCCTAAAGTACAGGATTGTTCACATCCATATCTTGTCACAAATTATTTTATAGTTGTATAGTCTTTAGAAAGTACTGTAAAATAAAACCAAAAACTTGTTGTTATGGAGCAAATTCCAGCAGATTGACACCTCTCTCTCTCTCAGATTGGTTGGTGGGTTTGAACCACCAACCTTTGGATTAGCATTCAAGAGTTTAACCACTGTATCACATGCTGCTATTTACGTAACAAGGCATTAGAAACCTATATAATGCTCAGTGAATGTTTGTTGAATGAATAGAGAAAAGTTACTAGAAGAGTACCCTACATGTTATTGAGATATCTACCTAATATGTTGTTTGCTTCATTGACTCATTTTTGAGAGGGTTGAAATTTTACAGGAGTAGTCAGAAAGAAAAATTTTATTATTAGAATGTTTTTCTCATCACTTTCTTTGCTTTTGTATGCTGTAAGAAGTTGAAGCAGTGCCTTAGTCTGGATTCTCTAGAGAAGCAAAACTAACGAAATACACACACACACATGTTTCAATTGCATCAGATCACAAAATGGAGAACAATCACACAATAAGAATCACGGAATCACGGCTAACCAAATAGATGCACTCAATCTTAACCCTCATAGTTCATTGCTTGCTAACTTGGCACCTATATACATCTTCTCAAACCATACATAATCTCCAAGTAAAGACAGTCATAAAGTCAGTCTTATACTGAACGTGTTACTACTAGCCTGCATGCAACTGAAACACACTAGCCTTGTTTGTATCATCTATTTCACAAGTGATAAAACAAAAATACTTGCTACACAAACACACACACATGTAATAACAAAGGGAGAAATGCAACAATTACAGTCTCCCTACTCTAAACTGATCATGTGATCACAACTGGAACTTAGAACTACTTCTTTTCACCACTCATCCCATATAGACTTTACCCTCAGCAAGCACATCAGCTGGTTGTGGGTCTTTTGCCTGGTGGGACAGCTAGGTCATTAGTAGTCTTGTGAAATTGAGTTGCTGTAGTTTTCCATTGACTTTAATCATAGGACATAGTTATACTAAAAGATGCTCTAAGGGATCACCTGTATTCCACCACCCTTCTCTATTGTGCAATATACGCCCAATTTCCCTTTATAGTGAAGATTAGCTACAACCACCCACTTGTTAACGTCCTTCTTTGCTTGCTGATGAAGAAGTATGAGGAGTCTAGAGCGGCCAAGTGGCAGTCTTAACTTGGGTGTCAATGGAGTTGTGTCTCCCGGTATGAGCATTCCTCCCTTTGGAATTAAGACCTCCGGACTCACAGACCATGAGATCATGGAGGCAGGAAGCAAAATTTGCTTCTGGGTCACTAAGGGTAATAGTGAGTGGTGCCACTTCCATTTCTGCCACTTGATTCCTAGACCTCTGAATCCCCCTGTAGGAAAAGAGGACTGTACATTTGATGCCTGTTAGAGTATATATTGCCTGCTAGAAAACATCGTACCCTCTTTATAATGTGTTGCCACATGGCTGACACCACATTTATGTCTTTAAGAGATCATTCCATTATTCTGTCAAGCCAACTTCTTCAGGGTGATGGGAACATAGTAAGATCAAGGAATTCCTTAAGAAGGGGTCCCATTGCCACCCTTCATATGCTGTGAAGTGAACCCCTCAATCCAAGACAATGCAGTGTAAGATATCATGACAGTGGATAAGGCATTCTGTGAGTCCACAGGTGGTGGTTTGGGCAGAAGCACTGCACATAGGAAAGGAAGGTATGTGTCCAGAGTAAGTGTCTATTCCAGTAAGAAAACAAATGCTTCCTTTTGCATAATGGAAGCAGTCCAATACAATTAACCTGCCACCAGGTTGATTGCCTCAAGGAAGGATTTGATATCTAGGACTCCGTGTTACTCTCTGCTGCTAACAGATCGGGCACTCAGCAGTGGCTGAAGCTAAGCCAGCTTTGGTGAGTGGAAGTCTACTGAGTTTGTGTATAAACGCTATCCCTACCACCGTGACCTCTTTTATCATGAGCCTACTGGGCAGTGATGGGGGTGGCTATGGAAAGAGAAAAACTTGTTTCCGCAGAATGACTCACCCTATCCCCTTGAATGTTAAAATCCTCCTCTACTGAAGTCACTCTTTGGAGAGGATTCATGTGAAACACAAGTATCTTCATGTCTTGGGCCCATTATAAGAAGTCTATTCATGTACTTCACCACACCTCTTTGTGGCCAGTTTTCCATTCACATGCCTTCCAAGTCCCTGACCATTCAGCTAAACCATTGGCCACAGTCCATAAATTAGTACATAATCCCATACCTGGTCATTTTCCCTTTCAAGCAAAGTGAAAACTGTGTATAACCTGTTGAAATTTCTACATACTAGGAGGATTTCCCTTCTTCACTATTTTGGGGAGGTTTCAGAAAGAGCCAGTTGCCGTTCACTTTCAAGTGTTATCTGCATACTGTACAGTGACGTTCCATACCAGGCACGAGTTTTCTCTTCTTCAGCCAATTGATCACAAGGTACTGCATGTGAAGCCATGGGTGCAGACTAAGAGAGCAAAAATAATATAACAACAGTGGAGACCGGGAGCATTTGGACCTCTGCCTCAGGCAACACACTTGCCTTCAGATCCTGTTTGAGTGGATGTCTGATATACCACTTCCACTGAATGGTGGAGTACTGCTGTGCACATCTGGCTTTATGACTCTGTGGGCAGACAACACTCTGTTAATGATGGGCAGCACAGACTGCAAAGTAACTTAGTGGTCCATGGTTAAGCATTCAGTCTCTACTAAGGTCCAATAACAAAATAAAAGCTGTTTCCTAAAAGGAAAATAATGATCTGCAGAGGATGAGAGGACTTTTCTCTAAAATCTTAAGGGTCTGTGTTTAAATTAATCAGTACAGGCTTACCAAGACTCCAAACATTTTTATCCGAGCATCTTTACTTGCCCCTGATCATTCAAGTGCCGTTGGATCAGCCAGATTATACTTCCCAAGTAACGGAGTGGGTTGCACAGCAGCCCAAACCTGTTGCAGAGCATTCTTATGGTTTGGGTTCCACACAAAACTAGCAGCTTTTTCAGTTACTTGAGAAGTAAGCCAGAGAAACACTCTGAAATAAAAGATGCTTCTCATATGTTGCCTCCAAAATTCAAAGAGGCCAACCAGACATTGTTCTTCCTTTATAGTTGTGGGAGCTCAGATGCAACAATTTACAATTCACCTTACAAGGAATATTTTGACATACCCCACACCACAGAATTCCTGGAAATTTTACTGACATGGAAGATGTCCAAATTTTTGTTGAATTAATTTCCCACCCTGTAGTATACAAATGTTTTACCAAATAAGTTCAAAGTCACTGAGACTTCTGTTTCACTGGCCCAGTCAGTATAAGGTCATCAGTGTAATCGACCAGTGTGGCATCTTGTAAAAGAGAAAGGTGATCACGGTCCCCTTGGGCTAAATTATGACATAGAGTTGGAGACCTGATATACCTTTGATGTACTGTTGGCCTTACCAGCTGAAGGCAAATTGTTCCTTCAAAATAGATACAGAGAAAAAGGCATTGGTCAAATCAGTAACCGTATATCAGGTACCAGGAGATGCGCTAATTTGCTCAGGAAAAGAAAACACAACTACAACAGTATCTTTAATTGGAGTCACTGCCTGGTTAAACTTCTGATATCTACTGTCATGCTCTAAGATCCATCTGTTTTTGCACACGGCAAATAGGTGAGTTGAATGGGGATGTGGTGGGTGTGAAAAATCATTATAATTTTTCCAGGAATACAGTGCTTCTTTTGGATTACTGTCTTCCTAAGCAGAGGCAGTTCTCATGGCTTCTGCTTGGATTTGCTATCACAGATACCTTACTCCAAATGTGAGGGGTTCTGTGTAGCAGTGCTGCTGTTTGCTGTGTGTGTCTACTCTTATTATGCCTTCCAGAAGTGAGAAAAGCACTATATGATGGGTGGGTGTGGGGACACACAGGACCCACTGTGAGGAAGAACTGAGCTAAGACTCTATTAAAAATCTGACCTCCATATGACCCACTTGAACTGATGGATCACAGCTATCATTCAAGTTCCACAGACTCAGTGTAGCTCAGAACCAATATCTAGTAGTCCTTGTAAGGTCATATTATATGTCCTCTTCCTCAATGAACAGCCATAGACCTCTTTGAAATTGGCTGGGAGCAAGATTAACAGTAGAATGTTTTGCAACATAGTGGGGCAATGTAGAAGAAACAGCTGCAAATATCCATTAAAAATTAGAATGTGGAATGTACAATGTATGAGTTTAAAAAAATTGAAATCACCACAAATGAAAAATAACACATTAAATTCTATACCTAGGCATTAGTAAGCTGAAATGGACTGGTATAGGCTATTTTAAACTAGCCAGTCATAAGCTATATTATGTCAGGAATGATGAAGTGAAAGAAGAATGGAGTCACATTTATCTCCAAAAAGAACATTTCAAGATCTATCCTGAAGTACAGTGTTGTCAGTAATAGAATAATATCCATATGCCTACAAGGAAGACCAGCTAATACTATCATTCAAATTTGCACACCAACAACTAAGGCCAAAGATGAGGCAACTGGATATGTTTAACAACTTCTGCAGTCTGAAATTGATCAAACATTCAATCAAGCTGCATTGATAATTACTGGTGATTGGAATTTGGAGGTTGGAAATAAGAAAGAAAGATTGCTAAGTTGAAAATATGACCTTGGTGAGAGAAAGATGCTGGAGAGTCCATGAAAAAGTTTTGCAAGACCAATAACTCCATTCCAAACACCTTTTCTAAACAACATAAATGGTAACATATATGTGACTTTCACTGGAAGGAAAACATAAGATTCAAATCGAATAAATATGTGGAAAGAAACAACAGATATGTTGAGTAACATCAGCCAGAACAAGGTCAGGGGCTGACTGCAAAATGGACCATCAATTGCTTTTATGCAAGTTCAAATAAAAGCTGAAAAGAATCAAAACAAGTCCATGAGAGTCAAACACGACCTTGATGATATTCCACATGAATTTGGAGCTGTCTCAAGAATAGATTCTACATATTGAAGACTAATGATTGAATACTAGTTTAGTTGTAAGAGGGCATCAAGAATGTCATACAAGAAAGCAAAAACTTATTTAAAATACAAGAAAGAAAGAAAAGAACAAAATAGATGTAAGAGGACACTGAAACTTGTTCTGGAATGTAGAGTAGCTAAAGGAAAAGTGAGAAATGATGAAATAAAAGAGTTGAACATAAAATTTCAAAGGGTAGCTCAAGAAGACATTGTAAAATATAGTAATGAAATATGCAAAGAACTGGAGTCAGAAAACCAGAAAAGGAAGAAAGGTTGGCATTTATCAGTGTTAAAGTACTAAAAAAAAATAAAAATCAATCTTTGAGTTGTGGTTTTGAAGGACTCTAATCACTATGGGTGAAAATTGGCTCTACAGCAGTGAGTCTGGGGTTTTGTGGTACTGGCAAAATATTGAATGACTCATAAAACATCAAAAGGAGAAAGAAGGCATATGCAGAGTCACTGAACTCCAAAGAATTGGTTAACGTTCATCCATTCCAGGTGGTAGTGTAAAATCAAGCCATTAGTACTGAAGGAAGAAGTCTAAGCTGCACTGAAGGCACTAGTGAAAAACAAAGGTCAGGGAAGTGAATAAATACTAATCAAGATGATGCAACAAATGAATATACCACTGGAGGTACTCACTTGTCTGTATAATGTAGTTGTACAAGAAAGTTGTACATCAGTGTTGCATTCTCTCACTACATGTACCATGAAAAAGGTCTATATTTTTGCCTATTCCCAAGAAAGACAATCCAACCAGATGTGGAAATTATCGAACAATATTATTAATATCATACATAAGTAATATGTTGCTGAAGATCATTCAAAATCCAAAAATCATTCACATCATCATGGACAGGAAACTGCCAGAAATTCAAGCCAGATTCAGAAGATGACGTGGATCAGGGAATACCTTAGCTAATGTCAGATGGAGCTTGGCTGAAGGTAGAGAATCCCAGAATGATGCTTACCGGTGTTTTATTGACTATGCAAATGCATTTGGTTGTGTGACTCATAATAAATTGTAGACAGTGTTGTAAAGAATGGGAATTTGAGAACACTTAATTGTATTCATGTGCAACTTATATGTAGCCCAAGATGCAGTCACTGAAATAGAGCAGGGGGATACTTCATGGTGTGAAATCAAGAAAGTTGTACATTGGTGTTGTATTTTATCACTACATTTATTTAATGTGTATGCTGAGCAAATAATCCAAGAAGTTGATCTACATGAAGAAGAATGGGGCATCACGTTTGTTGGAAGACTCTTCAACAATGTGTGATATGCAGGTGACACAAAATTGGTTGCTGAAAGTGAAGAGGACTTGAATCACTTAATAATGAGGATCAAAGACTACAGCCTTCAGTGTGGATTATACCTCAACATAAGGAAAACAAAAATCTTCACAGCTGGACCAGCAAGCAACATCGTGATAAATAGAGAACAGGTTTACGTTGTCAAGGATTTCCATTTTACTTGGATCCACAGTCAGTACCCATGGTAGCAACTGTCAGGAAATCAAACAATGGGCAAACCTGCTGCAAAAGACCTCTTTAAAGTCTAGAAAGCAAATATGTCATTTTGAAGGCTATGACGTGCCTGATCCAAGTCATGATAGTTTCAATCTCCTCATATCCATGCAAAAGGTAGACAATGAACAAGGAAGACTGAAAAATTATGCCTTTGAATTTTGGTGTTGGCAAATAATATTGAATATACTGTGGAATTCCAGAACTGACAAGTCTGTCTTAGAAGAAACACAGTCAGAGTTCCTTGGAAATGAAGATGGTGAGAGTTTATCTTACATACTTTGAATGTGCTAGCAAGACAGACCAGTTCCCAGAGAACTGCACCATGCTTGGTAAAGTAGAAAGTAGGTCAGTGCAAAAGAGGAAAACTTGCAATGAGAAGGACTGAGGATTGACACAATGGCTGCAACAACAGACTCAAACATAACAAAGATTGTGAAGCTGCTGCATGTCATGGATTGAGTTGTGGTCCCCCAGAAGCACATGTATCAGTTTTATCTCAACAAAATGGCTCTCAAGTGTGTGAAGGCTGGAAAATTCCAAATATGTGGATCAGGTGTCAGGATGGAGGTTTCTCCTGACTCACATGGCAGTAGGGACTTAAGAATCTCTAGTCAGTAGGTTGGAAGATAGGCTTCTAGGGAGCAAGCTATGGGATTTGGCAAATTAAGTCAACAGGCTGTTGGTTCTCAGGGTTGTGGAAATTGGTGATTCTCAGAATCAGCCAATCAGATGAGACTGCTGGCTCAAGTGTCAGGAACTGGAGTTCAGATGGCAATGAACAAGAGACAGATGATCCAGAGCATTCATATTTACTGGCTACAAGTCATACCCTCCAAGAAACTACTCTTCCATCAGGTATTTGAGTCAAGACCAAACCCAAAACACCCACTACCGTCTAGTTGCTTATGACACATTAGCAGCCCCATAGGACTGAGTAAAACCAATCCATAGGGTTTCTGAGGAGCACCAGGTGGATTTGAACTGCTTCCTCATGGCTAGCAGAGGTAGCACTTAACTACTATGTTACCAGGGATTCTTGAGTAAGATAGTGGCCTGAATAAGGGTGTGACTTGAATAAGGCAGTGACTTACATAAGGGTGTGACTTGAGTCAAGCCCTCTCACAAGGGTATGACTCAAGACATACCACACACTAGTTCTTTCTCATTAAATTTGGATCTAACTTTCAATTAACTTTCTCATTAATTTTGGATTTATAACTTATAAAATGGAAGATAATTACACAATACCACAAATGGAAGACAATTGCATCAGATCACAAAATGGAGGATAACTACACAATACTAGAATCATGGTCTAGCCAAGTCTATACGTAAGGTTAACCATTGCAAGCAGTTAAATTATAATCATATTCAACCTTCAACTAACCACAAAGTAAGTCTTAGAGTGAATACAGTTATCCCCCAGAAATATATTATACTGAGAATATAAGGACTTACTACAAAATTAGAAAAGTAATATAATTTGATTCATCACTAAATTCAGGTTTATAGTTATTAGGATATGGATAAGTTTGCTTATACTGTTCTTTTCTATGTATCAGGGGAAGTTTGTGGTACTTTGATTATGTTACATATAATTGAGTCCTTCATTTGAGATAATTGAAGGCCAATGCTGCTGCCTAAAATTATGCTCTTAATCTTTTTTAATTTAAATAAGTTCTTTATAGATGATATTGAATTTTATTTGGTGGTATAAGGTCTCCAGAAACCTTAAAAGCAAATTCAAAGTTGTTTTAGACTATTTTGGTATAGGAATGTTATAAAAAATTTTAAATTTACATAATAATAATAACCATAACAAATTATTTCCACCTTTAAATGACATATGCAGTTACTATGCTCTTTTCAAGATGATTTCTGAGATAGATACCTTAGACCTCATTCTGCTTATTATACAAAAAGTTTGTCTTAAAATGCAAAAGGAAGCAAACGTTTGTCTACTTAATGAAAAATAAAAGAAAAATTAATCTTAAGATATTAAATACATTCCAACTTTTGTCTCATCAGAGAATTTTTACTTTTCTTTTGCCTACTGATTTCTATGATAGGCTGTGAGATTATATAGCAAAACTGGTTCCATATGCTCCATGACTCTTCATCACTATAAAAGACTCTGAAAGTACTGCTTTGACTTCCCATCTCTGTTTCTGCTTTGTAACTCAAAGGGATTCTGGGTAAGATTCAGTCCCACAGGTACAAAGGGAAAGAATCTCTTGCTACTAAAAACGAAAAAAAAAAAAAAAAAAAATCAGACATCTTTCTTAGCTTGTGACTTCTCCAATTGTTCTTATATTCTTATAAACATATACACCCCTCGCTGATGCAAGGCAGAGCCATCAAATAGAATTAAGAAATTGTTGGAGCAGACTGCAAAATTCTTGGTCAAAAACTCCTTTATGAAATTCTGCTTTCTCATATAGATTTTCAGTTAAGATTTTACATATTTATATTTTGTAGTTTATTTACCAGAAGTAGCTGGAAAATGAGAGTAAAATACGCTGGAGAGTCAGACTTCATGATTTATGTGTTTGGAGGGGACTAATTTTGCTCGTCTCAAAGATTTTGAAAACAAATTTCCATGTGTTATCTCTTTAGTTGTGGAAATACCATTGTGAGTTAGGTTATGTAATTGCCATTTTTTATAGAGGAAGACAGCAGAGCTTAGAAAAATTGCTTCAGAAATGTCACAAAGAAAAATGAAACAGTTAATAACAAAGGATCTAAGGCAGTGATTTTACCCTGAATTTTAGGAAAAGAAATAGGTAACTTACACTTTAAAAGCATCATGGAAAACCAACTGACAAAAAAAAAGAAAAGAAAAAGAATGCTTGCTTTGTTTTTGATTTGGGACTAGAATTCCTTTAAACATCTCACTGATGGTCTGAATAGCCCATAATCCCAGGTCCAAGAACTGAATACAGCCAGCACCTGGGCACGACGCTGAGTCATCTGTATGATACTTCTGGCTGTTTTGAAAGGACCCCATGGCTAGAACAGAAAGTACTTTCAGGGAAAGAATGACCTTGACTTGACCTATTCCCCAGCTGCCTGGAGTGTAGTTCACACATAGGTCTAAGATTGTTTGCCTATCCAAAGGAAGCTTTGGATGAATTGCTCATTCATCATTCCAACATCATTAATTCAGGGTTTGCTCTCTGTGTGGGGCTCTATTACTCCTCAGCAATATCAAAAAGGCTAAGTTATACAAACAAGACAACTCTGTCCTCCAACCTATTGTGCAAAAATAGCTTACAATGCCTGTCTGTTTCTTTCTAGGTTGCTCTGAATCCCTGCTAATGAAAAGATGAATAAAGGCACGTGTTAATGAAGAATCAAGTGCAAACTGAGTGTAAATAATAGTGCCTTCCTCATCATGAAAAATACTTGCAAGTGATTTCCTCTCTTGTTCTCTCAGACTTCACTTGCCCATATTATTCTTCCTTTTCCTTCCTCAACAAAACTGTTGAGAGAATGAATCATCGATATTAAAAATAGTTGATGTGTATGTGTAAAGGCATAAAACTGTCTACATTTGAATTGTTGTGACTATGAAAGCTGTTTATCCTAACTCTGTTTCATGTTTTGACCAGCATTCTCAGATTTTAAATAATAGAAGAATGATTTTCATGAATATAGGAAAAAGTCATTTTTTAAAAATTAGAAACTCTGCAATAAAAAAAGATTTGCTATTAGTGTATGAAGGCTTTAGCATAATATTGTTTTTTGTTTTGTTTTGTCTTATAAGTCTCTTAATGTCTGCGGGTAGCATATTAAGTGATAAACTCAAAATGAAATGAAAAGCTTCTTCACAATTTTTTCTGTTTATTTGCTTTGACAAGTATTTGGAAAACATAAACTGCTTCGAAAAGATTATATAATCAGCAGCACGGCTCTGCAATTCTTTAATCTGATCCCCTTAAGATTCCAAGTAGTTTAGCACAAATACCAAATCTGACCTTCTCTGTATTAAGCCATGATCTAACATATTGTGTGGCATGGAGGCATGATGCAATTAACTTTGAGGCATTTCAAAATTTATTATTTACAATAATGATTTACTTTTATAATTATTAAGAATGAACAGGTGGTAACTGTGTATTTTTTCCTTATCTAAAGTGTTCCAAGAAAAGTACTATAAAGAAAATACATGGTAGCGCCTAGAAATCTGTATAGAAGCATCTAGAATCAAATAAGAATACCAAGGAAACTGAAATCCATGAGGAAATATTTCTTACTATGCAACCTCCTCCCCACAAGGCCAAAGCCATATTTCTCACACAGCTAACCATCCATGAATACTAGAAGGTAGAAGAAACAAGCTGTATAGAGGTGTTGCCTACTAACATATCTGCTTATTTTGGAATGACAACAAAAACACAGTGATTCCTTACTCCACCCTCTGCTCAGCCATCAGACCCTTGGGAGCCACGGAGGTAACCACCTCAAAATTTGGCACATCATATAACGTCCACCTTCTGTCTTGAGATTAGAGTGGGGCTGCCACGGTTATAGAGCTTGCTTTAGACTCTGTTGGTACTCCAAGACTACACGTTTTCTCTAAAGAAAAATACAGCCTGTCATCAATGTGATCTAGACACAGAAGCTAAGGGCACAGGTTTGCTGCGCAAACTCTTATTGTGTGAGTTCTCCTGTACAATCCTTGAGGAAGGCCAGTTCCTCAGCACCACAAGTCCAGAGCTTGTCCAGCTGCCTGCCTGCCTCCCTCCTTCCTTCTCTGCTTTCTCCCTCCCTCCCTCTCTTTCTTCCTTTTCTTCTTAGAACAGCAAATCTAAGACGCAATTTCTGTCTGAAAAATTCAGTACACTGAACTAGCCACCATTTACACCTGGCACCATCTCCTTATGAGTCAGAATTGACTCCACAGCAATGCAGTTAGCATTGGTTCTACCTCCTTAGAGTCCCTGGGTAGTGCAAACAGTTAAATTCTCTACTACTAGGCTAAAAATAGGCAGTTCAGACACACCTGGAAGGGCCTTGGAAGACAGGCCTGGCAATTTGCTTCTTAAAAATCACAGTACTGAAAACCAGGTAGAGCAGTTCGACTCTGCACACAGGGGGATGTCATGAGTCAGAACAAATTCAACAGGCACGAACAACAACCACCACCTTCTCGAGCTGTTACGGTACTCCCTCTCCTTTCATTTGCAAGACTCAGGCTCCACTCTGTCTCAAACTTCTGTAACTCATTTCTGGCCTTTCCAATTGGAAAATCTCTTAAAAATAAGAGATTGGCTATCCGTGTAAATGGAAAGTTGAATAATTACAATAAATGTCAGGATTTTAAAACAGACAATTAGGAATATTTTTATACTTGTCCAAAATGTTTTCAGAATACTGAAAACATCAATATTGATCTTTTTCAAAACAGAACTTTCAAGACTTTATGATCTATCTTTATTTTACTATGACTTCTACCTAATTTTCTAGTTATGTCTACTGTCTTTTCTCTCATCACACCCCATGCACCTTGCTTTGCCCCATGTAAAATGGTTAAAACATTCTCTCCACCTCAAACGCCTGTGCTATTTCCCTCCTTTCAGTGTTCTGACTGGCATCATCTCCTCACGGTTCCGAACTCAGCTAAAATGACAGGGTTAGGGTTCCCTTACAATTCCTCCAATAGCAAGCAGCTACTTTTTACAGTTGTGTTTTTAGGATTATTTATGTGATGATTTCATGTCTGTATTCATCATGACTGTAAAATATATCAAAATTAGCACTATGTGTACGCAACAGTCACACTACAATCAATAAATAACCATTCAGTTAACAAGAAAATAAATGAAAGAACAAAGAAATGAAAGAACAAAAAAATGAAAGAACATAACTGAATGCCTTGAAAATAAAAAAGAGACAAGGCTTTTGTTAGTCTATTTGTTCTGCTCTAATTGTGGTTTATCGGCAGAAAAAGCAGTTTCAATAAGCTTCAAATACTTTTTAAGATCAGAGAGTAAATTTACTTCCTAAGAGTATCCTTATGCATTGTAAGAGATATTTACGTTCTGCAAGACCCTGATAGGCAATCCTAAATTCTTTTCAGCTGAGACCATAAACTGCGTTAAAGGTGAGTGACTCATTCACACTCATTAACTGTTCACTCAGGAGCACCTACATTAGGGCTCTGAGAAGACACAACCGAGGTAAGTCCCCTGTAGCAGCTTGCAATTTATTGTAGATCCCCTGAGTAACAGCAGTCCCTCATCCCCAAAAAGAACTTAGAAACAACAAGAAGGAAATATGAGTTCTTTGTGCTGTGCACATCTAAGTGAACACTACCATCACACTTTGCCCACATCTCCCTGAAGCACTTTATCACATTATTTGACGGGCATATCCTTGATTTAGTTGACCTTACAAATGGCAATTTCCTTCTGGTCAGGATTCATATCTGATGGATCTTAATAAGTCTTTCACTTTGCAGCAAATTCTCTTACACAATAAGCATTGATAGTATTATGGAAATTCTAAAAAGAAAAATTAAATATTAAGAAAGATACTCATCTCCTTTTGTCAACAAACATGTATTGAATATCTCTATATGCCAGATATTATTTGAGTCTTCTTGACAGGGAAGATGTAACCGCTACCCTCATGAAAGCTCACATTTCAGGCAGGGACACAGACAGCAAGAGAGTAAATTTCTCCACAGCACACAGTCAGGGCTTTACCAGAAAGGGGGACAAAGGGCTGTGGGAGCATTAGTGAACACTGGAAGACAAAGGCTTTACACAACAGGTCAAGAAGCACTGATTTTCTTGAAGGACTGGTAGGTTTGGTCAAATGGATCAACAGGGGAAGAATATTATTTTTTAAAAAAACTGCACAGTAAAAAGCAGGAATTTTTTACAGTATATGTTTTAAAACAATGCTCGCGATAGTAATTGAATCTTATGTTAATGAATAAAATTGTTATATCAGAAAATACCAAAGGAAAAATTGGGGAAAATTATTTCATAATGCTAGCCTACATTTCGTGTAACTAGGAATAATTATATTTCTCACAATATTTTTTCTTTTTTCTTTGTCATTGAAGAGTATTAGTAGAATGGTAATTGTAATAATCAGGCTAATACCAATGCCAATAGCAGCTATTTGACATGGATATGCTCACCTTTTCCCTCTTATGGTTGCTTTAGAGCTTCACTGCTAGCACAGTCTACACACAAAACCCTAAAAAAATATTCCTTCTGATTACATGTTTCTAAAGCCATGCAATAGCCTAGAAGGCCAAATAATTTGAAGTTTCCAGTATAGCATGAGCCTTTGGAACATAGAAAGGTCATCCATATTTTGGGACTCAGAAAACATGATTTAATGTTCTCTTAGACTGAAGCATGACAGTTGATCTTTATTAAACGACACCCACAAGGAAGATTTCAATTTGGGATGAAATTCAGTAAAACATTTCCTTGGTCAGAAGTTGGTGTTCTCATTAACTCAATACAAAAATCCTGTTTTATATAGCTATATACAAATCTATATGAGTATTTGTACCTCTGAATATTGGCATCTTTCTTAGAATACCTGGCAAGTGTCTGACCTGTACTGACTTCTTGGTGAGCAACTGACCTTTCTTAACCACTATGTCATCAGATCTCAAAAAAAAAAAATTTGTTATAGGTTTACAAATTATATAATAAAATTCACAACCGCTCTCACATTCCCCAGGTATTCTAAGGAAGACTCCAATTTTCAGAAAGTGAGAACATTGGTTGCCCAATGGTTGAGAACTATGGCTGCTAACCAAAAGGCTACCAAATTCAGTTTGTTAGCCACTCCCAGGAAATCCCACGGGATGGTTCTATTCTACTCCACAGGGTTGATGTCAGCTGGAATCTACTCAATAGCAGCTGGTTTGCTTTGGTTATATACGTATACATGTATATATATAAACAAAAAAAATAAAAACAAACCCTTGGCCATAGAGTTGATTCCAACATACAGTGACGGTATACACACACACATACATATATGTAAAGCAGTGCTTCCCTTATAACTTTGAAATAAAACTGTTAATTTCATCTTAAAGCTGTTTTATTTTGTATAATTCCGAAAAAGCAATTTAACTTGAAGTTAGAGTCATTTCTAATGAAAAAAAAAATAAGAGCATTCAGAGATCAGACATTCTAGACTCTGAACAATGACCATGATGACAATAAAATGGGGAAAAGAGGAAATTTGGACAACGGACTATTTTCTTTATCTTGGTTCAGAAGGAGTAAAATAACAGTGGTAATGTTGCTGTATGATCACGGAAATTGGACAAATAAGAGTAATTCTGTGTTTTACTCATGTCTCCAAGAATATTTCCCAGCATAAAATTTTGCCATACTCATATTTGAATGTCTTTCAGGTTTTCAGAGATGATTGCTATTTCATAATGTTTGCATTTCCGGAATAATAGGAATTTGATTATAGTCCTCTGAGAAATATTTAGATAGCATATTTGTTTTCTGTTTTCTTGTTTTGTTTTGTTTTTAGAGTTGGACAGTTCAGAATAACAGGATCTCACAAGCACCTCAAACACTCGACACATACTAATTAAATTTCTTATTAGTTTTGTACCCACACAATAATAGCTGTGATTGGATGGCCTTATTCAGAGAGAAAATGCATCACACTTTGAGAGATCTTTTGTCAGAAAGTTAACTGTGCCTTTAGGCATTAGCTGTATTTATATCTAAAACATTTAACTCACTTGCTGACTTTCTGAGTTGAATCACTGCAAAATATAGGCAGAAAAGAAAATAGACATGTCAGCTTAATATTTATTATGTGTACGTGCAGGGCTGTACCAAAATGTACCAGCATTGTTATCCCTATAGTACCCCAGTACACGGTTCACAGACAGTGCCTGCTGCTGAACCAGCGTCCCATGTGGATATACAGAGAATCATTTATAAATATATAAATACGAATAGTATTTACATGGGCACAATCCAATCTTGTTGCAGTGAACTCCACAGGGCATTAGTTTTCATCTCTTTTTCTTTCCTCCGCTATTGCAGGATTCCATTGTATCCTGCTAGAAATCATATTCCCAGTTGTGGCTGACAGTAAACAAACTCAAAACAGGATCTCTAAGTCTCTTTATTGATGCTGCTCTGAGAGGAGGCAGTGTGTTAACTATTGAGAGGAAAAAGAAGTAGAGGAGGAGGAGCTCTAGATTCAGTGCTGTGAAAGGAAGGAAAGAAATCCATGAAGGACAGTTGTTTACTTTTCAACAGTACCTGATAAGCAGATGAATTCTCTCTATCCTTCCCAGGTTCCAAAATGTCTTGTGGAGGCCAGGGGTGATGGGACTGTCAAAAGGAGAGGATGGGGTATTGGGGATGAAATCGAGTTCCCATGGACTGGTTGTTTGGAATTATTTAAAGTGACAGTGTTTAGATGAATCAGAAGTCACTAATTACAAACAGCTTTCTCACCAGAATAAAAGATTTTACTTTGTCTTAAAACAACTTGTTAAATTTAGCAGTCAAAAGAGCTCCACAAGCAATCAGCACTTACTATCCACTCAACATCTAAGTTTGCTACTGGACAATATTTTTTTTTTACATCTGGAGAATGGTAACAGTAGGAATTTTTACACAAGTTCCTATTATTTTCTGTGAACACACAATTTGGAAGGAGGTTTGGGTTTGGCTTTTGCTGTTATCATGTTTGCTAGAGAGAAATTCTTGCTGCAAGTATTCTTCTCAATTGCAATCTGCATTCTGTTCATACAGTATGAGTGTACCTGCAATCATCTCCTTCTGGTCTCAGAGAAAGTTTGTCTAAAGGATTAGAAAGAAGTGTAGGTTTGCTTTAAAAAACTAGACAACACGGGCATGCCTGCTAGAGATGTTTCTTTTCTAGCTCTTCTTCCTACATGTTAGTTTGGGAATGGATTTATTTGATCAGTCAGTTGACACCACTTTTAGTCAGGAGCCCTAAACTCACTAGCATGTAGTTCTGCTCCCACCACAGGTGACAGCCACCTCTTCTGTTTACTTCTCTACAGTTAGTTTCTTACGCAGTGGAAGCCAACAGGGAGATTTCAACTGTTGGTAAATAAAGGTCTGTGCATGAGTGCCTCTTAATAGCTTATCATCGTGTGTAATCAAAGTGAATAATTGCCAGCGAGAAGAGTTCCTACACATTGGCAGATGCCCTGGGCTGAACTCTGCTTTGGAATGTCACCACGCAACAAATCCCTGAACGGATAGTGCATCATTGGCATGCGGCTCTAGGCATGTCACGCAGGTGGGGAGAAATCAGCGAGCTGAGGTACACGTAAGTGTGCCAGTGACGTGGGAATGGTATTAGATGGATAGGGGGCAAGTGAAAAGACAAAGAAGCCAAGGAATTGAAGAAAACAGCTTTCACCACTAAATGGAAATTACCTTGAATGCAGCATTGCACCAGTGACTTTGACAGCTGAAGCAGCAGCAAAGAGAACTTGACTAAGATATTGGCCATGCTGTCTTCTTTACAAGAGGCTAAGTGTGGGTGACTTTCTCCTGACAAGATCAATCACCATTCCTACAACACAATGAGCCAAATTCAAGAAAATTTTCTTGGGGGCATTCATAAATAGATCGAAAAGCAGCAGATTGTCCCTATGCCTGCATCCACAGAGGCAGTAGGAATTTCTGTTCTACAGAAGCAGAGAAACACATTTGCCAAATGGAGATTTTCTTAGGTGTTCTATAAAATCACAGTTTGTGCATGTTTGCTATTTTAATGGCAGATACTTAAGCTGTAATATCCCTTATCAATCAGAGAATGCATTCACAGATTCCAGGTAATCTTAAATCTTGAATTCACACTTCTTTTGTCCCCATTTTACACTAGGTTTCACAGACTTCAGCCCTGAATGTTCCCATATTCTCCTGCAGAATGCTGTATATACTTGAAGGACTGGATAACATTTGCTATTTGGTTTTGCAGCACTTTAGCTTTGTCATAGACATGTTCACACACTCACATGCACACACGTACACCATGTCAAGCGAGCCTCATTATAGGCTGGCATTTCTTGTGACAGACAAGCAACATCTGTGCTGCTTTGTCTGCAAACAGTGTGTCTGCTGGGGAATGTTATTCACAAATCTTTTGAAACACGTGGGCTCTCCTTTTCCCTTGTCTTCTTTTGCAGGAGAATGTGGATATGAATTGAAATTCCCAATTAACTATTCCACGTAAAACTTAAGGTTTTCATTAATACTTCAATTGAACTATCAGAAGAGACATTGTGATATTTCATACCAACAGCTAGCACAGCCCACTCACTACTGCTGAGTCAATTGCCACTCATAGCGATCCAATGGGACAGAGTAGAACTGCCCCACGGAGTTTCCAAGGAGTGCCTGTTGCGTTCAAACTGCAAATGTTTTGGTGAGCAGCCATAACACTTAACCACTACAACACCAGGGTGTCCAGCTTGCACAGAGAAGCTTTTAAATACCAAGATTTTTATCATTTTCGAAAGAAAGCAAGAATTGTTCCTTTCTTTCAAACAGTGATATGGTGGCAACTGACCTGAGACATTTAAGAGAAAAAAAAAACATTAAAGTTGCCACGTAAGCTTAGTTATCATCTCTGCCGTTGTGTATCTCCTTGAATACCAAAGCTCTGTGCTCTTCCTCAAGCCGTGGCAGCAAAGTGGTTAAGAGTTCCACTGCTAAACAAAAGATCAATAGTTCAAAGCCGCCAGCTGTTCCTTATACTTGCTCTGTCGGGCACACTCCTTCCTGCTTTCAAAAGAGAAGCAATTGCTGTTGTTCAGTCAACAACTATTTGATGAGGTTTTTGCAGTAGCTGGCACTTAATAGCCACTCAATAAATATCTACTTAATATTGAACAAATAGGACTAGGACTAGATGTTGGAAACAAACAAATACACAATAGTTTTTAATCTTGATCGTATTATATTGTTGACAAAATGTCCTCATGATTCCCTGGGTAAAACTGAGAGGGTGCTACAGAAGAAAAGTGACCAAACTTAGATATTAGATAGTGTGAAGAGAACATTCCAGAAAGATAAAACGCCACAAAACAAAGAAATATGAATATTTTAGACTGTTGACAGATGCTTGAAAGATTTCTTGGCCTGGAGCATAAGATTCATATAGAGGAACAGAGAGATGACAGCAGGAAAGAGAAGTGGAGAGCAAATCATGAAGCCTCTTGAATGTTAGTTCTTTGACTCTCTTACTTCAGTCCATGGGAAAGAAGCCTTTGAAGGATGTTTGAGCAAAAGGGTGTCATGGCAATTAGTGTAGCGAGTAGCTTGATCTAGCTATCTCAGAGTCCTGTCCATCTTTCTAATGAAAACATGTAAATATGCAATCCAGGAAATTCCAAATTATTCTAAGTAAGAAACAGTACACTCTGAAAGCACAGGTCTATGGCCACCTTTTTTTTTTAAGCTACCGATCCTTTAATCAGCTTGTGATGTCTATGTTAGTTCTTCTTATGCTCAAAAGTCAGTTAACTGCTTCTATTCTGTCCCTTTTGCAGGCTCATCTTTTCTTCCCAGACCAAAACTGTTGGGACATATCGGTGCTGGGATTTAGACTTCTTCTTCTTCTCACTCCAATCTCTCTTTCTAAACTATGTGTTTTTACAGCAATGATTGACATAACTGCCTATGGACAGATGATCCACAAAACTGCACCTACAGTCTAGCTATTTCCTTTGAATTCTCAGCCTTTGTAACCAACTTTATACATGACATTTCTCCTCGGATATCTAGGGAAACTTACCAGTACCTGAAATGCTAAAAATGTATTTATTATCCCCAGTCTTCTCCAGCAAAAATAAAGGCTCCGTGTCGACAGAAATTTTTTTTAATCCATTTGTTCAGTGATGCAATCCCAACTTGAAATGAGGATATATATACACATATGTGTGTGTGGATATATATATGTATGTATACATATGTGTATATGTGTGTATTAAAATAGAATATACAGTAAAGTGAAGTCTTGTCATAAACTTAAGTTAAAATTAGCTAAACTACAAATTGACTAGGAAACACTGTGGCATGGTGGGTAAAGTGCTATATATGCTGACCAAAAGTTCAGCAGTTCAGACTCACCAAACACTCCTTAGAAACTCCATGCGGCAGTTCTACTCTGACCTATAGGGTCTTTATGAGGTAGACCCTATTCCATGGCAGTGGGTGGGTTTATAAACTGGCTAAACTATGAAAACACAAAACGGCTGTACTTGAGCTAAGACAGTGAAAAAATGCAAAGTCAAGGTGAAGAAGTGAAAGTGGGAATAACAATTGCCAGATGGACACGGCAGCAGATGGTCAGAGAAACGATAAAGAAAACAACCAGTCAGAAAGAAGTCAGCAACTGGTAGAACCAGAAGATAAGACTTACAGGCTGGACAACAGAGACTAGTACCAAGTGAATGACGTATATAAAAAATCCAACACTCTGGATATGGGATGTAGTCTCCCTCTAGGAGTCTATGTCCACCAGCCTGCAGTTTTGTGTTTCATCCTTGAAAGCCTGGGGCGTGTAGTCCCCTCCTGGGGTCTGTGCCCACAGGTACCTGATCCTAAGACTTCTTCCTCAAAGGCCCAGGGAGCACACCTCCTCCTGAGAGTCTGTGCCCATCTCCACAGCTTGCTATTGTGAAGTGACCTGATCTTACGACCTTGGCCTGCTGCTGTGTTGTGACCCGATTCTGAGACCTTGTCTGCTTTGCCCTCAGTGGCCTGGTCTGAGTGGTTGTATCTGATTCCCACTGGTGCTTGAGCACCCTGTGCTGTCCCTGCTAGCTGTACTTCCATGCCATCTTGCCATCGTCCTACTCTGGCCTTCCTGATGTCTGGTAGTGAGGGTACAGCCAATCTCCAAGTATCTTAGGGTGCAACCTGCTATAGGACAGTCTAAGTGATGTTGTTAAGATTAACCACACGATCCCTGTAGGACGCAGTAGAACCTGTGTGGGCCTTAGCTAATGCAAATGAGGATTCTTAACTAACATAAACATAGATGAGACCCCTTAAGTAATATAAATAAGAGTGCTTTTAGTGTCCTGGTATAGTGACTTTTTCCTCCATTGCTTAATAGTGAGTGTGTGATTTGATTAAGCAAAGCTTATTGCTGACCCCAAGCCTTATAGTTACGTATTTTCCTCTCATGACCCCTGATATTTTCCAGGTACCCACAACACAGCTCTGCAATGGTGCCTGGCACATAGAGGGTGCATGATATCTACTGAATCAACACACAACTGAACCTGTGGCCCAAGATGTTATCACCTGTGGTCTCCAGTGTCACACTAAGTGAGTGTCCTATTTGAATCACTATTGAGAATTGCTGGTATATGGTGATAACAGTAATTCAAAAAAATAAACCAGCTCTTACTTATTGGCATTATTATTTTCAATTTCCCTAAAGGGAATGCACCCCTTTATTACCTAGACCTTGAGAATGAGAAAACAGCTCCTGCCACCTCTCTCTTGATAAATGATTGATACTCTCTTTCCTTAATGGAGCCAGTCCCTGCATTATAGTCATATACACCTCTTTAAAACCCAAGTCTAGTTATGATATCACTGTGATTAAAGCACCTGAAATGCATTCCCTTGTAATTGCTAAGATAAAATCAGTACATGGTTAATATAATCAACAAGGCTTTTCATGATTCAGTCCCTCTCTCCTGAGTAATGACCCCCAGTCCATGCCCACTCCTGCTCTCTCTGCTCCGGTCACACTGACCTTCTTGCTTTGTGCTCTCATTCTTGGCACGCTCCTGCACTTTGCAAAAGACCCCTCCCTTCTCACCTCACCTGGTTGTTTGTGCATTGTAAATTCAGGCTCAGAGACGCTCTTCCTAGGGAAGCTTTTCCTGACCTTCACTTGGTCAGGGTTTCTTTATAAGACTTAAACTACAATTTGATATTTGTGTGTGAAGGTTTTTTTTACATTTTTAAACAGATAGCTAACAAATACTAGCAATGTCATACACTGTTCTAGGCACTTGAAGTGCAGTAATAAAGCATTGCAATCAAGGAGCTTCCTGTCATGAAATTTATCCATATGTTAACCAAATCAGTACATATTATAATGCCAGCCAGTAAAAAAAAAAAATAATAATAATAGAAAAAAAAGGGCTAAGTGATTAGGGTGTGAATGGGGTCATGGAAATTATTTCTGAGGAAGGGATATTTGAGAAAAAAGTTAAATGAAGTTAAGAAAAAAAAAGCCACAGGGGGATGAGATTACATGAAATTTGATAAGCTAAGGAATAGAATTTGAATTTTGGATTTTATTTTGAGTGAACTGGGAATGTTTGAGAAAGAGAGTACCATAGTCTTTTAAAAGACTCAGTCTAGTTTGCATGTGAGAAGTAGAATACAGTTTTGAAAGAGTAGAAGCAGAGACACTTGTTAGGATTCTGTGAAAATGATTTAGACAAAATGTGTTCTCTGTTTCGAGAAGGAGGCTAATGATAATGATAATACCAGAGTCTAAATAAATTCTGATGATAGAGTCAACAGAATTTATGGATGGTTGGATGTTTGATATGACAGAGAAGAGTTGAGGATGACGACGGCACTTGGCTGGCTTGGCTCAAAGTTTTTGACCAGAGTGATTTGGTGAATGCTGATATAGTTTACTGATATTATTCACTAGGATAGGACATTGCAAGAATAGATTGACGGCTTGACAATTAAGAATTGGACTTTGGGCATGTTTATTTTGAGATGCCTGTGGTGGTCAGGATTATGTCAACTTGGCTACTACCTATTTGGCTGCTGTATTAAGTGGCAGGGCTGGGTTTGTGGTGGCTCCCTGCCCCTCGGCTCTCATCTCGTGACCCGGGACTACGGCTGCTGATCGCTCACATGGCCAGGAGCTCCTGCTCTCTTGTTCCAGCGTCTGGTTCCGGGACTTGAGCTAGCAGCTGTTGGGCTCATCAGTCCTTATGGTCGGCACTTGAGAGTCCTGCTCCCTGACCTGCCAATCCTGCGCTCGCCAGCCTCTGCCTAGTCCTGCTCCCTGACCTGCCGATCCTAGGTTCGCCAGCCTCTGTCACTTTGTCTCGCCGCCAGCTTGGGATCCACCGACCTCCAGCATCTGTCGCTTCGTCTGGCCACCAGCTTGGGATCCACTGACCTACACAACCGGTGATCTGCAACTGTGGTCTCTGACTTGCTGACCTTGGGTTCCTCAGCTTCCGTGGACACGTGAGGCTTGTGCCAGAGCTTGGGACATTCAGCTTCTGTGATTCCTTGAGCTGTTTCCTATATTTGTATCTATCTATCTGTCTATATATATATATACATTATAAATCTTTGCTTGTACCTACACGTGTTACTGGTTTTGCTTCCCTAGAAATCAGACAATGCCTATTAAGTCTATGCAGCCTTAGTGGTGCAGTAGTTAAGTCCTTGACTGGTAACCAAAAGGTCAGCAGCTGAATTCGACTAGATCCTCATTGAAAACTCTATGGGGCTATTTCTACTCTGTTCTATAGGACTGCTCTGAGTCAGAATTGACTTGATAACCATTTGTTGCTTTTGTTTATTTGTTTGTTTATTAACTATGCACGGGCAAATGTAAAATGTGCAGTTAGATATGTAAATTAGCAAACAGAAATTCAATTTTAGGGCAGTACTTGTGCTGGTGATCCAAAAATCAGAATTAATTAATGAAAACAAAAGTAAAATTACAATTTTTTTAAACAATAAATTGCTCTACATGTTCAGGATGAGGCCAGTGTACTGTTCTTCTGTATGTTTTATCATTGGAGATACATGTGATTATGAATGTACTTTACATATTTTATTAGTTTCCCAGGGCTGCCATAACACCAGAACACAAAGTGGCTTAGAAGAACAGGAATTTCTTGTCTCACACTTGTGGAAGTTGCCAGTCTGAAATGAGGGTATCAGTCCTGTTGATGCTTTCTGAAATCTTTTGGGAGATCTTGTTCTGTTCTTCTCTCCTAAAGTCTGGTAGCTCCAGGCATTTCTCAGCTGACATGTCCCTGCACTGTCACATGATGTCCTTCCTCTGTTTCCAGGTCTCCATGATTTTTTTTCTCTTTTATAAGGACACCAGTCATACAGGATCAGAACCCACCCTGCCCCAGCATGAGCTCATGTTAACTATACTGTTAATGTCTTCAAAGACGCTATCTCGCAAAAGGGCCATGTTCATAGGTATGACAATTAGGACTTCTTTTGGGGGGATGTAATTCAATCCTTAACATACCTATTCTAACCTCAAATACCAATGAGTCGACCCCAAACAAACAAACCCACTGCTATCAAGTCGATTCTGATTCATATTGATGGGTCAAAGAAGGGACTAAATAAAAACTAAACTGTTTTCTTTTAGTAGCCAGGATGAGCAGAGAGAGAAAATGGTATCAACTTTTCTTTGGTTGTAATGCAGCCCTGAAGAGAATTGACAGATCATGCTTTGATAAACTCTATCTTAAAGCAAACATCAGGAAATATGACAGAATATGTGTACAAGAAAGAGCACTAGAGAGGGAATTAGATTTTGATTTGCGGCTCTTTCAAAAACACGTTAAGTAACTTTGGAACAATATTTTCATCTCTTTGACTCTCAATTAAGTTTTCTCAAATAATAATAATAATAATTACACAATCTTATTATTCTCCTGAATTTTAGAGGAAATGAGTCTCATTTACGTGATCACTTATCTTTCAGTGTGGCTTGTTGTTCTTATTTATTTCTAAGTTTGCTTTTATTTTGGCCTACACTATCAATAGCCGATTAAGAAACTCCCATACCTCAGCCTAATGCTATTAGCACAACACTGCTCTCCCACCAGCCAAAATTAATGTGTCAACCTCCTCAGCTTCAGCGTTAATAGGCAACTTTCAGGTTACACAAGTTTTGACACCTTGGTTAGACATTTCACGGGTACAAAATTAACTCCAATCATCAAGGACACTATATAAAAAAAGTGACAGTTTCTGGAGGGGGAAGCCGCTGATAATGTACAAAAAAACAATTTTAAGATTATTGTCTCCACAAAGACTTAGACACGAAAAGCCTTCAAAAATATTGCACGGACATTACTGTCCAGTTAAAACTAAAAAAAGTAATCTGGATTCCTTAACAAAAGCATCTCGGCTAGTGTTCCTTTGACTTAGTAATCTAGAAATATTAAAAGACCCTCATCCAAACCGAAAATGCTGAAATAAATTCAAGGACTATGGACTTCTTGACATCACTTTGTGGTGAAATGAAGGCTCACGTTTTCATGGTAAGAATTAGATCCGCTGGCACTATCGAGAGATGTTTCTGTTCTTTTGAGGAGCAGCTCTATCATAAAGAAGGATATTCTACAGGGGCAAGCCTAATACATCCTTAATACCTATACCCCAAAAACCCATTGCCAAGTTGGGTCTGACTCATGGCAACCCTAGAGGTAAGGGTAGATCTGTCTCCCTAGAGTTTCCAAGGACAGCCTGGTGGATTTGAACTGCAGGCCTTTTGGTTAGCAGAGGTAGCACATAACCCACTACGCCACCAGGGTTTCCAAACACATCTAGTCTAGATTTTGGAAGCCCTGGTTGTGCAATGGTTAAAAGATAGGCTACTAACCAAAATGGTAGCAGTTCTAGTACACCACCAGCTACTTGGAAACCCTAATGGGTCAATTCTATTCTGTCTTATGGGGTCGCTACGAGTTGTAATCAATTCTTTGCTAATGGGCTTATCGCATTATTGAATACAGAACATGTACGTAAGTTAAAATTATACACTATCATAAAAACGGATATTTATAGCTTAGCTTAAAACCAGTTCCTACTGAGACTACCCTCTGTGTCTCAGAGTAGAACTGGGATCCATAGGTTCCACGGTCGCCGCTTTGCCATAAGTGGATCACCAGGCTTTTCTTCGAAGGCAGCTCTAGATGGGCTACAATCATCAAATTTTGTTTGACAGCTAGGTGCATTAACCGTTTGTGCCATTCAGGGTGGCATGTTTACCTTTAACTCGCCTACTTTAGTGCTCCGTGAAAGACTTCTTTCCTTCCTCTAGGAAAAAACTTGCCTGGCTTCTTGACTGTCCTCCATCACATAGTACCCTAAACCACGTCCTGCATATCAGCGCTAAAGATGAGAATACGATCGATGCTCTCCAAATGAATAAACAGACAACGAGCTGTGGTCCAAGAATTTGGACAAGTAGCACATTTATTGGCTCTACAGTGTCCCTCAGGGGGAAAAATGATGAATTTATTTCAACCACAAATTTCCATACACATTGACCAGCCAAGCCAAGTGCCGACACATTGACCAGAGAAACAGTTTTACCCTTTGCACTAATGAATAATTCCCAGAACCCTCACTCTGTGTAGAATAATTTCCTGAAAACTTTCCCACAGTAGTTGGAAAATATCTCTACTCTAGCACTTCTTACACTGTATTATAATTACTACACAATGACCAATTTATGAGTAGGATCTTGCTTGATTCTTACATGTCTAGATTCTTTGATACAGTGTGATCCATGGTCAAACCAAAAAATCAAACCCATTACCGTTGAATCAATTCCATCTCACAGTGACTCTGTAAGACAGAGTAGAATAGCCACATACAGTTTCCAAGAAGTGCCTAGTAGATTCAAACTGCTGACTCCAGAGTTTCCAATCTAAAGTAGGTTTTTACTGTTATTATTAAGTTTAATGTGTTAAGAATTTTCTTATTTAATTATACATATATACATAAATACAAACGTGTGTGTGTATATAAATTGGAAACCCTGGTGAAATAGTGGTTAAGCACTATGTCTGGCAACCAGAAATTTGGTAGTTCAAGTCCACCAGACACTCCTTGGAAACCCTACAGGGCATTTCTTCGCTGACTTACAGAGTCTCTGTGAGTTGGAATGCACTTGATGGCACTAGATTTGTTTGCTTTTTAATACATGCAAGTTTTATGTAGAAATTTATTTGTTAAATTAGCTCTTCTGAAAACATGCTTTGGCCAGTTCTTCATATGAACTCAGGTGGCTCTTACTGTGTGATATGATTTTCCATTCTATATTGAGTTACTGGAATCGTATCTATCCTTCATGTTCTAGGTCAAATATAATTTTCTCTGTGAAGTTTTCCAAGATTCCCCCCACTGAAAGTTCTCTATCACACTCTTCAGATTTTGCGCAACACAGTTCATGCATCTTAGTCCTCATATGACTGTTTACCCTATAACATATCTTATTTGTGGGTGCACCTCAGCTTCCATATGCTAATCTATACTTAGATCCATGTGCTTTGCTGTGTTTCATGTACAAACAATTATTCAAAAAGTACTTGTTGAGAATATGAATAAAAGATTAATTTAAAAAGATAACATTCAATTACATAACATTTACAAATTGATTTTTAAGCAGGTCTTCTGAAATGATTTAATCACAGAACACAGAAGAGAGAGAAAAAACTTAAGAGCATTTAGCCCAAATATTCTGCAAACCTTGCAAATTATCAGAATCACTTTTAGAATTCTACCATCTAATCTCTGTTGCAGGCTGCATTTTAACCTCCAAGACAGGCTTAGAACCCAGCTTTGCCTGTATCACTTTTAAACTTTCTGCCTCCATTTCCCCTAGAGATGCCACATGATGCATGTTTTTTTCTCTTTCACCACACCATCATCTGAGAGTCTGGCCCTGAAGATCCAGAGTCTCACAGCAGAACATAGAGAGAAGCAATGCTCTTTGGTCTCTATCTTTCCTGTAAACACAAGGTCTTATCAGTAAGACTCATTTGCAGGTCATTGCCAGGGAAGAATATTAGGAGTCAGTAAGAAATATCACAGCATCACTTACAGTAACCACTAACTACCAGCATCAGAGTCACCGCAAGCCCAGGAAATCAGAAACTCTGAGGCAAGGTCCAGGAATCTGCAGTTCTAACCTACATTCAGGCTCACTGAAGTTTGAAAGTAACTGGACTACTGATAAGGACATGAGCTTTGGGATCCAGAAAGCTCAGTTTTCAAATCTCAAATATGTTATTTATTTAACTATACACCCAAATGCTAGGTAATTTGATTAATCCCATCTATCTGAGAAATGGGAAACCCTGGTGGCACAGTGGGTTAAGTGCTATATCTGCTAGCCAAAAGGTTGGCAGCTCAGTTTCGCCAACCACTCCTTGGAAACTCTATGGGGCTGTTCTGCTCTGACCTATAGGTTTGCTATGAACTGGACCTGACTCAACAGCAATGGATTTGGCTTTGGTTTATCTGATAAATAAAAATATAATGATACCTACCTCCCAGGACTTTTGAAATACTTAAATGTGATATACATGTAAAATGTGCTACACAAAATGTAACAAAGGAGGACTCAATAAGTTAAGTTACCATTATGGTGATAGTGGATAGTTAGATAAGCAGAACTTGTAACCCAAGCCCAGAATATGCTGAAGCCCATTATGCGACATGTGACCATTACATTCTCCCTACTCTTTACTCTTTGGCCCATTCCCTGTGGGTATCTGAGTTTCTACTTCATACACATATAGCAGTTTATGTGGCATCTCGCTTTGGGACACCTATCCACAGAGCTCAAACTCGTAACTCACGTTAGCATGGTTGGAATCTCTGGTGGCGTAGTGGCTAAGTGCTAAACCTGGGAACCAAAAGATTGGCTGTTCTAATTCACCAATGCTAATTCACTCATTCTAACTCACTAATGCTCCTTGAAAACTCTATGGAGCATTTCTACTCTGTCCTATAGGGTCAGTATGAACCAGGATTGACTCAAAGGCAATGTTTTATTACTTATTATTATTATCATGGTTATTTAGGCTTCAAAACAAACTTTAAAAAAATTTGATTTACTAGAAACCATTATAACTAATATGCCAGTTTTGCAGGTGAGGAAAGGGGAGGGTTAATAGTGTCAACACATGGAAGAAACATACAAGGCAGAGCTATGAAGCCAAATTCTTGCTGCTGCCATTATACCAAAGCAGATCGCTTAGTTCTTTTTCTGAAAAGTTAAAGGAAAACTTACTAGACTTATTTTTATTTTAACACATTGGTGATAGTGATAGCATGACTCTGTATATCAGCAAATTTGATTAATCATGCTATGAGATTACAGTTTGACCTGAATGAGGAAAATGCAAGTAACCCATACAGACCATAAGGAAACTCTCCTTTTTTGTGCTGGAAATATTAATTGCAATTAATTCGTGAATAAAAAGAACATTCCTGCAATTTAAACCTCAAAACATATTAAAATGCATGCAAGGAACAAAATCCCTGCCACACCCCACCAACCTGGGTCCTGTCCACACAGTTGTTCTCTTTTACAAGGCCCATATGTTCCCCAGCTCCATGTGACTCACACTGAGAAGCAGAACTCCTGATCCAGCTCTTCTCCAAAGTTAAGTGTAAGATTAAGTTTCAGTATATCTTTATGCTTATGCAATTAAATCCAACATGTATTGTAATATTCACTGGTTTTTCTTTTTTACACCAAATGGAGCATATGACGCACGTTGTTAAGAAACTTATTTTTACTTTTTGTTGCACAGCAGCATATATTTGCAATATTTCCATAGGAGTAGTTACAGGCCATTTTCATTTTGTTGTACTTTGCCTGAGGCATTGAAATTTATTTAACCATATCCTTATTATTGGATATTTTTCCAGTCTCTTGTTATTATAAGCTTGAACCACATGAAACTGCCAACATTCAACCAATTTTGATCCACATAAAATGTGAGTTTCATGTAGTTCCGACTCGACGACACTTGGCTTGGCTTCATGTAGTTTAACCAAATATTAAAAATGCTAGAAAACTGTCCTTGTACATTTAGGGTTTTGTCCAGAGGTAAGCACAACTCTAGTATAAATTGCCAGAAGTGGAAGTATTAGGTCAAAGGGTACATGCAGCTATAACTTTTTAATATATGTTGACATTCTAACAGCTATAAGGGTTATACAAATTTACACTCTCAAAAGCTGCATATAGCAGTGTCTATTTTTGCAATCATTCACTCTTTGGAAACCCTATGGGGCCATTCTGCTCTATTTTTCGGTTTATTATTCAATAGCTCCTTCTTCAGAGAATTATCAAAATTTAGGAAATTTTCCCACTAATAACTTCAATTTACTTTTCTCTTGTTGGAAACAAACTGAGCATCTTGAGCCATTTTTTTCCCTCTCCAATGAACCCTTTTTTTTTTGTTATTATCTGCTCTTTTTTTCTTCTATTGCACTGTTAATCTTTTAGTCAGTTACAGAACCTCTTCCTATATTAGTGAGATTAGCACAGTCTGTGGCATGAAATGTAAAGGTTTCTCCACAGCTTGTAGACGTCATCAGATGAGATCTCATGTTTGTGACTATTAGGAAAATTCAAATAACAGACAGCAGAAATCTAGTATGATTTAAAGTCATTTAGAAAGCGTTTTATCTACTCTTGCCTTGTTTAATTGAAATTACTAATCGCTTCCTGTTTAAAGATTCATCACTTTAGGGTGGGGCTGACTATCAAACTTTCAAGCATAAATATGCCTGAGATTGAAAATTGTTCACTTAATGAAGAAATGACTACTCTAGAATAATGAAGGGCTGGGCTTTGACATGAAGGGTACCACTTACTGGTGATATCATCTGATTAAGTCACCTAAAGTATTCAGTCTCACATGTCGCTGAGTTTTTAACAGGAGAAACTATAGCCATTTTTGTGAAAAGCAAAGAACAAAACCCAAATCTGTTACCATCGAATTTATTTTGACTTATAGTGAGCCTACAGGAGAGAGAACAACTGTTCCTCAGGGTTTCCAGGGAGTGGTGGGTGGGTTTGAACTGCCAACATTTTGGTTAGCAGTCAAGCTCTTAATTTTTGTGAAAGTCCTTTGGAGATTGGAGAGTATCATAGAGATGTTTGGAATAATTATTAAAAGCTGTTATAGAAGTCAAGATGGAACAAGCATGAGGATCACTGGCCACTCAAGGGAAACGGCAACAGAGCCACCAAACTGGAAAAGTGTAACGGCGGAAAACAAATGTCACCTTTTTACTGAGGCCACTCTGATTCAGAGCTCCTCTTTAGTTCCCTCAGTTTTTCCCCACGTTCGTGCCCGAGACCTTGACACTCTTCTCCAAATGTAAGGTGAACTGTGATGGAAACAAGTGCAGTTCCTTTAAGGATGAGCACATTAAAGCAGGCATGTTTTCAAATAATAATGGCAATATTAGTGGTATAAAAGCGAACACTGGTAAATTCTGCGTTTACTTTTCATTCATTTATTTAATTCTCATAACAGCCCCCTGAGTTAGGTAATAATGAAGGACTGAAGCATGATGATGATAAGGGACAACCCAAGATATTAAAATTTTAAGTGGTGAACCTAAGATTCAAATCCAGGCAGTCTGACAGTTTTGTTCATCTTAAATGTTACCAACTACTATTGTTTATTTGTTTCTTGTCTATTTCCTGCTGGAATTGTTGTCACCTTTCAATCATCTACTTAAAATGGTATAATTCTCTTTTAAACTCAAGTTCCGGTCAATAACCTCTTGTTTCTGAGCACTGATTTAGTTCTTCAAAGGAACACAAATACCGTCTATACGTTCTGTTAAGTCTTTGTAATCTGAACAACATTGAGTTATGTTGGTAGAGGTAGTGGGCAGGGCTGCAGAAGAAAGAGGTAAGAATTGATGGCTAGGAGGAGAATCACCATGCAAATGAGGCAGTGAAGAAAGGCTCAATTTATTCAGTGTCAGCTACAGAAACAGGAACTAGGGCTCATGCGTGACCACATCTTGTGTATACAAATCTTCTGAATTTAACTCTGCAGGACACTTGACATAGCCTTTTTTTTAGAGTCTCAGATTCTAAATCTTCTTTTCATATTAGGAAAATCTCTCATTTTAGGAGTCTTAGGGGGAGGCATAGCCCACCTCTCACCCAAAAATCTGAAAGCGGTAGATGTTTACTCTCACAGCCTCTGTTATGCCTGAGGAGGGTTTCTGTGGCTCTTCCAATCAGATGAATCTGCTCCAGACCTTAGATGGGAGCTCATGAAGGTGCTTTAGCCTGTGAAGTTTATGCACCATCAGTGGCTCACAGGTACAAAGGGTGGTGGAAGTGGCCGTGACCTAGTCTCTTTTATCATGTATGTTGAGGTGCAGACTGCAACGAATAATATGCCACCGGGGTGACGTAAGTGATCTTGTAGGGACAATTTTGCTTTTTCAGTTTCATCTTTGTGCCCACACTTGTTATCTCAGAACCAGCTTTCCAGGTTTACAAAGGGAATTTTTTTTCTCTCTCACAAAATAGAATTTCATTTTTTGGTTTTGTTTTTTGTTCGTTTGACAATAAGTATTTGATCCACAGAGCATTCTCTATGCAGGAGAGAGAGGTGACCAGTCATTCATTTACTAAACTTGTACTGAATTCCCACCCCCTTGAGTCATCTATTAAACTAGTTTCTAGAGTTATAAAGATACGAATCGTTAATTTCTGTCCTAGAGTAGCACACGCATGTCAGCTTATTGTACCTTATAGATGAATAGGGTTAGCTGAAGTTCCCAGGGCAGAGAAGCCAGAAGGTCGATGAGACGGTGACCACACAAGCAAACAAGCCTGATGAGGACGGTGATGCACGAGAAGGCATTGGAGCTGTTTGTTTTTCTTTGGTTGGTTTATTTCATTTGTATCTCTTCAAATGGAGCTACAAAGCCACTGCTCTGGAGTCAGTTCCGACTCATAGCAACCCCACAGGTCAGAGGAAACATGCTCCACAGAGTTTCCAAGGAATGCCTGGCAGATTCGAACTGCTGACTTTTGGGTTAGCTGATGTAGCACTTAACCACTGCACCGTAGGGTTTCCTCAAAATGGGGCTAGACCCCAAAATAGAAAAGCCTCAAAATGTTCCCGTCATTGATACCAGAAAAAAAATAGACCGTATACCAAAGCCAGCCAAGTGCCGTCGAGTCAGATCCAACACCAGAGTTATATTTCATATGTACACATGCACACATAATATTCCAACAGTATGCATTCAGAAGTTAACTTTGCAATGCAAACATAGAGCAAACACGAATATTATTGCGTTCCATGCAACAGTATATGCTATAAATGTAAACCCTGCTGCTGAAAAAAAAGGACCTCTCCTAGTGGTTACATGTTTTGCCAGCTGCTAAGTGCTTCTTGTCTGTCACAATACTGTTTTAGAATTTTGAGACTAAAATAAAACATAGAGATTATTTTACACTCTCCTCTCCTACTCAACCTCATTTACATTTGAGGGAACAACAGATCCGGAGATAGTGTTCAATTAGCAATTTTTACTACAGTTCATCACTGAAATCTTATTTCTTTGTATCCCAGAAAATAGTTGCTAGTGTTTCACCTATAAAAGTACAGACAGCAAGCATATAATAAACAAATAATCACAACCCAGTATGCTCAGCACTGTTAAAGCTAAGTAGAAAATAGAGCATGTCTTCATGAATAATGTGGGTGACTTTCCTTTAAACCTTTTTTTTCCCCCTTCTTTATCTCCAAATTCGATAATTTACCATCTCTGTCTAAACGTCTTCCTGTTTACTCCATGGGTTGTACCTTCTCAGTTTTTTTTTTTTTGTTTGTTTGTTTTTTAATTTTCTGGCTGCCACCTTCAGTATTTCTCATCTAGATTTTATTAAACTCAAATATTCTACAGGTTTGTGACTCATAGTCCTGCAGTCAGTCCCCCACAGAAGTAACAAGGTCAACTCGAGCTCAAATCTGACCATGCTACTCTAGTCAAGAAGTCCAGAAATGACTCCCCATTATCTTATTAATAAAATGTAAACTCGTAAGCTCAACATACAGTCCTTTCATGTGCTGGCGTCCACCTGTATCTGTAGCTTTAGTCTCATCTTGCTCCATTGCTGTGTTCACCTATGGGCTTTTCTTTGGGGAGACTGTATCAGGAGATGTTTTTCCATCCCTGGGCCCAAAATACTGATAATACTTTCCTGCATAGGCTATAACCACATCTCTTCACGACCTGGTGACCCTCTTCTTTGACCATCACAATTGGGGTATCACGGCGCCTCTACTGGGATGCCTTCCCAATCCTTCTATACCTGTCCCCTATTGAACAAGCTGCTCTCCACTGTTCCTCAACAGTTTCCCTCATTCCTTTGTTTCATCACGTTCATTGTATTTAGTATATACCATTGCCACATTGTTCTAAAAAGTCTTGTTTTATCGATTATTATCATAAGACATTTTGCTTGGTTTATTATTTTATTTATAGAATTTTAAAATATATAAATATATAGGGGGGACTGTCTCATCCTTTGTCCTCGTCATTATGTAAGACAGCAAAATATGGATTTTCCTAAGAAATATTGGGAGGCAGCTTTTACTCTTCTGCTGTCCAACATGCCAACTTGATGGTGTACTTATCCCTCTCCACCAGTTCAAATGAAGGAGTACTGCAATAATTGGATACGAGAAAATAGGAAAAGGGTCTATGACTTTACGTAGTTCATTACCTGTGTGGAACTGCTATGTCTCCTTTTCCTGGTTTATTATCATTGGGGTAGGTTTTAGTCCTTGGAGGGAGGGATTGGACTATTGAGGAGCCCTTCAGTGGCTAGGTGAGTAAAATCAATTCAGAATTAAGCCTTCTTTAGTTAAACCACAGTGATAATGATAATATTTTGCTCCCTAATTGACTCTTATGTCCATTTCTCAATTATTTCTAAATTTGGAGGGAACAGTGACATGCATAATTAGTCCCTCAGAGACCTCCAAAGAAACAGAAAGATTGAAATTTAAAATTATACTTAAACCTGTAAGGAAGCCTCTCTAGTAGAAACATGTAACTAGAAAATCATTGTTAATAATGAAGTCATTTTAAAATTTGTATTCAGTATCTAGTTACATAGATGTATTAGTTATCTATGAAAATAACTAAGAAGAAGCTGAGATTTGAAAATTTACAGCTCTTTAGATGGTGCTAGAAGGAATTAAAGAGAAGCTATTACTCACTACAATCAATACTCAACTTCTTCAGTTTGATTTAAAGAGTTAATTTATCTCTGCCAGAAAAATTATCAATGCAAAATCTAAAATTAATTGTATGTTAAGTTAGAGGAGACTTGAGTAAATTATTTTAAAATAACCATTCCCTTGTACAGTGAACTCTATGGGACCTTTACTAGAGCTGTATGATATTTAAAAAAAAAAAAAGGGAAGAGAAAATTAAAAAGAAAGTGTTCTATCATTTTTCTTTGGACTCACCGCACAATTGCCCTCTGTTTATCCACAACCAAAGGCACTTAGTACTTTCAATAAACATGAATTGAAACGGTTTTAGTACTAACTCTGTAGTAGCACAACCAAAGGGAGTCTAACTGCTAGATAAATTTTAGACAGTGCTTTGTAGTGGACATACTACATCAGAAGAAGGGAAGCTGAATTCTAAATGACCTGTGCCAGTTTACTGAATGCCTACAAGCCTGACATGAGGATGATAATCCAAGCAACTTCCTAGGGTTACCTCAAGGATTTAAGTAAAGTTGTGGTGAGAATAATATAAGGTTCATACGTGTGAACTGCTTACAATAGTATTTAACATCTAGTAGGCATTCAATAAATAAAAATAATAGCAAACACAAAACACTCCACACAGCCAAGCACTGTCCAAGTGTTTTACATACATTAGCTCATTTAATCTTGAAAATTCTGTGAGGCAAGTATTAAATATTAGTCAATATTACTGTCTGTACTACTAGAGTCTCTAAAATGTTTACGTGTCTCTTATGTCTCGTATACACATCATCCTTTCGCACTCCCATGACCATTTATTTTGACGGCACCTCAGGGACAATACTCATGTTTTTTTATTATTTCCAGAGCTCCTGGGATCTCACCGTTTAATAATACAGCAGAGAAAACAGCCAACAGAGGAAAGAATGTTGCAGGGCGAACTCATATTTCGGAGATCTACAGACAAACTATGGGCGAATTGATAGCTCTACATCGGCAGGGACAGTTGATCAACATCTTTACCTCCCTGATGTTTACCATTGTTCTTGGGTAGCTCCTAGTTACGATAGGGACTAATGACATATATAAATGAGGGAACTAACAAATGGATGTGACCAAGTGTCACACACAAACTCTTTCAGACACAAACTTGACGCAGAGACAAAAAATGGAGGATCCCACATACACACAGAAGACTTACTGCCCACTGCTGGGTTACAGGCTCTATCAGCAGTGTCAGGGGACTCAGCCATTCAAATACTCTCCAAGATGCAGAGAGAAAATGAATTTTCATGTGCACAATTTACTCTTGGAAGGAGCAAAGGAAAGCATCCAAAGGTCCACATGCAGGGCTACCACTAAGGGAGCAGGGGGACAATGCTTGACTGCTAACAATTGCATACCAATTTTTAAAAACCCACTATCCACAGAAGGAAACTTGCCCCCATTGGTATACTGTGGAAGTACACCGAATAATTCACACAAAGATCCTCATGCCCTAGCTAGGGTCCTTGTCAAATACCCTGTAAGAACACAAAATAATTTTAAGAAAGGTAATTTCATCACTCTAGGGTATGAGTTGCTAACATAACCACAGAAGACATAATTTTCAAAGATACCAAAACCAATTTCCTCCATCATTCTGTCCACAAGGATCTCACAGGCTGATGGAACAAACAGAACATTAAGGCGTGGAGTTACCGCCCAATATGAGGGTGCTTTGTGAGAACGAAGAAAGGGAACTTAACTGCAAATATAATGGGGTTTCCAGTCAGTTCTTCCTGGTTTGTCATGGCCAAGGAAGAGAAAGGAGAAGAGATTTAATTTTTCAAAATTTGAATGAACTAGGATGATAATCAGAATGTAAAAATGATAGGTTAGAGCCCTGTTGGAAACTTACCCTCTGTCTTAGAAAACACGGGCAGCAAACGATTGGCTTGCCCATATTCTGAGCAGAGTCAGAAACCATAGTACCTCACTCAAAGGTGGCAGTCAGTCGTGGCCCCTTTGGACGTGTGTTGCTCTCCATAAGCCAGCCTGTGACAGGGTCTCATGCAGCTGGCTCCTGAAAGGGCTTGCTTCTCTTCAGCTGAGGCTCCCGTTCCAGAGCTTTGAACCATAATCTCACCTATCCCACGGCTTTAAACTTCCAGTTATCATTCCAAAAAACACTCAAAATTGAGCACTTCAGTTCCTTCAGGTTTCAGTCTTTCAGCCATGGCTAAGCAGGAAGGGAACTGGCTGAAAGTCCTAAAACACAAAGGTCAAGGATGAGGAAAACAAAACTGAGCTATATTTTGAAAGAAACAAAGACAATCTAGCCAAGGAAAAACAGAAGGAGAGGCATTTCAAGGAGACAGAGCAGCTTGTCTACTTTAACTGTTACAATACGAGTGGAGAAGTCGTGAGTTAGGGAATGCCAGAATGTGACGCTGGAAAGGCAGGCAGGAGCTGTTGTGCCGTACTGAAGACTTGAGCTTTTGTTCTAGAAGTAACAGAGCTGGCTGAGATCTTTGAAGCAGAGCCATGACTGAACAGGGTTTTCTAGACATACAAGTATAAAACTATCTCTCTTAACTGTGTGAGACTTTAAGACAGGCACAACATGTATGTCAAATGATACAAGCATTAAAAATTTTTATCTGAATGATGCATAAATATGAGTTGTGATTTTTAAATAATGTGCCTAACGGTGAAATTTTAGTGTATGTGTGAATATGGGGGCATTTAGCTTCCTTCTGCATCCCCTTTACAGTTTCGCAACCATGGCCACTCTATTCTCAAGGCAGGTTCTATTCCAAATTGTTACTCTTGTTATATGTCATTGTGATAGTTAAGAAAATTAGCCATGATTTTCAGTAGTTTGACAGTTAAGCAGTAATGTAGTTTGGCAGCTATGTAATCATGTAGCTTGGCAGTTATGTGATGATGTTATCATTCTTTGCATTGTATGAGTTTACTGTATGGCTTGGCCTGCAACCAAAATACATATGTATGTTAAGGAAAGGCTTGCTGGCTTTTGCTCACTCTGGATCCTGCATCTAGCTTGTCATCATTTGCCCTCCAGTTTTTATGACACGAGCCAATGGCCTGCTGTATTGTCTGCCACTCTTTGGATTCACTGGCCTGCTCACTATACGAGTCAGAGCCTGCTCTTTGACCTGCCTATAGCTGCATGAATCAGGAGAAACCTCCAGCCTGATGCCTGACCCTCAGAGTCAGGACTTGCCAGCCTCTACAACCACCTGACCCATTTCCTTGAGATAAATTTCTCTGTCTCTCTCTCCACACACACACACACACACACACACACACACACAGTGCATACATGTACACATCCCCCACATTCACCTATACATGACTTGCACGTATATGTGTACGTGTACATGTGTGTGTACGTGTACGTATACATATTCATATGTATACATGTACATTGACATGTGCGTGTGCATGTACATGTACGTATATGTATATATACTTGTACGTATAGGTATACATGCTCTACTGGTTTTCTTTTCTAGAGAACACATCCTAAGAAGAGCCATCAAGTGAATTCTGACTCTCAGTGACATTATGGGACAGAGTAGAACTGCCAAAAAATGTTTCCTAGGCTATTATCTTTATGGGAGCAAGTGGTCATGTCTTTTCCCGAGACGTTTCTACTAGGTTCAAAACTCTGACCTTTTGGTTTGCCACTGAGTGCTTAATCACTACTTTACCTGGGCTGCTTCCAAACTGATTAGAAGGTTCCAATCATTCAAGAGGAGTGGGTGACAGGAAGAACATAACCCATAAAAGACAAGGAGCAGACTTCAACTCTCTTTTTGCAAATTGCATATATATGTGTGTGCTTTCTTCAAAAGGGCACTGTTTATTTGGAGATCATCTCTAACTAAAAGTCCATTGCTGTGAAGTCTGACTCATAGTGACCCTATAGGTCAGAGCAGAACTGCCACATAGTTTCCAAGGAGCTCCTGGTGGATTAGAACTGCCAACATTTTGGTTACCAGGTAGCACTTAACCGACTACGCCACCAGGGTTTCCCTGTAACTAAAGGTGGTACGTAAAAGGGAGGATTCATGAAGGTTGCTTTAAAAAGTGTGGTAGTTGCAAAACTATGGAACCAGTAAACATGAAGAATTATTAGAATGAGTACAGGACAGGGAAATACGTTAAACATTCAGTGAAAAAAATACATGATACAACATTGCAGAAACAAAGTATGGTCAAGAAAGAAAAAAATCTGAAAGATTTATATTAACAGTGCTTATCTTTAGAAGACAGGGTGGTAAGTGCCCTTTTATTATGACTATCATGCTTACTTGTGTTTTTATGATATTCTAAGGAACACATATTTCCAGGGTAAGTAAAACTAAAAATAATTGAACCTGTTTCCCTTGAGTTCATTGACTGTGATAAAACATTAAATATTTATTCAAATCATATAATTTGCAACAAAGAACCAGTCTATGAAACCAAATAATTGAACAGAGAGACTGTGTTTCAAATAATACAGAAGACGAAGTATATGGACCATATGATTCACCAATGTAGAATATTTGAAATATTTATCTCTGCTTTAGAAAATAAATAAGAAGCACGAGTGCATTATATTCACAAATACTTTATGCTGAGACCAATTTTTTTTTATTATTTTTACAGCCTTGGAGAACATGCTCTTATAATTCCTGTTATAGCAACTTATAACGATCCCTGGCTCACAATTATTGAATAACTTAGAAAAGCAAGTGTAATAATTGCAAAGCAAAACCAAGAAGATAGATAAAGAAGTACAAATTAGCTCAAAGAATGTACAATAAGCAAATGTAGAAGTATTTTTAATTTAAATTAAAAAAGAAGAAAACTCATTTCTTGCTATGGATAATTTGGTTTAATTTGAATTTGTTAACTGCAGAGAAACTGCAAAATGTTATCTCAGATCTAACTACATTTTTTTGATATGAGAGCTATGTAAGCATGAGCTAAGTGTACTTTGCATATATCCAGGTAATGTTTCTGAGCATATTACACCTACATATGCTATGCAAAATGGTGCAGAAGATTAAATTACCCTAGCCACATTTGGGAAGCAGCAGTATGTCTGTCATTGCATGTAAACATATGCAGATTTATGCAAAAGATTCTCAAATATGTGTACCTAAAGTCCTAAACTCCCCATAGACAAGCAAAGCCAGAAGGTTTTGTTTATTTTGAAATTATTGGAAAACCTATAAATGGGACTAAAGAAATAGATAAGCTTATGGTCTATTTTCAAATTTAGGGCATCTGTGTGATTTTTTTTTTTTTTTCATTTCTTTCTTTCTTTTTAAAGTGTCTTGGCCAAGAATTTAAATTCATCTACAGTAATCTGTATGGGAGACTTAATGCAAGCACAAAATTTCCATTTGCTTCAAAAAGTCCTCCTGGAGTTAGGGAAAGACAGTTCAAGCACCATTTTACATAATGAATCTGACTCTTTTCAGCAGCTATCTCCGTTTCTGATGGCACTTGTTGGTTGTCTGCCTTTCACACGGTGCGTTAACTCTTTCAGGTTAGTTCAACGAAATACAACATATTGTTAAAGTGGATTAACTGAGTGAAGCCATTTTCACCGTATAATGAATTAGCCTCTGATTGGTAATCACAACAGTGGCTTGGGTCATGCCAGCAATGATGCAGTATTGGTAATGAAAAAATAAATAGAAAGATGAGTTTTTTCTAGCAGAGTTGTACTAGATTTTCCATAATAGACAGACAGTTCCAGAAAAGCTATGTGAAACCCAAATCACTGTAATGTTGGATCCCTCTTGAAACAAGTAGTAAATTTTACCAGAAAGTTTTTAAAGAGATATGTACAAGTATAAAACATGGTTCCAAATTCTTTGACATTCTTCTTCTTGAGGGATAGAATCTATGTTTCATCTCTTCAAATCTAGGCTCTGTGATGGCTTGACCAACGAAATACAAAAGAAGCAACCCTGTAACAAGTTCTGGAGTCAGGCTTCAGTGAACATGCCTCCTGGAATGCTCACTTCTGGAAACCAGGCACCAATACAGAGTAAGCCAACAAGTCCAGAAAGAGACCCTATGGGGGGGGAAAAAAAAAAAAAGAAAGAAAAGAAACTGACTTTCTTGGTCTTAAGACCTGCTTGATTTCTCAACCTTTAAAAGATAAAACCAATATTCCATTAATGTGTGTGAGCCGTATTTCAACTGAATTTTCCAGCCACATGCAGCACAGACGAGTCTTGTCCACAAAGCCTACCAAAATTGCAGACTCATTAGCTGATAGAATGATTGTTTAGAGGGTCTTGTAACTCAGAAATAAACAGAACAGGAAACCCTGGTGGCATAGTGGTCAAGTGGTATGGCTGCTATCCAAAAGATCAGCAGTTCAAATCCACCAGACAGTCCTTGAAAACTCTGTGGGGCAGTTCTACTCTGACCTACAGGGTCGCTATGAGTTGAAACCAACTCATTGGCAATGCAGTTGGTTTAGGTTTAACCAGAACATGGTATTTTCATGAAGTAACCTTCCCAGTGTGTATGTGCAAGCACTGATTGTGCAGATGGTTAAGTGCTCACTTTTGGGAACCAGTCACCCACCCAATAGATTCGTGAAAGGAAGACCTGGTAATCTGCTTCCATAAAGACTCCAGCCAAGAAAATCCAGTGGGGCACTTCTGTTATACAGTGATGTTCTAAACAGGAATCAGCTTGATAGCACTGAACACAAGCAACATTTGCTCACATTGTGTTTTACTGGAAATTGCATATGCTTCCAAAGAGCTTGTTCATACCTGTTCTGTAGTTATAATATTTACCTGTGTGGAAGGCATCTCTCGTGCTTAATCAAATCATATTAACTGTATCCAGAGTTGTTCTTGTTTTCCTTCTTCCCAATTAAATGATAAAATGAGTGGCGGTGACAGCAATCACAGTTTGAGTACATAGTTTGATTTCTGTTTGAGTACACGATTTCACAAAGCTATTATTGGCAAACTTTGGAGGAAGGGCTTTCCCTTGGTAGTTTTCTATCCTGTGTTGAATTTCCTTTCTTTTTAGGACAGGTGGAAACCTAGTGGCACAAGGATTAAGAGATCAGCTACTAAGTGAAAGATCACTAGTTTGAACCTACCAGCTGCTCCTTGAAAACTCTATGAGGAAACCCTATTTCCTATAGGGTTGATGTAAGTAGGAATTGACTCAAAGGGAATTTTTTTTAAGGATGTGTAGTCAAAGATACAACTGAATTCACATTCTTTTTGTAAGAAGTCATTTCCTACTAGCCTTAACAGAATGGTACTATGACAAGGGGACGCCATGGGAGTAAAAGATGTCAACTAGCTTAGCTTCTAATCAAGTGCTTGGCGGTTTCTAGTCCTCCCAGAGGTGCTTCAGAAGACAGGCTTGGTGATCTACTTCCAAAAACATCAGCCACTGCGAATTGTGCAGAGGACAGCTCTACTCTCACACTCATGGGACTGCCGCAAGTTGGAATCTACTCAAATGCAGCTGTCTCTTTTCCTTTCTTTTTTTTAAAACTGGACTGTGACAAGTTACTCAGGTCTGTAACCACTGACAAGGTTCCGGAAATGTTATTTCAAAGAGATTTAGACATATCTTCAAAAACACATTTCCTTTGATGCCTATAATTCCCCTTTTGGAAAGAAAAGTAAAATTTAGCAGTCATACCATTAAATCCTTAACGTAAATTGGTTTCCTAAGTCACCTTCCACTATATGTGACAACTAGCTCAAAGGAAATTTGTTTAGGTAGAAAAGGAAGACTCACCTTGGAGCTACTTTCCTCAGGAAATCAGGAGTCGGTGTGGGATCCCAGAGCAGCAGTGAGCGGACAACAGTACACAGTCAAGTTTCACAGTGTTGGCTCTCTGACCTTGTGGCTGTAGATCTAAATCAAGGAAGCACACACATGTTTTTAATGGGCTAGCTTTCTTCCCAGTGCTAAAGTCTTTGCTGGTAGCATTTTTACACTTGGAGAAACATAGATTGTGTCTCACTTAGGGGCCTTTTAGTCGACTGCTTTCTCTGCGTCTTCGTTGTCTCTAAGAGTGAATGAGCTTCTCCATGTGCCAGACTTATTAGCAGAGAATGACTCACATGAGCAAAAGCACTGGTTATGGGTCTTAAGGCTCTTTATACCTTTCATTATTATTTAAAAGTAAAGTTTGCATGTTAACATAATGGGCTTCTCCAGACAGTGGCTTTGTTTTATTTTCCAGCAGTTGTTGAGAAGCCACTGGCCTGTGCTGTCTTGACAATACACACCCTTGGCAGCCATTGTCTTACTACAATTTGAGCTGGTGTTAGGGTAATTCTACAATCCCTCATGATCAATGTCCTGCAGTTTTTATAGGCAACCCTTCTTTGCATAAATATTTCCTGATCTTCCTCCCTGCTCTACCCTGGAGGTCCATAACCATTTCCTAGAATGGCTTTTAAAAAAAGGGAAGCATTCCTTTCACTTCTATTAAGATGTCTCTGTGGCAGGAGATATGAGTCAAGAGCTTTTTCTGTCATCATTATGCCCTTCAATCTGTTATGCACATGTACGTGATCCTATCCCATAGAGTCAACTCTGTCTGCTAACAGCCTCTTGATAATCCAGTGTGAAATGAGCTTAATATTTTTGTCAAAGTAACAACGTATAAAGATGGTGCCTTCTAATTAAATGACTGTGCCTAGTACTTATCACTGTGTCCTTTCATGGGGACTTTGTTCTTTAATTTTTTGGGTATGTATACATATAAGCAGGTCTTTATTCATATCTTAGTTAATGGCTTTGGCTAGTTAGTAGTAATCTCTTATCAGTCCTCTTACAACTGCTTTCATTTACTAGCTGATGCCATTACTGGGGAAATAATATTAATTCAAGACTTAAGTGACCTATAGAAAAGATAATCAAAAATGAACATACCAACTTATTGTTGAGTCCTTCTTTATAATTAAACACATTTTGCAGCAATATTTAGATCAATATCAAAGATTCATACCTGACTGGCTATATTCTATTGCATGTTATGTTGTAGTAAAAACAGCGGCCTTTGTATCCTTTCTGACTCATGGCAGCGCCATGTGTTAGCACAGAACTGTGATCCACAGAGATGTCAATGGCTGATTTTTCAGAAGTAGCTCAGCAGGTCTTTCTTCCAAAGAACCTCTAGCTATGTTTGAATCTCTAACAGTTTGGTTAGCAGCCAAGTGTGTTAGCCATTGTACTACCTAGGTTACTCCTGTGTTGTAGTTGTTGTGTGCTGTTGAGCCAACTCTGACTCATAGAGACTGTGGTATAGAGGAGAACTGTCCCATAGGGTTTCCTAGGCTGTGAGCTTTCCAAAAAAGTCCATTAACGAGTTTGAACTGACAACCTCTTGGTTAATAGTTTAATACTGGTATAGCTGATGACCACTTGAAACCCGGTTTTAGTTGAGGGAAAATCAGTAGATAGAGAAAGAAGCCAGTATTTTTAGTCTTACAATTGCCAGTAATATCCTTAGTCCTTTATATACATTATTTCATTTGATCACATAGTAATAATATGAGATAGGTATTGATTTTTCCATTATACAAATGAAGAAACTTAACTTCAGCAAGGTTAAAGAACTTGCCCAAATCTGAGCAGCCAGCAAATTTCAGATCCAGGAAGTGAAATGTGATTTGTCATTACAATCTGACATTTTTCAACTTCATGATATGAATAGCCATACTAAAACAATAGAAAATGAACAAATTTTGAGAATGTAGTTCAAAGTCTCAAAACCATTGGGAAAAATGCCTAAGGTCCCTAGTGGTACTGTAGTTAGCTGGCCAGCTGTTATCCCCAAGGTGGGGCAGGTGGGATAGAAGGGGGACTGGCCATCTACTTCCTTAAAGATTACAACCAAGAAAGCCTTGTGGGACAACTCCACTCTGTCCAGTGGGGTTGCCATGAGTCAGAATCCCAACAACAGCAACATCTGTGGAACAAAAAATGACTAAGATTCCAGGATTCAGGAAATGTATTAATTTTTGCTGAAGGTGAAAGGCTAGGAAAATAAATAATCAAACAAAGGAACAACCATCTACCAACCTCAACAACTGAAAGGCCAGATTGTAGGCTACTGACTGATAAATGCTGAGCCTGTCTCAGATTAGATGGCGATCTTATCCTGCCTTTTTTCAAATGTTTACAAATCTGTGCATTTAGTGTTTTTTTTAACAAAAAGAGAATCCTTTGGTTTTTTAATATTATAATTGAATGGGGAAAATGAAAAGTATAGGAAATTAAAAACATGGAGCCTACCAAATAATACTGGGTGCCCCAAAAGGAAGAAATTTAGTGTATATAGCTATCGGATCCAACTCGACGGCACTTGGCTTTGGCATAGCTATTGGAGTTTTTAATCTTCCACATATTAGAGTTGAAATAGATAAGTAAAAACATTCCCAAATCAATCAGATTTCAAGTCAATAGTTCGTTTTCCTAAATATTTTTTGGAAAAGGGTTAAAAGTTAGAGAGGTCCCTGGATGCCACTAACAGTTTGCTCTGAACTGCTAACCAAGAGATTGGAACCACTGAGCAAGACCACAGAAGAAAAGCCTGGTGATCCACTTCGATAAAGATTACAGCCCAGAGAACCCTATGGAGCTCAGTTCTAATGTGTAACACATCGTATAGTATTGCCATGAGTTGACGGCAACTCAAAGACAGTGGTTGGGGGAGGGGGTTGAAAGGTAGCATCATGGATTGAGTTGTGTCCCCACAAAATATCCATCAACTTGTTTAGGCCATAATTCCCAGTATTGGGAATTATTGTCCACCATTTTGTCATCTGATGTGAGATTTCTATGTGTTTTAAATCCCATCTTTATGATGTTTTTGAGATGGGATTAGCAGCAGTTATGCTAACAAGGTAGAACCCAATCTGCAAAGCTGGATTGTGTTTTAAGTCAACTTCTTTAGAGACAAATGAGTAGAGAGATACGGGAACTCATACAACCAGGAAATAAGAGTGTCCTTTGAACTTGGGGTACCTCTATTTTAGAAGCTCCCCTGACAGGGAAGACTGATGACAAGGATCTTCTATCAGAGTCAACATAGACAGAAAGCCTTCCTCTGGAGCTGGCATCCTGAATTTGGACGTCTAGCCTCCTAGACTCTAAGGAAACAAATTTCTTTTTCTTAAAGCCATAGACTTGTGATGTGTGTGACAGTAACCCTGAGTAACAAAGACAAGCAGAGACGGAACTCACATTATGACAAACAAAATATTCTCAACTACTTAGAAATGTGATGAGTGTGCTATCGAGAGTTAATAATAGCCAGATTTTCTAAAGCATATTAGTATGCTATTGATCCTCACTTTGAAGTAGGTTTTTAAAAAGCTAGGGCGTTCATTAAGAGTTTTTTAAATGAAATGGACCTTAAAGAGAAGTTAGAAGAAATGGATCTCTTACACTATTTTTCTCCTAAGATGTGTTGATAAAACATTTGTTAAGAAGAAAGGAAAGAATTTATGACTTAGGCCGCACAGTTGTTTTTTTATTTCCTTGAAGAGTAACTTTCAAAAGGATGGATTTGCAAAGAAACAGGAAGAATTCCACTTGGATGTGGCTACCAGAGTGATGAAATACTTAGCTCCTTTAGAAACCTAGCAGTCTTTGGTTGGCTGCATAATAAATATAAAGAAGCATTAAATATTTAAACAATTCCCCCAAGAGATAAATGATTAATAAAATGAATGAGTCAGAATAAAGTAATGCTCTGGCAGAATAAATGTTTTTACCAGATGTGTTTGCCATCCTTTTGGAAATTATGTTGCCAGCCAGCCAAATGCCGTCTAGTTGGATCCAACTCATGGGGTCGCCATGGGTCGGAAATTGTATTACTTCCTAAATAAATAGTGCCTTTTGAAACAACTCTAACCTCAAAAGGTCTCCAGTGATGATAATTCTTCTTTTTCAAAGTGTCTAAGTAATCACTTTTTGAAGCTTTAATTCTGATTGATGATTTAGACCTATCTCTTGATTGATCTTCTACTTAGAACTTTTTTACAGTTTTTCATGTCTGTCAGAGATTATCTTGGGAGTGTTTGTGCTCTCCTTCATACTATTTCTCAGTCCTATACACTGCTGTGAATTCCCATTGTAATAAGATTTCAGACTGTAGGCCTCCAAATCTAGGATGTCCCTATGTCAAAAGGCATCAGAATCACTACAGATTTATCACTGATATTTTATTACATCAAAAGTGAGTATTGAATTGCCTACTTCATTTCAGGTCCTGGGCATAACCAAAATGTAATAATGCCACCACGTCTTTCTGCTATCTACTCGTTTCAGTTCCAAGACTCCCTTTTTTTATATTTTCTGTAGGTAATTATCCCTTCTACTTTATTCTCCCTTGTGATACTGTCTCTGCAAAAGTCCTATACATAAGATGGAGAATGTTACAATTCTCTGGGAACTGAAGCTTTTGGAACTTCAATGATCTGCAGTCAGGGAGCTGGGCAACTGCAAAATGTGGTGCTTTTCTGAATTCATTCAACATGTGTTCTTGGTAGCTGCTGATAACGTAACCCTTTACATGGAGTTGTCTTTCCATGCCAAAATCAAAGAGCCGAAAAAACAACCAGCCACTGCAACTATTTTTACCTCGAGCTATTTGACAAAAAACACCAGAAAAATGAATTGTATTATCCTCTAAACCAGGATTTCCTTCCGTGACAAAAATGAAACCACATTGAGATTGAATGGCATTCTTGGTGGTGAAAATAGTTAAGGTACTTGGGTGCTAACAGAGATGTTGGAGGCTGGAGTCATAGAGGAGCATGGAAAGAAAAGTCTGGTGAGTTACTTCAGAAAACTTGGTCATTGGATGTTCTATGGAACACAGTTCTATTCTAACACACGTGGGGTTACCCTGGGTCTGAGTCATCCTGTGGCAACCGGTTATAGTAACAACAAGAGCATTTGTGGGAATTACAGCCAGTCTAGAGCAACTGTGGAGCTGGGCAATAGTTGGGAAATTGAAAATACAAGACAGAAATTTAAAGGAAGAAACAGAGTTGGGAGATGAAGTCAAGGAAATTTCAAGAAATCAGAGAAAATATATCTTTGACAGATCTTTGGCAGAAAGTCCAGCAAGAATGTAAAAAGCTATTCAAGATTTTTAACACATCAATAATAGGATTTTTTTTAAAGACTGAGACTAATGAAAATGGATGAAAGAAAACTACCAAATAATATAAGAACATCTCCTAGATTTGAGGGATGTGTGTCATCAAATTTGAAGGGTCATAAAACCATTCCATACAGTAAAAGAAAGTCTTACATGAATTACTATATTTTGAATTTTCTGCATGACAAGCATGAAGTTCCCAAAATCACAGAGTATAAATGGCTCCATGCAAGAAAGAGAGTCATAATATCACAGAACTTCTCAATAGCAACAAACTAAAAATCAGGAAATAACCTTCACAGTTCTAAAGAGACTTGACTTACAATTTAGAATTCTGCCATCAGTTCACTTATGAATTAGTCGTGATAGTAAAATAAATATATAACAGAACATGCAAACGATTGGTAAGTGTTGATCGGTTTTCCTTTTTACAGAGCTACAGAAGATGTGCTTCAGAAAAACAAAGGGATAACTAAGAAATAGGAAACATGGTTAAAAAGAAGGAAGGAAGAAAAAGATTTCTCTGAAAAACACGAAGTCCCCAAAATGCAGTTATGGACAGAATAGCCTAGAAACAAGTAGACTAGGCTGGACATCAAAACAGAAGACTTTCAAAGATTGTTGTTGAGTGCTGTCATGTTGACTCCAACTCCTAGCTCCCCTGTGTACAACAGAATGTAACACTGCCCAGTCCTGCGCCATCTTCACAATCACTGTTAGGCTTGCACCTCGTTAGCCCTTGTAACAATCTATCCAATTGAAGATCATCGTCTTTTTCATTGACCCTTTAGTTTACAAAGCACGATGTCCTTCTGCAATGACTAGTCCCTCATGATAAGATGTCCAGAGTATGTGAGACACAGTTTCGCCATCCTTGCTTCTAACGAGCATTTTGGCTGTACTTTTTACAAGCTCATTCTTCTAGCAGTCCATTGTATATTCAGTATTCTTCTAAAACACTACAATTCAAAGGCATTGATTCTTTGTGGGTCTTCTTTATTCATTTTTCAAGGAAGACCACCAGGAAAAAGTGAAATAGTCAATTCTGTAGTTAAATTGGGCTGTTAGAAAGTAATGTTCGTAGACTGACAATGCATGAAAATAGCTACATATAAAACTAGGCAAATGAAAAATGAATCATATCAATTTCAGGGAAAATGATTGCCACAGGTCATACAACACTTATACATTTTACAAGATACTGTTTATCAGTGAGTAATATTTACATGAACATATAATATAAAAACTGATAGTATAACAAAAAATGTTGATAGAGCTCTTTAAGGAGGGTGAAAATCTTAGAGAAACTATGGAAGAAAGCTAATTTCTCATCCTTTATAAAAAGAATTTAGTTTTATTTAAACAGTGATTAAAATTGGTAAATTAAGGTGCATCAGTATATCTACTGATGAAGATGAAAACTACAGAAAAGCTTAAAGAGTAAAGTTACAACTTCTGAGGACATCCTTCAGGTAGGACAGACTAAAGAAGGAAAGGTGCCAATGTTTATTTTCACATAAACCTTTAATAAAATTTGACTTTTAAAAAAATTACCAACTGTTTTATTGATTAAAATAAAAACTTATAAGTTGTCAATGGAACTTATATACATATATATACATATATACGTATATTCTAACATGAAAATATAAAATCTAGAAAAATGTAAATAAGAAACCAAAAGTCACTCTTAACACCCAACCTAGAGATAACAGTTACTGGTTTGAGACAATGGCTACTACATCTAAATCCAAGAAAATATTTTCATATTTTTTAAACATAATTAATATAATTTTAAATATGGAAATGTATGTACACACACGTGGAATTATATATATATATACACACACACATACACACAATATGTACTCTTTTGAAGACACACACACATATAGTCAAATGGAATCACCATGAGTTGGACTTATCAACAACTACTGAGTCTCGCTTATGGTGATTTCATGTGTAGAGAGTGGGACCGTCCCATAGGGTTTTCAGGGCTTTCGCCTTTCAGAAGTAGATTACCAGACCTGTCTTCCAAGTGTCTCTGGGTTGGTTTGAACTGATAAACTTTTGGCTAGTAGTCAAGTGCTTAACTGTGCCAGGATTCACATATACATATGTATACGTATACATATACACATATACATATTTTATTTACACCAGTTTTAATACTATGAACTTGAGTTGGTTAAATTTTATTTGATAATGTAGGTATGCATATACACATACACACAATGGTAGGAAACAAACTAAAAAAAAAAATTAAAACTAGAAAGACATAGCAAGTGAAGGAGAGTGCTTGTATTCTAAATTGGGTAAGTAAGTTCCACTGCAGGTATCTGAGAGTAAAATGTTCCTTACAGAAAGTCCAGCAAGGATAAAGCGTCACAGCTGGGAACAGGTTGGAATGTTTGGGAGACACTCACGTGGCCACTATGGCTAGAACAGAGCAAGGAGGGGAACAGTAAGTAGCAAAGTCAGAGAAGTAATGATTTGTTACAACAAGCTGAAAGAACTTTGGCTTTTCTTCTGATTCTCTTGAGAGGCCAGCAGAATTTTGAGGAGGGGAGTGACAATGTCTCTCTTATACTTTCCCAGGTTCACTCTGGTTTTGTGCTGAAGTCAGTGTTCAAGAGAGGTAATGATAGATTCAACTGTGGTCTTAAATGTGGAGAGGTTAGAAAGATCAGATTCTTCAAATACAAATAACAGGGGGAATTGATAGGATTTGATGCATATCAAAGACACATCCCTTTTATCTTCCTGTTGTCGCCAGTTTACCTAACAGATCATTAGGATTAAAAAATTATCAAATGACATTCAAAGTCAAAATTCAGGGTTCTGTATATTTTTCACACTTTTCTAGAGATTTGATGTTATGATTCATTTGTTGGTGGCTCTGTCCCCTGCTCCACTCCCAGCTCCCCAACCTCCTTATCCTGCCCCCCCAAGCCCCCCATAGTACAATGGCAAAAAAGAGGTTTGCCAGCAGAAAACTGTGAAGGCATTAACTCACACCTAGTAGCCAGGGAAGTCTAAGGACATAGAAAAGACCCGACAGGGATCCTCCGAGGATTGCAAATTGATACAAACACAAGTTTCTCATTAAGAATGTCATGTTATCTAGTTTCATAAGCAGTTCCTTGCATTTCTCAGTGTTAAAGACTTTGAAAATACAAGTTACAACAAAAATTTAAAGGCCTATATCAGGTTTCAAAATTACATAGAACTGTTTTAAAAATGCAAGAGTTTTTTCCCGGTGTCTGTCTCCGCTCTTCTCACTGCGGCATGCTGTAGGATCTGCTGAGGGAAATGATAAAGGAATCTGGGTCGGGTTGTGTTGAGTTACATAATACACACAAAACACATGCAACCTTTCCATTACACACATTTGTTCAGCTTCCCATGCCAATCTGTGTAGCAAACAACTACCATGAGGGTAGGAGAAAGATAAAGCTTTGTAGTTTTCAGAAGATTACAGAGTCATGTTATGTGTATATTGCGCTTAGAGGTAGAGGCTAAATAATCTATACAGGATTACAGAGTCATCTAGTGCCAGAAAGCATTCTCAAACTCTGGTCTCTTACCTTACAATTGAGCATCTTTTTGTCACTATGAGACTATGCCCAGTCTTAACCAGATCAACTTATTTCACCTGCATATTAAGTGCAAATGTTTAATACTGATCTAAGCAGCCCTAGTGGTACAACAGTTAAGCCTTTGGTTGCAAGATGAAGGACTGACAGTTTGAACTCACCTAATCACTATAGGAAAAAGACACTGTAATCTGCCACCATGAAGATGACAGCCTAGAAAGCCCTATTGGGCAGTTCTATTCTGTCATGTGGTATCACTGTAAAGTGAAAATTGATTTAACAACACTGGACAACAATGCTATGGAGCTCACTTTACTTTTCAAGATGATTTCTGTGCATTAGTGCAATTTTTTTTTAAAACAAAAGGTGAAAATTAGGTTAAATACTGGTAAACTAAAGAAGAAGGAGTCCTGGTCCCTAGTGGCACAGTGGTTAAGATCTAAGCTGCTAACTAGAAAGATGGAAGTTTGAACCCACCAGCTGTTTGTGAAAGAAAGATGTGGCAATCCACTTCCATAAAGATTATAGTTTGGGGAATGCTATAGAACAGTTCTACTCTGTCTTATAGAGTTGTTATGAGTCTGGATCTACTTGGTGGCATCCAACAACAAACTCAGGAGACTGTGGAACAACACGGTTAATGGGTGTCTGCATTTAGATCCTAGAAGCACATTTCCTACATGGATGATATTGGACTATTTACACTAACTCAGTATTTTTGTTTGCTTCTATAAACCAGAGATAATAATGCAGCCTAACTCTGAGACTGGCTGTGAGAATGAAATGAGGAAAAGCGTGGACATCACCTAATATGTGACCTGGCACATAATAAATATTAACACTATCAGGAAGTACTTTCTACTAAACTATTAGGAACCCCCTTTATTATACTAGCATCATTTTGATTCTAAACGCAGTTTCTTTTGGTTGAAGAAAAAGAACCTTTTAAACTCAGAAAATAAGGCAATACATGGCAAAATGCTTAGTGATGTATGCCCTAGAGGTGCTGAAGTTTGTTCTGTTATAAATAATACTGTTCACGTTGTCCCTCTGAAGTTCTGCAGCATGGTAAAGGTAATAATGTGTAACTGATGGAATTTCAAATAAAGCATTATTAAAATATTTGTTTAGTGACCTTTTTGCTCTTTATCTTTTGTCTTCTTATGGCTGTTAGCATTCTGGTGGCATCTCCATCCTTCTTACATATTTCTTTCAGTTCTGCTCGTGATGTTCCCTTAATTGGATCAGGATTCCTGTTTACTTTTTTGGGGGGAACTGAAAAAAGATACATGATAGTACTTGTTAAGAAGTTTATATTCTACGTTGGGAGATGAAGGTCTGGAGAAAGGCACAGTGGAGTAGACCTCTCATTCAAAAGGGAATAAAACATCAGTCAGCTTTTCACGGTAGATGAATTACAATAAGTACTTTGGAAGACCTTATGTGTACCACAACCTAGCAGGGTACCATATGGTAGAATCCTGTTTTAGTACTAAAGGATGCTTTTGTCTGTGTGGGGTGCTAAATCTGTCAAGTATTTTATTCCTGACAACCTAGAATGCTGAGATAGTCTATAAACCTATTTACATATTTACAATATTCTCGGGATATAATTCAGACTGGAAATTTTTGGATGAACACAGCAAAAGAAGGCAGACATAAGAAAGCATACTTCTTTTTTTTCAAGAAAAAGGTGCTAAAAAAGAACAAGAAAAAATATCTCCTCATGATCCATAGATTAGGGATGACTCACAACATTCTTACAAAAACAGTCTGTTTCTACAAGGCGTGGAATTCAACGTAGCTCAGGGAACTGAAATCATGCTTTGTCGAGATCTGCATCAGGGAATATTGGTAGACATGAGTGGGTTATCTGTTAAATTTACCAGTCACATGAATATCCATATTCCAGAATTGTAATGCAGAAAAACAGGTCCAATAAGAGCTTCTAAGCATGCAATACTTTATTTCTTGGGAGAAAAAGTTACAGATAACAAAAAATTCTTTAATTCTGAGTTGCTACCACTTGTGAACATAATATTTTCTATGTTATAGTTAGTGCTTTATGATCAAAGAAAGACAATGGAAAAGTAAACATATTTCAAAAGAAACAGAATTAATGAAAGACAGGGGACTCAATGAGGTATGTTTATAAAATCTCCAACTGGATGAAAATCCATGGAACCTGGAAGTCTGTAAACAATCAACATATGTTATAGACGAGCTTTTTTGGACCTGAGGGAACAGAGTGCTGGTAGAGTTGTGGTAGAACTCTTGGCCACTAAACAAAAGGTCAGCAATTCCAACCCACCAGCCACACCACTGAAGAAAGATGTGGCTGGCTGTTTCTGTAAAGTTTTCCAGTTTTTAAATCCTGTGGGGAAGTTCTGCTCTGTTCTATAGGCCTGCCATGAATTGGAAAAGACTTGTGGGCCATGGCTTTGGTTTGGTTTGATTTTAGACTTGACAATATGACAGACCAAGATGACACTACAGCTCCTGCTATAAACATTTGTGAACATTACATAAAATAGAACATCAATAAATTAATATTAACCACATTCAAAATGAAGAAGAGAAATATGTAGGTTCTAGAATGAAAAGGAATCACAGATTCGGGTCAGTAAGTATCCAACTGGTTGTTGTGACTTTTATGAATGTCAATGATTTAAAAAAGGACACATAACCTCACGAGAGTTAAAAATTCTCATTTGAGTTGTTCAATGTTAAAAAAATTTGGACAAACAATGAAAACAATTGATCTCCTTCTGTTGCTCGGTAACACTGCTGCTAGAGAACACTGTGGCCATAATTTTGGAGAGTGATAAATATGAACAAAATTTTGAGACACTTGCAATGATTCTAATGTGAGTAAAAAATATCTGTGATTTCTAATGGTGACAATTCCCCAGCTTCTGTTAATATTTCTGCACTTCACTAGCTACATTCATGATCATAAGGTATAGTAGATTCCAGTTACAGTTTCATCAAACTAAAGATCAAATTTCAAGCCCTTAAAATCTATCCATGAATCTTACAGAGGCTACTGGATCAAAAGCTTAAGAATTCCTCTGGGGGTCAGTTCTACCCCGCCCCCTAGGATCGCCATGAGTCAGATCCGACTTGACGGCACTTGGCTTGGCTCATGGGGAAGTATTATTGTTATTTAACTGATAAGACAGCTAAAGGACAGAGAGTCTGAATCTTTTTTTCCCAAATCATGTAATTCTGGAGCTAGGATTCTAACAAAGGCAAATTGAATTAGGCATATTTACTTTTATTTTAATTGTAAACTAAATTATTATACATTTTTAGTTTTATGCCTATGTAGCCAGCCTTCCCTTCTCCCCCCTCCTCCACCCATCTACTCATGGATCAAGGAGCCCTGGTTGTGCCATGGGTAAGCACTGGGATGCTAACTGAAAGGCCAGCAGTTCCAAGCCACCAGTCACTCCAGGAGGAAAATTGTCTGCTTCATAAATATTACAGCCAGTTCTAGCCAGAGCAATTAGACAAGACAGAGAAATAAGGAGCATCCGTATCAACAATGAAAAAGTAAAAATCCCTCTTTGCAGATGATGCGATTGTTTATACAGAGAATCTGAAGGAGTCCATCAGTAAACTATTGGAACTAATACAGGAGTTCAGCAAAGTATCAGGATACAAGATAAACATAAGTAAATCAGTAGGATTCCTTTATACCAAAAATGAGATTATTAAAAAAGAAATCACCAAATCAGTTCCATTTACTATAGCCCCCAAGAAGATAAAATACCTAGGAATAAGTCCAACTAGAGAAATAAGAGATCTTTACAAAGAGAACTACAAGACCTTACTACAAGAAACTAAGAAAGACTTACATAAACATAATAATCTGCCCTGCTCATGGACGGGAAGACTCAACATTATGAAAATGCATATTTTGCCCAAAGCAATCTGCTTATACAATGCAATCTCAATACAATTCCGGTGACATTTTTTAATGAGATGGAGAAATAAATCATCATCTTTGTTTGGAAAGGGAAGAAACTTCAGATAAGTAAAGCACTACTGAAGAAGAAGAACACCCTGGGAGGCCTCTAACTACCTGACTTTATAACCTATTACACTGCCACAGTTGTTAAAACAGCCTGGTACTGGTACAAAAAGAGACATATAGACCAGGGGAACAGAGTAGAGACCCCAGAGATGCCACCATCATCCTATAAGCAGTTGATATTTGACAAAAGCCTTAAGATGTTAAACTGGGGTAAAGGTAGTCTCTTTAACAAATGATGCCGGTAAAATTGGATATCCATCTGCAAAACATTGAAACAAGACCCATATCTCACACCTTATATAAAAACCAACTCAAACTGGATAAAAGACCTAAGCATGAAATCTAAAATGATAAAGCTCATCCAAGATAAAATAGGATCAACAATGGAAGTTTTAATACACAGTGTAGACAGACTTTAGAATCTGAAAAACACAGCACATTCAACAGAAGAGAAAATAGATAAACTGGAATTACTAAGAATCAAACACTTTTGTTCATCCAAAGTCTTCATCAAAAGAATTAAAGGACCACCTACAGAATGGGAAAAAATGTTTGATAACTCTATGTCAGATCGACATCTGATCTCCATGATCTATAAGGTATTACAAAATATCAAAAAAAAAGGATAAATAATCCATTTAACCAATGAGTGAAGGAGATGGACAGACATTTCTCTAAAGAGGATATGAAGGCAGCCGAATGACACATGCAGAATTGTTCACAATCATTAGCTATTAACGAAATTCAAATCAAAACTGCAATGAGATACCATCTCCCTCCAACAAGATTGGCCATGATCCAAAAAACGCAAAACAGCAAATGCTGGAGAGGCTGTGGAGAAATTGAAACTCTCCTACGCTGCTGGTGGGATTGCGAAATGGTACCACCTCTTTGGAAAGCAGTCTGGTGCTTCCTTAAAAAGCTGGAGATAGATATACCATTTGATCCTGTAATTGCACTGTTCAGAATTTATCCTTCAGAAACAAAGGTTGTCACACGAACAGACACATGTACATCAACTTTTTTTGTAGCACAAACCACAATAGCAAAAGTTGGAATCAACTATGATGTCCATCAACAGATGAATGGATGAGCAAACTATGGTGCATATACTCAATGGAACACTATGCTATGATAAAAAACAATGACAGTTTTAGAAAACATCTCAGAACATGGTCTCATTTGGAAGAGATCATTGCTGAGTGAAGTCAATCAGTGTCAAAAAGCCAAATTTTGTATGAGACTCCTGTTACAAGGACTTAACAACAGAATAATCCATGGAAGAAAATGACTGTGTTGGCTACATCGGTGGGTGGGGGCTGAGGGTTTATTATAGATGAGATAATTGTTAGATGTTAGAAATTTTATTCTTTTATTGTAATTAATTAAAAAAGTTAAAAAAGAAAAAAGGCAAAGATTACCGCATTGAAAACCCTGTGGTTTCTGCTCTGTCCCACAGCATTGATAGGAGTTGAAATAGACTATAGAATTTTGCAAGAAAAAGGAAAGTAGAGACGATGATTTTTCAGGAGATTAATACAGTATCAAACACATAATTTGAGAAATTTTTGACTTGGTAATCTTTAACTTCCATCTTTCATAAACCTGAAGAAATAAGGATGTCAGTTACTCTGGACCAAAATTCAGCTACCAGGAGTATAACTGTTGGAGTTAAAAATAAGAAACTTGTAAGGTAGCAAACATATTACCTTTGCGTTAAACATCAGGGGACAGCTGATAAAGCCAGCTGTGTTTCTTGGATTTTAGATATATAATTTAACAAAAACTCTACAAAGATACTAGCATACATGGTACCATAGCCTGAGTCCTAAAAAAGATTACATCAAAGGGGCTCAAAACCACAATATCATAATTTGTAAAATCCTTTCCAATCCTTCTATCAGACATATCAAAATTAATTTTTACTAAAAGGTAAAATAAAATTCATATTACAGCAATTATGACTTACACAATCCATTTTTATTTCCCACTCATGGTGGAAAAGGGTTTCATTTTATGGAAAAACTCTTGCATCTAATAACAGAGCTCTAATTATGAAACTTTGAATATCAGCTAGCAGAAAACAGGTGTAAACAAAGGGGTTACATTTCTTCTGCATCATTAACATCACATCATATATCCTTCTATTGCTGAGTATTGGAAAATACGGTCTACTCTTGTGATCCCCATTCCTCATTCCATGATCTCATCAAGCTACTGCAATCTGAAACCACTTTTGCCTTCCCTGAATTGCAAGTCTAGAAATGATTATAATTGTTAAACATAACAAATATTTTTCAAACTTAATTTTCATTATTTTTTCCCTTCTGTTGTTTTTTCCATTGTAGAACACTCCTTAAACTTTGCTTATAGCTGTCTGTTTCCTTAATTTCTGTAGCCCCAAGACAGAATTTTCTTCTACATAATCTTGGTCTTATCTTCTATCTCTAAAATATTAGTATACCCATTTTTTCATTCCTCAATTCTTATACTAAATTTTCTCATGAACTGTCTCTATCACTTTTGTGACTTTAACTCCTACTTACATGATCTGATCAATCCAAAATTCAGAGTTCTAACTCTAATCTGTCATAAGAATATTAAACATACCTATTAACTAACTTCTGGCATTTGCTTTGATGTTCCTGGGGTCCTCTAAAGCGATGTCTGATTTCCAAGATGGAACTCATCATGTTCTTTTCAAAATCATTTTTCACTCTAAATTTCCTGTCAGTTTGCAGTTTCACCAACAATTTGGCTATGTAGCCACAGTTTTTGTTTGCTTTTTAATGCCCACTTACCCCTACATTTAATCTGCAAGTCCTCGCCACCCAGGATCTACTGTGTCAACTCAGACCCACATTGTCTTCGACCCAGACTGTTAAAAATAGCTTCCTGATTTTGCCTTCTAGCTCCTGAAATCCATCCTCTGTTCTATCAACACACAGGTTTACCTAAAGCACAGACCTGATGCTATTCATTTGCTTAAAACTCTTCAAAACCTCTTGTTTACCTAAAATTCCAAAAATGTTAGCATGTATATAAAGAAATGCTTGGCCTCAACTCCCTTTTCTCTCTCGACTTAGTCTCCTTCTATGTACTTGGCACTTCAACCATAACAGCTACTTCAAAAGCACCGAACACATCATGCTAAGTCATGATTACATGACTTTGCCCAAAGTCTTCTCTCTGCTTTAAATAGACACAGTTACAGCATTCTCTCTTCCCCTGTTAAACAACACCTTATTTTTTTAAGACTCAACTCACACATTGCCTCCTCTATTTATTCTCCTGACATCTTTCTCTTGTTAGGCTGACGTAACTCATCTTTTTCACAGAAAATGTATGCAAAACACTGATGACATTTTGAACATGACAATAAAGTATCACTCTATGTTCTTCTCCATTTTCATACCTTTATCTCAATACTGGTGATTCATTAGAGGCCATTGTATTCTTTTTATCAACAGAGTCTAATAATTAATTGACATATATCAGAGTTCTATATGTGATAGCTGAAATGAAATGGAAAAAGAAAAAGCAACCTATATGAGTTGTCTTAATAAGAGGGCAGACTAGGAATACACCACAACAGAAAATACTAAAACATGTACATTTAAATCCCCACTGCACTTCTCCAATGCAGGCATCCCTCCTCAAAGATTGTTCCTGATTGTTATCAAGGGAATTCTTACATGAGGTACATGTTCTGGCTCAGGTAGAGTTTCTCCAAACTCGTAACAGTTCATCATGCAAATTCTGTACCTCCCTTAGCACTTAATTAACAACTCCCTTAGATATCAATGCTTGTCCAAAGGTCACCAGCTAGATATACTAGCAGCTGCTGGGAAACCCTACAGGCAGTTCTACTCTGTCCTGTAGGGTCACTGTGAATCAGAATTCACTTGGCAGAAGTGGGGTTCGTTTGATTTCAGATTAGATTTGGGGCACTAGTAGAATCTGAACCCCTATAATGATCATGTGAGTGTGAAGATACAGAAAAAAATCACATATGTCTCTTTGTTGCACATTTTAGTCCCTGTAATCTCTGATACCTATTTTTTTTCTCCAAAACAATTGTCTTTTGTTTAACATCGCATTGATCTTTAAAGACAATGTGAAAGCTACACAAAAGGGAATGCATTTAAGTTGACTTTTTTAAAATCTATGAATTTATGTAAGAATACAATGATGAGAAATAGAGTTTGATTTTACTGCTCTTTCAAATACTGAGACATTAAAATTTAGCTCTCCTGTTTCATGACCCTGATTCTCTACCAGAAAATGCCTGGCATTTTCTCTCTACTGCTCTTCTTTCCCGGTTTGGACTTTTAAAGCACTTACCAAAGAAACTTGTGATTAATGACAGTTAGAACTTATTGGACTTGAAGGACAAATGCTTGCTTCACCAGTTAAGGGAACGAGCTAATCAAAATGAAGAAGTGCAGAGCAAAGGAGAACAGGACAAGAACTGAAGGCAGTGAATCTATATGGATTCACTTGAAGTGATGAACTGTTAACTTTTCATTTACTGCATCACAAACTTGACTCAACCTTTGTCTGTATTAAGAATAATGGAGCAATTTTTATGAAAAAGTATAAAACTTCTCAAATTAAGTCTCCCTCCTCCTCTCTTTTATTTTATAGCTCCTGGTGGGTATTATTCCAGCTTCCTCACAGTAAATGTTTCACAATATCTCTCAAAGCTTGCAAAAAAAAAAAAAAAACTTTTCCACCTCCACAGTTACAAATCCTACTATAACAAACCAAACTGGCTGTCTCATCCAAGACTATACCTAATACTTCAGCACAAAATTGAGACTGAACTTTTTATTTGCTGAAAAGGTGACACAATTTTCTTTTATATGTTGTGTTCTCATTCTTCGCCTTTCCAGTGACCTCAGAGGAGAGGGTGCCTCAAATATTTCAGAGCTAGATTGTTTGTGAACTAGAGATGAATCAGTCTTGAAAAGGAGGCAGAAATCCTTTTGGTGGAAGGGTGCCAGGTAACAATTCAGATTTTGCCGTGTTGACATTTGTTGTGTGTTTTATAAAAAAAAAAAAAAAAAAAATCTCACCAGTGATAGAAACCCAAGCTTCTAGCAGTGTAACTTAGCTAGCTGTATGTTCTCTTTTTCTAACTAGTCTCTCCAAAATTAAAGAGAAATGGATTAGAAAAATAGGGAGTAAGATCTTGGCTGTTATCAGAAGATTTATAACCATATATATGTACAATGGCTCTAATTAGATAAAGAAACTGATGTGCTTCCTACATGATAAGGGAAATGAAATCACAAATCAAAGAACTGTGCTTTCACTGACCATCAGAGAAGTTTGTACGAGGATATGATGTGAAAGAACAGAATATCACATGCTCACACAAATGTTACTGTACTTGAAAATGTGTATCACTTGGTAATTGACTTTTTTTCCTAGTGGTACCACAGAGAGGATTCATTCACATACTTCTTTAAAATAATTTTTATCAAAATTTGCCAATCGGTTTAGTAATCCATCATTGGATGAAGCAGGAATGACAGCTGGAAGGTGAAACTACATAGAAAATGTGAAGTAATTTGATTATTTTTATTTCCATGTTTTTCACCACCTTTTTTCTTCCTTTAATAATATTCTTCCCAACAGAGAGTACTTGTTGTTCTGTTTAGAAGTCTCCAGGGGGCGATGAAGAGAAAAACATCATCTTGCCTTTGCAAGTTACTTAAACGGATCCAATGTGGTAATGAGAACAAGGTTCCCAAAGTTGTTCTTGGACATCAGATGCCTGTTGGACTTGGCAGATTCAGTGGCTAGTACTTTTCCTTCAGCCAACTTACTGAAAGTCTCTCCTTCCTTACTCCTTCTTCTCCTGTGATACACATAACATCCTCTTGGACTCCCTGTACTTGTAGAATTTTTTAGAATGTTCATTTTGTTCTGTTATTAACAGGGCGTTTTATTCCAATGTACAAGTGTCTCATGATTTTCTTTTCTTTTTTAAAAGTAACTCTTTCATGTTTTAGGAAGCTGCTCTCTAGTATGCCTCAGGGGATAAACTCTAATACCTAAGTTCAGTGTTTAAAAATCACTCTGACTTATTAGGTTTATTAATATGATGTAACTTTCATCTCACTAGGAGGAATTCAAGTTGCTTCTTTCCTTGGGGAAATTGTGTGGATGTGTTTTGCCGCAGCTTATTTGTTTCTGTAGTCAATTCACCTAAAATGCAACCTAGATATTTAGAAGGGGGAAATCTTTTTTTTTTTAAGAAATTGGAAAAATGTGACTATGAAGCTTACTCTAAAATTTCATCAAAAAGATGCAGAAAGTATAGCAACCAAACAATGATGTAAAAGGATAAAATGGAAAGAACAATACAACTATCTGATTTTTAGACTAAACAAAGTTATGATAATCAAGACAGAGTTCACACAGAAATGTGCAGATGTGTGATACTAACAATTCTGTACATAGTCACCCAAGCCTAGAAACAACCTAAATATTCTTCATGGAGTGAACAGATAAATGAACTAGAAGATTCTAAGCTAGCACAGTATTCAGTAATAAAAAAAGAATGAGTCACTTGTGTACCCCAAAACTTAGGTAGATCTCTAAGGTAGTAGGCTGAGTGAAAGAATGCAAACTCAGGAAATTGTACACTGTATTGTCTCATTTATATGACATTCTTAAAAGGACAAAATTGCGGGGATAGGGAACAGACCAGTGGTTGCCAAGAATCAGGAATGAGGACAAGTTTGATTTGGCAGACTCTGTGCCAAAACAAAGCGATAGCACAAGGGAGTTTTTTGAGTTGACAGAAATGTTGAACATCTTCATTGTAGTGGTGGTCGCATAAACATGTACAATGTTAAAAACTCATATAAGTATATGCCAAAAAATCCATTATACTACATGATAATTTTAAAAATAATACTTAAAATGTATCTATGCAAAAAGTGAAATATGTTTTAGTGTGTGTTTATTTTGTAGTTCTTTTATTAATACAACTGAGGGGAGAAAGAGATAGAATGTTAATTCATTGAGGGTTGTTAAATACATGATATTATTTTGAAGATAATAAGTAACTTACCTTTCCTTAGAGGAAAGATGGTTCATGAGATAAAAGATTAAATTTCACAGAAAATGCTTTTAATAATATTAGAAAGACAAAATCTTGTGTTAGTGGCAGAAACAATAGACAGTTCTATAGACGTCTAAGACGAATGACTAATTATGTTAACTGGGTATATTTAACTGGTAGAAAACTATCTGAACATTTATTATATAGTCAGCTACAAAAGCCACAGAGGTAGAGATAAAAGAAAAATCAGATACGAGCAGCTGTTTTAAAAAAAAAAAAACGTGTGTGTTTTCCTCTGGTTGTAAGTCTTTACATATGTAGAGTTCAGGAAAAAATTGACTTTGTTTATATAGATAGTTACTCCATTCTGTTCAGTTATGAAAGAGAGGATAAGACATTATTATGCTCTAGTAAAGATGTCATTAAAAGCTAAAAATCCCAAGCGTAAATATTGTATTTTATAGCCAAGTTATCTTTGAAATCTATTTTAGAGTATGTCTGGTTTACCTTTCAAGATCTTTTATTACAGAACTCTCAGTGAGATTTGACCAGAAACTAAACTGGACAAACCTAGTCCTCAGATTCTCTAGTTCTTTTTTCACAATTAAATCAAACTAATAAAAATGGAAGCCAAAGTGGTGCAAAATAATTGTTTTCTTCTTATTTACACAGGGACATTATATACTAGTTTAGATCAAGAAGACAAGATGTCATATTTAACAAAAGAAAATATGGTTTAACCAAATAATAACTTACTGTACAAAGTAATATGAATATTAAGTGAGAGCTAGGTTTTCGTGAACAGCTTATGAAATCATCCTGATTCCATACATAATTTACTAGCTTTCAAGGGCTTAAGGTGTTGAAAAATGGGGAACAAAGTATACTAAATTTAATTTTTATCTCCTCCTGACAAGTTATTTATAATTTACCATGAAGTTTTGTAATTTTTTTTTCTTAGTAACTTGAATTGGTATTTAAGTCTTCTTTTAAAATGAGAGCAAGAAGTGTTGCCTTCACCTTATTTACATAGCCCTCAGTACCTACCTAGTAGAATATGTTCTTTAATTTATTAAATATTCATTGGTTGTATTTTTATTTCACATGGCTGGCAGAAATCAACGATTTTATGCCTCAGAGCCATCACGGTGGACATAACTGTTTCACTGCATAAGACTGTGAGAAAAAGTTTGACTTTTCTTTGTTGATTTTACACTTAGTAACAAGTACACAGCAAGAATAAATGAATCTGCTCACAAGATTGAAAATAAACTTTGAAATAACAGTTGTGGGATACAGTTTATGCTTAACTCTGTGAGTAACAAACTGTATGGACATACCTTCTCAAAGAGACTGCAAACAGCAGTAAAAGCAGCAATAACCAAAGGTTTTAAAGGTCTCATTATGGGAAATCAGTTATACAAAGGTGGATATACCCCTTTATTTCTGGATTTGAAGATTCTTGTGCATTCTGTAGCGGTTAGGTGACTTCACGTGATTAGGGCTAATATGAAAGATGTTGTATAGATATATTCTGTCTTAAATATTGTCAAGAAAAGTAAAAGACAAAAGAAAAAGACACTTTTAACATGGTGCCAGAAGAATCACACGGTGCCTGGCCACCACCGGTAACTGCCAGGATGGGGTTCACAGTATAGAGAGCATGAAGTAGCAGGAGGAACATAAGCATGCAGAACTAGAACTCTACCAAATGACCACAGCTGATAGTCCTTCAGTGAGGAGGGTCCCCTGGGAGTGTGGGCCCTGGACTGTCTAATCCCAAATCACATCCAGTACTGACCCTAGCTCCCCAGACAAAGCCTGAACTGAACTATACAAGGCATGCAGTGATCCTGGCACAGGACATACTTTTGGACTTAATAGATACACGGGAGCTGTTCAAGAAGCTTGTTGCTGAAGGCAAGGTGATAGGGTGAGAGGGGACATGTCGTCACCAAATGGGCATGAGAAGTTCTAGATGATAAGGGGCAGTATGCTGTCAAGGGAGTAAGGGGAAGAGAGGGGAGACCAGTTAGGATAGAATAACATGTGAGTTCCAGATGTTATATGGCATACTGATACGGATTGTATACTTGTACTTAGATCATACTAAAATTTATTTTCTTAAAAAAAAAAAAAAAAAGCCTATTGTTGTCAAATCAATCCTGACCCTACTGGAAAAAGTAGAACTACCCTGTAGAGTTTCCGTGGAGCGTCTGGTGGATTTGAACCACCAGCTTTTCAGTTAGCAGCCAAACATTTAACCACTGCACCAGCAGGTTTTCTCCAGAGAAGCAGTACCCCTTAAATTTATCAGGTTACAGAATCATAAAATAAGTACCATAAACGCCTTCATGCCTTCCAATTGGCAACTGTCTCCCTTCACAACTATTCGTTTTCATAGATGATAGTTTTCTTGTTCTTGCTTCTTTATCTTTGTTCTGACTCTATAAACAATTTTCTGCTGATAACTTTGCTTCACTCTTTGAAAATGATGTCTCCTATACCTTCTCTGACTTTGACTTCCAACTTCCCTCTCTGACCATCACAGTAATAAATACCCCCTCAATTTCTTTGTTTCCGACTTCTCCGTGTAGACATATCAAATGCTGAAACCAGTCCCAGCAAGACCACACTCAGCAAAATTTTGCAATTCGCTTTATCATTTAGTTTACTCTGAATATATCCTAGCACTTCATAATATACAATATGTTTTCATTTCTATTACGGTTTTTGTTATTCTAATCAACTAGCTAAGGTTTTCAGTGAAGATATAATCATTCATTTATAAAGGATGAGAATTTAAGCTTAAAGAAATAAAGCGCCTTGAGAAGTCTTTGAAGTAATTTACAGAAAAAGTCAGAGCTCCTACACAGACTTGCTGATTCCTGTTCCAATGTTCTTTTCACAGGTCCACAGTACATCTAATTTATCTTCTGGGAGAATGAGACCACAAACAGAAACAACTACTTTTTAAAAGTTTCTCTTTTTTTAAGTTTTAGAACCTAAATTTTTTTAACAATGCTCTTAAGAACTTACATTCTCTTTTTTAAATATAAATATTTAATAACTACAAACATGCCCTTATGCCCTGCTCTATGTTCAAGTGATATCTGATTAAGCCTAGAAAAAAAATCATGTAGTAGTCTGATAGGAAAATTTAATACACTCAAACCTTTATGTCTCATCTATTCTTATTAATTTTTCATGAAGTATGCCAATAAATTAACTCTTACAACCTGCTAGCTATAGAATATGATGACGCATAAGTTTTCTTAGTTTTATGGAGAATAAAGCCATAGTTTAGTAAAGGAAAAAGTCAAGGAAAGAATGAAGGGTAATGAGATGTATAGTCAAGGTAATGCCTATTTTTCAGGAGATTTTTATGTGTTTGTTTTTTATACATAAATATGTTTGACTCATATTTTTAAAAAATGTTTTATTGTGCTTTAAGTTAAAGTTTAAAATTCAAGTCAATTTGCATGTAAAACCCTGCACACACACCTCTATGCAACTGTAGCTGCTCTCCCCACCCTGGGACAGCACATGTTTTACTGTGTTTTAAGTTAAAGTTTAAAATTCAAGTCAATTTGCATGTAAAACCCTGCACACACACCTCTATGCAACTGTAGCTGCTTTCCCCACCCTGGGACAGCACATTCCTCCTTCCCACCTTGTACTTTCCATATTCATTTAACTAAATGCTGTCCCTTCTTCTCCATCCTCCTAGCCCACCTCTAGAGAGAAGCTGTTCCAATAGCCTCATGTATATATTTAAACTTTTCTTGGGAATAAACCACTTCAGTCTTACTCCTAAGATATCATTTTATTTTTTATATAGAAAAAGATTCATCTCCTACATATTTCACAAAGCATTTTATGTTATTTTTCTTGTCACAAAACTATTATCTTTTGAGAATGAATATTCAGAGCTTTGTAAAAAGTGCCAACATCTGTGGTATACAGAGTAGTTACAACAGGATAGATTTCTAGAAAAAATAACAGTGACACATTTCCAAAGAACTCAGTCTCTGATATAAGTCCAAAGACAGGAATCAAGCACCCAAAACAAAGTTCAGTATAACATAACCACAAACCAATCGAATCCATTAACGTCAAGTGGATTTCACCTCACAGGGACAGTATAAGACACAGTAGAACTGCCCCATAGGGTTTCCAAGGTACAGCCAGAGGATATAAACTATTAACCTTTCGATCACCAGCCAAGTCCTTAATTATTGCACCATCAGAGGTCAAAGAACTTACTAGGTATTCCATAAACGTCTCTAAGTAAATTAAATCACAAAATGCTTTGGAAATGAATAGTTAGTTAAGATTGGCTTAAAAGAAGTTATTTTCTAATGTCTTGACTGCCTTTGGCTCATTCAGATTTTAGAAGATATAAAACTCTCCTACATGAGATAGCTTTCATATTCAGCTAAGTGATAATAGTTTTTAATAAACTCCTACTCTAACCAGTAACTTCCTAGCCACATCTTTGGCAAATACGAACAGCAAGAATGGTACAGTAGCAACAGTGTTCTTTCACAATCACTGTAATTCCAATTTATTCAGCAGTACTGCTATATGATAGATTATCAGGTCTCCCATCTAATAACTAATTTCTTCAGTGACATTGGAAAGTTGAGGAGTCCAAACAATACCTATCCTCTTCCTAAGATGCATTCACAATTACAATGAACAAGCTGTGGTCACTGAGGAAAGAAAGTCGTTGTTAGAGCACTTGCTGTCAGACAGGTGGGCTTCGATTGCTTGCCACTGGGGAGGAAAAAAAACAAAGCAAGCCAGTCACTGTTGCGGAGTCATTTCTGACTGATAGCAACCCTATATGTCAGAGTAGAACTGCCCAATGGAGTTTCCAAGGAGTGCCTGGCAGATTTGAACTGCTGACCTTTGGGTTAGCAGGCATAGCACTTAACTACTATGTCATCAGGGTTCCCATTATATTGCATAACAATATTAAACTCAAATTTAACATTTCTCATTTGTCATTTTTTGTTGCGGTTGTTGTTAGGTCCCATTGAGTAGATTCTGACTCATAGCAACCCTGTGTACAACAGAAGGAAATATTGCCTGGTCCTGAACCATATTCACAATTGTTGCTACATTTCAGTCCATTGTTGTAGCCATTGAGCCATTCCAGTACATTGAGGATCTTCTTTTTTCCTGGCCCTCTACCAAGCATGATGTCCTGATAACATGTCCAAAGTGAGACAAAACCTCATCATCCTCACTTCTAAGAAGCATTCTGATTGTACTTCTTCTAAGACAAATGTATACGTTCTTCTGGTAGTCCATATAGCATATTCAATATTCTTGACCAACACTAAAATGCAAACGTCTCATTTCTTCAGTCTTCCTCGTTTTTTGTCCAACTTTTGCATGTATGTGAGGTGATTGTAAATACCATGGATTAGGTTAGCCACATCTTAGTCCTCAAAGTGACAGCTGTGCCTTTCAAGACTTCAAAGAGGTCTTTCACAGCAGATTTACCCAACACAGTGTGCCTTTTAGTTTTTCGAGTACTACTTCCATGGGTGTTGATTGTGGATCTAAGTAAAATGAAATCCTTGACAACTTCAGTATTTCTGTCTAACATGATGGAGTTTATTGGTCCAGTTGTGAAGGTTTTTGTTTGTTTATTTTCTTTACGTTGAGGTGTAATACACACTAAAGGCTGTAGTCTTTGATCTTCACCAAGTGTTTCAAGTCCTCCAATTTTTCAGCAGGCAAGGTTGTTCATCTGCATATTGCAGATCATTAATGACTCTTTCTCCAGTCCTGATACTACATTCCTCTTCATATAGTCCAACTGAGTAAAGAAGTGATTAACTCTTAGTTCAATGGTCCTACACTGCTACTCTCTCACATGTCTACATCAGGCATATACAACTAACTTTCTGTATCATTTTAACATAGGGAACTGACTTGTTCCTTAGGCTGTATTGTCTGGAATCTGTAAGGTCATTTCTTGGTGATAATGCTGAGACTAGTTGCTTTACTTCTGTGTGTGTGCGAGTCACATGATGAAACTCTTGCCCAAATTATAAAAGTAATCAGTCTTCTCTTCCTTTCATTTTTTTAGATAATGTTAAACTGAACTATTTGTATTTTTTTTTTACTGATTTTGAAAGTTTATTTCAAATCTCTTTTTATACCTTACATGTTTGTCTTTTTTTCCTAATATATTATCTGAACATTTTAGTCAACTGTATGATTTAACTAATATTATTAGACATTTATTGACTATCCACTGCTTTATGGGCATTTTTACTTATTATTTTAATTTTTATGAGTCTTCCTTAAGGCATAACATGTTCCTCTTACCAAAATTTGGATTATCATCCTTAAAGTCCAAATATTAATATATTTGCTCCTATCTCGATGGCACTTGGCTTGGTATTCACTCATTTTAACAAATATATATTGAATGCTCCTTTGTGCCAAGTGCTGTTGCAAATCCTGGGTTTATAGTTGTGAAGATTTCATAAGAGGGCCTTACCTCAAAAGGCTTACAGTCTATAACAGGGGACTGGTAATAAAGATAATAATAAATTAGAAAATATTAGATTTGAAGTGAATATAAAGCCAAGAATGTTTAAAAAGCTACCATGATAAAAAATGATAGGTAGATAGTATTGAATGCCTGAGAAATTCTTTTGTCTTTAAGATAATATTTAAGGAGATGGGACCAAGATGCAGACTGGATACTCATCTCCTCAATTCCCCCTGAGAACGAAGGTCCGGAATGATAATAGACTGTATAACTCTAGACATCCAGGGAGCCCTAGGATATGGCATAAGGTTCTCAGACTGGACCACACACCACTGAATTGGAAGCTACCTCTTTCTAACACAAAGTAGCACACACTGAATCCTGCTTCAGCTGACTCACTGTTTAGGAGCACTACAGATACTGACACCGTATTTGTTATCTGGGAGGCAGAGGCTGGGAATGAGACAGCAAATACACTGAACTGCAGTGAGTGCCAAAGTAAACAGCACATAGCACAGCAGAGAGACTGTGCTTGGGATAGCCACACTTTGAAAGCCCACCTGGTGACTGAGGGCACCACTGTACCTCCATCCTCTCTTTTCTGAACAGCTCCATATACTCTGCTGTTTTGTGGTGGGAAGGGCAGCTTACGTCACACACTATCTTGGTCATTTCAGAAGCAGAGTTACCCAACTGGAGGTCTCAGTAGGGGTAATTCCCAAGCTGAGAAGTAATGCATGACTGGAAAGTGCTTTTCCAGCAGAAAGGCTGTGCTTAGGTCGGTGTTACCTTACAAGTGGGCCCAGGCTGACAGCGGCAGAAAAGCCAGAACCCTTTCCTGCTTTGAACTGTATTACAGCATCTGGGAACAGAGAAAAAGTCCATCTGTTGTCAGCCAGAAGGCAGGGCCTGCCACACCCAAGGGCCTGACTGATTTTTGGCAGCTGTTGGACAGCTCCAAAATTAACAGTAAAGTACCTTTTTAAAATAAGATTGTCTGGAGACATACACATTGAATGGCCTGGAGGCATCTCCTCCACCCTTCACTGACCTACATCATAGGCTCAGCTGCCAGCCCCCAGCAACTCCAAAAGTATGACACCAGCTTGGCCAGCCATGAGGCAGAGGCTGTCACCCCAGAGTGTCTACAAGGGCCAGTCACTAAAGTATACAAAGGTGACTGGTGACTAATTGCCTTCTCAGAACTATACCTCAGCTCATGTTGAGGTAATACCAGAGACACTGAACAGCCTCTAGATAACACAAAGGCAACAAACAATTGCTAACCATTGAAAGAAACAGTCCACTATGGCTCGAGAAAACTCCCAAAATAAAGAATCAAAAAATTTTCAGATGAAAAAGGTTTTATGAAACTATTGGAGGCTGAGTACAAAAGAATTAAGTATAAAGCACTCCTAGAGATAAAACAAAATGCATCAAAACAAAATGAAAAATGAAGCAAACTATTTGAACTACTAGAACATCAATGATCCAAAAATCCAGCAGATCGACAGCAAAATTACAAAATTAGACAATTCAATCCAAAGCCAAAAGAGCAGAATTGAGGAGATGGAAGTCAGACTTAGTGACCTTGAGGACAGAGCCGTGGATACCAGCATTTATGAGGAGAAATCATAGAAAAGAAATAAGAAAAATGAAGAAGCATTAAGAAACATGTTGGACTCTATTAAGAGGAATAATCTATGATTAACTGGAGTTCCTGAACAGGGAGGGATAGCTGAAAACATAGAGTCTTGCTGTAGACTTGATGACAGAAAAATCCTTGAAATTATGAAAGTAGAGAACATAGAGTTCCAAGATGTATATTTAACACCACAAAAACCAGACCCCAAAAGAACGACACTAAGACATATTAAAGTCAAGCTTAATAAAATGTAACATAAAGAGAGGCTCTTAAAGGCAATGAGGCTCACAGCAAAGCTAACATTCAGAAAGTAGTCTTGTAGGAGTTCATCTGACTTTTTGGGAGAAATGATCTTGGCCAGGAGGCAGTGAGATGACATATTCAAAGCCTTGAAAGAGAAAAACTTCAAACCAAAAGTTATATATCCTGCAAAAGTGTCTCTCAAATATGAAGATGAGATTAAGACATTCACAGATAAACAAAAGCTTAGAGAGTTTGGAAAAACCAAACCAAAACTACAAGAACTACTAAAAGGAGCTCTTTACTTAGAAAAACAAAATCTTTAAGTGTGTATTTAAGGAGGCAATGCAGGGCACAGCAGCTAGAAATCTACTCAGTCAGGCATGTCACAAAACTGAAAGCTATAATATTAAAAGAAGGGAACCAATGATCATATCACAAAGACTATGACACTATCACACTAAAAAGAAGGACATATTACAGTAGTTACAGTACTTTCAGATGGAGAGGAAATTAAAAAGATATGCAAATGTTAAAATTGCATTTAAACTTAGAATATTAAAGGGGACCGTAGGGATAGCCACAAAGCATAATAAAAATGCTACATATCAAAGCAAGAACCATAAGACAGGAGGCTCAACAACCACAAATACATTGAAAAAGATGAAAAGTCAACCCATAAAGTAGGTTTATCCAGAAAAGAATAGTAAGAGCAACATAGAAAATGCCAACACAAAAATAAATACATGAAAATGACAGCACTAAACACACACCTACCAATAATTACACTGAATTTAAATGAATTGAATGCTCCAATCAGGAGACAGTAAGTGACATCTTGGATCAAAAGATGTGACTTGTTTACATGCTGCTTACAAAAAACATACCTTAGACTCAAATATATGAGCAAACTGAAAATTAAAGAATGGAATAATACATACCAAGCTAACAATATACAAAGAAGAGCAGGTGTGGCAATACTAATACAGGTAAAGTAGATTTTAATGTAAAATTTAACATTGTGAACAACTATAGTCACTATTTATTGCTGAAAGGCTCAACAAACAAGGAGGGCTTAACAATGTTAAATATTTATACACCCAGTAATCTAAATATAGCTAACAAACACTACATTGAAAAATGTGATAGATTACGCCACAATAATAGTTGGAGACTTCAACACTCCACTTTCATTAATGGACCCAAACCCAAAACCAATTAATGGACAGATCACCCAAAAGTAAAACTCAGTAAAGACACAGAAGATCTTATTGCAACAATTAACCAACTAGACTATATTGACACATACAAAAGTTTTTATCCATCAACAGATCAGTACACTTTCCTCTCCAATGCACATGGAACATTTTCCAGAATAGACCATGTATTAGGACATAAAGCAAATCTCAACAAATTCCAAACCATTGAATTACCGCAACACATCTTCTCAGACAATAAAGTCACAAAAGTCTAAGTTAATAGCAGGAAAAAAAAAAAGATAGAAATTTGAACTCACAGAAACCAAATAACACCTTGCTCAAAAATACATGGATTATAGAAGAAATCAAGGATGAAATAAAGAAATTTATGGAATCAAATGAAAATAAAAACATCCTACCAAAACCTATGGGATGCAGCAAAAGCGGTGCTCAGAGGTCAAGTTATCTCCATAAATGCACACATCCTAAAGGAAAGAGTCACACTAAAGAATTAACCCTACAGCTTGAACAAATAGAAAAAGAGCAACAGAAGAACACCTCAGTCAACAGAAGAAAACAGAAAATGAAGATTAGAGCAGAACTAAATGAATAAGAGAATAGAACAACTGAAAAAATTAACAAAACCAAAAACTGGTTCTTTGAAAAGATCAACAAAATTGATACACCACTGGCTAAGCTTACAAAATAAAAGCAGGTGGGAAAAAAAAAAAGTTACCTGAATGAGAAAGGAAATAGGATATGTCACAACAGCCCCAAATGAAATCAAAAGTATCATAACAGAATACTACGAAAGACTGTACTCTTAACAGATTTGAAAATCTAGAGGAAATGGACAAATTTCTAGGTTCATATCACCTACCAAAACTGTCACAAGAAGAACAACTTAATTTACCTGTCAAAAGGATAGAGATTGAAAAAGTCATCAAAAAACTACCAAAGAAAATCATAGCCCACATGGTTTCACTGGTGAATTCCACCAAACTTTTAGAGAAGAGTCAATATGACTGAGACTATTTCACAGCATAGAAAGGGATGGAATACTTCCAAATTCATTCTATGAAGCCACCATAACCCTGATACCAAAGCCAGGGAAATATCCCACAAAAAAGAACATTACAGACCAATATCACTCATGAACCTAAACGCAAAAATCTTCAACAAAATCCTTTCCAATAGAATTCAACAACATATAAAAAAAAATTCATTATGACCTAGTTGGATTCATACCAGGCATGCAAGGCTTGTTCAACGTCAGAAAATCATTTAACGTGATCAACCACATAAGTAGCAGAAAAGATAAGAATCACCTGATTTTGTCAATCCATGCAGAAAAGGCATTTGACAAAGTCCAACACCCATTCATGCCAAAAACTCTCAGCAAAACAGGAATAGATGGGAAATTCCTCAATGCAATAAAGTGAGTTTATTCAAAGCCAACTGCCTACACCATCCTGAATGGAGAGAGACTGAAGGAATTTCCCTCAAGAATGGGAACCCCAAAAAGGATGTCCACGCTCACCACTTCTATTCAGCATTGTACTAGATGTTCTATCCAGAGCAATTAGACAAGACAAAGAAAGAAACAACATCACATTGCCAAAGAAGAAGTAAAAATTCCCTATTTGCAGATGACATGATTGTATATGAAAAGAATACTAAAGAATCCATAAACAAACTACTGGAACTAATAGAAGAGTTCAGCAAAGTATCCACATATGAGATAAACATAAGTAAAGCAGTAGTATTCCTTTACACCAACAGAGATCATCAAAGAAGAAATCACCAAATCAATACCTCTTACTATAGCTCTCAAGAAGATGAAATACCTAGGATTAAATCTAACTAGAGAAATAAGACATCTATTCAGAGAGAACTACAAGATCTTAGTGCAAGAAACCAAGAGACTTACATAAATGGAGACACCTACCCTACTCACGGATAGGAAGACTTAACATAGTGAAAATGTTTATTCTACCCAAAGCAGTCTATATCTACAATACAATCACAATGCGAATTCTAGTGTCATTTTTTTAATGAGATGGAGAAACAAGTCACCAACTTTGTTTGGAAAGAGAAGAAAGCCAGGATAAATAAAGCTCTACTTAGAGAAGTACTTAAAGCACTACTTAAAGAACAAGCCTCACACTATCCAACCTTAGAATCTATTACAATGTCACAGTAAACAAAACAGCCTGGTTCTGGTACAAAAGGAGACGCATAGACCAATAAACAGAGTTGAGACTCCAGAAATACCATTATCCTCTTAGGAACAGTTGATATTTGACAAAGGCCCTACGATTGTAAACTGGGTTAAAAAACAGTCTCTTTATCAAATGGTGCTGGCTAAACTAGATATCCCCTGCAAAAAACTGAAACAACACCCATATCTCACACCTTAGACAAAAACTAACTCAAAATTATCAAAGATCTAAACATCAAACCTAAAATGATAAAAACTATGCAAGAAAATAAAGTCAACAATGCAAGTTTTAATACACAGATTAGACAAACTTTAAAATTCGACAAAGCATGATCAACAGAAGAGGAAGTAGATAAACGTGAATTACTAAGAATAAAACACTTTTGCTCAGTCAGATTTTATCAAAAGAGTTAAAAGATCCCCTACAGGGAAAAAAAAAATACTTGGAAACTATGTGTGGGACTGAAGTCTGATTTCCATAATCTACAAAGTACTGCAAAGTATCAACAAGAAAAGGATAAATAATCCAATTAAGCGATGGACAAAGGAGATGGGCAGACATTTCCCCCAAAACAACATCCAGGCAACCAAAAGACACATGCAGAAAGACTCATGATCATTGGCTATTAGAGAAATGCAAACCAAAACTACTGTGAGATACCATCTCACCCCAACAAGGTTTGCCAGGATTCAAAAAACACAAAACAACAAATGCTGGAGAAACTATGGAGAGATTGGAACTCTCCTACACAGCTGTTGGGATTGCCAAATGGTACAACCTCTTTGGAAGGCAGTTTGGCAGTTTTTTTCCTAAAAAGCTGGAAATACATATACCATTTGATCCAGTAGTCCCACTGTTCAGAATATATCCTACAGAATCAAAGGCTGTCACAGAAACAGATAAATGCACACAAATGTTTATTTTAGCACAGTCCATAACAGCAAAAAGATGGAATCAATCCAGATGTCCATCAGCAGGTGAGTGGATTCACAAACCGTGGTTCATACTGTCAATGGAACACTATGCAATGATAAAGAACAATGATTTTAGGAAGCATCTTTTAACTGGTTTTAACTGGAAGACATTACACTGAGTGAAATCAGTCAGCAACACAATGACAGATATTGTATGAGACTCCTACTATAAAGACTTAAGAACAGACTTAAGTACAGAAGAAAAGACTCTTTGATGCCTACAAGTATGGGGAGGGAGGGAGAGGGCTGGTCATAGATTAGATAGTTGATAGAAATTTGGTTGGACGAAAGCAGTGATGGTACACAGTACAAAGTAGATCAAATTAAGTGGACTTTAACATAAACTGAAAACTCTTCTAATCTTAACCCAATATTGGCAGGATAGAGTAGCAGCTGTGGGGGTCCAGGGACCATACTCTCGAGGGACATGGAGGTCAACTGGCAAAACTAGCTAATTGTTAAGAGAGTCTTCTGCATCCCATATTGGTGAATGGCTTCTGGGGTCTTAAAAGCTTGCAAGTTGCCATCCGAGGTACACCAAATTGTCTCAGTTCATCAGAACAAATCATCACCAGGAACAACAAAGACATGAGGGAAAAAGAGCTCAGGAGACAGAAAGACTTATGTGAATGGGTGACTGTATCAACACGTGACCTGAAGAACCAGCTGGTGCCTGTTCACCACCAAAGACAGCCATGATGGGGCACACAATGTTGAGTTCCAATGGCAATACGAGAAAAAGAGAAGGGCACCTCACAAGCTCCACTAAAGGACCACAACTGAGGGTCTGGTGGCCTGGGGGTTCCTCTGGGAGCATGGCCTTTAGATCTGCTGCTGCCCCTGACCAGAAAATATTACTGAGGTCAACTTTTTGGACAAGAATGGACTGGACTTGGGAATATAATGTGAATACCAGGTGTGTGTACGTTATGGTTCTATGCATTTAGGGGATGCTTTCCTACTGTTCTGTTACTAGAAGGGAGATGAGAGGGTGAAGAGAAGGGGACAAGAGATTGTTAAGAGGATACGACATACACAGAATGAAAAAGAGGAGTGTGCTGCCACAAGATAAGGACAGCAGAAGGAGCTGCAGATAGGCAGGCATGCGAATTTAGTTTGGATTCTATACTTTCACCTAATTCCAAAAAAAAAGAAAAAATAACATTTATGCTGAAATCCAAATAACGTAAGTTGATTTGCACTTAATGGCACGATGTCTTTCCTTGTGTCACTCTTTTGTGTGTGTGTGCTTTTTGTATTTTCTCGTTTAGATTTTTATTACAGTTATTATTGCTCACTCATAAAATTTACATAGAATAAAATCACACTTTTTAATATAAAGTTCCATTAATTTTGGCAAATGCTTAGAGTCATATAATCACCATCACAATGAAGATACAAAACAATTGTACTTGCCCCAAAATTCTTTCCTGCTGCTTTACGACCCTAGCCCATGGTAACCACCAATCTATTTTCTATTCCTACAATTTACCTTTTCCAGAGTGTCATATCAATAGAATCACATAGTATGTTATTTTTTATACCTGGTTTCTTTCACTTAGCATGCATTTTTTAGATACAGCTGCACGGCTGGTATATCATAAGTCTGTTCCTTCACTATTGTTGAAAAGGATTCTGTTATATAACTGTGGTAAAATGTATTCATTGTCCAAGTGAATTAGTTGTCCTTTCTGATACTGGTTCATTTGTTTCTGTATTCACATTCATTCTAGTTTAACTTATTAAGATATACTGCATGTGGAAATCCTGGTGGCGTAGTGGGTTAAGTGCTATGTCTGCTAACCAACAGGTAGGCAGTCCAAAGCTGCCAGGGCTCCTTGGAAACTCTATGAGGCAGTTCTACTTTGACCTATAGTGCCACTGTGAGTCAGATCCAACTGGACAGCAGTGAGTTTGTTTTTATTTTTTTATACCGTATATATTTAGTAGTACAAAAAAATCATATTTTAGAAATTGATGTTAGGGCAGTTTATTTTTAATAACGCATCCAGTATCAATTAAGTGGAATAATTAGGTAATTTATCATAATTGGGCTGTTATGTTTCTGTATTGTGAAGGATGATAGAGTGCAAGTATTGCGTGTGGTCCGTAGCACTTAACACAGCGATCAAACTTACCATCACTGATAACGTGACAAACTGACACAATATGCCTCCTCATGTGAAGTGATGTGAAACAGACTACACCATTCAGGTAGAATTCTTGACTAAAATGATAAAGGTGCATCTGATCATGAAGAAACAATCAAAAAAAAAAAAAAAAAAAAAAAAACGGCCCAAGCCAAAAAACCTACTGCTGTGGTGTTTATTTTGACTCACAGCGTCCTTACAGGACAGTGTCCAACAGCTCCATAGAGTTTCCAGTGAGTATCTCGTAGATTCGAACCGCTGACCTTTTCCGTTAGCAACTGCAGCTCTTAACTAACATGCCCTAAGAGTTTCCCCAACAGACTTAGACAATGGAAAATACAGTGTAACAACTAGACTACGCTCTTTGAAAACATGTCGGTGAAAGACAATATGCCAAGTGCCGTCGAGTCGGTTTCGACTCATGGCGACCCTAGGGACCCGGCAATATACAGGAACATAGAAAGGCAAGGGTGCTATTCCAGATTTAAACAGACCTAAGAGAAGTGGTTAGGATGGAAGGAGCGACCCTTGATTTGATCTATGGCAGAGGTACAAGAGACATTTGGGACCTGTTGGTGAACAGAGCTGTAAACAAGAGGGTAGGTTTATTATCTGGAGGTTTTATTTCTAGGCTGTGATATGGGCTAAATTTCCTGAGTTTTGTGATCACACAGGAGATGCCATGATATAGCATTTGATTTTCCAATCGTTCAGTGTTTGTGTGTGTGTGTGTGAGTGTGTGCATGTGCAATGGTCATGCATGCATATACAAATAGAGCAACAGAAAGAAAATACAAGAAAAAAGTTAACAGTTGACAATTTCAGATTAAGGATATGTGGTATAATTAAAGAAAACCCTGTAGTCATAATATTTTTCAGAATGAAAGTTCCTAGCAACAGTTGTGTTTATTCTCTGGCCAAAGCATGAGAACAGTTGTCTTCTTTTTTAAAAAGCATGCTATGTTATAATAGATGGTAAAAATTTAGTGATCAAGCTTAATATACATATACACATACACACACAAAACCAGATTTGTAGTGTTTTCTTTAATTCTATGGTTTAAATACTCTTGCGAGGGCCAAATTCAATCTATCGATGACATGTCACTGAAGGCAGAATTGGGAAAACATGTGAATTTCCATGACTTTATATAGTTTTTTTCAACAAAAGAGATAGAATAAATGACCTGAAAAGCATAAACAATAGTAAAATGTAGTAAATAATTACCACACTGAATCCGTTGTGACTAAGTTAATTCCAATTCATGGTGATTCCATGTGTTGTGAAACAGAACGGTACTCCACAGGGACTATGGCTGTGATCTTCCTTCTAAGTCAGGTCATCCCTGGAAAGGTGTGAATCATGAATTTTTATTAGTAGCTGAACATTTCACTAAATGTATCACCCAAAGAAGTTCATAGTATAACAATTAGAAAGCAGTAAGAGTTCAGCTTATATTGTCTTTGTTTTAAATACAATTTATTTAAGTGTAAGTCAATCTGATGTGATTTTTAATGATTGATATGTTTAACAACCATCGTGAATGTTGCTGTTGTTAGGTGCCATCCAATCAGTTCATAGTGACTGTACACACAACAGAATGAAACGCTGCCCAGTCTTGCACCATGCCTACAGTCATTTTTATGCATAAGCCCATTGTTGGCAACCACTGTGTCAGTTCATCTTGTTGAATGTCTTCCTCCTTTTCACCGACCCTCTACCAAACATAATGTCCTTCTCCAGGGACTGATCCCTCTTAAAAACATGTCCAAAGAATATAAGATGCACTTCACTGTCTTTGCATCCAAGGAGCACTCTGGTTGCACTTCTTCCAGAACAGATCTATTTGTCCCTCCAGCAATTCAGGATACATTCAATATTCTTCTCCGACGCCACAATTCAAAGGCATCAATTCTTCTGTCTTCCCTATTCATCGTTCAGCTTTTGCATGCATATGATCATATTGAAAATACCATGGCTTGGGTCAAGCGCACCTTAGTCTTCAAGGTGACATCTTTACTTTTCCACCCTTTAAAGAGGTTTCCAATGCAATGCATCTTTGATTTTCCAACTGCTGCTTCCATGGGTGTTGACTGTGGAACCAAGTGAAATACAACCTTTGACAACTTCACTCTTTTCTCCACTTGCCGTTATGTTACTTACTGGTCTTGTGTGGATTTTTCTTTTCTTGATGTTGAGGGGCAACCCATACTGAAGGCTGTGGTCTTTAATCATCAGTGTTTCAAATTCTGTTCACTTTCAGCAAGAAGGGTTGTTTCATCTGCGTAATGCGATTGCTAACGAGTCTTCCTCCAATCTTGATGGCTTGTTATTCTTCACACAGTCCAGCTTCTTGATTTATAGAGTCAGCATACAGATTGAAACGGTAAAGTGGAAGGCTACCACCCTGATCTTGAATGGTTTATAAAAACAGGTCCTTGACAAGGTCACAGCACCCAGCTCCAGCAAGTCATTAGTCTTACACTTTAAGAAGATTCCCTGAGGGACAAAAGGGAACCTCAGAGTGCAGCAAAGCTGAGTTTAAACTAACTCTACATCCTCGTTAGCCATGAAAAAGAAAAATACCTGAAAAATACAGGTAATTCTCTTTACCTCTCCATCAGTAAAACTGTGTATTATATAACAAGCCATGAGTCGGATCCGACTCGACGGTACTTGGCTTTTGGCTGGCTGTTTGTAGTTCAGACCCAATTCTAGCTGCTGGGGTTCAGGCAGTAAATAGTATTAATGAAATCCTTGCTCTCATGGACATGCCCTCCAATATTCCTTCCTCCTCCCCCAAAATATTCCCTTTTCTTGACTCAGAACTCGAGGCTTTCATTGGCTCCTTTCATAAAACCATGTCTGTGCTCAGGGTATACCTTATTCTCCTCTGATTTTCTAACAAACGTAACAAACCAAAAAGTCTACTTATTTTCCTTTTTTTCTAGGAATTCTCAAAATTTGCAGTCTTCTCACTCTTCTCTTTCTTCTTCGTAATATATATATATGTGTATGTGTGTGTATATATATCTGTAAGTTTGTTTTTATTACTTAAATGAGACTTAGGTAGAAAAGGGTGACAAATGGAATTTTTCCCATCATCCTAAATCGGAAGATATTGCCTGGTAATTCTGGAGATACTGTTCATCTAAGCATTGTGGTTTAGGTGAATTCTGTCCCTCTGTAGCAGTATGATGGCAGCCTGTAAGATCTTCAGTGGTTTCACAGATAAAAATACCCATTATTTTCAAGGAAGGTAAGAATTAAAGAAATATAACATCAGCATGAAATGATAATTAGCATATAATACAGTATAGTTACTTTCTAACTTCTCTGAAATTCCCCAAAATACATTTTTTATGTGACATACTTGGTTCCCACTTACAATAAATTTCTTATTATTGTGCTGAAAACTCTAGTAAGTATAAAAACATAGCAAACTTTGGCCATGAGATCCATCTAATCAGGAATTTTATCTTTTTTCTTTAACCTTTTAATGCACTTCATACATTTTGTCCAGTACACCTTTTTTAGTTATACTTTTCATGTATTTTTAACTGGGTTAATTGTTACTTCATGGGCCAGAGAACCTATCACATGTTAAAACTTCATTTTAGCATATAAGCTATTGAGTTAGCACTACCTAGCATTTTGACCATGCATTGCTTTTATCAGTTATTCATCTCAAAATGTTGCACTGCCTTAAATCTACAAATACAACAAAATGGCTAAAACCAGAGTTTGATTCCTTTTTTGTGCAAAGTTGAATGTTTCTCATTTTACTTGAATTAGGTAGACATTCAATCAGGATACGTCAAAGCATGAATTTTGTTTGGCTAAAAAAGATTACATATTGGCAATTAAGTGTTAAAATAGTCATTCTTTTTATCTGATACTAAACGGAACAAAGGGACTTTGGTGATTCATTGATTAAAGAAAACAGGATGAATCACTTTTTTAAATAATACTTTATATCTTCTTCCCACTTTTGAGTCTTTCTACTGCCCACAATCACCTCTGAGTTCCATTTAATTTCAGCCCTACTTCCATTAAGCTCCATCCAAATTGGTGAAACAGATATCACATCAAGATGGCACAAACTAGATCATCACTTTGTGAGAGAAGGCCTGTAGTTTTAGTTTGTTTGTACATAGTATAAACTGTTTTGAAGTTGTCTAAACAAATAAAATCAAGAAATAAGGCAAAATATTCTGTGTAACTGCTTATAGACAACACTCACTTTAAAGCTGTATTTTGACATTATGCTATTAACTCAGATATACTCTAAGACTAGTTCATTTCCCTACTTGCTACGTTATCTTTTCTATACAATTAGTACTTGTGTTATTGCTTTCTGAGTAAAGCTGCTATATAGAGACACCTGCTGGGAAATAAATGAACAGATGAAAAGTCAAACCTGTGCTGTGGAAGCAAGAAAAGCTACCTTCTTATATAGGTTAAGCAAGCTCTCCTGAAGCAGAGCATTTCACTCAGGGTACAATTTCTTCTGAAATAAATCAAAATCTACATATATCTAGAGTTTTTATGTCATTAAAATAGAAATCACTTCTTCAACATGGAGCTTCCAGAATGTACAGATAGGTATACCTGCTATATACAAAGGTATATGATCCAAGAAAGCTGTTGTAAATCTATTTTAATCAAGTCATTTGTTAGATGTACACGTGTGTTTTTCAAGAAATTTTACAAGGAATGATTTTTCAAAGTGACAAGGACTTTCCTAATTCATAATATTTGTGAATCTTAATTTTTATTTAAAGTATTGGCTAAAGCAAGACATTCTTTTATGAGTTTGATGCAAATATCCTCAATTAATGAAAATGAAAATGGTCTCCTGAAAGTCTATTTATATAAAACTGGCTTTTGTTTTCTTTTGTTTAAGTTCAGTGTGAATGCTTTCCAGCTGTAACACAGCAGATGAAAAATGTGAAACATCAAATTGAAAAAGCACAGTATTTAAAAGCAAACCATCACATAGGTGTTTCAAATGTGTTTCAAATTTCTGAGCAAGCTTAACCTCTTCGGAACCATGTTGATGTCCAGTGTATTGTAAGATGATAATACTTAAAGATGACACAGATATATGTGATTCCTTAAGTGGTTTTAACAGCTCCATCTTTGTGCTCTGCTGAATATCAAATAATAGAGCAAGATTGCTATCCAGCTCTTGGAGTGCAGCCACTACAGCAGTTCTTAAGTAGTATTCTCCATAATTCAGCTTAACATGGACTGGTCATGTGTGGAGAATGGATGGCAGCAAGGTTCCCAAGCACCTGCTCCCTGCTGCCAACCAGATACAGAGAATACATGATATGGTGACAAACTGGTATCTGGCCTCCAACCATGTGGCAAAGATGCCGACAATTGCTAACAGGATGGGTAACAGTGTTAAAATTCTAGAAATGAACACTGAGATGAACATTGTGCAGTTTCAGAAGACAGGAGAACACTCTTGGAGTGCTAAAATCAAATACACAAATCCGTTCTTGAATCATCAAAAAGATATTAGAGCATAGGATAGGAACCCAGAATCTGAAATTTGAGAGATTTAAATTCAATTGCCAGCACTGTGTACCCAATCAATATCCTAGGACAAGAGCTTTAATTTCTTTTAAATTTCAGTTTTCCCGATAGAGCAAAGGGGATATTATTGCTGCGATTGATAGGACTTCTGGGGAGACTGATATTAAATCAGATAATGCATGTAAAATACTTCCCAGAATATGCGCACATGGTAAGCTTTCAATTAATACTAACATTTTAATGTTGTTTATCATTTATAGGAGATCTTTCACTAAATAATTAGGGACACCATTCCTACTACTTTTCTGGGATTACAATAACATTGTTATGTATCTTTTCTGGATAAAGTTGTAGTCACAAGCATAAATTTTGATATTTGGGGACATTAGCAAGTTAGTTGGAAAATCAGATTAAAGGACATATTGTGGAAGATACAACTTTAATTAGACTAAATTTCAGACACCACAGAGTCTGCATGTTGTTTTCCATCATCTTTGATAAAATTCAAAGCTGTACTGTAAGAAGATTTATAAGCATATTACCAAAAGAAAAATTGGTTTTGTTTAGTATGAGTTATTTGTTTATATCTGAATTTTGCTTCTGCATTGTCACTGATACCTGAATAATTTCTTTTGAAATTCACCACCTACATCCTGCTGAAGGTATTTAGAATACTATCTTAAAAATAAATATGGGAGTCCAAAGCAAAAAATGTCAAAGGAAATTTTACTTGGGATTTTGAGATGATTCTAGACTCATCACAGTGTGAATCACAGCATTGTTTTCTGTTGGAGACACTGAGATAGGGAAATTAAACTATTCATCTAGAACTGTCGAGCGCAGACGAGAGACAGCTGAATACTGGACTTAAAATACCGTCTTGGAAAAATGACACTATTTACGCTGCATAATACTGGCCTTTTGATTATGTTTGTTGTTCCTCTTAGAAATAAGTTATATAAATATATATATTAAATCCTTCAAGAAACTAATTTAAACTTTTTAATATACAACCTCAATAAATCTGTTTGAGACACCTTTTTTAAAAAATAATAATAATATAAAAACAGTCAAGTCAGATAAATGAATAGGTGGATGATGGATAGATGGATAGGTAGATAGATAGATAGATAGATCAATCTCGTAAAATCTCATTGCTGTCAAGTCAGTTCTGACTTACAGTGCCTACATAGTATGCAGCAGAACTTCCCCACAGGGTTTGCAAGGCTGAAATCTTTGCAGAAGCAAATTGTCACATCTTTCTTCTGCACAGCAGCTGGTGGGTTCAAGCCTCTGACTTTTCGATTAGCATCCAGTGTTCAAGCACTGCACCGCATGAGCTCCTTGATAGACAGATGGTTAAGTCGGTAGGTAAGTAAGTAGGAAGATAACAGATAGATAGAGAGACAGAGAGACAGAAAGAGAGAGAGAGAGGTAGAGAGGTAGGTAGACAGATAGGTAGATAGGTAGAGAAAGAGAAAGAGAGACAGATGCATAGACATAGATACACAGAACAGATATGAGTAAAAATGAAGAGATACAGGATTGCTATCAAGATGTTCTTTTGATTACATTAGAAAGAGAAAAATAAGAAAATGGAAAATTGTGATAAAAATCTGTAAGTATAAATTCTGAAGGTACTAAACAAGATATTACTGCAGAAAAACTTATAGAAATATTTCTCTTGGCCAACTTACTTTTCTCTAGAAAGAGAGGCAAGTTATAAAATAATAATTTAGTGTTCTGCTTAATTTAACTAAGCAACTTTTTCTGCATATACCTTATAAACTGGACTCAAATATAAACAAGACTAAACTCATTATTGTCCCCCAAAGACTGCAGGAATGTAAATCAGCTAAAATATAAGACTCAGGAAAACTTTTGGGTTAGTAATAAAATTCATGATGCTTAAATTGCTCCCTTCCAATGCATATTTTACAAGTCTCAGAGGAAACTTCTGAAACTCATAGATTTTCCCTTTACAACACTACTGTATTTTTTGATGCACTTTCTTACTCTTTAAGATGTGTTTAATACTTTTTATAACACTGAAAGTTCTAGGAAGAGAAATAGTATAGAGATGCAATAGAAAAAATTTTATTTGCAATAATCCGTTGAGGATCATTGAATGGGGACTATGTGTCTCAAAAGTTTTCTTGGTTTAATAGAAAAAAGAGCTCAGTCTTCTGAAGTATCATATGATGGTCACATTTACCACAATGTACTTTGAGCTAATAAAGTATGAATGATAGTTTACTGTCAGTAATGAAACCCAATAAGTAGATTGTCCTAAGATAGTTACACATTCATTCTGTTTATTCAGTTTTCTTTGTTTGATAATATATGTGTTGCATGATGTTGAGTAGTAATCTATGATCATGAAAGAACATTAAATTCACTGGCCTTTAACGGGGATGATTATGTGAAATTTACCTATTGTCATAGTTCCTAAAATAGTTTATTAAACTAACCAGATAAAACAGAGAAATCTTCCACATGGATGGAGTAGGGGAAGATAATTCAAGAAAAGTAACAGATCTGATAGATTGTGCTTGTAGTCTTGCTTTCTTTTATAAAAATATAAACTAGCTCAGTTCATAGTAATATGATTATATTCCACAATGTTTTCTTATAAAAGAAAAACATTTAGAATATCTGAGCGATATCAGAATTTAAATCTGGTAGAATTTACGTATTTTATGACAAACACCCACACCTATCAAAACCATAGATAAAAATTAAACAGTAAAATAAGAGCTGTGTTTTTTTTTAGTACAGAGGGCTAAAAATTTATTGTATTTTTATTCTTTTAAGATACTTTTGCTAGATATAGACTGCTACTTTGATAATTATTTTCCTTAAGATATCTGAAGAAATCATTCTACTCTCTTGTATATTTCACTATTGTTGAGAACTCAGCTACTAATCTATTATTTTTTCCTCTAGTTATGGTGTAACTGGAATTTCACAACAATATGTCTACCTGTTGGTGTGATTTCCTTTTCATTTATCCTGCCTAAGATTTTCATTGATTTTTGTATCTATGCATCAGTGACTTCCATTAATTCTGAAAAATGTTTAGGAAATACATAATCAAATACTGCTTATTGCCACATTTCACTGTCATCTCTTTCTGTATCACTAAGCCTTTTCATCATATCTTCCATGTTTTCTATCTTCTCTCATATTTTTTAACCTATTTTTACTTCAGTGTACTGTATTTGGAAACTCTGGTTGTGTAGCGATTAAGTGTTATAGCTATTAAAAGAGTTTGGCAGTTCAAATCCACCAGATGCTCCTCAGAAATCATTTCTTCTGCTTTGTCTTCCAGTTTACTAGTTTTTTCTTCAGCTGTGTCCAATCTGCTGTTAAACATGTACATTGTGGTTTACATTTCAATTGTAGTATTATCACATCATGCCTGAGATCTTATTTTTAGAAAATATTTTCAAATGGGTTATTTATTTATTTAAATATAGGCAGCATTTTTTTTGTTTATAATCTGTACCCAACCATTACAAAATTTGAAGACTTATGAGCCTGATCCTGCTGCTTGTTGTTTTTTGCTGATTTGTAATTCATAACACCTTGCAGCTATATGTGTTTGTTTTCTATGATATTTGGCTTCAGGGATTTATTTATAGGGATTCCTTGAAGACTAGGATTAGCTTTATTCTTCTAGAAGTGATTCGTGCTGCTTTGCCAAAGACCTGGTATCATTACGAGTCTAGGATCATTTCAAAAATGAATTTTCAGCTTAGGGATACTTGACAGCTTTAGGCAATGTTAATTTTGACTGAATATTTCTAGAATTTTTGGTTGTTGTTACATGTTTAAGATGTATTTTCTGTTTCTTCTTTAGAAAGAGGTAGGTTTATTTCTGTTTTAGCTGTGCCCTGCATATAGCCTTTTAGAGGCTTAACTTCAAAGGGAAAATTTCTCTTACTAGACTTGGCTTGGCCTCAGAGTGTTTTTTTTTTTTTTCAATGTCACTCCTCTCCTAAAAGTTAATCAAAATATAAGCTTGTTTCTTTCATTAGGCCAACAAATAAATTAACAGTGCTCTGCATACCTCTCTGAGTTTCTGTTCTTTTACATCACTGGCTGATAATTTCTGACAGTCTCTGTTTTTCAGTGCTTTTAAGAATATGTTGAAATATTTTATCCAACATTTTTACTTGTTTTTATTGGAGAGTTGGTCTAAATCATCTAGTCTTACCATATAAACCCCAAAGCAAATTTATTGCCATCAAGTCCATTCTGACTCACATTAACTCTATAGCATGGAATAGAACTGCCCTACAAGATTCCCAAGGAGTAGCTGGTGGATTCAAACTGTTGACTTTTTGGTTTGCAGCTGAATCTCTTGCCCACTGCATGACCGGGGCTCCATACATAGACATAGGAGTCTAAATTTCCTCCTCTACAAACATTCAGCTTGGAAAAAATATTTCAGTTAAGTATATTCCTTTATAAACACCACGAATAAGCAACAGATTTTCAGGGGAATAGAGCAGTAAAATATTAAAGATAACAATGTAAACAATGGTGATAATTTTTACATATAAAGATGAGAAAGTCAAGTACATACAAAAGAGTGAGTTTTTATTGTTGTTTTTGTTTTTGTAATATTTGAATATGAAATGTTCTTGCTTTCTACCAACGAGAGCATATAATGATATTTTGCTTAACCTTTTGAAAAAACAATTTAGGCTAGATTGAACAAAGGATTTGAATTTGAGAAAACAAGAGCATTCTTGGGGTGTCAATTTTACTTAACGCCTTTACAATAAGATATGTTGCCATCCAATGAAAATAATTGCTATTTATTGAGAAGCCTTAGACAACTTAAAAGGGCAATTTTATATACACTTCACAATTGTGCTTTACTTGTGTTCATGTCACAAATGATTGACAGGTCTGGAAATACTAAGTAGCTCTCCAGGCCCACAACTAATAAGTGACATAATTGAGAATAAAATACCAAAAGTCTCATTTGACAGCCTACTGGACTCTCGCCTCCCACACTCTATGGCAGTTTGGATGTGGTCATGTTCTTCATAAAAATAGATGAGATAACCTTTCAAAGTTCTTTCCAGCCTTTTGAAAACACATACAAAATAGAACTGAACTTTGAAATTCATTAATGCATACAATACCTTGTTTTTATTATTTTCACAGCATTGAGCCAGAGCCAAGAGCCAAGTGTTGTCGAGCATTAGATGCACATATTCTTACTTTTTCCTGTTTGAGATACTACTTCTTGTTACTATTGCTATTTGTTTCTAACTCAACTGTAATTGGACCAGAGAACAACTTCTTTAGTTCTTGGATATTAGTTTGCTAGAAGGAAAAAAATGGAATCAAGTCAAAACTAATGACCATGATATTATTTATTCTGTCTCTGAAGTGCTAAATGGAGTCTTACTGACTAACATTATGGCAAGCGAAGAATGTGAGGTATTAATAATTGATCTATTTTATAAAAAGGACATTACAACTACATTAATATAATCCTCTTTATGAAAATAAAATTTTAACTATTTACTCTCTTCTCTAAGATTAACTTGGAGTTCAGCTTGATCCAGTGAGTTTACAGCCAAAGCAACATTATCTCAGTGTTCCTGGTGACATCAGTTAATCTTGAAGCCACGTAGCATCTCATACATCCCAGCCTTCACTTTCAGCCTGAATCTAAAGATTTTCAAATAAAATTGCTTTGTGGTAATGTAAAACATATTAAAAGTGCTGAATATAGCCCACAAAATAATTTGCGTGGGTGACATTACTCTGCTTGATACTTAGGACTTTCCAGACAAGGGCTCTGTATCAACAAAAAGATTATCTCAGAAGTATGTAAGACAATATGAAGGAAATGACGGATAGGAGAGGAAGAGGAGACAAGAGATAGTCTGTTTATTTTATAGGAACTGAAAGCCACTGGAAGATAGGTTAGGTGAATATAATTTTCAACTTTCAATCTGAGAATGATTAACAGAACTCATTTCTCAAATAAATCAACATCATCAAAATAAGAGAGATATTAAAATGAAATTTCTCTCTATCTGACCAGGCTTTGTAGATTGAGAGCTAAATCATGTACTTGAAACATATGTTAAAACTGTTTAACCATTTGTAAACCAAACAAATCTTGTTAGTCTCCAGATTTGAGCTCAGTTAGGGTCAAGAAATAGGTCTGATTTAGAAATGACGTAATTGTCCATTACTAACACTGAAATGCAATCTTTTTTATTGTTGGCATAAAATCACATAATGGTTTGCTATGTGTCATGGAAGGGAGAATAGAATAATGTATATTAATCTTCCACATCCACGATGGATAAAACAATAAGCCTGGAAATTTTATCCCTATGGTACCCACCAGCTAAAATGAATCAAATAAGCTGCTTTAAGGTACAGTGACTGGTTGATTTAAGATTCAAATGACTGAAAGAGTTCACCAAACTTATATTCCTTGTTTTAAGAATACTTGACACATAGTTCTTCAAACCTATCCAAGCCATTATTAAATGACATGAAAGGTGTTTACTGCTTCAAAAGGCAACCTACCGGAATATTGCTTTTTTCCCCTCTGAGCTACACAGTTCTTTAAATGGCACTTTCTATAAACGCTGGATCTTTTCTAATAAGAAGCGATGCTGTGATCTCAGAGAAGCTTCACATATTGTGACAAATCTTTGGGCCTCTGGGCTGTTTACCTAATGCTGCACTGAGACTGTATCATTCTCCTTATCTATGTTTGTCTCTATGTAAGTCACTTCCGTTCACAAACGAAGTGAAAATATACATTCTGCTCATTTATCCAAGAAGGGGGGAGAAAAACTAAAGAGAGACATAGACAAACCCATTAGAAAGCTATAGTAAGGGCTATTTGGGGTAAATTCAGCCCACGAGGTCTTACTGAACATCCACAAATGGAGATAAATCTGCCCTGTGCCACTATATCCCACAGCTCTTCTGCAGAAGAACTTCTGTTTTCGTTCCTAAAAATTCGCAAAATATTAAATGAAATATAAGAGAGATAAGGTAATTGAGAGTGAATTACAGGATATTATAATAAGCATTTATGAGGTCTCATTTAATAGGAGGCACGGTGCTATGTACTCTGGTGGAAAGAAAGGAAAAGTAACACTCCTACTGCTTCATTTCTTAGGAAATCTTTCTTCACCCTTGCTTATTTCTTCAGTCCACAGGCAGTTCTTAGCTTCCTTCCTAACCTAAGCATGAATACCTGGGCCTTCCCCATTAACTGCACTCACAATAGGCCCCTCAGTTTCTCCTCCTTACTTTTCATCTCCTCCACATTCTCCACAGCTGCTGCTCCAAATCTCCACCTTTATGTCCAAACACATAATCGAAGGGTGGCATACTTCTCAGGAGACATCAAGGCCAACTGGCATAACTAGCATATTGCTCAGACAGTCTTCTGCACCCCAGATTGGTGAGAGTCATCTGGGGTCTTAAAAGCTAAAAAGCTGACATCTGAAGTACACCAAGTGTTCCCAATTCAGCAGGAACAGATGATCACCAAGGACCAAAACACATGCAGGAAAGAGAACCCAGAAGACAGAGAGACCCATGTGAATGGATGACTATGTTGACATGTGTCCAGAGGAACCAGCTGGTGCCTGGACACCACTAATGACAGCCATGATGGGGCTTACAAAGTTGAGTCTCACTGGCAACATGAGAATAAAAAGGGGTGCACCCTGAGAACTCCACTAAAAGATAGCAATTGATGGTCCAGGGGCCTGAGGATTCCCCTGGGAGCATAGCCCCTAGTCCTGATGTTGCCCCATCCATAAATCTTTACTTGAGGTCAACTCTTTGGACAGGAATGGATTGGACTTGGCAACACAGAGTGACCATGTCGTGTTCTATGCTTCTATAGGGTGTCTTCATACTGGCCTCTTACTAGAGGAAAGGGAGAGGGAGGAGAAGAGGGGACATGAGATTGTTAAGAGGATGTGACATCTATGGAACAGATAGGAGGAGTGTATTGTCAGCAGACAAAGAAAGCAGTAGGAGCTGCACATAGGCAGGCATGCAAATTTAAACTGGATTGTACGCTTTCACTCAGTCACAATAAATTTTAAAAAAGAGAGAGCAAGAAAAAGAGTAGCATATTCTCTCACAAGCCAAGTGTGTTGAAGAAAACAGAGCCTAGTTGATCAATATTTCTACCATTTTTTGCTTCATCTAGAGTCCTTTTTACAGTAACAGATTTTCATCCATTTCTCTTTTCAAATGTTGACGTGTTGACCAATACGTCAGGCCATGCCCTTTTAGTCTGTGTACGTTGGTAATTCTCCATTTTATCTAATTCCCATCTCTTCAGCATATCTTGCTGCTTTTCTGAAAAGAAGAAAAGTGTTAAGCCATCTAATTATTCCTCCTTTTGTTCCATTATTATGTCAATTGGCAGTGCCCCTTCATCAAATGAAGAGAACCATTCACTTCCTCCCATTTTCTTCAGCCCAAACTCAATACCTACCTCCAGCTAGACAGACAGAGCTCCTTTAAGGACTGCAGACTGTTTTACCACTTTTGCTGCTCAGATTTGACTTCCCTTGGGAAACACAAGTGTTGCCTCCTAAACCAATACATATTTAGCCTTCAAGCTCAGCGCAATGTCCTATCTTCAGAGAAGTCATTTGGGTCTTCCTTCTCATCCCATCCCCAGAAGAACCACTTACTTCTTTATCCATAGTCTTGCAATGTATTGGTCACTACATTGTATTCACATTTTAGTCTTACTCATAAATATGTATACATATACAGCCCATTCTTTCACTACACTGGGCAATCTTTGTGGGTCTCGGCATTGTCTCCAGCATTTTTCCTACCTCAATCATCTCTAGCATAAAGTCTTCCACAGAATAGGTTCTGAGTATATCTTCGGAGCCCTCGTTGCACAGTGATTAAGAGCTAGGGTTGCTAACCCAAAAGTCAGCACTTACAATCCACCAGCCACTACTTGGTAACTCTATAGGGCAGTTTTCCTCTGTCCTATAGGGTCGCTAGACGGTCATTGTGAATCCCAATTGACTCAACAGCCATTGGTTTGTTTTGGAACCCTAGTGGTACAGTCAGTAAGTGCTTGGCTGCTAATCAAATGGTAGGTGGTTCGAAGCCACCAGCTGCTCCTTGAAAATCCTTTGGGGCAGTTCCACTCTGCATCTTTGCAGCAATAAACTTGTTCTAGCCCCTCAAGAAGCTCAAAATCTAGTAAATTCATGGTTAATTATGTAAGAATTATACTATGGGAGCTTAGAGAAACATTATTGTAAGATGATCTAAGACAGCTGAAATGAGTCTGAAAAGGAGACTATTTAAAACCGATAGACAAAGAGAAAACTTGTGTCTTACACAAAGAACGGATTAAACAAAATGTAAGCTTGAAAAAGCATAAGGCTTACTAAGGAAATGTTAAACAATCCAATCTAGCTGAATTTGAATAACAGCAAAGAAGATCAGATTTGTAACATAGTCTGAGGGATAAAGAAACTGATCAGCCAGAAAAAGTCTTGAATGTAAGTGACCAAAGAAGATATAATAAAAAATTTATGTCTTTCCTATGTAAATGGAATTTGAAGATAACCCATTCATAGTCCCTGTCTGAATCAGTTCTCACTGCACGCTTCACGACTTCAACACATTTTTACCACCTCCTGCTCCACGACAACAACTGGAGCTTCAGTCATTCTGCATTCTGACAAACAGAACGGAGCAAGAAGTGAAGAGGGTGCAACTCTTCACTCTGCTGGCACATCTGGACGTTGAAAATAGCATTGCTGCTTTTGTTTCACTAGTCTGAATATAGTACTAAGGCCTAACCTAGCTGCAAATGAGGCAAAAAAAAACTTCCCCTTTTTTTAAAAAAAATGAATGAGCAGCCATCCTCTCCCTAAAAACAATACAACTGTCTCTCCCATCCCTAAGTTTTCAAAAAATAAGACAGCCAAGCCAAGTGCTCATGGCAAGGCATTTATATTTTTGATGTGTGAAAACAACAAATATAAGAGCAAAGAGTAATAGTACTTTCATAAATTGATGCTTAGAGGAATTGAATCACTACATGCTGGTCTGTGTTCTTAAAGTTTCAGAGAAAAATTCAGCGCTCAGCCTGTAACCGTTCATTACAGCTCTTTAAAAATAAAATTGTCCATTATAATAATAATTCAGCTAAAAGGAACAAATCTTCCAAATACATGTATCTCTGGAATTATGTGAGAATCATTTCCCTTCCCCGTCTCCCAGTTTTATGTATGGTCATTTCAGCAAATGGCAACTGAACACAGACCTTGAACGCAAAGAAAAGCTGATGCTCTGCTTCTGTCTGCTGATTGATTTTATTTTACTGAATGTAAATAAGCAAAATCTTTTTTTTAAAATAGCCCCAGGGATGATCCCTCATTCATCTGTGAAGGCTTTGCTCAAGTCCATCGCAAGCTCAGCATCAGAAGCCTCTCACAAAAAGCTTGCCTGCGTCCCAAGTAAGTCTTGATGTGAATTTCATTTCTCTCCATGTTCAGATCTTTAATTAGGAAAAGTTTTGGTGATGATACTTTTTTTTTTTAATTTATAAGTACCTTGTTTTTGTCCTGAGTGTGAGAGTAAGACACAATGTTTTAAATGCCATGTCTTATACACTTCATACAATGGAAGAGAGGAAACAATTTTAGAAAACGATAATAGGAATTGATTATTATAGGACACAAAATTGTGCTTTTGATAAATACATTCCTTAACATACAACTCCAATCATGGTTAAATGTAGGAATATCATGACAAAAGATATAATAAAAAACAATGTTGACAAAATAAAAATATTGTTTTTTAGAAAGGAATAACCATTGTTTTGGGGTGCCATGAATTCGTAGTGACCTTACATACTACAGAACAAAACACTGCCCACTTCTGCAACATCCTCACAATCACTGCTATGTTTGAGCCCTTCGTTACAGCAAATGAGTCAATCTATCTTGCTGAGAGTCCTCCTCTTTTTTACTAACTTTTTACCTTACCAACCATGATGGTTTTCTCCAGGGACTAATCTCTCATTAACAAGTCTAAAGTATGTGAGATGAAGTGCTGCCATCTTTGCTTCCAGGGAGAACTCTGGGTGTACTTCTTCTAAGACAGACTCGTCTCTTTTCTAAGGTCCATGGTGTATTCAATATTCTTTGCTATAATTAAAATGCATCGATTCTTCTTCTGTCTCCCTTATTTACTGTGCAGCTTTAGCATACGTATGAAGTTACTGAAAATATCACGGCTTGGGTCAGGTGTACCTTAGTCCTCAAAATGACATCTTTGCTTTTGAACAGCTGAACAAGTTTGGTTGCATCAAATTTGCCAATGCGGCCATCATCTGATTTCTTGACTGCTGCTGCCATGGACATTGATTGCGGACCCAAGCAAAATGAAACCCTTGACAATCTCAGTCTTCTTATTTGTCATGACGTTGCTTATCGGTCCAGTTGTGAGGATTTTTGTTTTCTTTATGTTGAGGTTTAATCCTTACCGAAGGCTGTAGTCTTTAATCTTCATCAGTAAATACTTCAAGTCCCCTTCACTTTCAGCAAGCAAACGTGTCATCTGGGTATTGAAGGTTGTTAATGAAACTTCCTCTCATCCTGATGCTGCCTTCTTCATATAGTCCAGGTTCTTAGATTATTTGCTCAGCATACAGATTGAATAGACACAGTGAGAGCATACAATACTAACATACCTTCCCTGATTTTAAACTATGCAGTATCCCCTTGCTCTGTTCACATGACTGCCTCTTGGTCTAAGAACAAGTTCCACATAAGCATAATTAAATATTCTGGAATTTCCATTCATCACAGTGACATCCATAATTTATGACCCACACAGTTGAATGCCGTTGCATAGTTAATAAAATACAGGTAAATGTCTTACTGATATTGTCTGCTTTCATCTAAGGTCTACCTGATACCAGCAATGATATCCTTCAGTGTACGTCTTCTTCTGAATCTGGCTTTCATTTCTGGCAGTTCCTTATCAATGTACTATTGCAAATATTTTTGAATTAGCTTTGGCTAAATGTTTCTTGTGTGTGATAGCAGTTGGAACACCTATCTTTGGAATGAGTACAAATATGTATCCCTTCCAGTCAGTTGACCAGGTAGCTGTCTTCCATATTTCTTGGCATGGAAAAATGAGTTCTTCCAGCTTTGCCCACCTTTGCTAAAACCCCTCAGCTGGCATTACACCAATCTCCGGAGACTTTCTCACTATTGCAGTCAGTGTAGCTTGGACTTTGGCCTTCAGTGCCATCAGTTCTTGATCATATGCTGCTTCCTGAAATGGTTGATACTGACCAGTTAGTTTTGGTACAGTAACTGTATTTCTTTCATCTTCTTTTGAAGCTTCCTGAATTTTTCGGTATTTATAGACATGTCTCCAACAATCTAATAACCTGCATAGAGTAAGAATAAATCTGTATTGGTAGGTATATAAATAAGAGGTATGCAAATATATAATTTGCCTGTGCAAAGTATATATCTGTATAGTCTACAGATAGATATATAGCTATCCCAAGATCTCTGGGGACCAGTACATCAAGATTTATAGGAACTTGTAAATAACAAAAATGCATAAGGAAAGACTGGATTATTTTTTAATGCAAATACACTGATAAATATCAAATAACATTAAGTCTCAGTGTCCAGGAGGCAAAAAGGGCTGTAGGGACTGGAACACTGGCCAGTAAAACCACATCTAAGGAGGTGACAACTAATCAGCATAAGCTAAGCACTGCCTTCCTTACTTCCTTGCTTCCTTCCCCTCCTCATTTCTTTGTTGATTACCAATAACACCAGACAATGACCAGATCAACAATAAAAGAAACAAAAAGTATAAAGAGGTCAAACAAAGCACATCTACTTACATGCCGCATGTACCACTGTATGAGCTCTACTGTACAAAACAAACAAAAAAACAAAATAATGAATTTAACTTCGGCCTTCATGCAAACCCGGGTAGCATAGTGGTTAAGTGCTCTGTCTGCCAACCAAGAGGTCGGCAATTCATCTCCTCCAAATGGTCCTTGGAAACTCTATGGAGCAGTTCTACTCTGACCTATAAAGTCACTATGAGTCAGAATTCTTTCCTTATTAAAAAATTTGATATATCCAGCACTCATCTTACGTTCAATTTCTTCTATTCTCTTACAGCAAACTAGGATTTTCTTCTCTGAGAATCTGACCAACTCAAAATGTAAGAATTTACGTAGTCTAGCCAGGTCACCCTATACTAAAGGTAAGTATTGATAATCCTATTCATATACACAGGATTTCAATTAGATACTTAGCATTTCACTATTAAATAAAACTACAAAACATAGAGAATCAGGAAAATGTTCCAAAATTAAAGACAGAAATTAGGCAAACATACAAGTTAAAAAAAAAAAAAATGGAAAAAATAGATCATGCAGCATAATGGTCACTAAAATATATGTAAAGATACCAATATTCTCAGAGAAATAAAGAGATACAACTGCAATTTCACAAAAAGATACATTTTAAAATAACGTGAAGAAAATGAAAATATGTGTTGGGAATTAGAAAATAATAGCAGAAATGAAAAAGCTCAGAAGATTGAACAATAGAGTTGTGGAAACTTTGTAGAAAGTAGAGCAAAAAGGCACAAAGATGGGAAATAGAAATTGAGACAGAGAAAACAAGAAAAATTTACAGGTCTACTCAGGAAGTCTAAGATAAAATGAAATAAATTACCACCAGAGATAACATAAAAAGAAAGAGAGGAACTCATCAAAGAAATAATTTTGACCCAGCTTGACTAGATTTTGTCTTTTTTGTTCATTTGCTGGTTGTCATGTGCCAGAATAGAAAAATCTAAACTGGCAGACAGACAGGAATTATCAAGTGAATATCCAACACCGGGGATGAAAACATGCTCGTGGTATGGATACCTCAATGATATTTAAGAAAGAGCAAAGAGAAGCTGCAAAAGGCTTTGAAGAAGGAAGAGGGAAAAAAAGCTTCCTGAAAAAGATTAAGAAATGGCACTGTAAGATTTCTCAGCTGCGACTTTGTCTTCCAGCTTAACAGAATAATAGATTTCCAACCTAGAACTCTGGCCTAAACAAATTATTAGTTTAGTGACAGAGAAGAGACTGTGATAACACAAGATCTTAAAAATATTACCACTAATGCATTTTTACATAAGAAACCAGTGGTAAATGCCTCTACAAAAATGCAGCAATGAAAAAAAAAAAAAAAAAAAAAAAGATAGGAGAACAAAAGGAAGGGGGGGGCAAGAAAGGAAGGAAAAGAAAGAGGAAAGAGACACAGAATGCAGGAATCAAGAGTCTTTATCAAAAGAGGTCTTAATAGTAACTGGACAGCAGCCCAGCCGATCGGAGCACATCAGAAAGTGCTAGGAAATTGGTAAAATTTCCAACATGCATGAATATTTGAGCAAATATCTACATAACTTGGAAAGAGATTGGGAACAAATTAGTAATAAATGCATTAAACAAACAAACCTATGCACAAAAAAGATAGCTAATAATATAAACCAAACCAAACCCACTGCCGTGGAGTTGATTCCAACTCAGAGCTACCTCACAGTACAGGGAGATTAAAAAAAAAAAAAAAAAAAAAAAAGTTCCGAAGGGGAAAAAAAAAATTAGTGGTAGCACTTTACACGACTCAGCTGTAAATTGAGTTTATAAAGTCACAACAAACACAACATTGAATTAACTGAGATCAGAATAACATTGGAGAAGTAGGAAGATGGAAAGTTTATGTCCTTCTGTCCAAGTCCTGGTGGCGTGCATAGTGGTTAAATGTTACGTCTGCTAACCAAAAGGTTGGCAGTTAAATTGACCAAGTGCTTCTTGGAAAATCTATGGGGCAGTTCTAGTCAGTCTACGGAGTTGCTGTGAGTAAGAATCTACTCAATGGCAATGGGTATGGGTGGTTTACATCCAAAAACAGTGAAAAGATTTGAAATTGAAACAGGTCGACTATTAAAATGGGACACTTGGCGGTATAGGTACTCCCTGGTGGAGTAGTGGTTGAATGCTGCTGCTGCTAACCAAAAGGTTGCCAGTTCAAATCTACCAGTCGCTACTTGGAAACTGTGGGGCAGTTCTAGTTTGTTCTATAGGTCACTACGAGTCGGAATCGACTCAATGCAGTGGGTGTGGTTTTTTGTTCTTCTCCTAATAAAAAAAATACTTCTACAAAATTGAGAAAACGTAGATTAATAATTTTTTTGAACCAATGTTTAACCAAAAACAACGTAATAATACTCAAAGAACTGGATGCAATTCAAAGTTTTTAGATTAATAATTTTTTTGAACCAATGTTTAACCAAAAACAATGTAATAATACTCAAAGAAAAGGATGCAATTCAAAGTTTTTACACGTAATGCCCAACCAGGCTGCAACTATCGCTTATAAAGGAAGTGACTTAGATACTGAGTTTTTGTTAGTTGCGATCAAGTCGATGGTGGCTTACGGCGACCTCATGTATTGTAACGTAAAACTGCTCTGTGGCGTTTTCTTGGCTGTAATCTAAAACAGAAACAGTTCATCAGTCTTTTTCTTCTGTCGTGTTGCTGGGAGGGTTCAAGCTACAAGGCTTGAGGTTCCAGCTGCAAACTGCAACACTTGGAGACCTAGATATGAGTACTGACATATAATATAGAATTTTAATGTTCAACTTAAAGACTAATACCGGCTCGACGGCACTTGGCTTGGCAAAGACTAATATGCATTCTAAGTACGTCTATGATCGGATCCGACTCGACGGCACTTGGCTTGTTTATGATCAGAGAAAAGTGAGCAACTGTAGCGATTTGTCATTAAATTGCAATGTTTCGGAAAAAAGTCCTAAAGAAAGTTATGTCGCTAAGAATTTTTCCCCCTCCAGTTATGTACGACTCTTAATACCTATCTGTGAATTTATTTTGTGTCCATGTTATTTTTCTTTGTTTATTTTCGCACTTGCTTTGTGTCCTGAAGTATGTTGTATTGTTGAGTTCATTTTAAAAAAGGGGGGAGGAATACTTTTATTTTAAATACTCATTTCTGTAAATTCTGAGAATCATTAATGCAATGTACATCAAGTAGAATATGTTCTTGCTCTAGTCATTTTATTTCTCTAAAAAACAAACAAACAAACTCATTGCTATTGAGTCAAATCCAACTCACAGTGTCTCTGCAGGACAGAGTAGAACTGCCCCATGGAATTTCCAAGAAGTGCCTGGTGGATTGGAACTGCCAGCTTTTTGGTTAGCAGCTATAGTACTTAACCCCTAAGCCACGAGGGCTTCCTTTATTTCTCTATGACTCGCTATTTCTACCATAAGAACTCAAAGGAGTTATATATTCTAAATAATATTTATGAAAAAAATCTATATTATTAATAATACAATTGTACTATTTATTTTGGCTATTTATTTTTTATTGTACTTTTGGTGAAAGTTTACAGAGTACATTATTTTCCAATTAAACAGTTAATACACAAATTGTTCTGTGGCATTGGTTGCCAACTTCAAGATGTGTTAACACTTTCCCCTTCTCTACTCTGGGTGCCCTATTTTCATTTGTCCAGTTTTCCTGTCACTTCCTGCCCTGTTGTCTTTGTTTTTGGACTGGTGTGCCCATTAGCCTTCTATGTCTGAACTATGAAGCATATTTCTCAACTGTATTTGTGTGTGTGTGTGTGTGTGTGTGTGTGTGTGTGCGCGCGCGCGCGCGCGCGCACGCGCATGCACGCATGTGATTTGGGTGAAAGTTTACAGGGCAAATTTATACACATGTTCTGTGACATTGGTGGCCTACACCGTGACATGTCAATAGTTTACACTTCTTGACCTTCAGTTCCCTATTACCAGCTTTCCTGTCCCCTCCTGCCTCTCATCCTTGCTCCTGGACTAGCATGCTCCTTTAGTCTTGTGTTGTGCTACGGGCCTGTCCAGTCTTTGGCTACAGAGTGAACCTCAGCAGTGACTTCAGTAGTGAGTTAAAAGGTGTCTGGGGGCCATACTTGCAAGGTTTCTTTAGTCTCTATTGGACTAGTAAGTCTGATCTGTCTTTGTGAGTTTGAATTTTGTTCTTCATTTTTCTCCAGCTTTTTCTTGGATCCTCTGTTATGATCCCTGTCAGAACAGTTGGCAGTGGTAGTTAGGCACCATCTCGCTGTGCCAGACCCAGTCTGCTGGAGTCTGTGGTAGTTGTGGTCCACTAGTACTTTGAGCTGGTCTCTACCTTGTGTCCTTGGCTTTCTTCATTATCCCTTGCTGCAGATGGAATGGGACCAGTAAAAATATCTTAGATGGCCACTCAAGCTTTTAACACCTCAGACACTACTCACCAATGTAGGATGTAGAATATTTTCTTTATAAACTATATTATGCCAGTTGACCTAAACAGCACCTGAGCCCATGTTTCCCAGTCCTCAGTCCAGATATTTGGTCCCTCAACAAATATGTATTTGTCTAGGAATCTTCTAAGAAGTAGTAACTCTCCCAATCAATGTAAGTGTATTTGCATTCCATTTCACTTGCCCTTCTGATAAAATAATCTTCCTAAAGGACTTAAATCTTCAGAACCATATTCTTTACTCAAGGAGGTTAAACTAACCATACAAAACAGCTGAACTCTGAGCTTCAAGGGAGGGGCACTGGTGGTGCAGTGGTTAAGAGCTCAGCTGCTACTAAATGGTTGGCAGTATCACTCTGAGAGAGAAGGATGTGCCAGTCAGCTTTCAGAAAAGTCATTGCCTTGGAAACCCTATGGAGCAATTCTACACTGTCATACAGGGTCATTATGAGTTGAAGTCATCTTGATATTAATGGTTTCTTTCTTTCTTTTCTTTTCTTTTCTTTTTTTTCTTTTTTTGGTGCTTCAAGGTCTAAATCCAAGTGAAATTCAGAGGAGGAGGAGAGCTTAAGAGAGCTAGAGTGCGAAGGGATGCTTCTGAGAGTAGGGCTCTCGGGAATGAGGTAGCAGTGAACCTGAATAGGTGCAGTTCTGATAATAGGTTATTCTAACACCAATTTTATAAAAATTAAACAAAAACAATAGCCTACATATTAAAATTGTAAAATATTATGTAAAATGGCAAGAGTACAGACAATTCAAGAGGTACAATATGCAGAAGGAAGCATATTCAAACGCATAAGTTCATGTTTGCTAACATGAAATAAAAGTGATAAATATTTATAGAGGCTGCCTCTTATTTTATAAAATCTCTCCACAGGAGAAGAAAAACATGAATTTAATTATGGAAAACAATCACTGCAAATAGTATGAGAAAACTGCTGTTTTGTCTGGAGGGCCTGGAAAAAGTTATACTAAACTACTTCTAAGCCAAAGAAAAATGAATGCAGAATATTCCTTCATGAGAACTCAAATACCTAGTGGGCAATTATCAGAAGAAGGGTTTTTTCTCCTCCTCCTAGGTACAGGAAAGCAAGAAGCAAGATATCTAGCTAGATACGCCCTACATGATTAGCCTTTAAACTGTGAGATAAACAAGAGATAGTAAACAAAATAAACATATTAGTATAAAGATAACTGAGCCATTGGTTTAGAACAGAATCATAAGGTTTATATTTATTTCTGCAAGATGATAGAAGCATAACCAAAAAACCCACTGCCGTCAAGTTGATTCCGAGTTCCAGCCACCCTAAAGCACAGAGTAGAACTGCTCCATAGAGACTCCAAAGAGCTCCTGGAGGATTTGAACTGCCCACCTTTTGGTTAGCAGATGTAGCACTTACCTACTACACCACCATGTCCATTCCTTCCTCCTGACAACTTTTAAATAAAGGAAAATGAAAACAGCATATCCTTTTAAAAAGAAATTAAGAACCGCTGACTTTGGGGGGTTTTGAATGGTTGAATGAAAAATGAAGCAGCCTTTTTGCAATTTTTAATATAAAAATAAATTCTATATAACTGGGGGGTCAGTTTACAATGATGCAAAATGACACTAAGTACAGTCATGAGATTTTGATGTTTCAAAACTGAAGAAAATATTCACTGAGTAAAGTACTCCTCAAAATAATCTTGTTAATTAAATCACATGTCTATTCTCATAAGAAACTCAGGATTTGTTGGGTGAAAATGAATGGTCAAATAGAAGATAGATGAAGATAGATCGATGATTGCTAGATAGACAGATAGGTAGATGGATGGACAGACAGAGTCAAACAAGGGAAATTGCAAAATGTGTTTTCACGAGCTAACATTCAGAAATATTTCATTTCTTGTAGCATAATAGAAGTATTAGAGAACAATTTTATTCCTAAAGGCATGCCAAATACACCACCTTTCAAACGTGGGTGGCAGTGAATCAGCAAGAACAAAATGATTTGAAATTATACCAGGTACACTAACTACATCAAGCATGAAAAGAGTCACATGAGGTATCAAGCAATTTTGTTCCAGCCAGCTGCACTAGATAAGACAGAGTAGCAGGCTGAACCAAGCCTTGCTGAGCAAAGAATGCCTTCTTCACTAGTTAAGAAGAAGCATTTAACTATCTACAATAAAATGTCTAGTAAAGTCTATGACTAATGTGAACTCCGTCAACCGTTCCAGAGCTCTTCTGCAACTACCACATAGCAGTAGGGCATGCCCAAAGCAGGGCAGCGGGAAGGAGAGACCGTGTGTGTGTGTGTGTGTGTGTGTGTGTGTGTGTGTTTGACCACAAGGAAAAGTGCAAATCCTGTTTAATAAGCTTGAAGTCTCTGTTTTCAGATTGACCTCTCTGTGTGAATATTGGCTGAGTAAAGAGATAGACATCATGAATACATCCAGCCCTAGAATAGGCTGAATAGGTGTCAGTAAAATATTCCGTCTCCCCTCCTATCTGCAGGCAGGCCAGTTCCTAATTTATCAAAATAAGATAGCTCTTCTAGAAACTCTGGTGGTATCAGTGGCTAAGTGCTACAGCTGCTAACCAAAAGGTCGGCAGTTTTCATGCACCTGGTGCTCCCTAGAAATACTACAGAGCAGTTCTCCTCTGTCTCATAAGGTTACTATGTGTCAGAATCAACTCAGCAGCAGTGGGTTTGGGTTTTTGTTTAGTCAGAGTTAAGGGAAAGCGGTTTGGATTCAAGCATTTACTATGCAAAATAACGTGAGAAATGTTTTTTAGTAAATGAGTAAATGGAAGAATGAGTGATGAAATAAATAGCACTAAAAGTAAAAAGAAATTGAGTCTCTCGTTCTTCTGTGACTTAACTCTATTTCTTTGTAAAATAACTATTATGTTGTTAGAGTGGCTATACTGACAGCCACTAAGCTTTGTTTTTTTAATAAAATGCAAAGATTGTTGAAAGTAATTCTAGATATTAAGTCTAACACGAACTTTAGGACTCTTAACACACACAATTATTGTAATTATTAGTATTAGGGCAATATATCATTTTATAACCCAGATTTGGGAGTTTCTGTGACCTGGGTTCAAATTCCAGAGCAGCAATTGTGGCCAGTGCAACTATAGACAAATAACACTCTCTGATCATCTACCCATTCCACTAGGTGATTGGGTACTGGTATGGTCTGAATTGTGGCCCCCATATAGCTCTGTTGCAGACCCACGCCCTGGTACCTGTGACTGTGGCATTATTTGGAAATAGAATCTTTGCAAATGGGATTAGTTAAGAGTAGGGTAGGCCATGATCTCTTTATGATTGATTTTCTTATAAGAATAAAGAGAGAGAAAACAACACTATGTCAAGACAGGCCAAGAGAGATGACAACCATCAGAAGCTGGAAGACACAAGGGAACATTTCACCCCTCAAACTTTCATAGAGAAACTGACCCTCCTGATGCCCTAAATTTGGACTTCTAACCTTCAGAATAAGTTTCTATTGTTTTAAGACACTCAGTTCATGGCACTTTTATTGAAGCCTTAAGAAACTAATTAGGAACTAATAGTTCATAGTCTTTCTGTGAGGAATTAATTTAGTGTTCTTAGTTACCATTAATTAATACATTAATCCATAGTCCAAACTCAGGCTATTTCATGCCTGAGAGACTCTGACCTGTACAGTAGCTGCACCATTTCCTCATATCACTCCCGCACTCACTAGTAAGATATCTGTTTGAGTGCCTGGCAGGCAGTGAACCTTTAAGTACTGATAGCACCTAGTATAGTCCATGTGGGAAACCCTGGCCGCATGGTGGTCAAAAGCTCAGACTTAACCAAAAAGTCAGCATCTCAAATCCACCAGCCACTTGGAAACCCTATGGGGCAGTTCTACTCTGTCCTACAGGGTCAACTGGATGGCAGTGGGGAAATAGAAGTAGGCTTACAAAGTGTTTTAATTACACTTTGGACAGACACTTGAGGGAAAAATTTACCATGATATATCATTGGAAAGCAGATATCAGGTGATCAAACTAAGGGTAAAACATTTGCACTGCTCTTGTTTAATTGTGTTGTTGGCGATCAACATGCTTTAAGAATATGATTATGAATATATACGTTAGACCTACTTAGCAGTAGTGTGTAATCATCAGCAACATACTGAGCAGATGATGAAGAAAACCAGAAAGATGATTAAATGACTAGTAAATATTCCATTATATATATACATGTATATACACACATATGTGTGTGTGTGTGTGTGTGTGTGTGTGTGTATACATGACGGTTCAATAGTGGCCTTATTGTTTTGATGGGTTTTTTTGTTTGTTGTTGTGTCGTGTTGTTTGTTTTTGGTAGTGGGCAAACTGGAATGTGGTGGGATGTGCTTGACATGAAAAACTTTATGTCTAATGGGTCACCATTCTTGATATAGACCAAAGAATATTGATTCAGTAAGACACAATAAAAACTCATTCTGAAGACTGTAACACACATGGACACGGTAAGAGAGACTCTAACTTCTTCAAGTGCAAGAAGAAGGTTTTTACTGGTCTTTGGATTCTGTTACCTGGTCCACATAAGGTCAGTAAGACTTTGATGCATATATAGAGAGGAAGAAAATGGAAACATAGAAAGAAGAGAGATCATGAGAGAGAAAGAGAGGGACAGAAAGACAGAGGAAGGGAAAGAAGGAAGGAAGGATAGAGGCAAAGACAGAGAGACAGGGAAGCTCTTGATGCTGGGTAGTGTTATGGATTGAATTGTGTCTCCCCAAAATATGTGGCAAGGCCATAATTCCTGGTACTGTGTGGTTGCCCTCCCTTTTGTGACCTGATATAAATATCCTACCTATTGCTGAGTCTACCTTCTGAAATATTAATGCGGCAGGATTAGAAGCAGTTATGTTAATGAGGTAAGACACAATCTACAGGATACAGTTGCATCTACAGGTACAAAAGAGAGAAACAAACAGAAAGGAGAGGGACCTCAGTAAGCAAACAGAGCCGTGAGGGGAGCATGTGCTTCGAACTTGGTATCATTGTGCTGAGAAGCTTGTAGACCAAGGAAGTTTGATGCCAAAGACTTTCAGCCAGAGCTGACAGAGACAGAAAGCCTTCCCTTGGAGCTAGGGTCCTGAATTCAGACTTTCAGTCTCCTAAACTGTGAGAGAATAAATTTCTGTTTGTTAAAGAGAAATACCATAAAGCCATCCACTTAGGATATTTCCATTGCAGCACTACTTGGTAACTCAGAAAGCTAGAGAAGAGACGGTGTTATCCAACACAGACTAGACTAGCAGCTGAGCACGTGGCTACTCATGAATCCTGAAATGCAATATGAGTACTGCCCACTGAATTAGAAATCTGAACTTTTTTTTTTAAAGCAGGTTTCATATGTGTTTCTGATGGTCAGTCAGGATTGGCAGCCATATAGTAGGTAATAAAATCACTGGTTCAGAGTTCTAAATTCCAATTTGGAAAATGATACGTGTTCTCACCTTGAATCTTGGTCATGGGGTAAGGTTATAAGGGTGGATCTTTAACACAGCAGCAGCTAAGATACTTTTATAGCTTTTATACTTTCCTGTTACATTGTAGTCTAAGTATTTTTAAAAATGCATATGAAAGTAACCATACTCATCCTTTTGAATGTCTCATCCCTTTGTATTCAGTCAGAGAAAAAAGTTACCAGAGACAGCAAGAAGGCTTCCTCTTTGGGTAGGGTTCTGGGGATCATGGTTTCAGGGAACATCTGGGTCAACTGACATAACAAAGCTTCCTTAGGAAACTGTTCTGCAGTTCACTTTGGTGAGTGGTATCTGGGGTCTCAAAAGGTAGCAAGTAGCCACTGGCCACCTAAGTAGCATCAGTTTGTTCAAACCCCCCAAGACCAGAGAAGAATGGAAGACATCAAAGTCATAAGGAAAATATGAGCCTAAGAGACAGAACAAGCCAGGTAATACAAAGACTATATCACCATGAGACCAGAAGAACTAGATGGTGCATGGCCACTACCAATGACTGCCTTGACAGGGAGCACAACGTAAAGTTCCTGATATAGCCAAAGAAAAATGGGTGTGCAGAACTAGAACTCTATTAAAAGACTAGACCTGATGGCCCATCAGACTGAGGCATTCCCAAAAGACATGGCCCCCAGATTTTCTGTTAGTGCAGAAGTGAAGCCAGTCCCAAAGCCAACTCTTCAGATGAAGATTGGACTGGATTATAAGGCAAAAAATGATACTGGTGAAAGTGTGCTACTTGGCTTAAGTATATGTATAAAGCTAACTAGGCAGCACTTGTCCCAAGGAGAGGTGAGAGGGCAGAGAGGGACAGGAACTGATTGACTAGACATGGGAAATTCAAGCAGAAAAGGAAGAGTGTGCAGTCACAGGTTGAGGAGGGATGTTCAGTTGTAGGACAAATGACTTTTGTAGGACAAATTGACTTGGATGGTAAAATTTTATTTAAAGTACAATCAAATATGTTTTACAAAGATGACTTCCTCTTCTAGTTTCTGGAGAGTTACCCTGAGCCCCTTATCTAGAATTTCACTGAATTTAAAACAACAGAAGTATGTATATATTTCAAAAGTAACAATAAAACTCACTTCAACAACTTCCACATCTTGAGGAACAAACTGTTTCTCCAGTAGCAATATGAGATTCATTCCACATCATCAAATACAAATTTGAGGAAGTGTCAAACTAATTTGCTAACACTGGATACACGTTAAAGATTTGAAATTGTTATTTAAAAATATGTATATAACCATCAAATAAGATCAGACATCTGGATTACATCTCCAAATGCTCCCAGAAATTAAGACTATTGCACTGCGTGAAGAGAGAGAGAGGGAAAAAAAAGAGTTGTCAGGGTTACTCTTTTTTTTCAGCATGTGATTAGCAAAACTTCTATAAAAATGTGCAAAGGGTATGGATAACATTTAAATGAGATGCTAAAGGTTTAAGTTAATGAAGATGCAGTAATCTTAGATAAAAACCTTTCTATAACTTAATTCCATGGAACCTATAATTCTGGATTTGGGCTGACCTCAAAAGTTATTCACCAAGGGATGAATAAGGGATCATTTAGGCTAGATTACTGACATTTCCTTTATAAATCAGCAAACAGTGACCAGCATTATCTTCACTATGTCTATTTTGAAAAAGTTCAATAAACAAATTGAATTTAGAATAATGCATTCTCCTATATACATCATTTTCTTCTGTGACATTTACCATCACCACTACTTTAATTGCTCAAACTCTAGTCCAGGAACAGAGACTTTATTTCCTTACACTGAGTGTATAAGTATTAAAGTAGCATCCATATAAAATCTTCTAAATGTTCAGTATACTTCTCCCCCTGCCCCCACTCCAGAATTCTTAATAAAAATTAAATTGACTGTGGTTACTAATTTATGAAATCCCAAATTCCCACATGTATATTTTATTTATAAAATGCACACATTTTTCTCAAACTGTAGTACACAAAACCTAATCCACTTCTGTCTAATCAATTTCTATCCTATAGGCTAGAGTAGAACTACCCCAGAGGGTTTTCAAGGCTGTAATCTTTATAGACGCTGACTGCCACATCTACCTCCCACAGAATGGCTGGCGGGTTGGAACCAGTGGGTTTGGGTTAGCAGCTGAGAACTTAAACCATTGCACGACAAGGGCTCCCTCAAATTCATAGCCATCAAGTAAAATATGGGATAAATTGGAACTCAGAAGATCTTATTGTGAATCTAGACTCTGCTACTGTTATGGACTGAATTGTGTCCCGCAAAAGTATGTGTCAACTTGACAAGGCCATGATTCCCAGAACTGTGTGATTGTCCACTATTTTGTGATCTGATGAGATTTTTCTGTGTTGTAAATTCTGCCTGTACGATGTTAATGAGGCAGGATTCAAGCTACATGATTCAACTGTACCTTAGTCAAGCTCTTTTAAGCCATAAAAGACAGAGGCAAGCAGAGAGATATGAGGGCCTCATGCCACCAAGAAAGCATAACTGAGAGCAGAGTGTGTCCTTTAGACTCAGAATTCCCACACAGAGAAGTTTCTTGACTGCAGAAGATTGATGGCAAGGACCTTCTGGCAGATCCATCAGAGAAAGAAAGGCTTCCTGGAGTTAGCATCCTAAGTTCAAATTTCTAATCTCCAAAACTGTGAGAGAATATACTTCTCCTTGTTGTTTCTAGTATTTCTGTTACAGTAGCACTAGATAACTAAGACAAAATCTGATACCACAAGTGGGGTGCTGCTCTAACAGATCACGAACTGTAGAAGTAGGTACGAAACTGTGAATGGATCAATATTGGAAGAGTGTTAAAGTACCCAGTAGTGAAAAGGAAAACCTGGTGTTCTAATGGTAAAGAGCCTTGGTTGCTGACTAAGAAGTTGCCAGTTCAAATCCACCATGCATTTCTTGGGAAACTTATGGGGCAGTTCTACTTGTCCTATAGCATTGCTTTGAGTCAGAATCAACTCGACAGGAAAGGTTTTTTCTCTTGTTTTGTTTGTTTATTTATCTATTTATTTATTTTAATAGTAAAAAAAGAAACCCTAGTGGCAGACTGGTTAAGAGCTATGATTGTTAACCAAAAGGTTAGCAGTTTCAGTCTACCAGGTTCTCCTTCAAGACCCTATGAGGAAGTTCTACTCTGTCCTATAAGGTTGCACTATGAGTCAGAAAGGACTCAGCAACAATGGGTAATAGTAAAAAGCCGGGGTTGCCTTGAAGTGATTGTTGCTGAAATTATGGACATCAAAGAAAATACTGGGGATGTAGAGCAAGAGGGTGGACTAGACACACGTCTCCTCAATTCCCTCTGAGAAATAAGGCCTGGACTGAGAACTGAACAAAACATTTTGGACACGCAGGGGGCCCTAGGACATGCCACAGGGCAGTCAGATTGGACTACACGCCACAAAATGAGAAACAACGTCTCTCTGATGAGGCAGAGCATTGAGCCCTGCTCCTGATGACTCCCTGCTCGGGTGAACTGTAGGGATGATGCTTTTTCCCTTTTTTTCTTATGCAGGAGGCAGGGGACAGCATGAGCCAACAAATACACTGAACTACAGTGTTAAACAATGTATAGCACAGGAGAGACATGGTGTGTAGGATAGCAACATTTAAGAGCTTGGCTTCTGTCCAAGGGCACCACTGCCCCTCCTCGTCATTGTTTTCCTGAGCTCCGCCGTAGATTCTGCTATTTCGCGGCGGTAAGGACAGCTTGGCCGGGATGCCATGTTGCTCAGCTGGGAGGTGGAGTCACCCAGCCAGAGGCCTCAGCATGGGCTAATTTCCAAGCTGAGAAGCACTGCCACAGAAAGCACTTTTCCAGCAGAAAGGCTGTGTTTAGTACCAAGCCAGCAAAGCCACAGTGTTACCTTAAATGTAGGGCCTGGCTGGCTGAGGATGGCAACAAGTCCATAACCTCTCCCTACTTTGAACTATGTCATAGCATCTGGGGACAGCTGAAGAGGTGTTTCTGTTGTCAGCTGGAAGGCGGAATCTGCCACACCAGATGGCCTGACTGACTTTGACAGCTGTCACATAGCTCCTAAATTTCATTTTTCTCTTATCCTCCCAAAAATCTCCTATCCCCTCCTCTCCACACACTCCCCTGCCTCCAGTAAGAGGTCAGCAGGATGACATCCCATACATGCATATAATCATAAAGTGCACATGATATGATCATTCTGTGTCACCAAGTCCAATCCATTTCTGTCCAAAGATTTGACCTCCAGTATGATTTATGGACAAGGGCAGCATGAGGGCCAGGTGCCATGCTCCCAGGAGAACTCCAAGGCCGCTGGACCATCAACTGTGGTCTTTCAGTGGAGATCTCAGGGTAAACTCCTTTTTATTTTGTGTTGCCAGTCAGACTCACCTTTGTCAGACCCATCACGGCTACCACTGGTGGTGGTTCTTCAGGTCACAAGTCGATGTAGTCATCCATTCACATGGATCTCTCTGTCTTCTGGGTTCCCTTTCCCGCATGTCATTTTGGCCCTTGGTGATCATCTGTTCCTGCTGAGTTGGGACCATTTGCTGTACCCTCAGATGGCATGTTGGAAGATTTTAAGACCCTAGACACCACTCACCAATGTGGGGTGCAGAGGGCTGTCTTAGGAAAACACTAGTTTTGCCAATTGACCTCAATTTCCCCTGACAGCATGGTCCCCAGGCCCTGCCCCAGCTACTCTGTCCTTGCAATAGTTGGTTAAGTTGGGAGGAGTAATCATGTTATGTTAAAGTCTAGTTAATATTGATCTTCTTTCTAATGTGTGCTGTCCCAGATTTCACCCAACCAAATTTCTATCAACTTTCTAATCTAAACCCTCCCCCTGCTCTCTCTCCTTCCCTTCCCACCCTTGCCGCTGTCAAAGAGTCTTTTCTTCTATGCTTCTGTCTGTTTTTAAGTTCTTATTGTAGGAGTCTCATGCAATATTTATCCTTTTGTCAATGACTACTTTCACTCAGCATAATGTCCTTCAATTTAAACCAGGTTATGAGATGTTTCCTAAAATCGCTGTTGCTCTTTATCACTGCATAGTGTTCCATTGAGTATATATATCAAAGTTTACCTATCCATTCCTCAGTTGGTGGGCATCTGGGTTGGTTCCATCATTTTACTATTGTGGACTGTGCTAAGATAAATATTTGTGTGCATGTATCACTTGGTGTGAACGGCCTTGATTCTGTAGGATATATTCCAAGCAGAGGAATTACTGGGTCAAATGGTATATCTATATCCAGCTCTTTAAGGAAGTACCAAATTGCTTTCCAGAGAGCTTGCATCATTTTGCAATACCACCAACAGTGTAGGAGAGTTCCGATTTTTCCACAACCTCTTCAGCATTTGTTGTTTTGTGTTTTTGGATCATGGCCAACCTTTTGGGGAGGAGATGGTATCTATTGCAGCTTTGATTTGAATTTCTTTAGTAGCTAATAATCATGAACATGTCTGCATGTGTTTTTTGGCTGCTGGTTCTCCTCTTTAGAGAAGTGCCTGTCCATCTCCTTTGCCCATAGATTAATTGGATAATTTATCCTTTTCTTACTGATATTTTGTACTACCTTACAGATAATGGTGATCAAGCATCAGTCTGACATATAGTTGCCAAATATTTTTTCCTGTTCTGTAGGTGGCCTTTTAATTCTATTAATAAAGTCTTTGTAATAGTTCCCATTTATCTATTTTCTGTTGTTTGTGGCTTGTTTAACAGATTTTGAAGTCTGTCTGCATTGTGTATTAAAACTTCCATTGTTGTTACCACTTTTCATTGGATAAGCTTTATCATTTTAGATTTGATATTTAGGTCTTTATTCAATTTGAGTTGGTTTTCATATAAGGTGTAAAATAGGGGTCTTGTTTCAATTTATTGCAGATGGATATCCAATTTTGCTAGCACCATTTGTTGAAGAGATTGTTTGTACCCCAGTTTAATGTCTTAGGGCCTTTATCAAATATCAACTGTTCATAGGAAGATGGTGTCATCTCTGGTGTCTCAATTCTGTTCCATTGATCTATTTGTCTCTTTTTGTACCAGTACCAGGCTGTTTTGACTACTGTGGTAGTGTAATAGGTTATAAAGTCGGGTAGTGAGAGACCTCCTAGTGTGTTCTTCTTCTTCAGTAGTGCTTTACTTATCTGGGGCTTCTTCCCTTTCCAAGCAAAGTTGGTGGTTTGTTTCTCCATCTCATTAAAAAATGTCACAGGAATTTGTATCAGGATTGCATTATATAAGTAGATTGCTTTAGGTAAAATAGACAATTTGACAATGTCAAGTCTTCCTATCCATAAGCAGGGTAGGTTTCTTCACTTTTGTAAATTTCTCTTAGTTTCTTCTAGTAAGGACTTGTAATAGTCTTTTATTTCTCTGGTTAGATTTATTCCTAGGTACTTCATCTTCTTAGGGGCTATAGTAAGTGGTATTGATTTGGCAATTTCTTCATCAGAGATCTCGTTGTTGGTGCAAAGGAATTCTACTGATTTACTTGTGTTTATCTTGTATCCTAGACTTTGCTGAACTTTTCTATCAGTTTGAGTAGTTTACTTATGGATTCTTCAGGATTTTCTGCATACACAATCATACCATCTGCAAATAGGGAAATATTTACTTCTTTGCCAGTGCAGGTGTGCTTTATTTCTTGGTCTTGTTTAATTGCTCTGGCTAGAACTTACTGTATGATGTTTAATAGGAAAGGTGAGAATGGGCATCCTTGCCCAGTTCCTGTTCTCAGGAGAAACTGTTTCAGTCTCTCTCCATTCAAGATGACGTAGGAAGTTGTATTTGTATAAATTGCTCTTACTGACTTGAGGAACTTGCCATGTATTCCTATCTTCCTGAGAGTGTTTACTGTGAATAGGTTTTCGACTTTATCAAATGCCTTTTCCGCATCAGTAGACAAAATCAGGTGATTCTTGTCTTTTATGTTATTTATGTTGTTGATCTTATTGTTTTTCTGATGTTGAACCAGCCTTGTATCCCGGGTATGAATCCAAGTTGGTCATGGTGGATTATTTTTTGGATATGTTGTTGTATTCTATTGGCAAGAATTTTGTTGATGATTTTTTGCATCTAGATTCATGAGTGATATCAGTCTACAGTTCTCCTGTTTTGGTTGGGTCTTCCCCTGGCTTTGGTATGAGGGTTATGCTGGCTTCACAGAATGAATGTGGGAGTATTCCATCCATTTATATGCTGTGAAATAGTCTCAGTAGTCTTGGAGATAACCCTTCTCTAAAAGCTTGGTAGAATTCTGCAGTGAAGCCATCTGGGCCCGGGCTTTTTTTCAGTGGTAGTTTTTGGATGACTTTTTCAATCTCATCCTTTGTGATGGGTTTATTAAGTTGTTCTGCTTCAGCTTGTGATAATTTTAGTAGGTGATAGGAATCAAGACATTTGTCCATTTCCTCCAGGTTTTAAAATTTGTTAGCATACAGTCTTTCATAGTATTCTGTTATGATATTTTTTATTTCTGTTGGATATGTTATGAAAACTCCCCTCTCACTTCTTATTTGGGTTACTTGTTTCCTTTCCTGTTTTTCTTTAGTAAGTTTAGCAAGTAGTGTGTCAATTTTGTTCATCGTTTCAAAAAACCATATTTTCGTCTCTTCAATTTTTTCAACCATTCTTCTATTTTTTAATTCATTTAGTTCTGCTCTAACCTTTGTGGTCCATTTTCTTCTGGTGCCTGAGGTGTTCCTCTGTTGTTCTATCTATACTTCTGCAACCTGTAGGATTAGTTCTTTCTTTGGTTTCTTTCCTTCTTCCAGATGTGTGCATTTATGGAGATCAACTGACCTCTGAGCACCACTTTGGCTGTATCCCATAGGTTCTGGTAGGAAGTGTTTGCATTCTCATTGGAATCCATAAATTTCTTTATTTCATCCTTGATTTCTTCTATAACACATGGCTTTCTGAGCAAGATACTGTTCAGTTTCCAAGAATTCCATTTTCTATGTTTTTTTCTGCTATTGATTTTGACTTTTATGGCCTTACAATCTGAGAAGATGCTTTGCATTAGTTCAGTGGTATGGATTTTGTGGAGAGTTGCTTTGTGTCCTAACACATGGTCTATTCTAGAGAATGTTCCATGTGCACTGGAGAAGAAGGTGTAGTTGTCTACAGATGGATACAAAGTTCTATATAAGTCAATGAGATACAGTTGGTTCATTGTGAGAATAAGGTTCTGTGTCTTTATCGAGCTTTTTTCCAGATGAGCTCTCTAATATTGACAGTGGGGTGTTGAAGTCTCCCACTATTATTGTGGAATGATCTATCTCACTTTTGAGTGCAGTCAGTGGTTCTTTGATGCATTTAGGTGCTCTAATATTAGATGCATAAGTATTCAATATTGTTAAGTCCTGCTTGTGTACTGAACCTTTCACCAATAAATAGTGTCCACCCTTGTCCACAATGGTAGACTTTACATTAAAATCTATTTTATCTGAGTTTAGAATTGCCACATCTGCTCTTCTTTGTTCATTGTTAGCTTGATATATATTCTTCCGTCCTTTTAATTTTCAGTTTTTTTCCTATCTTTAAGTCTAAGGTGAGTTTCTTGTAGTCAACATATGGGTGGGTCATGTCTTTTGATCCAAGAAGTCACTCGATGTCTCCTTACTGGAGCGTTCAGTCCATTCACATTCAATGTAATTACTGATAGGTATGTGTTCAGTGCTGCCATTTTGATATGTTTATTTCTGTGTTGATGTTTTCTCTGTTATTCAACTGTTCTGGGACGTTCTTCTTTGTGAGTTGATTTTACACCTTTTTCGGGGTTGGTCTTGTGGTTGTTGAGACTCCTGTATTATGTTTCTTGATTCAATATGTTGCATCTTTATTGTGCCTTACAGCTGCCTCTATGATCCCCCTTAATAAATTATGTATAAACCCAATTTTAATTACTACCAGTCTTGTCAACTTTCTCTCCATCTGGAAGGACTATAATGACTGTAGTACATCTCTCCTTTTAATATAATATCATAGTTCTCATGATATGATCACTAGATCATTCCTTTCACTATTATAGTTTGATTGTGTTTGGAGCCTTCCCTAACTGAGTAAGATTCTGGGTGATGTGGCCTGTATTTGCTTCTAAAATATAAGGTTAGTGGTTTTGTTCTTCTAAGAGATTCTTTCAGTATTTTTTGTAGCTTTGGTTTGGTTTTTGACAAGTCTTTGAGTTTCTGTTTATCTGCGAATGTCTTCATTTCATTTTCGTATTTGAAAGATAGTTTTGTAGGAAATATAATTCTTGTTTGGAAGTTCTTCTCCTTCAAGGCTTTGAGTGCGTCATGCCACTGTCTCTGTGCCAGCATTGTTTCTGCTGAGAAATCCAATGAAAACCTATAGAGTTTCCCTCTGAATGTTAGCTTTGCTTTGAGTTTTGCTGCCTTTAAGAGTTTGCACTTACGTTTCATTTGGTTAAGCTTGATTATAGTATTTCTGGAGTCTTTCTTTTGAGATATATATTTAGTGGCATTTGCTATGCATCTTGGGTATGTATATTCTCTTTTTTCATAATTTCTGGGAAGTTTTCTGTCAGCAGCTCAGCCACAGTACTCTCTGGGTTCTCAGGGGTCTTGCCCTGTTGAGGAACTCCAATTAATCATAGATTGTTCCTCTTAATAAAGTTCCATATGCTTCTTAATGCTTCTTCATTTTTTTTTTTTTTTCTGATTTCTCCTCATAGATAGTGGAATCAGTAGCTCTGTCTTCCAATTCAGAAAGTCTCTTTTCCATTTGTTCCATTACGTTTTCTTGGCTTTGAATTGAAGTTTCTATGTCTTTGATTCTGTTCTTGATCTGTTGTATTTCAGAGTACTGTTGTTCCATCAGATCAAACAGCTTGGTTAAGTTTTCATTTTGCTCTGCTGCATTTTCTATAAGGTATAGGAGGGCTCTACATATAGTCCTTTTGTGTTCACCTTCCGATAGTTTCAGAAAGGTTTCTTCATCTAGGAAGTTCAGTGGTGCTTTCTTTTGGGGGCCTTCTGAAGCCATGGGTGATTTCTTGGTTATGGTTTTCTCCAGAGTTTCTTGTTTTCTGGGTATCACGTGAGTCAACAGAGGCTGGGAGAGATGCTGTGAAGATGGGCTGCAATTGTTTCTCTAGGCCATCTGTTTTAGTCAGCTAGGCTGCTCTAACAGAAATACCACAGAGTGGATGGCTTTAACAAAGAAAGATTTATTCTTACGCAGTCTGGTAGGTTGCAAGTCCATATTCAGGGTGTCCGCTCCAGGGAAAGACTTTCCCCTTGTCGGCTCTGGAGGAAAGTCCGGTATTGCATCAGTCTTTGTCCAGGGAGCATCCTCACGCAAGAACCTCTGGTCTGAAGGACACGCTCTGCTCCCGGTGCTGCTTGCTTGAGGTCAGTGCCTGCGCAGAGTTTTCCTGATGGAACGGGGTGCCTCTGGGCACTTGAATCAGTGGAACTGGCCTTGCTGACCCACGGAGTGAGAGAGTTGAGTCCCTTTGGGCAGGACGCTTTCCAGCAAGAGTGAGGTGCCTCTGGGCACTTAAACCAGTGGAGCTATTTGTATCTTGGGACTGTCCTCCATTGTGTGCTTTTGCTAACCTGTATGTTAAAGGATTAGGGTGGGGCTGTGAATTCCTGCTGTAGGGGGAGTTTCCCTGGAGTATGGCTTGCCCCACCCTTAATGCTTTTAGCTTGCAAGGAATAAAAGGAAAGAGAGACAAAGGACAATTTGAGAACCCTCGCCCCACCCTGAATATGGACTTGCAACCTACCGGACTGTGTAAGAATAAATCTTTCTTTGTTAAAGCCATCCACTCTGTGGTATTTCTGTTAGAGCAGCCCCAGCTGACTAAAACAGAATTGGTACTGTGGGAGTGGGGTGCTTTTCTAGCAAATACCTAAAATGTGGAAGCCACTTTGAAACTGCGAATGAATAGAAGATTTAGAAGGAATGAAGAAGGCGGCAGCAGCGGCAGCGGCAGCAGCAGAACCAGAGGCAGCGCTGGAGCTGACCCGTGGAGCAAGAGAGGTCAGTGCCTGTGCAGAGTTTTCCTCGTGGAACGGGGTGCCTCTGGGCACTTGAATCGGTGGAACTGGCCTTGCTGACCCACGGATTGAGAGAGTTGAGTGCCTTTGGGCAGGATACTTTCCAGCAAGAGTGGGGCGCCTCCGGGCACTTAAACCAGTGGAGCTACAGAGTTTTGGAACACTTGCCCGGCAGGGCAGATGTGGGCCTGAGGCCCGGGCCATGCGGCCATAGGAAACTGAAGCTGAAGAGACAAATAGCGTGAGAAGCTGAGCTGCCTCAGTCTCAAGAGGTATGGCCATGACCTCAGGAGTTTGAAAGGGTGGAACCATGGCGTGCTGTGTTCGTAAGGGTGGAACTGCCACTCAGTTGGGCTTAGGGTGTTCCTAAAGCCAATGGGGCAGAGTTTCTGTCCAAGCGGGCTGTGAAGGCAGAGTTGTAGTACGGGGCTGGAGGTCTCCACTCAGAAACTAGAGAGTGTGGCCAATATCTAGAGTCTGGAGAGCATTGCTGTTGTGTAGAATGTCTCAGAAAATGTAAGAGTATTTCCAAAGCTTTGAAGGCTAATGTAATGTGTTCTGTTGACTTGCTTGTTGCCTGTTAATGCCTTCTAAGTTTCACAGATGTAGAAGAGTTTTTGTATTTTGGACTTGGAACTGATTTAAGACTTCTGTTATATGGATGGACATAATTATGCTATGGTGAGATGAATGTGTTAAATGTTTTGTGATGTGATTTTTGGGTTGTCAAAGGGTGGGATGGCATGGTTGGAATTGTGTCCCCCCAAAAATGTGTGCAGCCACATGGCTGGGATATGGTTCTCAGTATCTTGAGACTATCCTCCATTGTGTGGTTTTGCTAAGCTGTATGTTAAAGGATTAGGGTGGGGCTGTGAATTCCTGCTGTGGGGGAGTTTCCCTGGAGTATGGCTTGCCCCACCCTTAATGCTTTTAGCTTGCAAGGAATAAAAGGAAAAAGAAACAAAGGACAATTTGAGAACCCCGCTACCATCAAGCAAGCAGCACCGGGAGCAGAGCGTGTCCTTCAGACCAGAGGTTCTTGCGTGAGGACGCTCCCTGGACAAAGACTGATGCAATACCGGACTTTCCACCAGAGCCGACAAGGGGAAAGTCTTTCCCTGGAGCGGACACCCTGAATATGGGCTTGCGACCTACCGGACTGTGTAAGAATAAATCTTTCTTTGTTAAAGCCATCCACTCTGTGGTATTTCTGTTAGAGCGGCCCCAGCTGACTAAAACACCATCTTAAAATGAAAGGTAAAAGGTATCTGACAACTTCCAAAGTCAGTCAGATTTTCAGGTGTACAAGACTCTCTTCCCAGCTGACAAATAAGCACCTCTATATCGATCTTCAGATGTTATAAACTGGTTCAAAATACAGAAAGGCTACTGCCCTGCTGGCCTCTGCTGTCGGGCTCCAGCCGTATGTGACACTGGGTAGAATACTGCTTTTCTGCCAGTAAAGCACACTCTTCTGTGCAGGCACTGTCTCCCAGCCTAGGAATTAGGTCCAGCTGAGGCCTCCGTATGGTATCTCTGCATGGCAGTGGAACAAGATAGTATCCCACAGAAACCCACCACCTGCCCCAGGACAGGCTCCTCTATGGCAGAGGCAGAAAGAGAAACCAAAGGTGCCAAGATGCACAGAGTCCAAAGTTGGGCTCTCAAAATATGGAAGTTTTGCCCACTGGTCCCATTAGCAGTGCATCTGAGATTAGTGGCTAGTCAGGTCATGGCTCTGCCTGCCTGCTAAGATGGAGAAAATTAAGTTAAAATGGTGAGTTACTTTCAGTCTGTGAAAGCCAGCAGTCACCAAGAGCGGGGTCAGAGAAAGAGAGGAGGTTTTCTGTTCAGTGGTATGAAGTCGAAATTAACAGCCCTGTGCCGTGTTCTAGGGCTCACTAGGTGTCCAGAAGGTTCTATTTAATTATCATTTCAGGTCTTGGTTTCCAGCAGGATTTAGGAAGACATGTTTAGTCTTCCATCTTGACTCTGCATTCCCTAAATTTTTAAATAAGATTGCCTGGAGAAATAACTAATAAGTGGCCTGACCCGGTTATGGGATGGCCCCCTTTTGACACTATAAGTTGGGCAGCATCTGGGCCAGATATGAGGCGGAGCCTGCCACCCCAGAGAGTCCACTGGGGCCAGTCATTAGAGTACACAGAGGTGGCTGGTGACCAACTGCCCTCTCAGAACTACACCTCAGCTCCTATTGAGGTAACACTAGAGAAACTAAACAGCCTCTTGATGTCCTAAAGGCAACAGTCCATCTCTAACCATTTAAAGAAACAATCCACCATGCTTCTAGAAAACTCCCAAAATAAAGAATAAAAAAACTTCCCAGATGTAGAAGGCTTCCTGAAATTATTGGTGGTCAAGTACAAACGAATTAAATATAGAACACTCCTAGAGATTAAACAAAATGCAGCAGAGCAAAATGAAAAATTAGTCAAGCTATTTAAACTGGTGGAACATCAACTACCTGAAATCCAGCAGGTCAACAACAAAATTACAGAATTAGACAATTCAATCCCAAGCCAAAAGAGCAGAATTGAGGAGACTGAAGTCAGACTTAGTGACCTTGAGGACAGAGCAACGTACACCACCATTTATGAGGAGAAATCAGAGAAAATAATTAAGAAAAATGAAGAAGAAACACATGGGACTCTATTAAAAGGAATAATCTACAACTAACTGGAGTTCCTGAACATGGAGGAATAGCTGAAAACACAGAGAGTATTGTTGTTGAGTTGCTGACAGAAAACTTCCCTGAAATTATGAAAGAAGAGATCATAGATTTCCATGATGTTTATCAAACACCACGAAAACTAGACCCCAAAGGAAAGACATTAATAATATTATAATCAAGCTTAATAAAATGACACATAAAGGCAGTGAGAGTCACAGCAAAGGTAACATTCAGAAGGAAGCTCTGTAGGCTTTCATCTGACTTCTTGGCAGAAATTATGTTGGCCAGTAGGAGAAAAACTTCCAACCAAGAATTACATATTCTGCAAAACTGTCTCTCAAATATGAAGATGAACTTATGACATCTGACAATAAACAGAAGCTTAGCCAAGCCAGGCAGCCAAGTGCCGTTGAGTCAGATCTGACTCATGGCGACCCTAGGGGCCAGGGTAGAGACTTTGTATAAACCAAGCCCAAACTACAATAAATACTGAAAGACACTTCTTCTTTAGAAAAACAAAACTATTAAGTGCATATTTAAGGAGGCAATGCAGGGCACAGGATCCAGAAATCCACTCAGTTAGGAAAGCCAAAAAACTCAATCAAAGTTACAATATTTAAAGAAGAGAACCAGTGATCATATCATGAAAACTATTCACCATCATTCTAAAAAGAGGGATATACTACAGTAGTTATGGTCTATTCAGATAGAAAGTTAAAAAGATATGCACAAGTTAAAATTGGGTTCAACCTTAGAATATTAAGGGGAATCATAGCAGTAGCCACAATGTACAATAACTACGCAACATATCAAAACAAGAAATTTAATACAGGAGTCTCAACAACCAAAATATGAACAATGAAAAAGACGAAAAGTCAACCCATACAGTAGATTAACGCAGAACAAAATAGAAAACACCAACACAAAAATAAATACATCAAAATGACAGCACTAAACACATACCTATCAATAATTATACTGAATGTAAATGGACCAAACATTCTAATAAAGATACAATCAGTGATATCCTGGAACAAAAGACACAAAACATCTATATGTTGCCTATAAGAAACATGACTTAAATATATGAACAAAATGAAAACTAAAAGATAGAATTAATAATATACAAAGAAGAGCAGGTGTGGCAATACTAATCTGAGATAAAATAGATTTTAATTCAAAATCCACCATCATGGACAAGGATAGTCACTATTTACTGTTGAAAGTTTCAGTATATAAGCAGGACTTAACAATATTAAATATTTATGCACAGAATACCTGAGTATCTAAATACATTGAACAAACACTGGCAACATTGAAAAATGAGATAGATCACTGCCCAAAATAGTTGGAGACTTCAACAGTCCACTTTCAGTAATGGACAAATCATCCAGAAAAAAGCTCAGTAAAGACACAAAAGATCTTATTGCGACAATTACCCAGTTAGAACTCATCGACATATACAGAACTTTTCATCCATTGACAGGTAAGTACACCTTCTTCTCTGACACACATGGAACATTTTCCAGAACAGACTATATGTTAGGACATAAAGAAAATCTCAACAAAACTCAAACCATTGAATTACTGTAAACTTCTTGGACCATAAACCTGCAGAAGTCAAAATAACTGGCAAAAAAGACATAGGTAGAAATTGGAACTCATGGAAACTGAACAACACCTTGCTCAAAAAGCCAGAGGTTAAAGAAGAATACAAGGACAAAATAAAGAAATTTATGGAATCAAATGAGAATGAAAACACATCCTAGTAGAACCTATGGGATACAGCCAAAGCAGTGTTCAGAGGTCAGTTTATCTCTATAAATGAACACATCCAGAAGGAAGAAAAGGCCCAAACCAAAGAATTAACCCTATAGGTTGAAAATGTAGAAAGAGAGCAACAAAGGAATCCATCGGCACCAGAAGAAAACAGATCATAAAGGTTACAACAGAACAAAATGAATTGGAGAATAGAACAACTGAAAAAAATAAACAAAATCAAATGCTGTTTTTTTCAAAGGAAAACAAAATTGATAAACCAGTGGTTAAATCTACAAATCTACAGCAGAGGTAACAACAAATAACTCAAATAAAAATTGAGATGCAAGATGTTACAAAAGACCCAAATGAAATCAAAAGTATCATAACAGAATACTATAAAAGACTATACTGTAACAGATTTGAAAACCTTGAGGAAATTGACAAATTTATAGATTCATATCACCTACCAAAATTAACATCAGAAGAAGGAGAACAACTTAATAAACCCCACAAAGGAAGAGATTGGAAAAGTCACCAAAAAACTACCAACCAAAAAAAAGTCCTGTCTCAGGTAACTTCACCAGAGAATTCTACCAGGCTTTTAGACAAGATTTAAATCCAATACCACTGAGAATATTCCACGGCATAGAAAGAGAACAGAAACTAAACAAAGATGCCCACTCTTACCACTTCTATTCAACACTGCACTAGAAGTCCTGGCCAGAGCAACTAGATAACACAAAGAAATAGAAGGCATTCGCATTGGCAAAAAAGAAATAAAAATCTCTCTATTTGCAGATGATATGATCATATTTGCAGAGAATCTTTAAGAATCCATAATTAAACCCCTCAAAACTAATAGAAGAGTTCATCAAAGTATCAGGATAAGATATACATAAGTAAATGAGTAGGACTCCTTTATACCAACAACAAGATTGTTAATGAAGAAATCACCAAATCACAACCAATACTATAGCCTCCAAGGAGATAAAATACCTAGGAATAAATCTAAGTAGAGAAATAAGAAACCTATACAAAAAGAACTACAAGACTACTGCAAGATACCAAGAGAGACTTATGTAAACAGAGAAACCTACCCTGCTCATGGATAGGAAGACTTAACATTGTGAAAATGGCTATTTTAACCAAAGTGATCTACATATACAATGTAATCCCAATACAACTCCCAGTGACATTTTTTAATGAGATAGAGAAACCAATCATCAACTTTGTTTGGAAAGGGAAGAAACCCCAGATAAGCAAAGCACTACTAAAGAACAGGGACACAATGGGAGGCCTCACCCTACCTGATTTTAGAACATATTACACTGTCACAGCAATCAAAACAGCTTGGTACTGGTACAAAAGGAGACATGTAGATCTATGGAACAAAGTTGAGACCCCAGAGATGCCGCTATCCTCTTATGAACAGTTGATATTTGACAGAGGCTCTAAGATTGTGAACTGGGGTAAAAACTTTCTCTTTAACAATTCGTACTGTCAAAATTGGATATCCATCTGCAAAAAATTGAAACAAGACCAATATCTCACACCTTACACAAAAACTAACTCAAAATGGATTAAAGTCCGACGGCACTTGGCTTGGCTTGGCTTGGCTTGGCAAAGTGATAAAGATTGTACAAGAAAAAAATAGAGTCAACAATGGAATTTCTGATACACAGCTTAGACAGACTTCAAAATCTGAGAAAGCAAGACCAACAGAAGAGAAAACAGATCAATGGGAACTACTAAGAATCACACTCTTTTGCTCATCCAAAGACTGTATCAAAAGAATTAAAAGACCACCTACAGAATGGGAAAAAATATCTGGCAACTACATGTCAGACTGACATCTGATCTCCATAATCTATAAGGTACTGTAAAATACCAGCAAGAAAAAAATAAATAAATAACCCAATTAAGTGATAAGCAAAGGAGACAGACAGACACTTCACCAAAGAGGACATCCAGGTAGCCAAAAGACACATGAGGAAATGCTCATGATCATTAGCTGTTAGAGAAATCCAAATCAAAACTATAGTGAGATACCAGCTTACCCCAACAAAGTTGGCCATGATCCAAAAAACACAAAACAAATGCTAGAGAGACTATGGAGAGACTGGAACTCTCTTCCACTGCTGGAGGGATTGCAAAATGGTACAATCTCTTTGGAAAGCAATTGGGCACTTCCTTAAGAAGCTGGAAGTAGATACACCATTTGATCCAGTAATCCCACTGCTTGAAATATATCCTACAGAATCAAGGGCAATCACACAAATAGGTACATGCACATGAGTGTTTATTGCAGCACAGTCCACAATAGCTAAAAGATGGAATCAACCCAGATGCTCAACAACAGAAGAATGGATAAACAAACTGTAGTACCTGTACTCAATTGGAATACTATGCAATGATAAAGAACAGTGAAGATTTTAGAAAGCATTTCATAACCTGGTTTCAATTGGAAGACATTATGCTGAGTGAAATCAGTCAGCAGCACAAGGACAAATATGTGAGATCCCTACTATAAGGACTTAAAAAAACAGACTCATGTACAGAAAAAAAAGCTTTTGATGGCTGCAGGGAGGGGGAGGGAGAGGACTGGTCACAGATTACACAGCTGATAGAAATTTAGTTAGGTGAAAGCAGTGACAGCACACAGCAGAAAGAAGAGCAACTTAACTTCAATATAAACTGAAAACTCTTCTAATCTCAACCCAGTACTGCAAGGATATAGCAGTCGGGGCAGGTCTGGGAACCATGTTCTCAAGGGACAGCACTGCCGAATGGCATAACCAGACTATTGCTAAGAGAGTCTTCTGCACCCCACATTGGTGAGTGGCATCTGGGGTCTTAAAAGCTAGCAACCTGCCATCTGAGGTATACCAAATGGTCCCAACTTGTCCAAAACAGATGATCACCCAGAACAACAAAGACACGAGGGAAAAGGAACCCAGAAGACACAAGTACCCACATGAATGTAACCGTGTCAACAAGTGACCAGAAGAACTAGATGGTGCATGGCCACCACCAAAGACAGATGTGATTGGGTACACAATAGCAAGTCCCAGTAGCAACACTAGATAAGGAGGGGTACCCCTCAAGAACTCCACTAAAAGACCACAATTGATGGTCCAGCAGTCTGGGGGTTCCCCTGGGAGCATGGCCCCTAGACTTGCTGCTGCCCCTGGCCAGAAAACATTACTGAGGGTCAGCTCTTCAGGTAGGAGTGGACTGGACTCAAAGACACAATCTAAGTATATGATTTGTGTACTTTATGGTTCTAGACATCTATAGGATGCTGTCATATTGGCCTCTTATTAGAAGGCAGAGGAGATGTCGAGAGGAGGGGACAGAAGATTGTTAAGAGGATATGACATGCATACGAAAAGAAGTGTGCTGTTACAGGGCAAGGAGAGCAGAAGGGACTGCAGATAGGCAGGTAAGTAAATTTAATTTGGATTGTATACTTGCACTTAATCACAATAAAAATAAATAAATAGACAATTCTGATGAGAACTCAGAAGAAAATGAGCCCAAAGAGGGCTCCGACAGTGATAACCAGCGGCAGAACCAGAAGACCAGCATGAGACAACAGTGGAACCAACCCACGGAGAGAGAGATGACTGCCTTTGCAGAGTAGGCTGTCTAGGGGAGCGGGGTGTCCACAGTCACTTATTTGTGGAGCCTTGGAACACCTGCCCTCCAGGACAGATGCAGGCAATGAGACCTAACAGGCTGAGAGTCAAAGGAACAAAACAGAAGAGGCAGAAGAGAAAAAAAATACAGGAAGCAGAGCTACTGCAGTCTCAAAAAGTGGAGTTACCGCTCAGATGGACTACAAGCATGGGAGTGCCCAAAGCCAAAGGAGCAGAGTCACCATTTCAGGAGGCCTGAAAGATGGAACTGAAGCCCAGTGCCTAGAGGCCTCCACTAAGAATCCGGAGAGTGTGGGCAGTACCCAGAAGTTGCAGAGCATTGCCTAAACGGCATCAGAAAGCAGAGGATTATTTTCAAGCCTTGAAAGCTAATGTGTTCTGCTGACTTTGTTGGTACCTGCTTTTCCCTTCTTTCCTTCCACTTTATCCATTTACAACAGATGTCTAGATTGAGACCATTCCACCTAAAATTTATATATTCTAGATTTCACAGATGACTTTGGACTTTGGACTTCAAGTTAACTTAAGAATTTTGTTAAGCTATGATGGAGTTAATGTATTTTAAGTGTGCCATGGCATGAATTTTGGGCAGACAAAGGATGGAATATTACTGATTCAAATGCATCCATCCCCTATCCCAAAATGTGGCTAGACCATGATACCCAGAACTGAGTGGTTGTCCACTCTTTTGTGGTCTGATGTGATTTTCCTATATGTTGTAAATTCTGCATCTATGAGGTTAATGAGGCAGGATTAGTGGCAGTTATGTTAAGGAGGCAGGACTCAAACTACATTAGATTGTGTCTTGAGTTATTCTCTTTTGAGATATAAAAGAAGTGAGCAGCAAGACATCTGGACCTCACGCCACAAGAAGGTAACACCAGGAGCACAGCACGTCCTCTGGAGCCAGATTTCTTGGACGGAGAAGCTCCTGGACTGGGGAAGATTGATGACAAGCAACTTCCTCCAGAGCCAATGGAGACAAAAGGCCTTCCCCTGGACCAGCTACCCTGGATTCAATTTTCTAACCTCCTAGACCATGAGACAATAAATTTTGCTCTGCTTAAGTCATCCACTTGTGGTATTTCTGTTACAGCAGCCCTAGATAGCTGAGACAGCTACATGTTTACTCCTGTAACTACGGGGCACAAGTTCCTATTAATTTTACTTTGTTCATGTTTAAAATGTCAATAATACTATCTTATATGAGGAGGTTGTTTGGAAAAGCAAACAAGATTTATAAAATAAACATGGTACAGAATGCTTAACACCTTGTCCTTTGTTTTATATTTCAATAGTTAACAAAGTTGCTTTCCAAATATCACTTGAGCTTGTGTGTCCTGAGCTCCCATTTGAACATCTGCATTTCTAAACTTTTCTTTGGCTGTGTCACTTCTCCAGATCTCAAGTTCTAAAAAGATGCAAAGTCTCAATCTTCAGATACAACTGTTTCAGCCTTCTCTTTATCATTTAACAAAGCCAAAGTAGTTGAACAACTCTCAATGATCAGGCTCCTGAGACAGCATTCATGGAAGGAGAAGCTGAAAGAATACCTACCGAGCTGTAAGGAGAACTTGCAAACAAGATTAATGGTGTGGTAGGTGGCCTGGGAAGACTACTGAAGATGACAGAAAAGGGAGATGGCAACATAATTACGATTTTCCAAAAACACACAGAAAGAGAAAATAGGTAGAATCTGCTTGAACATTTCTGGAAAATATTACAGAAAATTAATAAGTGGGATACTTATGAAAATAATGGGGAAAGGAAGAGGTAAATCCCACTAATCTAGATTGATGGAGAACTAATAAAAACAGTGTATTGTCAGCCTACTTAGGCAGATTAAAATTGTCCTCTCTGCAGAACTTGGTGGGTAAGATGGAGAAAGAAAAATATTTGGACTCTACTGTAATAAAATGTGTCAAAAAATTATGCTCAGATGTTTCATTAAATTGATCTGCACCAACCTCATAAGTGCCTAGATATATATTAAAAGAGTCAGGCCTTGCTTCATTCTTGTTTTTGGCCATTTATTTCAATACAAGATTGAAAATGATAATAATACTAATGATAATATTTATTAAACATCTGCTATGTGCAAGATACTTTGCAGAATATCTTTTGTATATTATACCATGTACTTCTGAAAACCACTCCATATGCTAAAGGTACTATTGTCCCTTCCTCTTCTTCTACATAAGGCACTTAGGCTCAGAGAGGTTTAGTAACTACCTCCAAGTCTGGCATTTGGTTAAGCAGTCATACCAGGATTACAACCCAAGTTCATTTGATCAAAATGCCACTTAAGTCTTAGTCTATACTGCCTCTCAGTATACGGTATAAATTGCAGATACTAAATTCTGATGGAAGAACAAATACCTTGTGTCTTAGTCATCTACTACTGCTGTAACGGAAGTACCATAAGTGGATGGCTTTAACAGAGAGAAATTTATTTCCTGATGGTAAAGTAGGGTAAAATTCCAAATTGAGGGCATCAGATCTAAGAGAAAGCTTTCTCTCTCTGTCAGCTCTTGGTGCAAAGTCCTTGTCTTCAATCTTCCCCTGGTCATGAAGCTTCTCAGGCACAAGGACATCAGGTCCAAAGGATATGCTCTGCTCCTGGCACTGCTTTCTTGATGGTATGAAGTCTCCAACTCTGTGCGATTCCCGTTCCTTTTATCTCTTGCAAGATAACAGGTGGTACAGGCCACACCCAAAGGAAACTTCCTTTACACTGGATCAGGGATATGACCTAAGTTAGGTTCTTACAATCACACTTTAACCCTCTTTCAAATAAAACTACAGTCACAAAGTAGAGGGCAACCACACAATACTGGAAACCATGGCCCAGCCAAACTGATACATACTACTTTGGGGGGGATAGAACTCGATCCACAACATTTTAGATTCTAAAACAAATATCAAATCAAGCTGTCAAGTCAATTCTCACTTGTAGTAACCACATGTGCTTCAGAGTAGACCTCTGGTCCACAGGTTTTCATTGGCTCTGACCTTTGTAGAGTAGATCACGAGGTTTTTACTCAAAGGCCTCTGACTGGGTGTAACCGCCAACCTTTGGCTTAGTCACTGAGCACTTAACCATTTGTCCCACCCAGAGATACCCGGATATCGGACAAGGGCCAAAAGATATTTTAATATACTGGTATGGAAGCTCAGGTAGACCATACCAAGCATCATTCCTACATCTGTGTTGGAAAATCTTAAGTGTGCCACTCAAAGAAAGGAGAGCAGTGATAGAGCAGGAAGGGCTCAGTCTAAGCATGTGTACATTACCCGTGTGTTGAGAGAACAGTTCTGTGCTTTTCAAGAACGTGAGTTTCCTATTTCTGAAAATATTCAAACTTAGGCCAGATGACAGCTAGAAAGGTACTGTAATAAGATACAAGCACCAGACATACATATGAATGGATTTGATATTCATGTCTTCCAGATTTCATGCTATCTCAGATTTCCATTGAAAAAGGAATCCAGTGTGGTTAGGAGAAAGGTGCATCTTTCTAGTGGATTTAGCTTATAGTAAGTAGCTGGGAAATCCATCTGAAGAGCAAGTTACATCTTGGCTGATAAGTCTCACACAGTATACACCCTGGGCAATGCTGTCATGTCACTGAGAAACAAACTGGCATGATCAGAAGAGATTTTCAATAATTTTGATGCCTAAAAGCTTGAAGCCTCATACAGAAGTGAGCAGTCCAAGTGGACTTGTCACTACTGATCAGTCAAATATTGAGAGAGATTGCTCTTTATACAAAGGAATAAAATCTAAGGTAGAAAAAAAAAGGAGCAAATTTCTCTGCCAAGACCAGTAAGATGTACCAGGGTACCTCTTACTTACATCAGAGACAGGAGTCACTTGTAGCTGGAGTTTGGCAGTTTTTAGTATAAAGGCAAGCATAAGAGAGGGCCTTTCTTTTCCATGAGGGGACTGCTGACTCAAGGAACACTGTCAGCCTCCTTCTGAAGTCCTTCCCCTTAGCATATCTGGGCTGTGATCTTAGGCAGCTGACCTGGGGTGTGGTTTTTTTTTTTTTTTTTTTTTTTTTGTCCTCAGCCAGCATATGATGAGGTCACAGTGGCTGATGAAGGGCTGAAGATGTTGAGACCGAAGACTTGATTTCAGAACCAGAGTGATCAAGCCCATCAGACACAAGTGCCCGGGAATCAGATCAGAACAGCTCTTAATATTTTTGCAGCAATTCATGTGTTTTCCCCCTTATTAAGCGACTTGTCATCACACCTGAAAGTAGGAGACTGATAGGAGAGGTGTCAACAAGTAAGACTGAAATATTTCAAGACTGAATGTTTTTTTCTTTTTTTTTTTTCACAGAATGCAACACTGGTTTTACCCAGAACAGCAGTTTATGAGTATTAAGGCACCAAGAAATAGCACTGCCAAAAACGGAGCCTGCGCTGTGGGGTCTCTCACAGGGACTGTGTAACAACATCCATGCCCACCCCCTCCCCACCCCTAACCCCCTCCACCCCCTCCCTCCACCCCTACCTCACCTACCCCCGCCACCGCCACCGGAGAAGCCTGACGACATTCTGTAGGGATTAGCCAGTGCCTCGGTAGAGAGTGGCTGATTTGTCAGGAAAGAAACTATGCAGGTATTTGAAAGCAGGGGCCCATAATTCACGCATAGCTTCCTTCACAGAGTCAGGAATTCTAGTTAAAAGGAATGCTTCAGCTTTCCCAGGACACAGAATTCTGGATACAAAACACGTTTTAGACCATGAAGTACTGTATTGCAACTTTGACACAATTCTCTATCCACCTAAGTCTATTAGGAAACAAATGAAAACGTCTAAATAAAAAGAGCTCACTAATTGAGGTTAGGATTTCCAGAACAGACAAGAGCTGAGACTCTAATTAAAGAGCCTCCCAGTCCCAGATATGGAGCAAAGGAGCTGAAATGGAGAAGACAAGAATTACTCCTGTTTTGCATGACAATAGTACCATCCGGCAAGTCAAACAGCTGTCCAAATGACCAAACATATGTACAGCATACTTTCAAATGACAAAACACAAACATAAACATTTAATTTAGAGGTGCTAGAAGTATTGTGAGACTTCTGGAGAGTCAGAGAAATTAGAATAGAAGAACATTGGTGTGGCGGCTTTGAGACAGACTTTGAATGCCAGATCAAAAAATCTTGGATTTTTTTTAATTCTTGAAGTAAAAAATATTCACTTTAGAAAATCGAGACATGCAAAGGGTCCCCAAAAATATTTATCGGGATGCATAATTTCAAGAGGTCTTCTGTCCATGGTCTTCAAGATTCAAGGTTGGTTACCTGTGCTTTTTTATTTGTTTACTTTGAAACCCAATGTATGCATTCAAATTCTTGCAGAATCTACCTTTCCCTTTTGTCTCAGTGGCTAAACTGCCATGCAAAGCAGTTGTTATCTGCTTTTAAATTAAAAATTAGAGTAAGGAACAAAAGCCAAAACAGCACAGTTAATGAAAATCCACCAGTGTTTCAAGTCATTAGGTGGCACAGAAGAATCTCCGGTCTATTAGTAAATTTCAGTTGCCAGCAACTAGCATTTGGACTAAGTCTTACATCATTGTCCTGGCCAAACTATGACAAAGCACAGAAATTGCTTAAGTAAAAACAAAGACAATAAAAACAAAGGTTTTCTAAATTACTGTTGCCCGTGTCATTAAATTTCATTTTGTGCATGGAATATAAATACATCACTTTGTTCTGCATGACAAGCAGAAGTGAGCATTCATACATTACTCAGCCACTTAATTAAGTGCCTGGGATATTTGCAGTTAGCAGAAACTAATAAGGGAATCACATTTAAATTCAAATCACTCCTCAGGGTAGCTGTCTGCAACATAAGCAAAGCTTACTGGGTAGATGTTCCACTAAACGCTCAGCTAAAAGCTTAGATTCACTGTATTTGTGAATAAAGAAGAATTCTACTCGTGATTAAGGTGAGATTAATTCTGTTAGGGATTTTTGAGTTATGTTTTATTTCTCCTGCTTTAAACACCTATTTTGTCTTTTACTTTGTCTAATAAAACAAGGGTATGATTTAGGGCTTTGCCCATGAAGAACAGGAGGTTCAATAAAAAAACAAATGACTAATCTTACCTTTTCGATGGCTGCCTTTTAACAGACCTGACAGTAAGGGTCCCTTTACCGCAGACAGTAAACAACACAATTATAAGGTACCCACCGAGGGGAAAAAAATGAAAGAAAGAAAAGCAGAAAACAGCATGATGGAGAGACCAAGGTGGAGAGGGGAGGGATTCACATTTTTATAGCAGGTAAACTAAGAACCTGGTATTCCAAAAGCTGAGGGTTTGCTCCTCCTCTAGGCACGGCCCAAGACTGTGTTTATTTTCAGTCATTCATCTTTATAAATTTTAAGTTTTCTGGATGAAAACAGCCCCATATGGTTTCAAATCTGCCCTTGATTCCAAGCAGCCCCCACACAGAGCGTCTTCAACATTTCAAAGCCATCTGGTTGCCTGCGGTAAAATGACCTCTCACAATCCCTGTTCATACCCAGTGTTGTTTTTCAGCATCCAGGACACTGGACTCTCAGGGCTGTAAGCAGTCACTAAAAGCAGAGGTGAGGGTGCAGGAAAGACACTGTCACTCTAAGGAAGAAAATCAACTGCAATCCGAGGCACCCACAGGCTAGTGAGTGAAACTGCTTAGACCAGATTATGCATGTTTGTTTCTCTACCGACAAAAGTTGCGTAATTTCACCTGAAAATGTGCATCATTTTTTGCTACAGAAACATAAATTCTTAAATTCCAGATTGCATTCCCAAGTAGAAGTAAATCAAAGTAAACTTGAATATCTTACCATTTCATTTAGGAGAAATATAATATTTTGGGTTAGATGGAAATTTGGCATCTTCTGGAAGTCATAAAATCTTTGAAGCATAAATTTTGATCATCACAATAGGGACTGTCACAGAGCATCACCTCGGATATTGTCAAGGTACCATCTGGTATCAGTTATACAGCAGTGGATTAAAAAGGTGCAAACCTAGTTCTCAGTTGCTGAGAGTGCAGGGCTAAGTCATCCTATCGGCATCGAGAACCATCACTGGACAGCCCTTACGAAGGGTAACCTATGGAGGGTTAATTTTTCTGAGAATTTACAGAGGAAATCATTAACTACGCTTCTATCTGAGAAGTCAGGAAGACTTACTTGATAATTGTGTATCCTTTTATATAATTGATTTTTTTCCACATGTATTTATCAATTTTGTTGGTGGGTTATTTAGATTAAAAAGTAAAGCTTGCCCCTAGTTGCTCAAATTTTTCTTCAACTTTTGGCCCCAAAATCTGAGCATGCCGTTAAACGTTAATACAAATCCTGTCACATTCATCCTAACATTACGAGAAACAGCTGTCACTACTCTGACCTCAACCTGCCCCAGAGGTACCCTACTCAAAGAAACAAAACAAACAAACCAACGAGAAAACAGTTGTCATGTATCGCTTCTACCTCTTGGTGACCTCCTGTGTTTCAGAGGAGAACTGTGCTCATAGCATATTCAATGGCTAATTTTTTGGAAATAGATACCTGAGTCTTTCTTCCAAGGTACCTCTGGGTATATTCTAACTACCAACCTTTCAGTACTCACAACCATCCTAGCCCTGATAACTTTATTTGGGACAACAGCTTATCAAAGAAGCATAATTTAATTGAGAGTATAAAATACTTAAGACATTTGAAAATTTAGGATAACCTTTTTTAAGAAGTTGCAGAGTCAGCTGTGGTTGTCTTTTATTAGGGTAAGCTAACTGCTATAAGAAGATTCGCACAATAAAAAATATATCTGTCTCTAATATCACAGGCCAGTGTAAGGCAGCTCGGCTCTGTAAAATGAGGGTCTAGGATCCTTCTATTGTATAATTCAGATGTTTTCTAGGGCCAAGGGGTACAGCTGCTAACCAGAATACCAGCCACATCTTGGAAACATGAAAACTTATGGAGTACACAGTTCTACACAGACATACTGGGGTTACCAAGAATCAGAATTGGCTCAACAGGGCAGTTCTACTCTGTCCTACAGGGTCGCTGTGAGTTAGAATAGATTTGCAATGAGTTGTTCGTTTGTTTTTTTAAGAACTCCACAGTAGATAAGTTAAGAGAGCATGGAGGATAATCCGAGAGGTCCTACGTGAACCAACCATGGGACTGTTACTTTATCACTTCCAACTCCTTTTCACTGACATCACTCAGTCACATGAGACTACCTACCTATTTTACAAGGGATTAACAGTTTAAATGATTGCTCGGAAAGGAAAATTAAGGAGCATGATAGTAAATCAGATCACTTTTACCAATTCTTCACACTCTCCTTATACCATACTCTTTACCACACCGCTTTGTAGGACTTCTCATGAGAAGGACTGGTGTATACTTTCCCACCTTGTTGATACTGGCTTTTGCCATATGATTTGCTTTGGTCAGTGCAAATTAGCAGATATGACACAAGCAGGTATTTTAAACATAATTAGAGAGTTTGGTTTGTCCTTGCCCCACTTCCCTTACCCTTGAGGGGGACATGCCCCTGCTAGCCACTGGTCCAAGGAGAATTAGAGACATGGGAAGTAGACCAAAATCTAAGCAGACATAAGTCAGGGGCCAAACCCAGTCAACCCACAGCCTGAGCAAGAGCCTCCCAGTGTAACCTAGCCTAGATCAGCTGAACTGCCGTTGATCCACCACATGAGTGTAAAAATAAACTTGTGATTGTGAACCAGAGTTCAGGGACAGTTTGCTATGCATCACTATTGTAGAAGTAACTAGCTGATACAAACACATAGTAGTACCACTGTATATCATGGAACATTAACTTCTAAAAGTATATTTTACCTATGTTTTAACAATAGATACTGACTTTGACAAATACTGAGATCAAAAGAAGTCTAATAAAATTTGGTACCATAAAATGATTCAACACCGAAAAAAATCTAACCTGGTAACACATTGCTGAAAATCCCTGGGTACACTGATGATTAAACACTGGGCTGCTAATTGGAAGCTTGGAAGTTCAAGGCCACTCAGAGGTACCTCAGAAGAAAGCACTGGCAATCTGTTTCCAGAAGGTCAAAAACATGAAAAGCCCATGAGCACACAGTTCTGATTTGACACACGTGAGATAAGCAAGTGTTAGAAGTGGCTCAAAAGCAACTGGTTTAGTTTTTAGGTTTTTTGCTTTTTTTTTTCTTCTTAACACGTTGCAATTCATCATATTTTTCAGTAACTCTCCTGAGTAATTATTTACTGTTCTTAAATGTTATATAATGGTTATTTGAACATTGATACATTTATGAAAGTTAATAATTTTTTCAAAAAACTCCCTCTGCTTCTGATTACCTTTTGTTAGAAGTGCTAACCAACTGTCTTAGTCATCTAGTGCTGCTTTAACAGAAGTGGCACAAGTGGATGACTTTAAAAAGAGAAATTTTATTTGGTCACAGTCTAGTAGGCTAAAAGTCCAAATTCAGGGTATCAGCTCCAGAGGAAGGCTTTCTCTGCTAGCTCTGGGGGAAGGTCCATGTCCTCAGTCTTCCCCTGGACTGGAAGCTTCTGAGATGCAGTTCCTTTCCAAAGGACGAACTCAGCTCCCAGCATTGCTCCTTGTGGCATGAGGTCCCCCAGATACCTGTTTGCCTCCCTTTTCTTTATACCCCAAGAGCCTTCCCCAAGACATGAAGCAATTCCATACACTAAGTCCCGCCCCACCAACACAGCTGCAGTTCATCCTCCCTCATTAAGATCAGAGAGGCAGGGTTTACAACATAAAGGAATGTTATACAATACCAGGAATCGAGGCCTAGCCAGTTAATATGTACATTTTGCAGGGGGCACAAGTCAAATCCTTGACAGCAATTATGAAATAAATATTCTAAAGTCAATTGAAAGGAAGAAACTTAAATCATTTTCAGACAGAGGCATATGCAAACTTGAAGGACTAAGCTTAAAGTAAGTTAATCTTTCCTTGAGTCCACATTTCTTCGATGCATCAAAATGACTCCATAGCTAATGTAAACTCACTAAATGTATTTTAAAAACAGAGGCTAAAATCATGAGTTATATGTGAGTTTACGGATGAACAAGAAAACAGACATCATCTATATTCACCATGTCCTTGTAACTACATATATATTTGATTTACCTTAATTTTTTAAATTATGCAACAACATCGGATCTGACTTGACAGTACTTGGCTTTTTTGGCTTGGCAACAACGTTTCAAAATAATATTTAACTCACAGAAAGTATTATAAGCATAGGAAATCTAACTGAAAAAACAGATTTATTTGTATAGAATAAAAACTGATGGGTTTAAAAAGTTGATTCACTACAACTTGTTATAAGTGAATATAAAAGAATACCCAAGAACTTCCTATAATCTTTCTCCAAAGTTTACATGGAAAAACTTACTGAATATATGATACAATTTTGAGGAAAAGAATATTCCATTTCAGAAGCTATTAAATCTAGTAAGTGGTCTGTCTATATTTAGCCAAAGTAACAAGGAGTAAATTAAGAGATTTTCTGTAACTGAAGTTTGATCACAAAGTATTATCATGTCTCTTAGCCTTCTTATTCATTTACCTTAGTGATCAGAACAAGAAGAAATAAGCCCATTCATGGCGAGTTTTATTTAAATTCTTGTATAAGTCAACAGAGAGTGATGAATTCCCGCAGGAGCTAAAGAAGAGCACAGTGAGAAACTTGCACTGTGAACACTCAGCGCTTCAGGAGCTCAGTGAAATTCATGACACCTGCCCCACCTACTGAGTCAGCCTTGTGGTGGGTGGGTACCAGAAAGTGAAAAGTGAGTGACAAGTGTAATTCGCATGGACCAAAATAAGGGTTGACACGTCTAGCTCTTAAGATTTTTTTTTCCTATTTAACTCTTCTGGGGAAAAATTGGAACACAAAATATTTTATCTTACAAAGTTAGAAAAAACAAAAATAAAAGACTTTTATAGGGGTGAAAGAATTCTGGTGATACGTACGACAGCTAAGTGCTCTACTGTCAATCAAAAATGTCAAGGTCTCAAAACTACCAGCCAGTCCATGGGAGAGAGATGTGGCAGTTGGCTGCTATAAAGATTACAGCCTAGGAAACTCTAGAGGCAGCGCTTCTCAATCCTACAGTATTGCTGTGAATTGGAATCAACTTGATGGCAGTAGTTTTAGAAGGATAAAATGCAATCTTAGTTTCTATTGCAATTTAACTTCCAAATGTAAAAGGTATATTAATGTCTGAAACCAATTTGAATTATAGACAGTACACAGACTAACTTTGTACCTGAGATGAGTTCCCTCCTTTTTAGTGAAGTATCATCAACCAGGTGAGAAATCATCTTTAAACTGGCCTTAGATCAGCCCAGAATTTGAGGTAAGCTCTTTCCCGCCAAAAAATGCAAAGATCTCTGTTGTCTCTTACCTCATTCTTTGTGTTGAAATTGCAATAGCGGAGCAATTTTTAAGTATCATATCTCACTGAATCATTAATCTGTGGGAAAAATATATTAAAAGTAAAATACCATCAGATATGCTCATTTCCAGGATGTTTCTTCTCAAACCTGCACAGCATTCCAAGGGTAGACTCAAGATCAGATGAAACCCAATTTTAACCTTGCTTTGAACATTTCCTTGAATGAGCTGTCTCCCTTAAAGATAAAGTTCAATCCTTGCTTTTATGATATAGTCCTAATTCAAAGCTCACCTTGGCTGTTTTTCTCAATTCCCACATTACATCAACCACATTCAATTCCCACTTTGTATTAAGTCAAATACATGCATATGATATACAACTAAATCTTTCTTTAACAAACGTCACTTTGATTATATATAAAAAGTAATAAATTAAAATGAGTCATTCAAAAATAATCAAATTTAACTTATTTCTTCATGCTTGTCTCTGAAAATACTCTATTAGCTAAAATGCTTTAGAACTATTAAATCATGCCATTGTACCATCGTGAATCTATTTCAAGCTTTACAATATAGTAAAAAGCTGTATACATTATTTTATTATTCCTTATTTTGTGTGATTGTATAGTTGATAACAATAGTTGATAAACAGCAATTGTTGAAGAATTTGTAAATAGAATATGTAGAAACTTTAATTATCTAGCATGCATATCTAAAGATAATGATATTCTTCAGTGGAATAAATTAATAAATGTGAATATATAATTTATATTTAAAAATGCATAAACTGTTTCCATAAAATTGTGATTATTCCTCATGTTCTGTTTTATAACCTTTTCAACTGTGCCTTTCTTGTTTTTATTTCAAGTGATTTAGTCTCGTGATTAGCCCATTCATCATTATTTTTACTTCACAACTTTTTATAATCATAAATAGTAATAAACAGCCTATTAATTCCACAAGTATGGCACATAACATTTTGTATGCATGTTCTTCTTCATAGTTCGCTTCCAGTGACTCGCCATTCTCTTCCCATGTTTTTAAATAAAATGCAAAATGTTATAATCTGATTATTAATTTTATAACCATTTGTTTTCTAATTCAGAAATTTCTTCATGAATTTGCATTAATTTATAAGACAGCTCTTTATTTAATTAGCTTCAGTGCCCTCTGTCAGCACAATTCATTACTTCATCGAATTGCCATTTTTATGCTTTTTTTTGAATACATTCTTCAGAAAGACAATGCGAGCTGTATGAGGATGCGCCTCTGTTGTCCTCGCATTCAGAGATGGAGTTGTTGGATCCGGGAAAACTCTCGACTATTAATAAAATCCACATGTTTATCTTTTCCTTGTGGCTAACCTATTCTTTCTTCCTATCCAAGTGCTTATTGGCTGTTTTTAATTTATTTGAAATGTAAATAAAACTTCAGCATCTGTGCAAACATAAGATTTCTTAGATTAATTTTGATTCATGTTGGGTAAATCTTACCAATCCAAAGATTCAAGTCTTTCTAAGATTAGGAAAGCACAACATCATTACTTATTTAATTATCGTCTCTTCTTTGTTTGGTCTGTTTTCTCAATTTGGAGCTTTTTCTTTTTTTTAAGTTTATACCCTGTTACTCAACATCCATGCAAGCACCAGTCAAGAAATCAAAAGGTACATTACACTGGGAAAATCTGCTGCAAAGGACTTCTTCAAAGTATTGAAAAGTAAAGATTTTACCTCGAAGACTAAGATGTGCCTGGGTGTTGGAGAAGAATATTGAATATACCGTGAACTGCCAAAAGAACAAACAAATCTATTCCGAAAGAAGTACAACCAGAGTGCTCCTTGGAAGCAAAGATGGCAAGACTGCATATTATTTGCTCTGGGCAAATTGTCAGGAAGAATCAGTCGCTGGACTAGGACATCATGCTTGGTAGAGTCTAGGGTCAGAAAAAAAGAGGAAGACCCTCAACAAGATGGATTGACACAGTGGCAGCAACAATGGGCTTAGCATAAAAATAATTGTGGACGTGGCACAAGGTGGGGCAGTGTCGCTTGTGTATAGAGTCGCTCTGAGTCGGAACTGACGACTGGACAGCATCTAACAACGACAACAACACTCTGTGACATCATTTATATTTATCTCATCTTTCACCTTTCTTTTCAGTTTGGCAAACCTTACTCCAGCTTTTCATCTTGTTTATTGGTTTAGTTTTCAGCTTTATCATAACTGTTACTCAAGCCCATTATTTTAATTCAACAATTTTGATTCAGCTCCATACGCTGAACACTGTTTGGATGTATTATATTATGACCCATTCTTTTAACTTCTAAAGAACATCTTTGTTTGGTTTTTCAAGAATCTAATTACCATTTTCTAAAAATTTGTTCTATTTCTTGAGCAAGTCTGGTTGGTAGCAGAGTGGCTTCTCTGATTTCCCAGAGCTGTTCTTATTTTAGGGCAAAACTGGTAAAGGAGTAGATTAAAAATGAGTGTTTGAGGGTTTAAAGACCAAAAAGGCCCCAAAGACGGAACTGCTTCATGAAAGCTGACCACAGTTTTCAACAATGTTTTGGTGTGATTGCTTCCATCAGATGTCCATCTTATTTTCTTTATATGAACCCTGATTTCAGATAGATAGGTTTAGATATCAATAGACAGTAGATAGTTAAATAGACACTTGATAGATAGATATAACTGATACATTGCCAGCCAAGCCAAGTGCCATCGAGTCAGATCAGATATACTTAACAAACGTGAATAATAGTAATAAGCAGCAGAAATTCTGATTTCAAAACACTATTGAATAACCCTCAAACCAGAATAGAAACTTAGAAATATTAAATGCTGCTGACATTGCTAATGTTCTACATATTTACATGACTCAAACAGACAGCCAACAATTTCCTTTTCAATTATCCAGTGAGAGAAATAATTGAGTTCATTTGATAGCTGCTATAAAGCAACAAAATAATGAAAACTTACAATCTAGAGTTCTGAATTCAGCCTTCAGGAGATAAGAAAGAACTACAGGACAGACTAGAGTATACAGTTAATGCGTATGTATAGAATTATAAATTTTATTTCAAACTGTACTTATTTACTTAGAATAATCATAATAAAAAAATCATTGGCAGTAAAACTTGTGAAAAATATTGTGGAATGGAGATTTAATTAATTGTAAAGCCCTGGATAGATATTCATTGCCGGGGGGCGGGGAGCAGCCACCAAGAAAGAATGTAGATCTTCCCTGTAATTGGTATTTCACTAACATTTCTCATTTTTATCATCAAGTCTTTACTAAGACTCATTGTATGCATAACATTAGAATTGCTCCAGTAGCTACAGATATTGTAAATGTCGTGTATGTGCGTGAAATGAATGCATATATTAATGCATAGTGTGAATACATAAACTCAGGCTTGGGTGGGAGAAAGGAGATGAGCGTAAGAAAGGAGAGAGCAAGACGTGAGACTCCTGGCCTCTGTTTCTGCTTGCTTTAGAGCAGCCAAGTATATTGGAATTTCAACTACAACTCTTTTGTTTGAAACAATTGTTTTGTTCATTCTTCTACTTGGAGAAAATCATATGTGTTTTCCCAGAACTGTAAAGATTTAAGTCAAGATATGTCTACTATCAATCTCTTTTACTGTAACCTAAAACTTAGCAAATAAGATTATCAAAACTTAAGAAATCCTACCTATAGTTACAGATTTATTTTAACGTATTATCTTCTAAGCATGTCATTACAGTGGTTCGTCTCTAGTACTTTGCAAGTGGCCCATGTCACTTTTCATTTGTGAAACTTCTCATAAGATATAGAAATCCTGCAACTTTCAAATATGTGCTGCTCTGATAAAATTGTAACCAAATTCCACTCTTTTCTTACTATACCGTTTTTGATGGTTTCCCTATAACTCTTAATTTTTTAACTCCATTATTATCTTGTATAATTAATGTTAATATTCTTAATTTACATTTGGCCAAAATAATATTTTTTTTTTTTTAAATCGGGTTTGAATAACACAGTTCAATGCTAAAAGTTAAATAACACAGCCTGGGATTGTAATGAGGTAGTTTTAAATCCAAAACCATTTTGGCTGGATAGTTTAAACTGGGTGGTAAGGAATAACCACAACACAATATATGTCTGAATAAACAGGTGAAAACTTTAAAACTACACAGTGCCTAGATCTTTTCTACCATTTAACTTTAGGGGAGTCTCTCAAAACTTTTCAGGTTAAAAGGATATCCACAAGCAATGAGCACTGTTAGGTCTTTTGTAGTAAACATTATTATCACATGAGGGGCAAACCTCCAGCCTTCCTACATTTCTTCAGTGTACAGATTTATGCAAAGGCAACCATTAAGAAAATCTCAAACTATAATAATAAAAACAAATCCAATGTCGTAGAGTCGATTCTGACAGTTACCGTATAGTTCAGAGCAGTATTGTCCTATAGAGTTTCCAACAAGCAGCCAAGTGGATTCGAACTGCTAACTTTTTGGTTAGCAACCAGGTTCTTAATCAATGCACCACCAGTACTCCAGAAGTATAAAATAGATGAGATCTATTTTGATGAGGCAAAAACTACGTAAAGAATGAAGATTGAAATTTTAGACCATCTGCAGTAATAAGGAAACCGTGGTGGTATAGTGGTTAAGTGCTGTAGCTGCTGACTAAAAGATCAGCAATTCAAATCCACCAAGTACTTCTTGGAAACTCTATGGGGCAGTTCTACTCTGACTTATAAGCTCGCTATGACTCACAGTCTACTCGAAGGCAGTGGTTTTTCATGTTTTTTAGTTTTTTTTTTTTTTTTTGAGGGGGGTATGCAGTGTTTAAGTGCCACATTTGCTGAACAAAAGGTCGGCAGTTCAAATCCTCCAGGCCTCCTCGGAAACTCTATGGGGCGGCTTACACTGTGCCCTACTGGGTCTCTATGAGGTGGAATCCACTCGATGGCAGTGGGGTCGGGGGTAGGCAGTGAATAACTTAGCTTGTGTATTGACCCTCCTACATGGTCCCATAAGGAGTTTTGAGTGATGTGATAGACTAAGACACAATTCATACCAGAGCTGAAACCATGTCTGAAACACTAATGCCTCAGCTACACCAAAAGCCAAGGTATGTGAGTTTGATAATTGGCACTAGAACTACTGTATAGACTGTTTTAATTTACATACTTAGATTGTTCCACCAAATTCTTTGTTTTATTTATAATTTCATGGTTAATAGAATCTTTTAAAATACTTAGTTTTAAATTTGAGTCTACTTTCTATATCCTGAAACCTAATTCTTCAGGGAAAATTGCACCTGAAGTGGAATTCATGTTGGTTAGAGGTTCCATTTCAGCAATTCAGCACAGATTTTCAATGTAAAACTTTAGGGTTCTGTCCTGTCCTCAGCTATACAAATACTATTCTGGTTGAATGATGTACAGTTTAAGAAAGTACGTAAAATATCCACTGGGATTTGGTCCAAGACCTAGATCTAGAATACTAGATACCAAAATAAATTGAATATTATTAGATTTCTAGCTGACCTAATTTTTTTTTTCTTTTTTCTCAATGGCCTTTAATGAAATCTTTGTTAAGCAACCCTAACAATATACAGAGGATGCCAGGAAGCCATACACACCTTTCCATTTATTTCTGCTATTCTTTTTCTGAGCCCCACTATTTTATATTTTACCATTCTGTATTTCATCATTTCAAAATAACTATTCAGATTTAACATAAAATTTGCCCCCTCCTGTTTCTTTTCATTCATCTGACAACTCTGATACGCTCCTTTTCACTTTCCTTCCACATGAAAATCATTTCACATTTTTCCCCTGTCTTGACTTTCCTGTCCTCACCACCTTGACCTTTCATATGCCCGTTCCAGAATACGCCACCCTCACACATCTGAACCTTAGAGACGTAGAAATCGAACTCACAAAATTATACCAAAACTACCAGTGGCACAGTGGTTACGAGCTCAGCTGCTGACCAAAAGTTCAGTGGTCCAAGTCCATCAGCCATGCCTTGAAAACTCTATGAGACAGTTCTACTCTGTCCTTTAGGATTGTTATGAGTTGAAATCGACTTGACAACCACGTTTTTTGTGCTTTTTTTTTTGTATAAACAAGTCAGTTGCAAATAATCTGAAAAGTGTGAGGTAGAATAAATTGCTTTCCTATGAAAGTGACACTCTTGAAAGTTCTAGTACCTAGTCCTCACAAATTATAGCACAACAGGTAGCTAATCTACAAACCTCTGCATATAGTCAATAAGCCACTAACAAAATGGGATCAGCAAAAGTAATAAGAGTATCTGTAGAACTTGATGGCACTGGGTTTGGTTTTTCAGATTTTTTTAATAGAATAATAACCAATGTCTCCAGAGGAATATCTGAGCTTTGTTAAATATAAAGTGATCTCAAGCCAACAGCAGTAATAATGCATAGACTAAGTAATAGTGGCATTTGTTTGAGTAATTTTTTGGTCAGAGTACAGCTATTTAAACTATAAAAAGTTTGGTTGAAAAACACCCTCATTTTTACACAAGAATTTTATTTTGATGCAATATTTTTAGTTGATAAGGTTAAAATGTACGAAACCAAAATGCATGTTCTCGAGTTATCTATGCAAAATGTAAGGAACCCGCTTTTATTTCTCATATCATACCATGCCCATAGCTGTTGAGTCAATTGTGACTCATAGTGACACTGTCAGACAAAGTAAAACTAACCTACAGCATTTCCAAGGAGCTGCTGGTGGATTCCAAATACCAGCTTTTGGGTTAGCAACTTAGCAGTCCATATTCTTAAGCACTGCTGCACTAAGGTTCTTATTTCCAACAGAAATAGTAAAGTATAAATTATGGAATCTTTTCAAAAATAGTCAACAATAACCCGTAGGCATGTCCTGGCTACGATACTCTAGAATCATGAACTGTTACATTTTCTAATGAGATTCTCTGTACAAAACATCAGTATTACACCATAGTTCACTTAATGAGAAGACTTTTAAGAATCTAACTTTATTTAAAAAAGGTAAAAGCAAATAAAACTAACACCTGAAACTATGCTGAATCCCTCCATTCTTTTACCATGATGCCAGTTACAGAAATTGGAGAAAGTTTGCATCCTGCTTCTGGCAGTGTTATGTATAACTTTAGTAAAATGTATTCTCAAGCCTGGACTTGAAAGTTTACATCCCTTAAACTCTTCACACGGGCTGAGAAAACAAAACATTGCAGAAAATAAGAACATATATATACATATATATATATACGTATACACATATATATATGACAATAAGCATTACAGATTCTTTGGCATTTCTATCCCTACATTCCACCCTCTGAGACTTCTTTCTAACCTTATGTTGCCAAAGAGAATAGAATTTTCCCAAAGCAATACTGAAGCAATATTACACAAATAAAGATGTTCAGTAGAATTAGAAAAGAGCCGCTTTCAGTCGGGAGACAACTCAGCTCCTTGACTGTGTTTGCACCTAATTCCACCATTAACCCTCACACTTGTCCTCTCTAGAACTCTCTTTCTGAACAGAGGCTTTCTAGAAAGCCGAAGAGGTTTCTCAGAGCTTTTCCAGGGTTTGGATGAGGAAGCATAGACAATCACAGACTAGGGCAAGAGACAAGAAGACACAGTATGTATTCTTGGCACAATAGGTGTCTAAAATGGTGAATGGATACATTCACTCATATCTAATGTATCCTATAATCAGAGTTACTGATTTTGAAGTTTTTCATCTCTCTTTCTTCTTAGCAGAGCCCTGGTGGTACAGTGGTTAAATGCTCGGGCTGCTAACCAAAAGTCGGAAAGTTTGAATCCACCAGCAACTCCTTGGAAACCCTATAAAGCAATCCTACTGTGTCATATAGGATCATTATGAACTGGAATCAACTGCACAGCAATGAATTACATATAGTCCTTAACAATCCTCAGGAAAACAATCAAAATGAACAACAAAGACATACTTTGAACCCTATTTTAGGAATGTCATTACTATTTATGGTGCATAGTTATATTATTTATAACTGTAACTTTCAATTTACAGTATGAAGCATTATGTTGCAGTCTTTTATACATGTGATATGTACAACCAAAAATATTTTTTCTCAAATTTCGAATCTTAGTCTTAGAATAATGCTGACATTCCCTCTTCCTTTAACATTCTGTGACCTACTCTAAACTTCTCAGGACAGCTTCTGGAAGAAAAGAAGAGAATAAAATACAACCATCCTACAACAAAGTCCCATTACCAGGAGAATGAACCTTTTAAATGGAAGAGAGTGCACAATAAAGCTAGTCATAATGCTTTCTAATCTAGCCACATCATCTGTAGTAAAATAAGGGAACATGAAGTTTGGAGCTGCGGAACCTTTCATTTTGGATTTGTCTTTTGTCAGAGGAATCTCCAGAAATAAAAAGAAGATAATATTTACTGACTTATCTACTATCTGCTATCTACTGGTGACGTAGTGGTAAAGTGCTACGTCTGCTAACCAAGAGGTTAGCAGTTCGAATTCACCGAGTGCTCCTTGGAAACTCCATGGGGCAATTTTACTCTGACCTTTAGGGTAGCTGTGAGTTGACACCAACTTGACGGCAACTAGCAATAACAACTGTGAGAAAAAAAGCAACTTCAACATTCACAAAATAGAGACTCAATCCTTACACTAGTCTTATGAGGTAGTTGCTATTAACTCCATTTGATCAGTTATGAAACTATTGCTCAGAAAGTTTAGGTAACCTGTTCAAGATTACATCTTTAGAAAAAAGGAGTGCTCTATCTGGCTGTATGGCAGCTCTTTGCACTAAAATGGACTGTCTTCCTAAGAGCCAGCTTCTTGGGTTTATTCTAGCTAGTACCTTCTAAGATGTACAGAAAGAGAGGTCAGTGTTCCTCTTAGGAGGTGGATCTGAGTAAAACTTTGAGGAAGAAAGATTTTTTGTTTTTTCTGTCCAACATGAGACTGTCAATTAAGAGAAAACAGAGTGAAGACTTTCAGTGAAAGAAAAGACAGAGAAAGGAAAAGAACTAAGAGTCTCTAACTTGTAGGATGTCTGCTGCAGGGTAGAAAGCCTGGTGGCATAGTGGCTAACTGCTGTGGCTACTAACCAAAAGGTCAACAGTTCAAATCTGACAGGAACTCCTCGGAAGCTCTGTGTGACAATTCTACTGTGTCCTATGGGGCTGCTTTGAGTAGGCATTGACTCGATGGTGCTGGGTTTGGTTTCATTGATTTGGTCCATAGGGTCACTGAGTCACAAACTGACTTGACAGCAGTGGGTTTGGTTTGACTTTTTTGCCTTGGTAAGTGTTAAAAAAAAAAAGGTAACATGAAAACTCCTGGCCTCTCAATGACTCCATTAGTCAAAGCAAAATGTGGCCAAAACCCATAAGCTTCAAGAAGGAATGCAAGAAAAGCCAGCTTTCCTGCTGTGCATAGAGGCTGATTGACAAGTCAGTGATTAAAATATTCAGGATACTAAAATAGGACATTCTTAAGTGGTTTAAGAACTCAAAACTACTAGTTGAACTGCTATGGCCAATGTTTAGATCAAAAATGGTTGTCATGTGTCATCCTCCCAGGGCTTAGAACCTGTTCTCCTCAGTTCAATCATGGCCCATGAAGTGAAACTAGAAGAGACCTGAAGTTCTACAATGTGTCTGAGCCAGAGCAATAACTGAAACTGGGAAAAGTTACCCGGTGAAGCTCTGCTGTGGAAAAACTCAGAAGAGGCATAGTGAGCCCTTTCAGAGCCTGATGCATGTGATTAGGTTATTGCAGGACTGTGGAGAGTGACACACATTCAAAACAGAGCAGTCAGCTGCTGTCTTTTTGCTGTGCACCTGTTTCCCAGGGGCAAGGGATTAGGTTGCTATGCAACATACACGCTGCCCTTGCTTTCTGAGAGGGAGCTTGGGTTTCTAGCAGAGCTTCAACCAGCAATTTTTTCCTATTCCAGTTTTTATTCCTCTTCACCTAAACTCAAAAAATTCAGGTTTGTTCTGGTTTCACTTCTTCAGCTATGACTGAACTGGGAAGAAATGGTTCAGAGCCTTGGTTTGTCCTCAACAAAGGCAATTCCATAGGGTTCAAACTAACATATTGTTAGTTAACACCAGTCAAAAACTGAGGGAGAACTGAACAATATTATTCAATCCATCCTTGGACTGTTAAAAAAAAAACACAGGTTTTGGAACATCTACAATTTCTCTGACCAAAGCTGATAAGCCAATTTTCAGGTAGCTGACTCTTAAAACAGAGTAGCACAGAGCCCTGAGATATTATTGAGGAAACAGTCCTTTGCCATGACAGCAGTTTTACACACCGCAAAGCCAAACACATGTGAACAAGTTCTGCTTCTTCTATGCCAGGGGCAGTGTTTCAGGCTAAGCTAACTGATCTACGCTCTGCTGTTCTCACAGCTGCAGCAAAGCTTTAGTCAGAACCTCAGTGTAATTTATATTCAGCTAATAATTGTGTGAAAGTACAGATTTAATTTTTAAAGGGCAAGCCTTCGAGGTTTTAGCATAACTAAGCCTGAATTAGCATGTTTGCAACAAGGGCTGAGGCAAGCTGCTCACTACACTGGCCAATTCCAGAGTACAACTAAGACCCTTAGGTTTTCTGCCACATGCTTGATAGGCCTGTTCTCCATGGCAAAGACAGAATATACCCTGTAGGCTCCTTATGTAGCAGAGCCTGAAACGGCATTTAAATTTGATCCTCAGAGCCAAGGGGAAAACACAAAGCTTTCCAATTGCAAAACTGTGGCAATGAAATTCAGCTGCTATCACTGTCATACTTAGAAGAATGAAGAGGCAGACAAGCCCAAGAGGATAGTCCCAACAAGCAGGAAACCTGGATCTCTAAATGGAAATCTACTGCCAAGTCCTCATTTCCTAAAAGTGTATGCTGTTGTGTACTTTTACAAAAAGTAGGTTCTCCACAGATCTAGGATTTGTTTCCCACTTATGGGTTATGTTTTTCCTTCAGGTATACCAAGAATACAGGCTCTATTTTCTGTATTCCTTCCTACTCTAAAATTTAAAGAATACACACAGTGTGCAAGGTGTTGACCTGGCCGTTATGTTTATCACAAATACATTTAAAGACCAGCAGGAGAAGAAACCTAAGAAATATTTAGGTGAAGCCATGTCGCTCTGGGATTGTAATCAGGTGTTGGGTGCACAATATGCTAAACACAGAGGAAAAAGAGGGATAGATTTCAAGTTCATAGAGGTCAGGCAAGATCCTATAGGAATTTGTAAAGTAGCCTTTAAGAGAGATTTGGTCTCTCCTTGAAGGAACACAGATGTCATATTTCTTCCCTATCTTTCTGTGTTTCCTTTTCCTCCACACTGAAGCTCTTAAATAGTTTTCCTTCACTTAATTTAAGGGAAACACTAGTGGCACAGTAGTTGAGAACTATAACAGCTAACAAAAAGGTTGGAAGTTCAAATACAGCAGGCACTCCTTGGAAACTCCATGCAGCAGGTCCACTCTGTCCTACATGGTCACCATGAGTCACAGTCGATTCAGTAGCAGTGGTTTTGCTTTGGTTTTAACTTAAGGACAGAATTTTGAAAATATGTCACTAAAGAGGGAAGTGTGTACCTACTACCTTAAATGCAATCAGCCATTTTTTCACAATTAATTTCCTTATAATGACCCTATGAGCTTTACACTTAACCATTACAAATTAGGAAACAAAGAGCATGGAGAATTGGTGGACAGCGTTTATGAAGAAAGGGACTCAAAGACGGTCAAAATGAGGAAAAAGAAATGTTCCCCACTTTAGGGGATTTTTATCTTCATTATGACTGTAGTTATGTACATTTCAATCTGATTTCCCAAGAATATTTTTTTTTTCTTACAACAAATGAATGGAAAGTGTGTAATCAGAACAAAGGAGAGAGTATCCTGAGTTATCCCGACCCTAGTATCCTCTAGGATTATCTCAATCTGTAATGAACTATTCTTTGAAAACTCTGTTATCATATTCTACTTTCCCAAGGGGCTAAACTGGAGTCTGTTTTGTGTTATAGCAATCAAAATACGCATAACTGAAAGAAATAAACTTTTTTTCCGAACTGAAAATTCATAAAAATTTGTTTTCCTAGTCTCTCTCCTTAGTGAATTACACATCCAGGGTGCTTTTAAAAGCCAGATCTTAGACATTGTTGTGTAAAAGAGAGCCAAATCTTAGATACTGTGGTATAATATGAGCTTTTTTCCCCAAGAATTTTCTGGTTTTTATTTTGATAAAAGCACTCAGATTTCCCTTCGGAAATCTGTAGTTGGTCTTTTTCCCCACTCTTTTCCTTCTCCCTGTATCCATTCTGTTGTTATTAAGTGTCATGTACAACACAAAGGAATATTACCCAGTGCTACGTCATCTTTACAATCACTGCTGTGTTTGAGTCCATTTGTCGTGGATTAAGTTGTGTACGCCAAAAGATGTGTGTAGCCATTTGGCTAGGCCATGATTCCTAGGATTGTGTGATGTTCCTCCATGTCATAAATACGCATCTAAAGAGGACGGGTGACAGTCATACTGGTGGAACAGGACTTAGTGTGTAAGACTGTATTGCACATTGAGGCAATCTTTTGGTATATAAAGAAAGAAGCTAGCAGTGCCAGGAGCAGACCACCTCCACTGGAAAGGATCCTGGGTCTCTGCACCTTAGAAGCTCCCAGTCCAGGAGAAGATTGGCAACAACGACCTTCCTCCAGAGTCAATAGAGAAAAACTCCCCCTGAAGCTCAGGTCCTGAATTTGGACTTGTAAACCACTGGGCTATGACAGAACAAAATTTTTCATTTTAAAATCATCTTACTGTGGTACTTCTTTTAGAGTAGTACTAGATGAGGAAGACACAACTGCTGTAGCCATGGTGGCAGTCCATCCTGGTGAGGGTCCTCGTATTTACTGGCCCTGTGGCTCAACAAGCATAACATCACTCCACAAGGATGGTTTCTCCTAATAACATATCCAAAGCTTTGAGATGAAGTCTTGCCATCCTCAGGAGCATTCTGGCTGTACTTCCAAGAAGTATTTGTTCAACTTCTTGCAGTCTATGGTATATTCAATATTCTTCATCAGCACCACAGTTCAAAGATGTCGTTTCTTCTTTAGTCTTCCTTGGTCACTGTCCAGCTCTTCCATGTATGTAAGGCAACCGACGATACTATAGCTTGGATCAAGCAACCCTTAGTCCTCAAAGCAACATCTTTACTTTTGAACATTTTGAAGATGTCTTTTGCAGCAGATTTGCCCAATACAATATGTTATTTGATCTTTTGACTGCTGTTTAAATAGGGTTCATTGTGAATACAAGTAAAATAAAGTCCTTAACAACTTCAATCTTTTGTCTATTTATCATACTGTTGCTTAATTGTCCAGTTGTGAAGATTCTTATTTTCCTTATTTTAAGGTGTAATACATACCAAAAGCCATAGTCTCTGTTGAGAGACATACAGAACACAGCTAAAAACACTCACAGCCTGGAGTCAAGTCCAGGTAAGTTCAAACCTAATGTGAATTTGTAATTCAAAATTAAACTGCAAAGCTCACAAATTTAGGTACAAAATTAATATAACAACGGCACCTATTCCGTAATACAGTTTGGCACACAGCATAAGACAATGAAAAGACATAGAAATAAACAATACTAACAATAAACAGCAAAGAGATCTACTATTGCAGCAATTAAAAACTAATAAGAGAGAACTCAGAACACATTTAGCCAACGAATATGAAAATGTAATAAAGAGTTACACTTCTAAAAAATATAACTTAAAAACTCAGCTAAGTAAAAGGTGTACAGCTATTAAAGATACTGAATATATCTACATCGATGCTTCTCAGTCTTTTCACTGTTAATATTTTTTAACCAAATAAGTTTTTGTAGTCAAGTGCTACCCTATGCTTTGTAGGATGTTTAGTGTTACCCCTGTATTCTACCTACTCAAATCCTGTAGCATTCTTACAGTCATGATAAGTTTGCCTACAGACATTGCTTTATGATCTCTTGTAGCAAAAATAATTTGCTGTTGAGCAGTACTGGTCATACATAAACTTAGGTATACAAACAAAACATTTTCCTTTGAAGTTATCTATTTATTTTCTTACATGTTTGTTGGGATTTCTCATTCAAGGTTGAACAGAAAATCCTATATTGACTTTTTTGTTTCTTCTTTATTTCTGATTTTAAAGGGAATTTTAAAGGATAAAGATTGTAAAGGAACAACTGTTCATTTTTTCAAGATTTTATACATATAAACAATAAAAGAGGATACAAAGAAAAAATTAAAACTAATGAGAAACTGCATTTTTACTACAAACCAATAAAACATGAGAAAGTTCTTATGCTAAATTCATACAAACTAATAACAGACAATAGGAAAACGTGATTTTAAAATAGCTACTACTGGATATTCAGGATAGTTGACTTTGAATTATGTTGTTGGCAAAGAATACTGAATGTATCATGGAAAGCTGGAAAGAACAGATCTGTCTTGGAAGAAGCACAGCCAGAGTGTTCTTCAGAAGCAATGATGACAAGACTTCATCTCACATACTTTGAAAATGTTACCAGGAGGGACCAGTCCCTAGAGAAGGACACCGTAAAGTAGGGGGTCAGCAAAAAAGAGAAGGACCCTCAAAGAGATGAACTGACACAGTGGCTGCAACAATGGGTTCAATCGTAACAATGATTGCAAGGATGCTGCAAGATACAGCAATGTTTCCTTTGGTTAATCAGAAGGTCAATGTGAGTCAGAAATGATGTGTTCTAACAACATTGGACAGTCAGTTCTGGCCATTGCAGACTTGATAGCATTGGAATAGATCTTTCATTAAAAATGTTTATGAAAGTGTTTTAGTTACCTACTGCTGCTATAACACAAGTACCACAGTGGATGGCTTTAAAGAATAAAAAAAATACATTTTCTCACACTTCAGAAAGCTAACATGTAAATCAGGGTCTAGATCCTGTTGATTTCTTCCCTTATGTGTGTGTCCTTTGTTCTTCGGGATTTATTGGCTTATAAAAAGTCTTCACATGTTGTCTGTCGTCACTCATGTGTGTGTCTCAGAGTCTATTCTGTCCTTTTTAGACTCAGAAGTGATTAGCCAAGCCAAGTGCCGTCGAGTCGGATCTGACTCATGGCTTACAGCAGTATGATCTCAATAATGTAGCAAGAACAAAGTGCTTTTTACAAACTGGACCATATTTACAGGTACAAGAGGCAGAAATTACCACATGTTTTGGGAAAGCACAATGCAATCTGCAACAAAAATAACAAAAAACTATTCAAAATATAAAATGTAAGTTTTCAAAAGCCAGCCAAGCCAAGTGCCATCGAGTCAGATCCGACTCATGGCAACCCTAAGGGCCAGGGTAGAACTGACCCCCAGAGTATTCAAGGAGTGCCTGGTGGATTTGAACTGCTGATCTTGTGGTTAGCAGTGGTAGCACTTAACCCACTACACCACCAGGGTTTCCATTTCAAAAGGATTGACGTGATTGAAGAATTGTTGATGCATTATTATCCTTAAGAGAAGAGAGATATATGACGGGGACACTACACTGATCTTGTATTTTTCCCTGATGATGTAAGCATAACAAATTTTCATTCACTTCAATGTATCATACATATACATAAAATGTAGTTTTGTATCTTCAAATCATTGGTTAAGACTTACAAGACTTATCAGAAATTGTCTATAAAGTTATAAAATTCAGGTTTAGGAATTTTGATTGAGTTGTAAAGTCACTGGTACTTGTAATTGTTAATACTTTGCGTCAACTTAGGTGCCCAGTTGTTGGGTAAAACACTAGTCTGTTAGTCCTGTGGAGGCCTTTAGATGATTTGATTAGTGTTACAATTAGATGGCTCTAAGAAAACCCTGGATAGTACGGATTGTTGTTAGGTGCCATGACGTTTGTTCTGATTCGTAGTGACCCTACGTACAACAGCAACAAACACTGCACAGTCCTTTGCCACCTCCACAGTCATTTCTGTGATTGAGGCCATTGTCACAGCCACTGTATGAATCCGCTCTGATGAGGGTTGTCCTCCTTTTGCTGGCCCTCTACTTCACCATAAGTGATGTCCTTCTCCAGGGTTTGGTCCCTCCCGATAGCATGTCCAAAGAAGAGGGGATGAAATCTTACCATTGTTACTTCTAAGTATAGGGAGTTTAAGACAATTAGATGAAGGCCTTAAGAGCAAAACCTGTGACTTCCAAAAGGAACAAAAGTTCTGCCTTGAGACTATAACAGATATTCTGAGAGAGTTTACAGCCTACCACCTGCCTAAGGATTTTGGACTTGCCAGCTCCTGAAATCAGATAAAACATGTTCTATCAATCCTGTTTTTCTGGAGAATCCTGACTAATACAGTATTTTAATACCACAAGGCCTTAGATGTCAAGACTATGATGTCAAGTCAATAGCACATGCTCCTTCATGGGAAGAAGCAAATTTCTGTCAATAAAGATGCTCCAGTTTAAGTGTTGTTTGGTCTTCCTGTATATTGTAAAATGCACACACAATTTATCACATTGAAGGGTATAACTTTCAGATAGTTCAAGGAATACACATGTGACAAAGACGAACAACAACAGATTCAGAAGAATTTAAGGAAGATGCTTGTGTGTGTCTTGGAGCTGTCAGCTCTTTGAAACAAATAGTATATTAGTAAGAGGATGAAATTGCCAAGGAACACATAGATTTCTGAGCATTTTAATCAGCACTGCCTAAATGCTTCTCTTCATTTTTTTGTTTTGTTTTAATATAAATGTCTACGTTATTTCAGATACATGAGTTCACTTTGCAGAAATGCTAATCTCTATATTATCTGTCTTGGAGAATGAGGTCCAAATATTTATCTGTTTCCAGATAGAGTGCAGTGAATGGTCATAAAGAAAATGAGCTGGACTGTGTATAGGACAATCTTGGCATATAGCAACGAAGAATCACATGGTACTTTGAAATGAATGTAGAAAATAAAATATGAAGTAATAATTAGTAACTGAGATAGGAAGTAATATTTGCCAGCCAAAGCCAAGTGCCGTCGAGTTGGCTCCAACTCGTGGCAACCCTAGCACACTAATAATCAAATGCCTGTACATTTATTCTATCTTGGTAAAGCAAATATTCCTCATTTATTGTTTTTAATAATCTTTAAAAGTGAAGATCGATAATTTAAAGCCATGCATATATGCATACATGTGATAGAAACAAATTTACACATGCATGTAATAGAAATAGATTTGATATTTGGTTTCATACTAACAGAATAATGACATCGAATCTCTTAAGCCTCAGATAATTCAATTTCATTAATATGCTGTTGCATTTGGATGTGCTTTTGCAGTCAATACACATTTTAATAATATTTTAGCCAGTGAAAGAATCATAGTCCATGAACACAAACACATCAATTGATCATGTCATTTGCTACTGTAAAGCCTTCAATAATTCCATTTCAACTTACTAGTAAATGAATTTCAAACTTTTTAGCACAGAATTTGAGACTCTTACTGCCATAGCCTAACTTAATTTTGCAATATAATTTCTTGTCCTTTGGATGCATTTCTTTCTCGACAGCAAACTTTTCAAGTCATATTTGTCCCCGAGCTCCCCATACTCTTCTAACACTCCACTCTTGTCCACACTATTCCCTGCACCTAGGATGCTGTTTCCTCTCATTAGTCTCTCAACTTAAGCCTTTTACCTTTTCTCTATGCTTTCAGCCTCTGCCATTCTGAGCTATTGCACACACTAACCTAAAACTAAACCAAATTAGTTGCTGTCATGTCAATTCCAACTCATGATGACTTCATGTTTTCCAGAATAGAACTTTTCCATGAGGGTTGTCTTGAACACAATCTTTATAAAAGCAGATCATCAGCACTTTCATTCATGGTGCAGCTAGGTGAGCTTGAACTGCAGGAGCCTATAGGTTAATAGTCAATCGCAAACTGCTTATAACCACCCAGGGATCTTGTTACATACACTATTATCAGATTAATCTGATTAAATCCACTGACATCAAGTCAATTCCAACTTATACAGACTCTACAAGACAGAGTAGAACTGTCCCGTACTGTTTCCAAGGAGCACCCAGTGGATTCAAACCACTGACCTTTCAGTTAGCAGATGTAGCACTTAACCATCATGCAACCAGAATTCACTGTTTAATCACACCCCTACAATCATGCCAATCTTGTCACAATCTTAATCAACAATCTGAAAATTACCATCTCATTTTTTTTTAAAAAAATACAGTTTTAAATGACAAAGCTAATGATACCTACTCCACAAAACCTTTCTACCTTGTAATCAGATCTGTTTTTCTACCTTACAAAGCATTTCAAAACCTACCTTCAAAACATTTCTACCTTACAAAACATGATGTTTCATTTTAAGATAGTTTTACTAAAATGATTAATATTTAATAAAGTCCCATATACACGTATTTGTGGCTCATTTTTGTCTGTGTCTTGAATTATATTAAAGTATGATTGTATTATTCTCTTAGCTGTAAAAAAATACCCGTGTTCTACTGCTCTGACCTTTGCAGTGTCTTCTCCCTAAGAAGTGTTTAAAGTATTTATCAAATAATAAACAAAAGAATAAAAGATGAGAGCAAAAAGAAAATAAGAGGTCAATATGGGATTTAGTGATCTGTGCTAATACCTTTAACCAGTAACAAATAAGAACAGATGTTGTCTTGAGAAAATTCATATTTCTTACAAATGTGATTCCCAAAGAAGTCTCTAACTAATAGCTCATGAAAATATGAAAGTTGTGTTGCAATATCTGGTGTTTTTATGGGGTACTCTATGTCAAAAATGTAACTGGAACTGTAATATTTCAAGAGTTTCCATGAGTCTTCAGAAACATTTTAGAAAGTGATTTTGGTCTGTTTATGTGGAAAAGTATTGCGGTGCAATATTTCTAGATAAGTTTGTCTCAAAAAGTTATGGAAGTTAACTAAGCTAATTAATTTTTCCTGTTTTTAGTATCAGAAAAAATTTATGCCTACCAGTAAAGTATCTTGAACAACTGTATCTTCAAATTTTATTCACTACTGACTTTGATAATGTATAAAAACAATTTTTTATTTTTTTTGCAGTTATGAATGTGTAGCAAATCATTCCAAAATTTAGTGGCACAAGCAACTATATATTACGCTTGTGAATTGTGTGGGACAGGAATTCAAACAGGGCACAGTGGTGATGTTTTGTCTTGGTGTCATGATGTCTGAAGCTTCAGTTGGATGCCTTGAAGTTTGGCAGTTTAAATCCTAGGAGGCTCATTTACTCACATGCCTGGCAGTAAGTGCTATTGGCTGAAACTGTGGCTTGTGTTAATGACCAGAACACCTACACATGTCCTCTCCAGGTGGTGGTCTTCCACACAGCATGGCTCAACTGAGAGGGTGAGTATCCTGAGAGAAAATAAAAATGAAGGAGCCGGAAGGAAGCTGTATATATTTTTTTATGACCCAGAGTTGCTTCCCAGGATGAAGCAGCCAGGAGCCCGACTACCACCACAAATGCTCATGTTTAAAACCCACACAGAGGTGACTCAGAAAACCGGCCTGGCGATCTGCTTCTGAAAGGTCACACCCTTGAAGACCCTGTGGAGCAGCTCTACTCTGTGCCCATTCCATCACCTTGAACCAGAACGGACTTGAAGCCTCTAGCAACACAGCCTCAGCCACAAAACCCCACCCACTTCCAAGTGAAAGAAAACAGATTCCAAAATCATTTGCAGAGAGTGGCAAGACCCTGAAAGAGTGAGCATATAGGACCAGAAATATTGCTGTGACTGTTTTTGAAAAATAGAATCTACCACAATGATCAAAGATTTCAATACATAATTAATGAAATCATTACTTGTATTCCTCCTTGCTGTATCACTTAGCTATTGCTACATAGCAAATATACACAAAAGCTCAACTGCATTTCTTCCCAGACTCAGAAAGATGAATCAGCCATAGTTGCACTGCTTCAGGTTATGGATCTTTAGGGCATTTGGACTGGCTTTCCAGGACCAGGGGATATTTCCAGAGTATGTTCTACTCATGGACATGATACTAAAACCAACTAAATCCACTGCCATGGAGTCAATTTTGACTCATAGAGACCCCATAGGACAGAGTAGAACTACCCCACAGAGTTTCCAGGGATCACCTGGCAAATTTGAAATGCCAACTTTCTAGTTAGCATCAGTAACACTTAACTACTATGCCACCAGGGTTTACAGTCATGAGACCAGGGATAAACAAAGACTTAGTAGGACCTAGTTCACATGCTCACTTCTACCACATTTCATTGGACAAATCACCTGATCAATCACAACATGAAGTTGGGAATATTAATCAAAGGAAACCCTGGTGGCATAGTACTTAAGAGCTATGGCTGGCCAAAGGTTGGCACTTAGAATCCACCAGATGTTCCTTGGAAGCCATATTAGGCACCTCTACTCTGTCATATGTGGTTGCTATACAAGGCCTGACAACTAACTTCGCATACTTGCCACCATGTCATTATGTTGGCAGCACGGTACAAACAACTCAGTAGGGTTTCATAACCTTGGTATATCAGTGTCTCACAGCTATTTTTGTGTCGATGTGTAGTGTTATCTTGCTGAGTGACATTCATTGTTGCTGTTGTTGGTTTTTTGTGCCTATGAGAATGCTGGTGTTTGAATTAGAGCGATAAACAAACATTAAATTCCTTGTTCAACTTGGCAAGACTGGAAGTGAAATCAGGGACAGGTTAGTCCTAGTTTATGGGGATAATGCCTTGAAGAAAAACGGTAGTGTACAAATGGATTAAACGTTTCTCTGGGGAGAGAAAGTGTTACTGAGGAAAAGAGGTCAGAGTGTCCTCTAATGAGCAGAACTGACAAAAAACATTGCAAAAATTCTTTGAATTCATCAAAATCATTGTCTAACTGTGAGAAGTGTAGCAGGCCAAGTATATATCAACAGAGAAACAGTTAGGAAAATCTTAACTGAAAATCTTGGTACAAGAAAGGTGTATGTAATAATGGTCCAGAAGGAGCTCACCGATGAACAAAAGCAAAGGAGAGTCAGAGTTTGCTAAGACCTTTTGGAGAGGCAAGATGGTGTTTTGCACCATGTTATCACTGGTGATGAAACATGAGTGTACCAAGACAACCCTGAAACATAGCGTCAAATTGTGCAACCAAAAAAGTTATGTCAGTACAAATCAAGAGTCAAAATGATGTTCCTAACCCTTTTGATATCAGATAGATTGTTCACTGTGAATTTGTACCAACTGGACAAATAATTAACCACATTTACTGTTTGGAAGTGCTGAAAAAGCTGTGTAAAAAAGTTGGACAAAAATGGTCTGAACTTTTCATCAACAACTCATGGCTTTCCCATTATGATGATGTACCAGCTCACATGGCACTGTCTGTGAGGGAGCTTTTAGTCAGTAAACAAATAACTGTGTTGGAACTCCCTACCTAATAACTTGATCTCGATAACTTTTTTCTTTACCCAAAGATAAATATTGAAAGGAAGACATTTTGTTGATGTTCAGGTCATCAAGGGTAATACAATGACAGCTCAGATGGCCATTCCGGAAAAACAGTTCCAAAAATTGCCCTGAAGGGTAGATGAGGCACTAGAATTGGTGCATAGCTTCCCAATGAGAATACTTCAAAGGTGACCATAGTGATGTTCAGTAGTGAGCTATGTACACTTTTTCTTGGATTAGTTTGCAAACTTAATTGCTTGGCCACTTAAGTCGTAGTCAACTTGATGGCAATGGGTTTATATCAATCAGAGAAGTCAAGTGATTGTGAATTTAAAAGACGGCATTTATTATAATCATACCATGCACAAGTGTGGGAGGAGTTGGGGAAGGAAAGACTGGCAAAGAGAGATGAAGTTTCACAGGAGTCACCAACCGGTCAATCTGCTAAACTAAGCACTGCTACCAAACAGAGTGAGACTGCCAGGGGGACCACATTGGAAGCTGCTGATTTTGTGCAGCTCCCACCTCTGTGGCTTCACAGTGCCCAACTGGTCTTAGACATAGACACCATATGTCAACACAGACAGCAGCTGAGATGAGTCGGGCAGAGAACAGAGGAAAGAAAAGCAGAATCCTGCAACGGCATCTGAGCATGAAATGACCGTCAGAGAGTAATGGCTGCACAAGCTCCTATTTTCACCAGTTCTCAACCACTCGGGAGATTCTGGAAACATATATTCCAGTTTAGTCAGTTTAGCACAGCAAAATGGAACACATACTGGTCAGAACCTCGAACTTATATAAAACTGTAAGCATATTTTCATTTATAATTTGTATCATTGCTCCAAACCAAAAACAAAACAAAACTCCTTTCTGTTGAGTTGATTCTGACTTAATAGTAATCCTACAGAACAGAGCAGAGTCACCTCATAGGGTATATAAAGGGTAGCTGATTGATTTGAATGGCTGAACTGTTAACAGCCATAGCACTTAACCACTGGACTACCAAGGCTCCTTCATCATTGGTCCAAACAGGAATAAACATATTAATACACTTTCTTACAGTTTCATTTCTTTAGTGTCTAAACCAGGGATAGGGAAAAAACTCTTACAGTAAGATGAACATCAAAACTTACAAGTTTTAGACCCTTTCCTAATATTAAACTTTCACTTCTACTAACTGGATAACAGCAAAACAAAATTTTTGTCTATATTTATGTCATTCGCAAAAACTAAAAGTTAATTTTAATTGAATTATTAATTTTATAAATTGTTTAATAACTCTAGAAGTTGATTTTCTGTACACCATTAGGAAACCCTGGTGGCATAGTGGTTAAATGCTATGGCTGCTAACCAGCAGGTCAGCAGTTCAAATCTGCCAGGTGCTCCTTGGACACTCTATGGAGCAGTTCTGCTCTGTCTCTAGGATTTCTATGAGGTGGAATCAACTCAACAGCAGTGGCTTTTTTTTTTTTTTTTTGGTATACACTACTTATCAACATTATAGAAGTAGGAGAACATGTGTTTTATAATGTTTAGGACATAATTATGGGATACTGATTTTGCCTTTTGGAGAAAATCTTCTCCAATTTTAGGATTATCTTATGTCTTAGTTAACCTGGAGAATTTTTTTTACTTTTTTGAAAAAGTATATCTCTCTGCATCATTCATACTGAAATCCATAGAAGGTAATAAACTAAAATATTTTAATTTGATTCCAGGAAAGGAGGAAATTTTAAAGATTTCATTGTGCAGACCCATCAGTTTGGTTTCTGTACATACTGCACAGCTTTAAGAACAAAGAGTTTTTGTTCAAGAAAAGGAAAGAAGCCCATACACCTTGTTGCTCTGTGAATTCTCCAGCCGGCAAGAGTCTGAGAAGCTGCCAGAACCTCTGATTTGTTTTATAATCTTTAATCGCTTTTAAAGGACCTTGACATTCTGCTTACCGTCCTCATTTCAGCTATCTATTAAACACTAGGCTTTAATGATTTTCGTAACAGTCCCTGTAAAATTACTCTGTTCATCCTTCTTACATCACAGCTTTATTATACAATTCTTCCCTCTCCTTGTTTGTGGTAGGATGACAGTGTGTTGTACATCAAAATTTTTGTTTGTTTTCTATTTGATTCCCTGGACACACAGTACTCCTTCCAGTGTCCTCATGTTCCTTCAGATTTACAAAACTGCCCCCTGACTGTAACTCATTACTGAACAAAAGACATTTGGTGAGCTGATTTTCTCTCTCACACACAGTGCATACAAAGCACCTCATTATACTGTGGTATGGCCTAGTAAACTGCAGATGTGATAGCCACTCAGGAAGCTCTATACTCCACAGTCTGGACTTCATCCATTCATTTTCACTTCTCTGTGGAAAATCATCTCTAGGATGAAGAACTCTTGCAGGCATCTCAGATAGAACTCTCTCTCGCCTCCACTCCCCCACTGCTACAACCCATCTCATCAGTTGCATCCCACCCTCAACCAACACTGCCTCCCGGAAATATCACTCTCATACAAATCTCTTACTCATCCTTCAAACTTCAAAAGAAGCATTTAAATTTTGTAAGCTCTTTTCATATATTTCTCATCCTCTGTAGGAAAAGATTTTATTGATCCATGAATGTCATGACATTTCCAAGATGATGGCGGCTATAGAATTTTTAACACGACCAAGACTTGGCTTGGGACAAGGCAGATGGCAGATGGGAAAATGGTGATGATGTACATTATACACTGTAGAACACTGGGGTAATACAAAATGTGTGAGGGTGTGGGTATGTCTATCAGGGTTCACTGAGAGATCAGTCCTTAAAATAAACCAAGTTAAGGATGAAGCAGTGAGGTAACAGTATATATTCGGGGAGGGGGGGGAACAACCATCATAGTTGCAGGCGAAATTCTGAGTCTAAGCCTGGCATTGTATGTTCCTGAGCAATAATTACGGTAGATGTGTTTGAAACCACACATAATTTCTGAGTGGATAATTATTTCTTACTTTATTATACAATGAGATATCCATTTTTTTCATATAATTAGAAAACTAAGGATTAAGGGATAAGATCAATGCAATGGTACCCCAAATTTTGAAAACAAGATACTCATTTGGGAAGTGATGCCCATGACAAATGGAAAAAGAAGGAAGATGCATGAGATGGGCATTGGAAATGTACTCGGGATATTAGAGAGAAAGTGAAAAGCTGGAGGCTGTAAAACCAGTGACACAAAAGAAAAAATCTCACGTTATTATTATTATTATTTCACATACAAATGTTATTCATTAATATTAGGCAGAGCCCTGTGCGGAATAGAAACACTGCAAAGCAGGTTCCCTTGAGAAACTGAAAGTCAGTTTTTCAGAGGAAACAGGAATACATGGACAATAAATAATCTCTGTCATGGGCTGCATTGTGTTCCAGAAAAGTGCACGCAGTCATCTGGCTGGGCAGTGATTTCCAGTATACTGTGCTTGTCCTCCGTTTTGTGGTTTTCTTGTGCTGTAAATCCTAATCTCTGCCGTGGTTAATAGACTGGATTATGCTAAGAGGAGCAGGGTGGGACCATAATCCCCTTGCTAAAGTCACTTCCCTGCTCCAGTGTAAAGGGAGTTTGCCTGGAGTGTGGCTTGTACCAGCCTTTTATCCTTTCATCCTATAAGAGATAAAAGTAAGGGAAGCAAGTAGACAGTGTGGAACCTCATGCCATCAAGAAAGCAGCACCAAGAATAGAATGTGTCCTTCAGACCAGAGGTTCCTGTGCCAAGATGCTCCCTGACCAAAGAAAGACTGATGCAACACAAGGGTTTTCCTCCAGAGCCAACAAAGAGGGAATGTCTTCACTATGTTAGACAGCCTGAATTTGTACTTGTAGCCTTCTGGACTGTGTAAGAATGAGCTTCTCTTTGTTAAAGCCATCCACTTGTGGTATTTCTGTTAGACCAGTACCAGATGACTGAAACAGTCTCCAAAAATGGCCAAGCTCGCTTCTTTCAGTCCTATAAGCGCATGGCATTCCTCACAGCAAGAGGTGGACTTATTTCCCTCCTCTTGAATCTTGCCTAGCTCTGACAAACAGAATGTAGTAGAAGTAATATTCTAAGACTAAGGAGCCTAAAGCTTGATGAAGATTATCAGTTCTGGTTCTCTCTCTTGGATCCCAGCCAGCATGGTAGAGGTCTAAGGTAAATTATTGAATAAAGAGATGTTACAACAGGCTCTGGAAGATGAGAGATAGGGGATCAACACAGCTGAGTTTCCTGGGACATTCCCAGATTAGATGAAAAAATTCCATGTCCTGAGAAGTCTTCAAGCCTGAACCAACTTAGGTGGCCACTGTCTTAGGCTAGGTTCTCTAAAGCAGCAAGGCTAGTAAAGTGTATAAACATACACACATATATATGTATATATATGTATAAACAAACCCACTGCCATCTAGCTGACTCCGACTCATAGTGACTCTATAGGAGAGCATAGAACTACCCTATAGAGTTTCCAAAAAATGTGTGGCACATTCAAACCGCCAACCTTTTGTTCATCACACACAGCACTTAACTACTACACCACTAGGCTTTCCAAACACACATAGAGAGAGAGAGAGCTTAATGTCAAGCAAATAGCTCACAGGATCATAGAGACTGGAATGTCTTATGTCTGTAGGTCAGGATAGAGGACAAAGCTCACTTTGGCAAAGTATATTTTTGTTTAATTTCTCCTTGAATAAACCAAAATAAAATTATCCTTAACAGTAGTTTGCCAGAATGTTTACTAACGTGAACTTCATAGTATTTGGATAAAAGCATTATAAAAGGTTGATTATCCAAAGGCCTAAAGAGTAAAAATTCCTCTTCCTAAGGTAGTAACTCAGGAGGCCACTCTTCACTGAAGCTGGCTGCTAGATTTCCTTGCAATACAGTTCACTTAGGCCATTCTGCAAACTGTTTGCCATTCCTATGGCTATCAGAAAAGCGTTCTCAAACAAGAGATCAAAATGCTGCTAATGTTCCATGAATAAGCAGTCTTGGAAATCAACTAAAAGGAAAACAAAGGAGCAGGGGAGAACAAAAGCAAAGAAGGCCACTCGAATAACCTTTTCTTTGCAGCTCAGACTCCTAACCAAATAATATGAGTTAATCAGCATTTTCTAAATAGCACCATATAGAAGTAATTCATATCAATATTTCATTGCAGTACAGATACCAAAGCAATGTTTCAACTACAGATTGGTTTCTGAAAGTTAATAGACTCCAACACGATATAGTCACCAGGCTATTTCCATTTAGCTAACACTCTATTTTTCACTTTCAAATAAAGGAACATATGCAATGTGATACCAAGGCCCAGGGTTAAGATCTTAACTAATTGAAAAAATTATATAATCTCTTTCTAAATAAACAACATAAAATATCCTTTTTAATATTCAGGCTTCACAATGTTTTTCCTGATAGGTTATAATTATAACCAAAGATAACTTCCTAATGAAATTTGCTTCTGAACCAAGAGATAGGTCAGGAGAATGAAAACTTCTGAATTAGGTTTTAAGAGAAAGCTTTAAAAAACAGAGATATAGAGAGATAAATTCCATATCCAATTCTTACAGTATCTAGTAGTGGGAGAGTTGTTAAAGCAATGCAGCAAGTATTTGCTGAGTACATACTATGCTCAAGGTTTTGCCTTATACAAAGGCTCCTGGATTTGAAGAAGACGCTTTTTGTCATTGGACTTCTCAAATTGCCTTACCTCCCAATAACATCAGTTCTTATACAGCATAGTTTATATTCAGTAAACTGGAGGAGCTATGAATAGATAATCTATTGAGTTTCACAAGTGTTGTATGAAATTTGCCTAATGTGACCATTAAAGTAGAAGCATGAGCTTGAAAATAAACGTCACATGGAAAAATCACAAGTGTATTATTCCTAGGAAATTGTTAGTTGCTGCTGAATTTGCTCTGACTCATGCTGTCACGTATAATGGAACAATAAGTTACCTAGGGCTGTGCCATCTTTACAATCATTAGTATGGCTGAGCCCATTATTTCTGCTCCCGTGTCACTCCATCTCACTGAGAGTTTTCTCCTTTTTGACGATCCTGTACTTTAGCAACCATGATATCTGTTTGTACTGGTTGATCTTTTCTGACGGCCTGTCCAAATTAAGGGAGGGGAAGTTTTGTCATCCTTCATTCTAAGAAATGGATACCTACAATAGGGGACTCTTATACAAGCAGTGGTCTTTTAGTAAACTTTAAACATCTGTATTCTTGACTTATGAATCCAAATCCAGACGTATTGGTAACCCCAAAACTGAGCAGTTACGTGTGGCCAAAAGATGGGGCCAACTTGTTGGGGCAGATTTTAATCCAAGGAAAAATGCCTTTTGCAAGATTTTGTCAAACTGAATGCTCAAGATTTCTTCCCCTACAGAAAGTTCCAGATCAGTTTGCTCAGGATGCTTAGAGAAAAAAACCTAAATGCTCACCTGCTAGTACAGAAGAAGCAGAGATGGTCAGCTTAATCAAGCAAAACTAGGAGTTCCCAGAACAAGATACCTACTATGTGAGCTCGCACAAGGTTTCTGCAGGACCGTCATGGGTTCAACTGCCTTTATGTATGGTTAGAGAGAAGGAGTGTGGTGGTGTTCTCCTGCACGGCTCCTCCAAGCATGTTTCACTAGTCATCTATACACAGCAGAATCATTGTTGCTTTTCAGTGTTGCTTGTTTAAATGCAATTGAGGGGAATCAGGGAAGCAGCTTATTCTCTCCCAATTTTTCTCTATTTAAATATAGCCTCACTCAGTGACAGTTCTGATGCACAGGGTAGGCTCTTACTCAACACATCTGCTCCCCATGTGTTGCTGAGTCACACATACTTTTTTGGTGATCACAAGTAACAAATATTTATTTTCTCCTTGACAGTCCTGCTGAGTCGCCGCTGCAGAGGGAGAAACAAGTGAGATTCCATCCTGGTTAGCTCACCCGAACACCACTGTTGGGCTTGTTGACTCCATTACTAAACAGGGCTTTAGGAACCTTACAACGTGACCCAAGTTGAACAAAGAAGATGGTTAGGAAAGAATGTCTGTGAGGAGAGGTTAAAGGAATGATAGGAGCCTAGAAGTGAAACTGGCTGGAACGACATTTCAGATCTCTCAAACATATGTATGTAAGAACAAATATATGTATTTGCTATTGTTTTTGTTAGGTGCTGTGAATTTCAAATCATAGGGATCCTTGGAGTAGGACTGACTCATAGGGTGCCCAAAGAGCTGCTGATAGATGTGAAGTGCCAGCCTTTTGTTTAGCAGTCAAGTGCTTAACCACTATGGCACCAGGACTCTCTCTCTGTATATATGCATAGGGTCGCCATGAGTCGGATCTGACTCGACAGCACTGGGCTGGCTGGCATATGCATATTCAATATATATACTGAATTCAATAACATTCAATATATTTATATTGGATAGATGCATATTACAATATATTTATTTTATATATAACTTGCTATTAGTAGTACTTTAAACTGGATATTGAAACTTTGTACTTGCATATCAAACCATGTATGACCTAGAGGACAAGGAGTGAAAATGAAGAGGAAATCTCACACCATTTCTCTGATTTGGGTTCATTAGTGAACTGTACTGTAAAACATCTCTTTAGTCTTCTAAGCAGTTTTCAATATACATTCAATATACATATATATTCTATATACATATATATGTTATATGTATAAGACTTTTCCTTAATTGGCAGTCCTTGTGTGTGTGTGTGTATATATATATATATATGCATACACACACACACACACACACACACACACACACACACACACACACACACACACACACACACACAAGGACTGCCAGCTGAGTTCACAAACTAGTCCTAGAAAACAATGCTGCTTACCTCAGTGGTGACCATCAGTAGGGTCACCTTTGAAGTACTCCCCTTGGGAAGCTATGCAACGATATGGGTTCCTAGCCCTTCAAAGCAGTTTGGGAACTCTTTTTCTGGAATGGCCTTCAGAGCTGTCGTCATGTTACTGTTGATGTCCTCAAAGTCATGAAAATACCTTCCTTTCAATATTTCCTTTATCTTCAGGTAAAGAAAAAAGTCAATGAGGGCCAGATCAGGTGAGTAGGTAGGGCGTTCTAATACAGTGATTTATTTACGGCCTAAAAAACTCCCTCACAGACAACTATACAATTAAGTCCACCAACTTGCCACCATGCCACCATGTGCAATGTCCATTCCAGAAAAAGCTGCATAATAGGCTTCGAAGGGTGGACTAGGTGCTAGCATCAGTGCATAGCTTTCCAAGAGGAGTGCTTCAAAGGTGACCACTGTGATATTCATCAGTGAACTTAGAACAACTAGGTTCAGGGACTTAACTGTCGGATCTCGTGTGTGCGCCCTCGTGTGTGTGTGTGTGTGTGTGTGTGTGTGTGTGTGTGTGCACGCTCGCGCGTGCGCATGCATTTGCTTCAGGGAACAGCCACCTGTAGGTTGTTTTTTAAATAACGTATAACATAATATTCCATGAGAACCATATGTATGTATATATATTAGAGAATTTTATATATATATACTAGCCCTCTCTCACTCTCTGAGAGTCCTATATATATATATATATATATATATGTATACACACACATACATCTAGTTCTCACTGAATACTATGTATTACATGCTGTTTAGAAAATAGCCTACAGCTGACCACTTTCTAAAGCAAATATCCATATGTGCAGGAGAAACTTCAGTGGACATGTGATCCCCACCTCAAATACAATTTCCATGTTATTCATTAATTTTCCTATGAACCTGAGATGGAATCTTGTCTATTATCTAAAGGTTATGGCAGGAACTGTATTTTCCACATGACAACGTTAGAGGAATTTTCATTTCTTTTTTGTAACTTGCTATTAGCAGTTCTTTAAATTGGATATTGGAACTCTGGACTTGCATATCAAACCATATATGACCTAGAGGACAAGGAGTGAAAATGAAGAGGAAATCTCACATCATTTCTATGATTCAGGCTCATTATTGAACCACACTTTAAAGCATCTCTTTAGTCTTCTCAAAAGTCTTATAAGTGAACGTCACCCTGGCTTGATTGACTGATCTTTGTTTCACACCCTTCATAAAGTAGCCCAAAATAGCTGCTGGAAAACACAGCCAACCTGCTGAGTTTTAGCAGTCATCAAGTTTATATTGTCACAATTATTGTGGGTGAGTTATAATTAGGTTTATTTATTAACTATCCAAGCTCCTGAAATAAATATCACAAATCATGCTGTAGCCATCTTATCTAGCCACTGCTACTCGCTTAGAAAGTACTACATGTCTAATCCACCATCATTAAGGATCACTGCTTAGAAAGAAATTTTATGAACTAAAAAGACTGACTGTATACTGTGATAGAGAATTTGATTTTTTCTGTAAACTGGCTTATTTGGTCTCTTAATTGCATATATGTGAAATCACAAATATTCAAGGAATAGGTTTGACAGAGGCATATTTGCGGCATAATGATTGCTTTCTTTATATAATCTTGTAATGGGCTTAGCATGGCTATACGCATTTAAAAATCCTTCTATCAAGGTGGCCTAAATCAAAAAGAATGTTAGCTGACTTGAACATCAGCTGCTGTTTCGTGACCTTGATTGCGTTTAGATCACCTACATTCCCCTTGCTTCAGAAGAACCCACATTATGCTAATGACACTACTTCCCAAAATATCTAACCCTCTCATATCTAGTTAAACTACTGCTGCACTGAAAGCATAGATCACCCAAATGCTCAGGTGCTTACAGAAAATGCATCCTTTCCAATAAGTCATTTTAGCTTGCCACTGCAAGTGTTCATGCATAAAACATACAAACTCAATTCAAGAATTTCCATGAAAATATGTGCCCCAGAATATTCTTCATGACTTTAAATTCTGCATTTTAAATTGAACAACTCATGTAATTTAAGAACACAGGATTTGTTAGAATATATGTAAATGCTTTAAAGAATTATTTTTCCAACTATGCCTTAACTAAAGCAATCCCTGTGTAATTGATCTTCAGAAAACTATTAAATAGAAACATAAAATTGTTTTCATTTTTATTCATAAATCCTGACTTTCTGCTTAAGTGTAAACTCTCTGTGGAATAGGAAATTCAATCTCAAAACCTAATCTGTTTTCTCGTCTTAAAAAACATCTGACAGCTCTCCAAATGCAAAGTACACATACATTTTAAAAGTTAACCTTCAGAGAATATAAATAGAATAGAGAGAAACACCTTGCTGTCTCATCGTGTATGTGAATGACATAACTTGATTCAGAAATTGATTACCCTTAATCTTCCTAAAACTAATAGTTGTGGTCTCAGAGGTTACTGAAATAGGTTACCTTCAGCCTTTGATGTGTTTTTACCATATCTCAGAAATGTCTTAAGGGCTACAGTATTGTTTGATGTTTATCTAGGTTATTGGTCTATTCCATTCATGGCCACTCCAAGCTATTTCTTACCCAACAGGAAGTTATAAAATCTCAATAGTATTCAAGCATCTTTTTTTCCACCAATGTGAATATTCCAATAGATACACAGTAGTGAATTTTTTGACAACTGATAGCCTTTTTTTTTTTTTTTTTTAAATGACCATTTTCAAAGGCAGGCTTTCAAGTGAATGACTAAGAGCATGGTGTTATGTCTTTACAAGCTAACTGCCTAGAAACATTTAACTCTAGTGAAAGACTGTCTTTAAATCCACCTCCATTCCAGAAAAATAATTATGGGGTGAGTCTGAGCAATAAATGCCGGCACTGTGGATAGTCCAGGTCTCAACTATTTCTCCCAAGAGTAGAATTTTGGCAGAATTCCCAGATTATAATTTCAACTTTCTATTTAGTTTTACTTTCACAAAGAGATCCAAAAAATGATAACATATTGCCTCTTTTCCCTAATGAAGCATCCGTATAATAATTTTTTTGTGCATGTCCCAAATGAAGTAAAATTCTGATAAATAGTGAAGGCCTGAAAAAAAACATGTGGAAGGAAAATTTGATGCCTTAATTTTATCACTGTTATATCTCATGAAATTAAATTAAATTGGTAATAAAACCCTTATTAATCTATGCTTTCAGGGAAGGAGTGAAGACAACTTATTGGAAAGACAGTTCTCATCAGGAAGTGGTTGTGTTACTAACATTTCCTGGATGCCATGGAAACATGGAAATGAAAAAAGAAATCATTCAGATTTCTTTCCCAGAAATTTCTGTTTTCATTCATTACAGCAATCCAGCTTCAATTATGATTCCACTAGCCATGAGTCGGATCCGACTCGACGGCACTTGGCTTGGCATTGTTCTTAAAACTGTCCAACCATCCATTCTTCTTTTTCAGGAAGGATGAATGCTGTCAAATATGAGTTCAGGAAGCCTGTTGTTAATATGGATAGGGGAGCATGTCCAACCGACTCAAAGAGGGAGGACACAGCAGTCCGCCACAACAGGGATTGAAGATCCCAATTTATCGGGTTCAAAAGAACACGTCATCTTGCTGCCGACTATGGGTGCCAGAAGCAAACTTCTGGGAGACTGACACTTAAATGTTCTTATAAGGAGTATTAAGGACTTTTTCCTTAGAATACATGCGGAATTGGAAAGCGGTGCTCCTAGGAAGAAAGGATCTCTTGCTACCATGTCTGGTTAAAGTAATGAAATGATTTTAAGAGAAAAGAGAGTTGAGAGAAGTCTTTTATTAGGCCCTTTTGTAACTGTCACAAAAATTGTATATGTCTAGATTACTGAGCAATATCAGGGATGTCGGGAGTAAAAGTATTACACATTATTGTTATGCTATAGCAGGTCTACAAGTAGTGTGTTTATACCTATCCAGTCATACCTACTCAATTTCTCTTACAAGACATTTCCTTGAATAGTATGTGAGGATCAATTTTTTTCTTTCTAAAAGAAAGATGCCATAAGTAACACAGAAGACACCCATTGATCAGGGAAGAATTATAAAAGACACACACGTAAATAAAACATCTAGAAAATATAGTACAATTGACTGTCCTATTGCTAGTCCCCTATTTAGTAGTGCAAGAGGTTAAATGTGGAAGAGATAAAGGAGGAAAAACAAGAAGCAGGAGGATGAGGTATACAGGAGTACTAGTTAGAGCTAATTAATTACCTCTCTAATAGCTACTCTGAGAAAAGTAAATTTCCAAGCATTTTTACTAATTCTATATTCAGACTCTATTTAAGGTTTAACTTAGACATAGTTAGGTAAAAAAACGGGGAGTATAGAGGAAATCCAAAAATAAGGGAGCCTAAAATAAGTGTTTACATAATTTGCATATTTAGACCCAAATTTAGTCTGAGATGTTAAATTTGTTTGGCTATGAGTTTATTAGTCCGATCTAGCATCACAGAAAAGGCCCTCCTAAGGTCATACAACTAACAAATGTGGTTAAGTGCTGTGACTGTTAACCAAAGGGTAGGCAGTTCAAATCCACCAGGTGCTCCTTGGAAACACTATGGGACAGTGCTACTCTCTTCTGCTGGGTCCCCATGAATTGGAATCAGCTTCACTGCAGTGAGTATTTAGTTTTGTGTTTGTTTTTTAATACCCACTCAAAGTCAGAGAGCTAATAAATGTCAGAATTGAGATACTAGTATATTATACTGACACTAAAAATCAACTAGGATCCTCTGATGGAAATCAAGTCTTCTTACATATCTCGTAGTTCAGTATAATGAAAAAAAAATCATCATTTTATACTGATGGACAAAAAATGCTTAGAAACTCCAGAGACACCATTTGCCCTTCACAGACAGTAAACAGTGATTTATCCCATAATCTCTAGCCAGATGACCTCCCTCATGCTTATGCATAAAACCTCACTGTTTTTTTCCCATGAGACTCTACTTTTGGATTATTAGCCCCCATGTATCTATTATCCCCCCCGTGAAATCTGTCCTTGAGAGCTACTCCCTTCTTCGCACAGAGCTGGAACCAGGTACCAAGACGCATTCACAGTGTTTTTAATGAGAGACTTTGTTTTGAAAGTAGGAAGAGGCATACCTGCCCCTGAGTATCATCAAAACATGTTGATCAGAAAAATGAATTACTTATTTGAGATCTGACTATTTTAAATCGATTTAAAAATACATACCTTAAAATGATGAGAAAACAGTGGCATGGGGAAGAAAAAAATAAAGAAAATATAGCAGCAGACTCCATGTGATACCTCTAGCCTCCTTTATCCCTCGGTTATTTAAGATAGACTCAGAACTTCATAAGTAGGGTTGCCAGATAAAATAGAGAATACACAGTTAAATCTGAATAACAGATAGGCAAATGCTTCATGGTACACATTTACATTAAAGAATTATTTGTTGTTTATCTGAAATTCAAATTTAACTGGACATAGTTAACCTGTTAAATCTGCCAAACTTATGCAGGGGAGGAAAATATAAAACTCTCAGAAATATAGTGGAGAACATTCAAAGTAATTTGGGTTTTATACTAGAAATCACAGATGTCAAGTGCAGCATACCCAATACATAATAATAACCTATTTAGGGAATAAACAACTTCAGTTTCTTTTAAAATTATTTGCGTGTTTTATTTTATGCCTAAAATAATTTACACAGCTACAAAACATGAAAACATTACCCAAAGATATAATTCAAGCAAATGTAAGTATCACCTATCGATTGATTGTTTTGAAAATAAAATAAGTTATAATTAAAGCAAACTCATATTAATTCAATTTCTCTAAAATTCTTTGCAAATACAGTGCAGCTATTTGGAAATGAAAACTAATTTGACTTCCATTATTCATAATTAGCATTTGTTAGTAAGGCAAGAACTTTTAAACAAACTCTAGCATTTCCACTTCCAAGAGTGAAAGATCTGATTTTATTAAATTCGAAACATGATTGTTTAGCTTACGTGATTTGTCTAAAATGACCCAGAGTTATGAAATTTTTGAAAATAACTTGGATACTATGGGTTATAATCTTCCTAAAAATTAAATATTCTACCTTCTGTCCTCAAATGTCCTACCCTAAATATTGTGGCAATCTATTGACTCAAACTTCATAATAACTGGAATATTTTCTCTTATTTTTGTATAAAAATCAACATTTAATAGAGAAAATATAGTCTACTCTTTCCATTCTGCAAATGCTTGAAAAGATCTATACCTTCATAAAATGAGATTAAATAGAGTCAGAGTTCATTTTCTGCTTAATATGTGGTTAGAAATTAATTTCAGTTTTACATTTACCCTGGGCAAAGGAAAGTTTACTTACTTAAACACACTGTTGGATTGTCATAGACATTCTTTATCTCTCTAATTGTTATACTTACAGCATTCGGGGAAACTTGTTTACCGTCTCTGTTGTTCAGTCATGACCTCCTTTTTCTCTTCTTGCTCCAAGACTCCAGAAATCCTATTTCTTAATATAGATGCTGATGATCAAGACAGACAAAAGGAGAAAAGAGCTGATTTTTCCACTCCTACTTTTTTTTCCCCTCGCTGGTACATTTCTACCATACAGTAAAACCACTCTTAGATTACTGCTTATATTTTAGGTCTTTTCTATCAGTGCTTGCATAAAATGAGCTATAAATGCTTCATGCAAAATAGATGGTGACTTTTGATGCTTTATGTAACACTATTCTTTTATATGTTAAACTATGAAGGTTCTCTTCATTTGAGATACCTTGAAATCAGGGACATGACCATTTTGAAATAATTTTGTATACCCTATAGAAGATATCTGTGTGGTTTAATAAACAACAGGATATGGAATTTGGATAAAATCTGCTAAGTACACTTATATATAAAAGTTCTCAGAGACTTACAGCTAAGCTGCCTGCTGGTACCTCTGCCTGATTTAAACTAACAGCGGTTGTTCACTGTCCTAAACTAAATGAATGCCTATGTTGTTAATTCATAGTTTCAGAAAAGCTACAAAAATTATATTAACCAGAAAAAAGAAATTAGGCATCCCTGAATAAGTTCAGAAATTGGAATAATTAGATGAAGCATTAAAATTAATGATCTTTAAACTCAAAATCTGGACCTCTAGTGGCATAGTGGTTAAGCACTTGGTTGTTAACTAAAATATCAGCGGTTCCTACCCACCAGTCTCTCTGTGAGAGAAAAAGGACACAGCAGTATGCTCCTGTACAGATTTACAACCTTAGAAAACACATAGGCCAGTCTACCCTGTCCTTGTCCTAAGGATATCCTGTAGGGATGCTGAAAGTCAAAATCAATGAGTTTGTTTGTTTGTTTGTTTTTTAAGCTCAAAGTACTGAAGGATACATAAATGAAGAGCAAAAGGCAATAAGAATAGTGTATGAACGAGTAGGAAATATCAATAAAAACATATGAATGGTTCAAAGGGATCAAACAGAAATTCACCCAAGCAGTTAATGGTAGGGTGACGGCTAAGTGCTTGGTTGCTTAGGGTGGTGTTTAACCGCTCGGTTGTTCAGGGCGGTGGTTAAGTGCTTGGTTGCTAAGTGGAAGGTCAGCAGTTTAAATCCACCAGCTGCCCTTAACCATCCTCCCACCCAGGCTCCTTAGGGTGATAGTAGGAATATTGAAATTATTCAGTCTGAGAAATAGAAAAAAAAAAAAAGTGAAGAAAATTGAAAAGATCCTCAGAGTCACATAGGACACTACTAAGAAGATCAATATAGAATCTGCAGAAATGGTAAAACCAAAAGAGAGCTGGGCTGGCTAGACTGATATAAGACAAAACACATGTTAAATAAAGATGCCACAGGAGACAATGGAAGGTATCATGTATTGATGAAAGTGTCAATTCATCAAGAATATATAAAAAGCATAAACATACACATACATATCAGACAACAAAACCTCAAAATATATTGTAGCTAATACTGGCAAAATTAAAGGGAGAAATAAAGCTCGGCAATAATGGTTGGAACCTTCAATACCTCACTTTTATAGTTGATAGGCTATCCAGAGATATAATTTTAGCTTATTAGAATTAAGGCATCATATAACAGGACAAAGACAAGTTCTTACAAATATGGTATGGCTCAAATTTTCTGAAAATCAACAGAAGAGAAAAACAACACATCGCTAATGTTCATGTTAATTTTGTTCTACTTCCCAATGCTATTAATTTTAGTTGTTAATAATGCCTTGATTGAAAGTTCTAGTCAAGTAATGGTTACAATTTTCCCTTTACTTATGTCCCCAACATTACTTAACAAAAAAACAAATGAAGATGTTAATTTGAGTAAAGAATCCCAAACAGAAAGTTAATCAGGAATTTGCAATATTTTCTTCTCATTAAAAAAAAATAAATAAATTCTTTACATGGCTCTGGACATTGACTAGTAGTCATGTATACATTAAACAGCAAAGTAGTAATATCTTGGGTTTCCTTTCATTCTGATTTCCATTTGACCTTAGTACATAATTCACTTCCTTATTATAGGGTAAAGGAAATATCAGTATAATGGGATTGGGTTATGGACAATAATTTCTAGTTTTCCCTGTTTTATCTTTCAGCAAACTGGGTGGGACACTAAGTGCTTAATTAGGATGGTATAGGGAAAACCAGAAACCACACATTTCTAATAATTTGCTTGGTATTGCCATTGCACTTGGTCTGTGTATCATACTTTGAATGAGCAGAACAATTAAAGAAACATTCAAATTTCATTTCATTCAATTTGCACTGACTGCAATGATTATCGAGCCATATAACATAAACCTTAATGATATTCATACAACACACACACAAATCATACAGACTGTGTGAAAAACATCCGTAGAAACAGGATAACTCTAGGGTTTTTAAAACCTCTCTTTTGTTCGTGTTGAACATGTTTTGCATACCCTCACTGTGCAATAAGTGAGCATAGTAGTCAAGCTAACACATTTTCAATTAAAACATTTCCTTGCATCTTGCTCATTTATTTGTTTCCCATATTTTCAGTGTCCATGAGTACTCTTGGCAGCTTAGCAAGAACTCATTTCTCATTTCACAGCCATATGCTACATAAGTTATAACAAAGCCCTTTTGCACAAATGGAAACATGAGCAATCTTAAAATCTTCTCCCTTGAGTTCTGATCAAAAAGTGCAACTTTGGGGGATAGTGTTCAACCTAGCTTTGAAGAGCATTTACCAGATATTCTGTTACGTAGTTATTGAGCTTTGTAACAATGTTATCCATAAAGATCAACTATCCAACAGATGACTTACTTATCCAAGGGGAACTAACTGAAAATCACAGTTTGACAACTCACCAGAAGAAATTATGCTCTGTAGAAAGCATATTTATTTATAGCTATGTGTATGTATAAATACAGTTACATATAAAATAAGTTTTCACATATGGAGAGTTTAAAAAAGTAGAGTGCAAAACTTAAACTGTTAATAACAGAAATGTTTAACAGAAGCATTTGCACTTTCGACCTGACTGGACAACAGAAGGTTAAATAACTTTTTTTTTTTTTTTTTTTTTTTTGCATTCTAACTAATAATAGAAATACAGAGGCAGCAGGAGCATAACAGTAAAGATCCTTGGGAATCAGAGGGCTTTATTTTGAACCCCATTTCTTCTTTTCAAAAGCCACTTGACCTAGGACACTTTCCCTAACCACTGTGTGTCTTGTTTTTTTCATAAACACTTTTTCAAAAATCCAATTAGTCAGCTTTTTCTGCATAACAAACAACCATGCAATCTCAGAAGAATAGACAATTCAATGTTAATTTCTCAATCACAGTTCCGTGGTCTTGGCCTGGGGGTTCTGCTGTAGATCAAGTTCAGGTTAGTTCAGTGTGCCTCATTCTGGGGTATGGACTGATGGGGCGGTAGATAAGTGGGCATATGTTTTCCTCTTGGTGACATTCTGAAGCTCTCAGAGGGCTGAGTAATAAAATGCAGAAGATTAGAATCTTAAGACATAAATTCTAAACAAGAACAATTTTACTTCAGCTCACACTTCAGTGAAAAACAAATCACACGCCAGGCTTAACATTAAGGAGATAGGGGAGGAAACTTCCATGACAAAGTTGAGAAGAAATGGTGACTGTTATCTGCACAATAATCTTCTCCAAGTTTTCTATGAGGATTTTAAAGAAAATAATGCACTTTTGGTACTTATAGACAGATATATAAGGCCTCAGCAAATGCTTAGAAAAGAATGATACATAAAGCTAGGCAAATGTTAGCTAATAGACACAGCTCAGCCACAGTTCGCAGCTTCCGTCTCATTTAAGTGGAGCCATTCATCTGAGTTCCTGTCAGTGGAATATAGATGGAACTGATATACTATACCTCAGCATGGTTCACAAGACTGTTCCTGACAATTCTTGATGATTTCTTTATCTTATCTGCAGGCACAGGGCAGAGGATCTAGAGGAAGACCTACATTTGCTAGACCATTTTTTATGATGATATAAATGTTCCATATCTGCCCTCTCCAATATGTGGTTGCCCTGGTGGCTAAACAGTTAAATGCTCAGCTGCTAACTGAAAGGCCAGTGGTTAGAACCAATCAGTGATGCCATGAGAGAAAAGACCTTGTGAACTACTCCCATAAAAATTACAGCATATGATGTAAAAAAAAAAGTCTTTAAAGAAAATATTCTGCATCACAATTTGGTAAGTGGTGTTTGGGATCTTAAAATCTAGCAAGTGGCCACTAAGACATAGTGTTTGGAAATGTATATATATATACACACACAAGGAAAATACAAGCTCAAGAGACAGAAAAGGCCACATAAACCAGAGACAGCATAAGCATGAGACAAGATCTAGATGGTGCCTAACTACTAATGACTGCCCTTACAGGGAACACAACAAAGAGTCCCTGAAGATGGAAGAAAAGTGGGGTGCAGAACTCAAACACTAGTAAAAAGACCAAACTTGCTAAGATGGAGGAATAGTCAGATGCTTCCTATGATCCCTCTAACAACAAAGACCTCAAAGAACATATGAATCAAGTACACTTGGCATCCTAGAATCCCTAAATATCAAAGAGAAAGTTGAGAAATTGGATTGAGCAACAGAGAAGGGAGAGTAGTTCCAGAAGTACCCAAGACAGGCCAGACTTGACTTTCTCAGAACTGGCCATGGCTAGCATGGTGAACAGAGTGGTAGCTGTTGGAGGGCATCCTTGTCAGTGGCAAAGAGTAACAGGAAGTACACCCCATCCTCTAAAAAGCAGCACTGGACTCTCAAAAGCTAACTGAGTAGCTTTTACATATCACACAAGAATCTAATATCTTTCCTTTGAAATAAACTTGTCTCCCTTTTCCAAGCACTTTCCCCTCCCTTCTCTTCACTACTCCAGGCTCCAGAGTCTGATGCCAACAACTCATCCAGAAGTAAGACTTCTTAAGACTACTCTGAGCCATTCTCCTAGCCTCAGAAGAGGAACAATTTAATAAACTGGGGAAAGGGGGAAGGAAAAAGAAATCTGCTGGTTGACCCACACCAGAAACTCAGGGCAGAAAGAGTACCTTTAACCTAGAATCAGAATCTCAGCATGGGAAGTTAGATACTTGTGCCTACAGTCCAAATAAATTTGCCACATAAAACTCTGAACACACAGCACTAGGCGACTTTGACTGCTCTCCATCCACACCAGTAGGTGAGAGTACATTCCTCTTTTGCAACCTGTACTTCCCATATCCATTCAACCAACTCCTGTCCCCTTCCATCCTCTCATCTCATCTCTAGAGAGGAGCTTCTCAGCCAGACTGATATATATATATATACACACACACATATATATATATGTATATATATACATGTAAGCCAAAAAGCAAATTCTTCACCCAGCATCGCTCTGTGTCTTATAGTCTAGTCCAATCTTTGTCTAAAGTGTTGTCTTCAGTAATGGTTTCACTTCTGGGCTAACAGAGAATCTGGAAGCCATGTCCTCAGGGACTCTCCAGTCTTAAGTACCATCAAGTGTGAGAATTTAATAGAGTTCTAGTTCTGCATACCCATTTTTCTCCTTTTACATCAAGGACTTCATGTTGTGTTTTCTGTCAGGGCAGTAATTGATGATGGCCAGGCACCATCTATTTCTTCTGGTCTCATGCTGATGCAGTCTATGAGTCAAATGGCATTTTCTGTCTGCTGGGCTCACATTTTCCTAATGTCTCATGTCCTTTGCTGTCTTCTGCTCCAGGTAGATTGGGACCAATTGATGCTACTTAAATAGCCACTAGCTAGCTTTTAAGATCCCAGACATCATTTGCCAAAGTAGCATACAGAACATTTTCTTAAGAAAGTAGTTATGCCAATTAGCTTAGATGTTCCCAGAAACCATGGTGTCCAGACCTCTGTCCCTGCTACTCTGTCCTTCAAAATGTTAGATTGTATTAAAAAGACCTTGTAGCTTTTGTTGTAATCCAGTTGTGCTAACCTCCCTTCTACTGCATGCTGTCACTCTGTTCACCTAACTCAATTCCTATCTACTATATAATCTATGACTACCTCTCTCCCTCCCTCCCCACCCTTGTAATCATCAAAAGTTATTTTTTTCTGTGCTTAAACTTTTTCTTAAGTCCTTATGATGATGATCTCATACAGTATTTGTCCTTTGGCATGTGACTAATTTCAGTCAGTAAATGCCTTCCAGATGACTCCATATAATGAAATGTTTCCTAAAATCATCACTGTTCTTTATCATTGCATAATATTTCATTGTGTCAATACATCTTAGTGTGTTAGGAGGCAATTTTAAATGTGTCTCAGGATAAACAAAAAATAACCTACAAAGAAAAATCAATAGGACTGAGCTTGGACTACTTAGCAGAAACCATGTAGGCAAAAAGGCAGTGGGATGGCATATTCAAAAGCTTGAAGGAAATATTAGATATCTAGCAAAACTGTCTCTTGAATATGATGGCGAAATCATATTTAAAGATAAACAGAAATTTAAGGAATTGGCCAAAACTGAATGAAAATGACAAGAAATACTAAAATGTGTCCTTTGGTTAGAGAATTAGCAACATCAGGTAACAACCTAAGACAAGAACACAGAACAGAGCAACTGGATATCAAGCCAAATACAGGAATCACAAGAGTAAATTATGCACAAAACATTGAAAACAGGGAAACAGAAATATCATTATGTAAAGATTGTAATAAAAAAGAGGCACTTAAAAGAAAAGGTAGTCATAGGTCTTTCACATAAAGGAGAAGTCATGGTGATAGAGAAATTAAAGACTGCTTGAAATTTAGAATAATAGGAGTAAGTATTAAGGTAACCACAAAAGAAATTATCAGTTCTGTAAATCAATTTAAAAAAAGAAAAAGAAAAACATGAAGTCTCACCAAATACAAAACCACCAACACTGAAAAAGTTGAAAGTACATAAAGAAAAAAGACAGCACAGAAAATTAAAAGGAACAAAGGAATTGTCTATAATGCACAAAAAGGACATGAAAATGACAGGACTAAACTCATATCTATCAATAATCAGGCTGAATGTATATAGATTAAATGTTGCCAATGAGAAGATAGAGAGTGGCAGATTGGAAAAAGCAAGATGATCCATTGATAATGATGCCTACAGGAGACCCACCTCAGACTTAGGAAAAGACTAAAGCTCAAAGGATGTAAAAAAAAAAAAAAAAAATCAATCTAACAACAAAAAAAAAGAACAAGAGTGACAATATTAATCTATGATAAAATACACTTTACAATAAAATCTACCACCCTGCATAAGGAAAGACACTTTATAAGGTCAGTTAAAAAATGAGCAAAGGCTATGAACAGGCACTTCACCGAGGAAGACTTCAAGACAGTTAACAAATACATGACAAAATGCTCATGATTAGTAGCCATTAGAAAAATCCATATCAAAACCACAATGAAATACCATCACACCCCAACAAGCCGGTCTTAATCCCCAAAACACAAAATAATAAATGTTGGCATCGGAGTGGAGAGATGGGAACTTTTCTGCAGTATTTGTGGGAATGTAAAATAATTCAATCACTTTAGAAATCAATTTAGAACTTTTAATAAAGAAATAGAAATAGAAATTACATACAATCCAGGACCTTTGGTTCTTGGAACATATCCTACAGAAATAAAGGCTGTCACATGAAGAGATACTTGCACACCAAGATTTGTTGCAGCACTGTTCACAGTAGTGAAAAGATGGAATCAACCTAGGTGTCCATCAACAGTTGAATGGGTAAAAAAACTGGTATATTTACACAATGGAATAATATTCAATGATGAAGAACAACAATGATCTCTGGATGTTTCCCAATATCTCAACGACATGGAGGAATCTGGAAGGCATTATGCTGAGTAAGTTTGTAAGTCACCGACACACAAATATTGTGTGAGACCACTATTATGAGGACTCAAGAAAAGGTTTAAACACAGAAAAAAATAATCTTTGATGGCTATAAGGGTGGAAAAGGAGGGAGAGGTGTGTTCCTAGATTAGATTGTAGTTAGAAATGGGGTTAGATGAGGACAGTGACAGCATGCAATAGAAGGGAGGTCACCACAGCTGGACTAAATGAAAAGCTAAGAGGTTTCCTAAATATAGCAACGCTTCGAAAAACAGAATAGGAGGGACAGGGCTCTGGGGTCTGGGGAACGTGGTTCCAGGGGACATCTAAGTCTATTGGCATAACAAAGTTTATCTAAGAAAATATTATGCACTCCATTTCAGTGGGTGGCATCCAGGGTCTTAAAAGCCAGCAAGAGTCCATCTTAGTGATATCAGTTGGTCCTAATACGGGAACAGAGAAGAATGAAAAACATGAAAGACATAAGGAAACTATGAACCTAAGAGACCAGAAAGGGAAATATGACCCATAACCTCCATCAGTATAAGACCGGAAGAACTAGATGGTTCCTGGCCACCACCAACAACTAACTTAACAAGGAATACAACATAGCATCCCTGATACAGTGGGGGAAAAATGGGTACACAGACCTAGAACTCTATTAAAAGGTCAGATATGGTGGTCTGACATACTAGAGGGTCCCCAGAAGACTCTGCCACTGGACTGTCAGTCCAGAGCTGAAACCAGTCCTAAAGCCAATTCTTCATACAAAGATTGGCGTAGACCATAAGGCATAAAGTGATACCAGCAAAGAGTGTGTTTCTTGGCTTAAGTACGTGAGGCTAGCTAGATGGGCAGCTCCTGTTCGCAGTCAAGATCAGAGGGTAAAGGGGATCAGGAGCTGGTTGAATGGACATGGGAAATACAGAGTTGAAGAGAAAAGTATACTGCCAAAGGCTGGGGAGAGCAGCTAGAATTGCATAGCAGTCTGTGGATGGTTGCCTGTGATAAACTGGCTTGGATTTTAAACTTTCACTTAAAGCACAATAAAATATTTACAAAAAGACCAGCCTTGATGATGTGACAGACTGGAGGGTCCCCAGAAGTCACAGCCCTTGCACTGTCTATTAGCCCAGAATTAAAACCATTCCCAAAGCTAATTCTTCAGATATTGTGTGGACTCTAAGACGCAAAATGATACTGGTGAACAGTGTGCTCTTGGCTGAAGTAGATACATGAAAGTAAATGGGCAGCTACCAGATGGAGGAAAAATGAGGAGGCAGACAGGGACAGGAGCTGGTTAAATGGACATAAATAAAGGGTGGAGAGGAGGAATGTGTTGTCACATTTTAGGGAGAACAACTGGGGTCACATAACAATGCATGCCTAAGTTTTTGTAGGACAAACTGACTTGAATTGTAAACCTTCACTTTAAGCACAATTAAATATATACATATATATGTATATAGCCTAGGAAATACTATGGGGCAGTTCTGTTCTATGCTATGGAGTTGCTATAAATTGGAATTGACTCAATAATACACACAAAAAAAGACCAATGTGGCAATTCAGCACTGGAATTGTGGTTACATAATTGAGAAGCTCAATTTTAAACTTTGATTCACTTAAACTTAATAGCCACGTGTGGCTAATAACTATCACATTAAAGTATACAATTCCGGAGACCCTATTATAGAAGGATCCTGGGTCCCTAACACATTGCCTACAAGGCTGCATGTCAATCACCTGGTTAAACTGTGACACAATCTGTCAGCAAACCTTTATTTTGTTAAACCACTGAGATTAGTAGGCCGCTTACTGGAGCGGTTAGATTATTCTCTAATGCAGGCTGTCTTTGTACACATATATAGATCTACATCTGCCTCATTAGACAAAACAGGATTTGATTGCTGGCAAAACAGTTTACCAGCAACATGACATTGTGCAAGTTACTTGTCTCATAGTTTTTTAAGTAGGGATATTAACAGGACTTACCTACCTCATGGGTTTTTGTGAAGATTAAATGATGCATCAGTTAATATTCTTAAAATAGTACCTGAAATATCGTAAGGGCTTAATAGATGGCAACTATAATTATTGGTGTAGTTGTTTCGCTACCAAGAAGGTAGTCCTACTGTAATTGCTGAAAATATATAGTTCGAGAAAGTCATTCTTAAATCCCTTCTGTTTTAGTCATCTGGTATTACTGTAACAGAAATATCATGAGTGGATGTCTTTAACAAAGAAAAGTTTATTCTTACAGAGCCCAGTAGTTTCCAAGTCGGCATTATGGGTGTCCGCTTTAGGTGAAGACTTTCCCTTTGTTGGCTACGCAGGAAAGTCCTGTGCTGCCTCAGTCCTTGGTAAGGGAGCATCTTCATGCAGGAACCTCAGCTCTGAAGGTCGTGCTCGTCTGGTGGTCTTTGCATGATGGTGTGAGGTTCCCAATTCTCAGTTTGCTTCCCTTTCCTTTTATCCTTTGCAAGATTAAAGGATAAAAGGTGATGCAAGCCACACTCCCGGGAAACTCCCTTTACAATGGAGCAGGGAGGTAACCTTAGGAGGATATTTACAGTTCCACCCTAATCCTTTTTAATGTCCGGCATAGGAAAATCACAGAATGAAGGGCAATCACACAACGCTGGTAATCACAATCCAGCCAAATTTCTATACATATTCTTTAGGGGAGAAAATTCAATCCATGACATCTTCGTATGGGAATGAGAGAACGCTCTTTGGAAGTCAAGATGGTAAAACTGCATCTTACATACTTCGGACATGCTATTAGCAGTGATCGGTGCCTGAAGGAGGACATCCTGCTTGATAGACGAGAGGGTCAGTGAAAAAGAGAAGATGGATTGACACAGTGGCTGCAGCAGTGAGGGGGTGGGGCTGAAGCATAGGACAATCACCAGGACAGTACACGACTGAGTAATCTTTGCTTCTGCTGTAAATACGGTCGTGATGATTTCAAACCAACTTTGTGGTATCTGACAACAGCAACCTAAATGGAATATTTATTTTAAAAAAGAAACTTTTATATGAGAACAGGGTATTTTCCACTAAATCAAATAAATGTTGATAAGACCGATTATGCGAGTGCAACACCACGTTTCAGAATTATATCAGATCTTAATAAGCAGCACAGAAATAAACAAATGGAAGAAACTCTATTCTGTGTTATAAAAATGATTAAAAAGAGGGAGTGACTTCAAGAGACATGCTAATTAATAATAATTAAGTTTAAAGCCATAATGGAAAAGCCGCTGGAGAGGAAGTAATTTAGCATGAAACTTGAAAAGAGATGTGTTTGGTTCAAGAACAACTTTCTACTAATTCCACTACTTCACCTTGCCTGTGGTTTACTCGAGACCTTCAGGACCAGAGGAAATACAAATGTGTGCAGGTGCGCATTGATTTTCTGAGAAAAGACGCAGTGTATGTGAAGATGGCGTGGGCAGTACACGGCAGGACACTTACCCTACATCAAATGTAAATTAAACATATGATTATGGAAGTCAGAAATTTCCATAACTTAACAAATTACCACCAGTATAATTTCTTGTGCTTTTTAAAGATACATTTATCATTGATTTAGAAATGCCTTATTTCATCTAACTAAAGCAAAGCTTAATACATGTTGTGACAGAAATTTATAGCAGCAAACAATAAAATCTAAAATCCTATTTACTATGTTTTAAATCAAATGACCTATTTTTAGCCAGGAAGAGAATAACTAGTTCCAAGTGACACTTTCTTTGATTTTAGCTGCATTGTTAAAACTTGAAAAGTCATCAGGAATTTCTCTCTTATGGTGATGAGTAGGTTATTTAATGTTTGGGTTGATTTACATACATGTCAAGCAGAAAAAAGAAAACACTCTTTTAAATGTTGATGTTAAGCACTTATCTATCAGTTTTTGAAATCAAACACATCTAAACATTAAAGAAACAAAGACACAAAAGCCTTTTTGTCCATTAACTGTGAGAACTCCATAGTCTATTTGTGTATGTGTGAGTGTGTGTGTCCATTTCTCAACATAAAAAAAAGATTGGAAATCATCATCTCCTTTAGATAGTCTCACCAAATCCCACGACTTTAAATACAATCAATATGCCATAATTTCCAAATTTCTGTCTCCATTTTTGACTATATTAGTCAGCTTTGCTGAGATAACAAATAACTGTAATATCTTCTGTGACTCAGTAACATTTCTTTCTTGTGCACATTACTTTAACGCTACAGATCTGTTGGGCTTGGCTAGGGGCTGCTCAATGCCATGTGTTGGCTTGTCTAAGATTCCAGGTTTGAGACAGAGAGACTTGCTGGGATATGTCATTCTCCGGTGGAAGACAGGAGAAAGGCACCAAACTAACTATGTGAGCACATTTAACATGTTTACTCAGATATGGCAAATGTGAAATTTGCTCAGATCCTATCTTCCAAAGACATTCGTGTGGCTAAAGCCAAATTCATGGCATGGTAAGTAGTTTTTGCCTATAGAAACGAACGGCAGTGGGGAGGGTAGAATAAATATTTGTGAGAAAATCATCCCACCTACCACGCTACCCTCTCCCTTAACTTCAGGTTCAAAAGTGCCCTGGATCTACTTGAACACTCAGTTGTATAAGAAACATCTCAACCTCACCATGTCTGAAATGAAACCCTTGATTTCTAGGACTTTCTCCGAACTGCACTCCCTTGACCTGTCCTACCATTACCAGTAACTGGGACCATCATCCAGTCTCCTGTCCTAGCATCCTGTCCTTTTAACTCTTTCCTTTCAGTGAAAGACAGCATTTACAAACACAAATCTGGGCACTAGGTATGCTTATTCTCCTGAAGCAAAGTGGTATTTTCACTTATATTTTAACCTTTTATGTTCCAAAAAAAAAATGTTACATATATAGAATATGAAGTGATGGCATAACGAATCACAAATACCCAACTTCAACAATGATCCAGTGTATGGCTGATCATGTTTCATCTATAACTCATCTGCTTCCCTCCTTTCCACCTGCTCAAAGTCCCAAATATAACATTTCATCATTAATACTACAAATTTTAGAGCACTATTTTAAAATCATCAGCTTAGTTTAGTTCCTTGTTTTAAATCCTGCAACAGTTCGAATCAATTCCAATTTTCCTGTATAACAGCCCATACATAACTCTCTATGCTGCCATCACCCTTATCTTGCACACTGTAATTTTCGTGCAGTTTTATTCTTTTGGAAACCCTGGTGACATAGTGGTTAAGTGCTATATTTGCTACCAAAAGATTGGCAGTTTGAATTTGCCAGGCGCTCCGCGGAAACTCTATGGAGCAGTTCTACTCAGTCCTATAGGGTTGCTATGAGTTGGAACTGACTTGATGCCAGTGGGGCTTTTAGTGTTCTTTCTGCCTTAGATGATTTCCTACACAATCTTCACATAGATTTCCTTCATGTTATTCAGGGCTCAATTTAAATGCTGACTTCTTAGAGGGACATTCGCTAACCATCCCTCTAAAGTAAACATCCACACATTCTATCAGCAAATCTTGTTTTATCATAGAACTTGTCATGATTGTGACTATTTTTTCAGCTGATTATAGCAGTCTGTTTCTCTCTTCTAGTATGTGTGCTTTCTGAGAGTGATGTCTTTCACTGCCACAACATCACAGGTACAGCAGTGATCTTTTAAGAGTATACACTCAATTGATTTTTGTTAAATGATTATTTTTGGTTGAATGAAGTAGTGACTTTTCTACTGCTGGGGCCAAATCCTCAGTACTTTCATTTCAGAAGTTCAACCAGATTCATTAAATAATATAATTTGCATTTCTTATTACATGTACCTGTCTAACATTCACAATTATTGAAGACACCAATAACCAGTTGCCATGGAGTCTACTCTGGCTGCTGGTGACGTCATGCGTATTACAGCTTCATAGGGTTCTCAATGACTGATTGTTTAAGAAATTCATCTCCAGAACTTCCCTCCAAGACTCTTCTGTGTGGCTTCAAATAGCCTTTACATTAGCAGTCAAGTGTATTAACTGTTTGCACCACCTAGGAATTCCTATTAAAGATTAATTTTAATTTCTTGTTTTAAATCCTATGACAGTCAGAATAAACCCAATTTCCCTTATACCTATATATCAGCCTACATCTACCACTCTACTGGCAGTCAAGTTCTTAACCACTTCTCCACCAGGGGTCCTTACTAAAGATAAACACCACAGAAATAGAGGAATGCTGCCTTGCCACATGCTTTTGCAAGATTAAATACAGTGATATTCTTGTGCCTTAATTAAGAGAAGAATGACCTGTAGGAGCTGAATTAAGGAGTTCATAGGACACTGAAGAGCCACAAAAGGCAGATCTAGAATGCCTCTTGTAACATGAGCTAAGATAGCTGGAAAATAAAGTGAAAGCTCTAAAGTTTCCATTTCTATTTTGTTTTTGAGAGTTCCAGATATAAATTCATAGATCCTATCATATCCAAAAACTTTCTGTGGAATTTTTTTTTTCTTGTCAACATGCTTCTCAACATAAAACCACAGAGAGTCATCATGTTTATCTAATTATTGACCAGAACTGAAGCAAAATGGACTAAGTGTTAAATTAAAGACGTAAGCAGAAATGAGTGCACAAGAAAAGCTTGTAATCAAAAGTTATCTTACCAGCCTCTACACATGAGTATACCATTGTTTAGAGGGGCATTGGTTTCTTGGAGATGACTGGATCCTGTTAACTTTCCCCAAATGTCTATCCAAATAAAACATGGTGTGCTCTTGTGCCACATACATAAGTCCGTGAACTTAATTGTTCTAAGTGTTACATACCTCGTTTCTGAGTATCGCTATGGTCACCTTTGAAATAGTCTCCTTGGGAAGCTATGCACTGATGCCAGCACGTAGTCCACCCTTCAAAGCAATTTTGGAACTCTTTCTGGAATGGCCATTGTGCACGTTGGTATGGGGGCCAGGTTCACAAACTTAAATGTGTAGTTGTCTGTAAGGGAGTTTTTAGCCAGTAAACAAATAACTGTGTCGGTAAATCTTCCCTGCTCATGTAATCTGACCTCCAGTGACTTTTTTCTTTCCCAAAGATAAAGGAAATACAGAAAGGAAGACATTTAGATGACATTGAGGACACCAAGGGTAACACCATGACAGCTCTGATGGCTATTCCAGAAAATGAATTCCTAAATTGCTCTGAAGGTTGGACTGGTCACTGGTGTTAGTGCACAGCTTTCCAAGGGGGATAATTTGAAGGTGATAATATTGATATGCAATGACGAGATATGTAGCACTTTTTTCTAAGATGAGTTCAGGAACTTAATTGGCAGTCCTCATATATAAATGCAGTCACTTTCCCCACCTTCCAGCTAGACTGCCTCCTCCAAGCATCTTGTTTAGAAAAATGTAGGAGCTGCTATGAGTTAGAGGAATTTTACAATCTGAAAAATCATTATCTGAAAAAGATTTTATGTAGGAACAACTTTCTTTCTACCCACCTGAGATAGAGGGAGCAAGAAATTTCCTCAAATAGTTTTCAAGTGGATAAACTTTTCTTTATGACATCAAACCATGAGACTAGAGCAATATGAAACTTAGTCTTGCAGATAAACTTGTTGTTATGAGTTGCCATTAATTTGGTTCCAGCTCACGGTGACTCCATGTACTGCGTTCACAGTAATCTTAATGGGAGTGGATCACCAGTTTTTTAGTTCCCCGCTACTACTGGGTGGGTTCAAATCACTTACCTTTAGGAGCTCAGAGTAGCGCAAACAATTTTCCCTAAGCAAGGATTTAGCACATGTCAAAAGACAGCAAGAGGATAACTTCTTAGGGTGATGCCTTTCACTAGATTCCTTGTATTTCTCTATTTTGTGTTTCATATATTCTACAACTTGCTAAAGCTCAAACCTGTGTAAGATGGAAAGCTCTCAGAAACAGACAAAGGGAATATTTCCTCTGCAGCAAACAACAGAAAAGTGGTAAGACTACTCTCTACCAAAGGCAGAAAACTTGCAAGACCTGGAAAAATACGGCAAGCCTGAGATGGTGTCCAAACTCAGATTGGATATACTCTAGATCGTATTCGGACTCTCATGGACTTGTTTTAATTTTCTTCAGCTTCAACGATTAATGGTCTTTCCTGCATTCAGCCCTTGGCCTTGCTTTGCCTGATGATATTGAGCTTCTCCACTGTCTCTTTCTACAGATGCAGTCAATGTGACTTCTGTGTATTCTATCGGGTGAGATCCATGTGTACAGTCACTGTTTATGATGTTGAAAAACAAATATGTGCAATTAATAAGTCTTTCGCATCATTTCTATGACCAAAGCTATATAATCTAAGGACAGATTTTCTTTACTTCACTAGAAATTATCAATGCGTCTTGATGACACATGTGATTGATTTCAGACTGCAGAAGTTACTAAAACTCTTCATCATTGTCATTATTGTTTGTTGCAGAATTTGCATAATAGTGGTATTAACTGGTCTTCCTTGTAGGAAGATAATATCTGGACAATATCCTGTCATTGACAGCACTGTACTTCAGGATAGATCTTGAAATACTTGTTTTGACAATAAATGAGACGCCATTCTCTTCAATTTATCATTCCTAGCTTAGTCAGTGTCATGGATTGAATTGTGTCCCCCCCCCCCCAAAATAGGTGTAGCCATGTGGCTGGGCCATGATTCCCAATATTTTATGATTGTCCTCCATTTTGTGATTTTCCTATGCTGTATGTTAAAGGATAAGGTTGGGAATGTAAATCCCTCTTTAAGATCCCCTCCCTGCTCCACTGTAAAGGGACTGTCCCTGGAGTATGGCTTGCCCCACCCTTAATCCTTTCATCCTACAAGAGATCCAAGAGATCAAAGGAAAGGTAAGCAAGCAGAGCAGTTGGAACTTCCTGCCATTAAGAAAATGGCACCAGGAGAAGAGATGAGGTTCCTGTGCCAAGATGCTCCCTGGACAAAGACTGATACAATACTGGACTTACTCTAGAGTTGACAAGTGGGAAAGCCTTCCCCTCGAGCGGACATCCTAAATTTGGACTTACAACTACCGGACTATGTAAGAATAAACTTTCCTTTATTAAAGCCATCTGCTTGTGGTATTTCTGCTAGAGGAGCACTAGCTACTAAGATAGTTGGTCATTTAATAGTCTGATTTAAATTGGCCAGCACTGGCTCTTTTCAACTCATTAATGCATACAATACTGATCTTTGTGTGTTTCATTTTCATTTTTCTTGACTTCCAATTTTCACAAATTCGAATTTTATGCATTCCACATTTTGATTATAATGGATGTTTTCAGCTGTTTCTTCTCATTTTGAGCAGTGCCATATCAGCAAATAAAGATCTAAAGCTTGATTCCATCCACATTACTAAGGTCATTTCTAGTTTGAAGAGGCAGCACTTCCCCAGTCATATTTTGAGTGCCTTCCAACCTGAGGGGTTCATCATCTAGCATTATGCTAAGTAGGTAATATTCTACTACTATTCATACCGTTTTCACTGGCTCTTTTTTTTTTTTTTTTTTTTTTTAAAGTAGATTGTCCAGTCTTTCTTCCAAGTCTTTCTTAGTCTGGAAGCTCACCTGAATTTTAGGATTTGAAATATGAGTGGGATAGCTTCTGGCCTTACAGCTATACACAAGTGACTCTTGGTGAATTCCATATCAGGAAGAACAATCCATCATCATGATTACGAGACTATTATAGAAAGTACATTACTCTCAAACTCAATTGTGCAATATTGCAGTTATCTTTATTTTTCTATAATTCAAATGAGCTTCTATCTTAAACTCCATTCCACTCAGAAGAGAGAGTCACTTTGCTGATATTATGTAGGAAATACAATTGTTTTTACTCTAGGCTTGGCACACAGAGAGTTCATTTAATCATTGTACTAATTTTTCTACTCTGCTAAGAAGGCTGGTGGTGGTAGTGGTAGTGGTTTTAATTCCTATTCATGGCCACCCCACAGGCCAGGCCTTCCAAGAGACATCTTCGAATAGGCACCTTGGAAGGTGACTCTAGGTGGGTTCAAACCACCAAACTTGCAGTCAGTAGTCAAACATTTACTTGTTTGCACCAGCCAGGGAACTTTTAAAAGGCAAGAATGTCCAGCCATTGCCTTCATTCCATTGCCTTCATTCTGATGTTCTCTTGAGACCGACTTCCCCTAATCTAACATGTGTTTCCTGGGCAGCTGATCAGAATGTGAAAGAAAGTGCTTTAGAAGACAGGTAGATTTAGTATTTAGTACTTAAAAATATTTCTATATTAGTTCTCAACAATAAGCTAGTTTCTTATCTTAAGCATTTAATTAATGGCAGCTTAGTAAAATGGTAAGTTGTAGCCCTTACATTACTTGTCTATAAAACTTCTTATAAAGACATAGTTTGAGTTTGCTTCTTCCAGGAGTTTCCATTCATTAATACAAAAAATGATGTCTACTGATTTAAAACCTATCACATCTAAAATTCATGCTAAATTAACGTAACAGTAAATGTTGGCTTATCAAAAGGCACTCTTAAATACAACTGACGTGCTTAATTTGCTGAGCGTAAAGGGTTTGAGAGCCCAAATGAGAAAACATTATTTTTCCTAAGATTTCAGTGGTATTTATTTGTGAATAACCACTTGTTCAAATATTTTTAAGTGATACTGAGCATTATTCAGAACACTGTAGCTGAGGCAATTATGAAAGCTGTTTCATACTGATTATGGTTTTATAGACAAGCTAGAACAAGTCATTGTGTTCCTTGACATACAAAATTCAAAGTTTCAAGACAAAATCATCTTCTGGTTTTATAATAGTCTAAGGCATTGTAACAGAAATTTAGAATATTTTCATTTATAATTTTCAAGGTTGCTTTTAGTCTCAAACTCATTTAGCTCTCACATGTAACTCTGATGTATGTACAGTAATGTATTTTCATTCCTATTTAAGTGACAAGCATTTAGACTCAGAAAACATAAATTATTTGCTTCAGGTCATAATTCTCAGATACTCAAAAGTGAAGTTAGAATTAGACTTTCTGAGTGATAAATACAGTAGTTTTTCTACTTACTAATCCCTCTCACAATTACAGTAGCAAAATTTGGATAAGAGTTTTCACTTTACTTTGAGATGGATTCTATGTATTAACAGCACAATTTAATTAAGCACTCTTATTAAAGCTGTGATGGGGTGGTAGATTGCAATTTGCTAAGGTTTCAATAGATTGCTTTATTTTTTTGAGTAGCATACACTTCTAGAATATTTTAAAAGACATGTAGTTTGTTTTCAATAACATTTCCACAGTCTTATTTACATAACTGAAGTGCTTACTGAAACATTTTCCTGGTATTTTGCAAAGATAAACATATACCCAGTTCTTTCTGAAATTCTATAAATCCCAAGTTAGTTGAATCACGATTGACGAGGATTTATTGTATATCAACATATAAGTCTCCTATAAATGATGCTTGTTCTTTTTATCTGGATTGCATGACTCAATAACGAACAATGGAAACGGCAATGAATAGCACCTCACATGATAGAGATCTAAGTGACTGTTCTGTCCACACAGATCTTCAAAGATTTGAGCAAATACAGAATTCATTACAGTGGTTCTTCAAATAAAACTAAAGGAGGGGGAAAAAAAGACGAGTTCAATTTCTATAAGCAAGATATTGGAATTACTTGAAACAGGCTTGTGGTAGCTATTCTCCTGGGACAATTGTCGTTAACTCAATAGAATCAAGTCCTCCGATGGAGGGGGAGAAAAACAAACCAATCAAGGCTAATGGCTCCTGATGAACCCAGATTAAACACAGAGATTGGTCTGGCTTAAATATACTCAAGGGAACGATCCTTCAGATAAGAGTATCAATTTTCACTCTGGGTCAATAGAATGAAGAGTGTGCAGTTAAAAATCAGATATTGCAAATGTATACAGCTTGAGTCAGGATGCCTGTTGTGAGAAAAACGTGGCAATCAGAAGAAACACTGAGAGTACATGAATAATTATAATGAATATAGTCAAATAAAAAATTTCTTCAAAAAAAGAAATCATAGTATTTTTGGTCCACTGCTTACCAACGTGTTTACTGTGTATATGCAAATTTATTCATTTTATAATGTTGTGTCCATTGCTATGGTTTCCAGGCAGGAAAAGAAGGCTGTAAGACATAAGTTCATTTATAATCATGACACAAAAACTGAAGAAAATGTCAGAAGTACATTTTGTCCACAGCAGGCAAAAGTAACTGACCTACAGGTTAGCAGTGCTCAGGATTGTGTATCGAGGCTATGAATGTTTTTTTTTGTTTTTTTTTTTAATTTTCTTTTTGAGCTAATTGTTACTATCCAAATTTCACACTTCTGACATATATTGCTTTTATAATCAGAAAATCAACAATATTTCTTTTTTTTTTCCTGAGTACCCCTAATAATAGGTCCTAAAGTACCTAAGAAGCCCTGTGGCATACGGGTTAAGTAGTAAGATACTAAACCAAGAAGTTGGCAGTTTGAATCCACCAGCCACCCCTTGCAACACCTATGAGACAGGTCTATTCTGTCCTACAGGGTCACTCTGAGTCAGAATCAAGTCAAAGGCAATACATTTTTTAGCTTAAAGTATTGATGGGGACACTGTTTTTTGTTTTTAAGTACAGAAAAACCAAGCATATTATGAAACTATATTTTACTTTTTTTTACCTACATAAGATATAGGGGGAAACCCTGGTGGTATAGTGGTTAAGTGCTACATCTGCTAACCAAAAGGCTGGCAATTCAAATCTACCCTGTGCTCTTTGAAATCTGTATGGAGCAGTTCTACTTTGATGTATAGGGTCTCTGTCAGCTGGAATCAACTCAGTGGCAGTGAGTTGGGTTTTTTGTTTTAAGATACAGGAATAAAATTTGAAATTCTCTAGCCAGAAATATGCTCTAATGTGTTCTGTCACTGATTCATGAAGCTAAATTTCACTAATTAAATACAGTGTTAGAAATGATTTCTTTGAGAATAAAAATGGAGTCCAAAGCATTTTTGTTCCGTCCAGTGCAGCTGGAACAGGTTCTTATACATATACCTAAAAACAAACAAACAGAACTGTTCCCATAGATTCTAATTGACATTAACCTTAGAAGACAGAGTAGAACTGCCCCACAGAGTTTCCAAGGACAGCCTGATAAATTCACACTGTTGACCTCGTGGTTAGCAGCTGTATCTCTTAACCACTATGCCACTAGGGTTTCCGCACACACACACACACACACACACACACACACTACATAGCAGATACTCATTAAAAACTCCAATTAAATTCAAGTATTTAAAGAACAGTTCACTATCCACCTCAAATCCAAGTCATCATCCTGGTCAATCCTAGGTTGATTGTTTTAGGGCATAACCTTAATGTTCTAAAAATATTTTTTAATAATTTTTTTAAGTATATATCTTCCAGCTGAAGAAAACTAATTTGGGCCATACTGTGAAACTTTTAATTATAAACAATTTGGTTTATTAACCCCAAAACAAAAAAAATAGTATCTAATACTCCAATGGTTTGTCGGCAGATACGTTTTCTCAAATTATTCATCAAGCACTTGAAATCTCAACTATCCCATTCTTTTACTTTTTTCCCTTAAAAATATTTTCCAATTACCATTTCAGAAAAGAAACAGATGCTTGCTCTCATAGCACGTGGTTCCATATAGAACTGATTATAACGTCGGCTGTTGTCATCTTGATGTTTTGAAAATATGCTGTCCTTCTGTTTTATTTCCTAAGTCCTCAAAATGTTAACACGAACATAAGAAGCTATTTGCTGTTCTTAGACCACCAATTCATGCCTTCCCCAAAAGGAATCAAATTAGATTGTTAAGAAAATTAGGTCTTTGAGACAAAAGTTGTTATAAAAGAGTATACATTTACATAGGACTCAGGGAATTACTGAATTTTTATGTATTTATTTTTAGTATTTAAAAACTTGTAATATAAATGAATTAGAACCTGTAATCTCTTCCTCTATTCATTTTGTTGGCCTGGGTTTACCATAAAGATGAAAATTTTATGCCTGCTGAAGACATGCACTTTCCACGTGGGGTTCCAGGAACCAAGTATGAGAAAAAATCTAATTTGACTGGACTGCTGATTGATTTCCTAAAGTCCCATTGCTTTCGATTTCTCAGCGATGACATACTTCTCTGCAGTCAATATGCATCTCTTAATTTGTTTGCAGGAAAATTGGCCTCTTTTGCCTTCTCAAATCACACTTTGTAATCAATGGCTATGTTCTAAATGCAACACAGAAATGTCTTTAGAAATCGAGGGCAGTTTCAATAAATTATTTTTAGCCTACTGTCCCTCTAGGAGCTTATTATTACCATAGCATAGCAGTGAATTATTTTTTTATTCCTCCCTGCATCTGCAGACTAACACAGATTCTACCACTACAGGACAAAATTTACAAAGCGCTCATATGCTATGAACCCATCTTGTTCAAGAAAATCTATTGCCAAGCCACTTCTTAGAAACATGCCATGGTTTCATGAGTCTTATGATATGTTGCTAGGTGCCATCGAGACTGTTACAACTCATAGTGACCTCATGTACAATTGAAAGATACATTGCCCATTCTTCCACCATACTCATGGATTTCTATAGCTCCAATATTTTAAAACAGAAATTGATACTTCAGTCATTTGACTTATTTAAAGAAAATCTTCAATATCTGCACATGACAAAAAGTCTTAGTTTTGAGGAAAATGAAAGGACTTTTGACACTTTTAAAAAATTCAAGATGAATCTTTAAATTCTAAACTTAGGTTTGGAATTGGAAAGACTAAGTTATTTCATTTATTTTGAGTGCTTGCTGTCTGCCCCTCATCCCCACTCCCATAATTGATCTTTTCTGTCATTTTAATTTCAAGAATGGTATATCAGTACCATTTCAGTTACCCAGTGCTGGGATAAGCCTGCCTGTGAGTAGATACCTGAATTTGAATACTTTAAAAAGTCATTCTCGTTCTTGATGGTTTTGTCCTACAAAATCGTTTCTAATAAGCAATAACAAATGTTACAACCTTAAAATCCAACAGTGACAGTAGAAGAAGATCCTACATTAATGTCTAGATCTTAAATTAAGTAATGACACAATTTCATAGTTAATTCATCAGGACGGAGGATAAAAGAAACTATTAAGAACCCAAACCACAATGAAGATACCACCTGAATAATTACCAAAAGGCTGTGGTTAAGGACTCTCCATAGGGAGGAATTAAGTGAGCCTTAGAGTTTACTGATACTGAGGCTTAGCTCTAAGTGCTGCTACTGACCATCCACATAATGCTTCATTCACTCACTCACTGACCCGGCACCAATGCTTCTCTAGGCACTGTCCAAAGATATGGAATACGGGATTCAATAGTGCAGGCAACTAAACAAATAAATGGTAACTCTGGTGAAAGGTAAGACAGTACACAACACTCACAAGTCAGCACAACTTAATGAAGGTAAGGTCAATGAAGCTTCATAGGTGTATCCACACTCCCTGAGGGACCAAAGTACTAAGCTGCGGACTGGGGACTATGGTCTGGGGAAACATCTAGCTCAACGGGCATAACACCATTTATAAAGAAAATGTTCTACATCCTACTTTGGTGAGTAGTGTCTGGGGTTTTAAGAGCTTGTGAGTAGCAATCTAAAACATTCCACCGTATCACCCCATCTGGACTAAGTGAGAATGAAGAAAAGCAAAGACACAAGAGGAAGATTAGTTCCCACCACAACGACCACAGCTTCCACCAGGCTGAGTCCAGCACAGCTAGATGGTGCCTGGCTACCACCACTGACTGCTCTGACAGCGAGCACAACATAAAATTCTGGACAGAGCTGGGAAAAACATAGAACAAAATTGACCCTCCCCCCCCCCCCCCACCAAAAAACACCAGACTTCTTGGTCTGACAGAGACTGGAGAAGTCCCAAATCTATGGCCCCTGGCCACCCTTTAACTCAGTACAAACAGCCAAACATTAGATGGGCCTGTAAAACAAAATGAGACTAAAGGGTCGTACCAGTCCAGGGGCAAGTATGACAGGCAGGGGGCAACAGGAAAGCTGGTAGTGGGGAACCCAGGGTCAAGAAGGGGAGAGTATTGAGACGTCATGATTTTGACAATGACTGTCACAAAACAATATGTGTATTGTCTAAGAAGAATATAATTTACTCTGTAAATCTTCATCTAAAGTATAACAACAGCAGCGAAATACATCGGGGTCCTTTCACTAATGGAGCTTTGCTTTGGATGGACCAAAGTACACAAGAGAAGAAAAAATACATACATAATAACGTAAGGTAATAATCAGTACTACCCTGATGGTGTAGTGGTTAAGCAAAGATCAGCAGTGGGAATCCACCAGGGACTCTTTGGAAACTACATGGCAATGGCAATTCTGCTCTGTCCTCTAGGGTTGCTAGGAGTCAGAATCAATTTGATGACAGTGGATACAAAGAAAAAGCAAAGTACGGAATTTCCAACCAATCACATTGTACCACTTCCCATGGACATCTAGTTTAAAACAACTTTAGTATAAAGTAGTTAGAACTAAAGTACAAGAAAGAAATGATTTTCCCAGAGATAACTTATTTTCATATTTATATAAATAGCTTTTCTAAAGCTATTATTAGCAAGATGATCGTAAGATTCATTTTTTTTCTTTAGTTGTAGGCTTGGGCTTAGACATGTGCATCAGTATTGAGATTTCATTAACGTGCTGTTAGTTTGTTAGGTGTCTAGTCGATTCTGACTCCTAGTGTCCCTGTGTTCAACAAAATGAAACACTGCCCCATCCTGCACCGTCTTCACAACTGGTGTGCTTCAGCCCCTGTTGAAGCTACTACGTCAATCCGTCTCATTGAGAGTTACCTCTTTTTCACTGTACTTCAACTTTTCCAACATAATGTCCTTCTCCAGGAACTCATCCTTCCTGATACCATGTTCAAAGTATGTGAGACAAAGTCTCACTGTTCTTGCTTCTAAGGAGCATTCTGACTGTACTTCTTCCGAAACATATTTGTTCTTCATTCTTCTGGCAGCCCCTGGTATATTCAGTGTTTTTCATGAGCACCATAATTCAAAGGCATCAATTCTCCTTGAGTCTTCCATACTCATTTTTCAGCCTTCACATGCATACAAGTTACTGAAACACCATGGCTGGGATCAGGTGTACCTTACTCCTCAAAGTGACACCTTCAATTTTTAACACTTTAAAGACGTCTTTTGCAGGCTACATTTAATTTTTCAGGTTATAGTATTACATTAAAGCCAAAGCCAAGTGCCGTTGAGTCGGTTCCAACTCATGGGGAACATTAAAGTAAAACTCAATATTGGAGGATTATGGAGCGTCTAAGATCATGAGATCATGAGCAAAGTTAAAAGTTAAAATCCTTCAAACTTAAAAGGTGAGTTAAACATTTTTATTCAATTTAATTTAGCACAACATGTATAGGAGCTGTGATGATAAGCATTATGGATACACTGAGGAAGGTAATGAAATAATTCATTACATATGTTACTAAACAAACAAACAAAAAACAAATACACAGCCATTGAATTGATTCTGACTCATAGTGACCTTGTAGGACAGAGTAGAACTGGCCTGTAGAGTTTTCATGGAGTGCCTGGTGGATCTGAACTGCCAGTTTCTTGTTAGCAGCCAAAGCCCTTAACCATTACACCACCAGAGTTTAGAAAAGTAGAAACCTACCCTATTCTAGAAGAAAGATAAGCCACTCTAACACTGAAGTGGAAACTTAAAGGATGAATACTTGTTAGCGCATAAACTAAGTGGTTTATTTAAACTTTTTAACATTCCCTAGAAGACAGTCAATGAATACATGTAAGTCAAAATATTGGAGGTCATATTATTGTAACTTTATAATAAAACCTAGTGCCCTCAAGTCGGATCTGATAGAAAGTTTACAATACAATAAATACCCCCAAATAAATGATGTACATGAAAATAAGTAGAGTTTTAGAAATGAATGTCTTCCTCACAAAACTATTGTGTGAAATATGATTCAGCCAATTAAAAACTCATAACATGGCTAAATCTTTCAGATGCTCTTAGAATGTATTTCAAGCCTCCTTCTTGTTTTCTCCTGTTCCACCCAATTTTTTACTCACTTCACTTTCTGTACAAATACCTGTACTAGTTACAAAGCAGCATGGTGAACATAAAAACATTCCTGGAATTTTTCATCTCTGTATTGACATCATTAGAACAGAGGGAATATTTGCAAACAGTTTTTTTCTTCTGCAAGTCATTTAACTAGAAAAAAGATGGAACATTTTCTCTGCAGCTTTTCTTTTGCCCACTGTGAAAGCAAATTTTCACAAATAGAATAAGGCTGATCATTACACTAAAGAAGCCCTTTAATTTGAAATATCAAGTCTTGATGGTGAATCCTTATATACTGTGCAGTGACAGAACAAAGATGTAAGATTTCCAGGGCTCACAAAACCTACATCAATTTTCCATTAAAAGCTTCCAAATTTCACTGATCTGTTTTAGGGATAATCTAATCAGTGAAGCTAAGGAAAACAATAACATTCATTAATCTATTATCTTAATTTATATTATGAAATTCATTTATGATCATAGGAATGCAGATTATAAACGACTCTGATTGTATGTCAGCACACTGAGAAGCCCAGTTGAACTTGTAAGTACATATTTCTTCACTGAAATTGTACTAAATTCATTCATCAGATTGCTCCATTTTCATTTTGTTTTCTACTAGTAGGGAAAAAATGTTGGGGAATGAAAGACAGGACAATGAGGGAAGAAAAAAGGAAGGAAAGAAAAAAAGGGAGGAGGTAGTCATTCATGATATAGTTTTATGCCAAGAAGAGAGCATTGCAAAAGATAGTATTTTTCAGGAAGCATATTAACTTACAGGAGAATTATCAAATGCCCAGTATAAGTGAACTCAAGAGGTTAAAAAAAACTAGCTTGTTCCTCTTACCTGCTTGTTTTCATTTGTTTGCATGGTTAAGAGTTTTCACGACACATAATCCCCAATGTCCTCTAATGTTTCTTTAGTAATGACTCACCTTATTTTAAAAAACAGAAAAGAAGGAAAAAGAAAAAGAAAAAAAGCTAATTTATCAATCCACATTCCATAATTATTTTATATTCTCAAAATCAACACGCCTTGCAGTAAAGTCACAGGACCACTGTTTCAAAACCTCCGCTCAGTAGTTCTTTAAATTCTTTATTTTCTATAGCTGCACTAAGTTACAGAGGAGAAAAAAACATGCAAACACTGTGAAATTCTAAGGAGAGGATCAAAACCAGAATCCAAACACACGGCCGTCGAGTCGGTCCGACTCACAGCGACCCTAGAGATCAGATAGAACGGCCCCATAGAGTTTCCAGTGAGCGCCTAGCTGATTCGCATTGCCTTGCCGACCTTGTGGCTAGCAGACTCAGCACTTAAGCCACCAGGGTTGTTGTTGTTGCTGTTTTTAATGCCGTGATTTGGTTTGGTTTGGCACCTAAAAAGCCTAGTAAAACGGAAGATCTCACCACCAGGAGAACCTGGAAAAGAACCGTGGTGTGCCTCTCCCTGGAAATCCTTCAAATTAACAATCTCCAAGTAACTAGGTGTAGGTCAAAGAAACCTATTGCAACATTTAAGTTGTTTGAAATATGTGTCGTTTTAATATCTGTACAAAATTTGCATTTCACAACTCCAGTTGGTTTCTCCCCCTACCCCTCCCAAACTTCTAGTAATGTGAAAGCTTCAGGAAGCCATAATTCTCCTGTGGTTTACAAAATCCTTGGTACAACATTGTGTGCTCCAGAGGGGTTTACGGCCAAGTCTGAGATGCATCAGCTGATGTTTAAGATAAAACACATTAACTTTCAGGAAAATTACTCATATATGGCATAAATCAGAATTAAGAAGTTATATAGCCAAACTGGGATTTCTAGGTGAGTACATTTGGCCTACGTCATTCAAAAATAAACTAGTGCTTCCTGGTCTTGAAAATCTCCAGACATAGGGATTCTGGTCTTAGCATCCTAAACCCAAAAAACCAAACCCACTGCGGCTGAGTCGATTCCAACTAGTAGTGACCAGGTAGGACAGAGTAGAACTGCTCCATAAAATTTCCAAGGACTGCGTGGCAGATTTGAGCTGACACTATGCGACCGGGGTTTTCATTAGCCAGCCAAGCCAAGTGCCATCCTGCTATATTAATAGTTATAGTAGAACACCAAAAGCCAAACCCATACCCATTAAGTCAATTCTGACTTAGACAGACCTTATAGTACAGAGTAGAACTATCCTCACGGTTTCTGAGGAATGCCTGGTGGACCTGAACTGCAGATGTTTTGGTTAGCAGCCACAGCACTTAACTATTATGCCACCAGAGTAGTAGACAGGGCATTATTAAAATTGAAAAAGCCTCTTTCCGAGTTATAAGTTTTTTTTCCTGTCTACCCTGGATTGTAATGAAGGACAGCTATTAACCACTACTGTAACATTGTCATTATCCCTTTTAACATGAGAATCTAGAAGAAGGTTCTGTAACAAAAGCCTGTGTTACAAAGACATTTTTACTTTGAACTATGCATAACCAGTGAGATGCTAATAGCACTAAAGATAATAACAGTTTGGAAACAACCCTGACAATATCACAGTCAGCTCATAAGGACTGAGAAACTAAGCCGTTGTCCAATCCAAGGTCATGTAGAATTTAAAAAAAAAAAGGCAGCAATAGAGAGCAAACCCAGGACTTGCAGTCCTCTGTTCTTACTGCTTGAATAGTCTCACTATCTTTCAAGTTCTTTTCCATTCAGGTAAGACAGAGTCCTATGGGATTCATTGCTCCTTGTGCCAGTTGCTTGGCGGAGCCATACATTTCTATTGGCCCTATTGATTAGGCATCTGCTTCCTCTGTGAGGATGGTTTGCTCTTGTGGAACCGTGTTTAGCAGCTGTTACAGTTCAGATGAGTGTTGACAGGATGAAAATTAAATTAACACTCAATAACATTTTAACACCTGGTCCAACAACTGCAATATCATTGAATTTCACCTTTTCAAAATTGCTTTGGGAGTTAATTCATCCTTACTTTGACTTTGACCTAAGTAGACACTCGTATAATTTTGCCACAAAAGACTCTGTCTTGACAGTTCATTTATAATTTCCATGAAGCTTCTCTCTGATCCATGTTCAGCAACTACATGGACAGTCTCTAGAAAGTTCTCAACAGAAATATATCCCACTGGAAGATGCACCACCCCTTGATTGCCAGTACAAAGTAAGCAAGCACAAACAGACAACTGTAACCAAGGAAGAACTACAGTTCACTATAGCACAAGGCAGACTGACAAGCAAACTAATATTTGTGAAGGGAAAACAAAGTTGGAAAGAAGGCGGATTTCACACAGTTGTGCCTTCCCAAGTCTCGATTGGCTGGTAGGATAATGCTGGAGGGAGGTTGTAGAGTAGACGCTTTAAGTGACCAGACTCTGGCATTAAAACAGTGAACAGCCTATTTTAAAAAATACAACTTCTCTGCTCCCTAAGTGTGTGACTTGTATAAGATGTTCAACTTTGTGTACCTCAGCTTCATCGTATCATCACAATAATGATCATACCAGTCTCACAGAGTTGTTGTGATGACGACATATTTCATGTAAAACACTTAAAGTGATAGTGCTCTATTGGCACTTAGACACATTCTAGGTCCTAAGTAAATCTTGCCTTCAAACTGAGTTGCTGTAGCAATGACTCTAACTCACAGTAACTCCATGTATTTGCAGACTAGAACCCTGAGCTCCACAGGGCTTTCAAGGCTGTGACCTTTCAGAAGAAGAAGGCCAGATTGTTCTCCCAAGGCACCTCTTGGTCAGCTTGAGCCATGAATTTTTCATCTACACTTAACCACTCTTGCCACCCAAGATTCCAGTCTTCGAAGAACCCTTTGTCATCAAGTCTATTTCAACTCATAGTGACCCTACAGGACAGAGTAGAACAGCTCTACCACAGGGTTTCTAAGGAATAGCTGATGGATGCAAAGTGCTTAGCAGCCAAGCTCTGAATTACTGTGCAACCATGGCTTCTGTCTTATCTTATGTATCATAATTATTTTTTTTTAAGTCTCTGAAAGGGAGCTTTGGACTCATTTAATCTTGCACTCTGATCTTACTATTCAGTAAGCACAAGGAATTCTAGGAATTTGAACAAGGATGTACCTATGCGGTCGATGCTGAGAAATAAACCCAGGTGTCCTCACCAGGACTCGCATTTTATTTTTATCAGACAGTATGACAAACTGTCAGCCAGGTGGGGACCAGCTCCTTAACGGATTATTCATCTTATCAAGAAAACGTCCTGTGTCCCTGTTATGTAACTCGTTTACTCAGGGCTCCTCCTGTCTGTGTCGCTCTTCCTTCTATGGGAGAAGGGAATGGTGGCATTTGCTACTTGCCAGAGCTATTAAGATGTGTAGATAATAAAACTGTCCTGCTATTATTTGCTGTTTAGAAGTCCTATCAAGGGCTAGCTGTTCTACGGGATATAAATATAATGTAGAACCTAATCTACAAGAAGACAAGGCAAAGCATTATGTAATCACATGACGAAATGCAGTCCATAAATTGTTAGAAAATCATAATCTATTTTGTGGATTTTCTAAAATCTCTTATTCTGTTCTTGTTTCTGTTGCCTTCAAATCTATTTCTAATTATGCTTTTAGAGACGAGGAGTTAACAGAGGGACAAGTGCAACTTTTAATTTGGTTAGTGTTAACACATGTTAACAATTTTTTGACAAATGTTTAGTATCCCTAGAGATTGGTATTACTGACTGTAATGAGATTTTTGGATTAACTGTAAATTGTATTTATTCATTTCCGTTTCTCACTTGTCTTTTCTCCTACCGTAAGCAATGATAGACTTGAGAGTTTCTTCCCTTGCTATTTTATAATAAATGATTTTCCTTTTTCACTTCTCATTCTGAATATTAGGTAGGGATAATGTAGGCATAATTTGTGAGTACAATTTGGGGATGATTATTACTTTCATGAAATACTTTTAAAATGATTTTCTGCTAACTCTTTTAAACAAAACCCCCCTTTCTATGTAGTTACATTTGCAAAATTCAGTGTGGCATTAATCTTGCACAAAAAAAAAGGTTTTTATAAAATGAGATATAATTTCATGAAAGGAAAAAAAAGAAAAGAAAGAGATGATAGATGGAAGGTGGTACAAGAAATCTATTCTAATCTTCCAGAATGGGAAAAGGCAGTCTTTGTGAAGTGAAAATCAAATGGTGGGAAATATTGAATAGTTTCAAAATGTTATATAATTGCTTAATTGCCTCACTCCCTCCTGTGTCCCCTCAAGCAAATGAAGCCTTCATTATTCTAACTCTGCAAAAGATCTAATCACCCAGGGAGGAGTATGTATAATATAATTTGAAACATATAAGAATTAAAGCTATAATAATGTAGTCACAAATACATATATTGCTCATTCCTTTTGTATTTCCCACACAAAAGTATGTATGTCTTGAAACAGTGTGATTTTTCACTGGAAATAATAAGGCCAACAAAGACAAAGAAAATTATTTCTAGCCACCTAAGTATACATCTTATAATGGGGAAAAGAAGATTATAAAATTCTCACAATGATAGTGATTTTTGTCAGCAGTTTGCAGGACTAATCATAGAGTGTCTAAAAAAATTCTACTATAACTGAGACATTTGCATCACGGCCAAGATTAATATTTTAGTGTTTATGTGAGCAATGAGAACACAGAATTTTTATAAGCTACCAAATTCAACTAGATGGTAGAACATTCTTAAGTGGCCTTGGCAGTAAGTGACACTTTGCTTTTGAATGTTTGAATTACTCTACATTAAAATGGGCTAGGATTGCCTGGAAAAGAAACATCCTCCTTCTAGAAAAAGAAAGGCAACAGGAAAATTGTAGTAGAAATCAGGAAAACTTCACATTCATTTCAATGACAGTGTAAGGAATTATCAACTAAGATTTCCTAGAGTCATAGATTTGGAAGGGTCCTCAAAATATAATTGTATCCACATCCACATCTCCTGGAGGGAAAGAGAAAATCCTTAAAAGGATCGGAGGAAAAAAAAATCCCTACAACATCTTGAATCAAAAAGCAATTTATCAGCCTCTCATATTCTTTAGAAATAATCCTGACACTGGAAAAATCCCATTTCTTTAAATTCTCCTCATTCTTCTAATTGATTTACCTAATTGTGCAAAGTATGACGACTTTGGCAAGCAGAGTAGGTAGATCTCCTCCCCATCTGCCATCCACCAAACCAGCCAGTCATCAAAGACAAATAAAAAAGAAAAAAATTAAAATTAAAAATTAATTGATTAATCAGTTGATTAATTAAAAAAATCATAGACTTACAGACTTGGAATTGATGTAGGGGATCATCTGGTACAGTACTTCATATTACACAAAAGACTACAACTGTCAAAGGTGACGTGTGATCACATTATCATAAAAAAATTTAAAAAACACTGCCATTGTGTAGATTCTGAAACATAGTGACCCTGTAAGACGGAGTAGAACTTCTCCACAGAGTTTCCAAGGAGTGCCTGGTGGATTTCAATTGCCAGTCTTTTGGTTAGTAGATATAATACTTAGCCACTACATGACCATTGGTAGGGAATAAAAGGTCAGTATTCTAACAGAAAGACATTACCTGGTTGGCTAACACTGGTTTCACATATAGTGAAGGTTGCTTCGTTACTTATTAGTGCCTCAATGGCAGAAGAAATGGCCAGAGGTCTGAAAACCTGGGTCTTTTTCTTGTATCTGACATAGACAATCAAGTTCCTACCCTGTAGGACATGTGTCAAACATGCTACAGAAGAAATTCACGTGAATGTCTTCCAGCTACTCTTACTGCTACGGTAGATGGCTACTAATAATGATATATCTAATCCAAGAAAAGTATGAAAATGAAAGTGTCTAATTTGGGGTATTTGGTGCTAATATACATTCAGATAGTAAAATTAACCAAGATATACTATTTTTGCATATATGAATAGTTAATGTACTAACTCAGCATGAACCATGACCACTATCACCTTTGACTTTACCATGAAGCCCTCTCTTTGAGGGTTCTCTAGGAAGGATGAGACGCACCTCCTCTGCTTAGATATTGCTTTGCCCTTATCTCTACAGACCTTTTAGATATTTCTTCTGATTTCACTTTGAATGCAAACTCCCTTTAAAACCAGTGAAGATTGATATGATAAATGAAATTCAATTCTCTGTACGACCAATTGCCAAGATAGCAAAAGGGTTTCCATTTTTTGTGAATGTTTAAGATAAGAATGGGAATATATTTTCTATGTCCTTGGAATTTAGTGGTGAGAATATTTTTAAAGTAGTAGAGAAGGCATTCACATAATCAAAATTTTATGTTTCTGTGCCATGTCATGTTCACAGCCATGGGAAACATAACTCGCAGAAAGAAAAAGCAGTGGACATAGAGTCACTTTTTGCTAATGTCTTCTTTGTTGCATTACTACCAAACGTTAAGTAAACAGAAAGGCAAATTTTCTCTTACTAAGAACCATCTGGGAAAAGTTTTTATCTAGATTTTTCTTTGAATATTTCATTGGACTTTAAGTGGAAGTTCATAATTGAACTCAGTTTGTCATACAAAAACTTTGGCACCCTTTGTTTTATAACCTCAGTTCCTCTCCCCACACTATGACGCTGCGCTCTTCTTCTCTACCCCATAATTCCCGTGCCCACTGAATCAGCTCCTGTCTTACTCCGCCTTCTCATCTTGCTTGCAGACAGATTAGTCACGTGTATCTAGTTAAGCCAAGGAGCATACTCTTCAACAGCATCATTTGATGCGTTAGAGTCCAATCCAGTCTTTGCCTGAAGAGTTGTCTTCAGGAATGGTTTCTGTCTGGAGATTTTGATTTAAAATTTTATTATCAAACTAGCATAAAAGATGTGTAGTCACATTTGCTTTCAGAAAAGAATCAGGCTTAATACATTTATACAACTGTAATCTTCCTAAGAAAATAGATATTGAAGCTGAGGCTCCTAGTATTTCATAACAGTCAGGCTAAAGGGATATTTCCTTTGGAACCAGTTATAAACCCTGGATGAGCTACAAAATTAACTAAGGGAGTAATGAAAACAGAAACATAGCCTATCTCTGAAATTATGTTAAGTATAATATAAAAAGAAACCAAAATGCGTAACATTGTCACCAATAGAAAATTTTACAAACTAAAATCTATTTGATGTATTTCCGTGAGCATACTCCCACTTAGAAAGGTAATTAATTACACTCTATATAATAAGTAAAATATTCCCCACCTACGATAGGCCGAATATGCCTCTTTTCTTGTACCTAGCAATGTGAGTGTATGGTGGCAATGATCGTAGTCACAGAACTACCAATTGTTTCTGTCTTTATTGCGGCTACAGTACTGTGATCTTATAAAAAAAAAAAAAAGTCCAATGGCAACCTCCTACAATGATTTTAAATACCTAATTTCCTTTCGTGGAAACCAGTTTCATGTAGTAAGTTTCTTAATGTTTGGTTTTCATTGCCTAAACATAAACACTTGACTGCTACAATGATCATGATAGAGAAGTGTGTGTTGACGAGGTAAATGGACTAAAGCCACCATAAGGCTGAGAGATATGGAGTGGTCATACTAGCACTGAGAAGTAAAGTTACTATGAAAGAATCGTGAGGTTGCTTAGTGGAGACTAAGGACCTTCCAGAGAAAGATAAGTGAAAAACTCTGAGGAAGTGAAACCTTGATAGGGAATCCTGTAATGGATAAACCTTATTCGTAGATACTGATGGTAGCAGAAATATAGGATGGTTCCAGGAACTAGTTTCTATACTTAATGAAAATACACTGTTGTACAGCATTTTGGAATTGACAAAGTCATACCGTTTGAACATTTTTCAGTAAATGCTTCCATTTTGTAAGCTACGTAAAGAAAATGTTATTTCTGCTTTTCAGATAAGCAAACTGGGGCTCAGAGAAGTGTCAAAGATGGCAGAGAATAGACTCTGGATCAAAATCTGGTTTCTGGTTTTTAGTGTGTGTTCTCCAGCACAGTGCGGATTTTCCATACAATACTCTCTGATGTAACAAAATTAAAGTTTTAAAAAACTGTTATTTAAATTCATAGATGAAATATTTAAGATTAGAGATGTGAAAAAATCTATAATATTCTTTATATTTACTAAAATAAATAATAAAGAATATGCTTGTCTTTAATGTCTCAGTACAACTAAAATTTGCATCAATAGCATTAATAGTAACCACAACTTTCATGTCTAATGTCCTGAGACATTAGAAATGCTTCTACTTTTATCTTCCAAAGACATGGTGTTTCTTGTTTTATTGAGGTGTTGTTATCATCCACCTTTTCCTACTCTTGGTGATTTCACCTCTTAACCCCACATTCACTTACAGAGATTTATAATTATTCTTCCACCCATCTGTCATTTTTTCATGCTGGTGTCTTGAGTGTTGCTATGATTCTAGAAGCTATGTCACCAATATTTGAAACACCAGCAAGGCCTTTCATAGTGGACAGTCTCCAGCAGAGTATTCAGAGCTAGATCAGGGAGAAAAGCCTGACCCTCATTTCCAAAAAGTAACCAATAAGCACTCGTTGAGTAACATCAGTGCATTGTCTCATATAGTGATGCCCCTGGATTGAAAAGCACTCAAAATACAGTGGCCACAAACCAATGGTCTCAACAATGGCGGAAGACCTGTTGACATTTCCTTCCATTATACATGGAGTTTTCATAAATTAGAGCTGACTTGGTGAAAACTAAAAGAACAGCATAGTTATTAAAATTTAACATGAGTGAGTCCCATGCAATATTATTATGCAAAATTTGAAAGGCCAGGCAGTAATGTCCACACCATCCAGATAATATGTTTGACAAATTACATCATCAGAAATTTGGTTGATTTTAAGATGAGCAACAGATGGAAGCAAAAGATGCAAAAGCAAGCAATTGATCTTGCAGTAGGTTATCTTGCATGAACAACCCAGACTCATTTCTTTAAATTCTACAACTCATACAAACTTGTCTGCAAGTTACATTGTTTGATTCAAGTGATTGCAATTTAGTAAAATATTGCCAGAAATAAAGCCACATCTTAGACTTTTCTTAAGACACATTTACAGTCAAGAGGATTACTGTATTCTATATTTAGACTCACTAGTAGAAGAAGTTTCCTACCATTTAATGGACATCAGATCAGTCTAAGAACTGTACTAAGTGCTTCACGTGGTTAGTGACCACACACAATGTTTAAGTACATGTTTTTAGATAAGCATCTCAGAAAGTTTGATAAACCTTCTTAAGCACACATGATTAATAAGAGGTAGAACTAAGATTTGAAACTGAGAAGTTCTGCTAGAAACACGACTAGAGTGCTCCTTGTAAACAAGGATGATGAGACTGCACCTTACATACCTTGGACACGTTGTCAGGAGGGATCAGTCTTTGAAAAAGGACATCACACTTTGTAGAGGGTCAACTAAAAAGAGAAAGACCCTCAACAAGCTGGACTGACACAGTGGCTGCAACAATGAGTTTAAGCATAAAAGCAACTGTGGGCATGGTGTGGGATCACACAGTGTTTCGTTCGGTTGCGCATAGGATCTCTATGAGTCAGAAATCATTCTGCAGCACCTAACAACAACCCTTCTGTTCATGGTACCTTTAAGCAAGATTACCTCTCTAGATCCAAACTGGCTTTGGACAAGGCAATCTGGTTCACTTTTAGTGTCACTCTTAAGGGTCACTCTTAAAATTTAGCCCCAGCTATCTGCTTTACATGAAAAGAGAACTAGGGACAAGAAAAATTGGAAAATACTGTCAAGGGAATGAAGAATAGGTTTCTTTGCTTTACAGGACATCTCCAAACTTTTAACAAGCTTATGTGTATTGTGATTTTTCCAAGAAGGGACTATTCTGTGCCAGTGTTTCTCAGGTCATATAAAATTAGGTATCATAGGTCATTATATCACTTTAGTAGTTTGTAACTAATACTGATCATAGGGAAATGTAACTGAATAGAAAACATCAGAATTAACCAAAAGAAGTACAGGCATTTTTGCATAAGATACTATATATTATACATTTTTGTTTGTGCTTATCCTTTGCCAGGAAGGTTCTAAGAATTTTGGCAAAATTAACACACTTTATAAAAACCTTTACAGGCAAAAAATACCTGGCCCAAGATGCTGTCATTAGTGAACTGTGAATCCAGCCAGGATATGAACCCAATGTAGCTCATTGAGGCCAGTATTAAGGACTACACTACTGCTCTCTAATATTTGCTTTACTTTCACTGGATTTATATAAAAAATATTTGATAAACACAGCACATAAGTTCTTAATCACTATATCACTAAGGCTGCACTGCTATATATAACGTTTCTCAAACACAAATTACAGTGAACTTTTTGTATTGAGTCTATCTATTGAGCTCACCATCTATTTTTTTTCACATTATTTTTTTATTATGACTGAGTGAAAATGTACATTTCCACGTAAATTCACATGCCCATCTATATGCAGCTTCCACTGCTCTCCCTGCCTGGTGACAGCACACTATTCCTCTCTGCTCTATGTATGTCTCATCCTCCCAACAATCTCCTTTCCCCTCCTCTCCACCCACTCTCCTTCCTCCAGCCAGTGGTCAGCAGGATGATATCCTATAGAGGCACAGAACCATAAAGTGCATCCAATATATGGTCACTCTGCATCGCCAAGTCCAATCCATTCATGTCCGATGGGTGGACCTTCATTATGATTTATGGGCAAGGGCAACATCAGGGCCAGGGGCCATGCTGCCAGGGGAACCCTGAAGCCACTGGACCATCAATTGTGGTCTTTTAGTGGAGATCTCAGGGTGCACCCCTTTTTATTCTTGTGTTGCCAGTGAGACTCAACTTAGTGAGCTCCATCGCGGCTATCACTGGTGGTAGCCGGGCACCATCTGGTTCTTCTGGTCATAAGTTGATGTAGTCACCCACTCACGTGGGTCTCTCTGTCTTCTGGTTTGTCTTTCCCCCATGTCATTTTGGTCCTCGGTGAGCATCTGTTCCTGCTGAATTGGGACCATTTGCTGTGCGCTCGGATGGCAGCTTGGCAGCTTTTAATATTCCAGAGGCCATTCACCTCTGTAGGGTGCAGAGAGCCCTCTTAGCAAAACGTTAGTTATGCCAATTGGCCAGAATCAAGGCCTTTCACACCAACAGACACATGCACAAGAATGTTTATTGCACCACAGTCCATGATTCCAAAAAGATGCAATCAGCCCAGATGCCCAACAACAGAGGAATGGATAGGTAAACTATGGTATATATACTCAATGGAACACTAGGCAATGATAAAGAATAATGATGATTCCAGGAAACATCTCATAATCTGGTTTCAACTGGAAGATGTTATGTTGAGTGAAAGTAGTCAGTGACAAAAGGACAAATATTGTATGAGACCCCCACGATAAGATCTCAAAAACAGACTTATGTATAGAAGAAAAGACTCTTTGACTGCTGCAAGGGAGGGGAGGGACGGAGGGCTAGGGGGGAGGGTTTAGATTAGATAGTTGGTAGAAATTTGGTTCAGTGAAATCAGTGATGGCACACATTAGAAACAAGAACAATATTAAGTGGACTTCAGCATAACTTGAATATTCCATCCATCTTAACCAATATTGCAAGGACAGAGTAGCTGGGGCAGGGGGCAGGAGACCATGCTCTTAGGCAAAATCATCATCTATTTTTAAGAAAAATGGCTTTATGTGTATAATAGATGACACACAGACTTTTTTTCTAAATCAATTTCAGTAAAGTAAAATTAAAATCTATAACCTTGAGTGTTGCAAAGTATTTTAGAATTTCATAGACCTTACTGTTTGAATATTTTGTGGAGAGAACTGGATTAAGACTATTTAGTTTTACCAAACAGCTCAGGAATTCATTGAAGTTAAAAAAAAAATTTCTCATTTCCCAGTTTAAATAGTTACACTCACAGAAACCAAAGAAAAAGCTAAAATGTATACCATAAGATATTAAGCAGCATATGGAATCAATGAGTTGGATTACTTAGGTCATCATGAAAGAATTAAAAAAAAAATAACTTAAAAAAGCCGAAAGCATAGTACTGTTTTGGTAAAGAGAAAGGGTACACAAACAGACAAATGAAAATGCTTTGTTTTTTTTACGAATAGGTACGCGGCTACAATATAATAGCTGCATAGGGTCGTCATGTGTTGGATCCTACTCGATGGCACTTGGCTTGGCTAAGTCTCAAAAATATTTGAAATATTAAAGATACCACCAGCAGAGGTTTACAGCACTGTGAAAACAATATTGTGCTGTCAGATCACATACTTTTGCCATGGAGAGTGACCAAGTCCTGGAAATCTTGTGCAAACTGCTACTGACTTTCATTTCTAGGGAGAATTCCTGGTCATTTCTTCATGTACCCAACTTTTCTCCTCGACTCACATGCCCATAGGCACTGATGATTTAATTCATCAGTGAAGTGTAGGGTTCGTTATCATCTTGCCCTCTTTTGCCTACACTGTGTCTTTTAGAAAAACTTCCATGTAAAGCATAGGTCACAGTATTTGCAAATACTTATTTGCAACTTACATGATCGTTTCTTCTAGAAGCTAGGCATTAGTTGTTGCTCAGAAAACAAATTTCAGTTTTCAAAGCAACTTTTCTTGCAGAAAAATTGCAAATATAATAATAAATGTATGTAGAACTTTGAGGGCTAAAAATTAAATAGACTTTTTTACTCCTCTTGCTTATTTCACAAGAAAAAAAATTAAGGTCATTCAAGGAAGAGTCACATCAAATGATTGCATCTGTCCAAAGCATTCTTCATTAATGACTTAAACATTTCCTAAATCAATTTCTAGATGGCTCTTATATCAAATTATTGTATGTAAACTCAACTATAAAAGAGAATTTCCCAATTACAAAAGCAAAGAAATAACAGCCATGATACCATGTGTCGTTCATTTACTATAATAATAATACTAATAGCACTTTAAATTCTTGCTATGCCAAGTTTAGAATAGGTTACTATTTTTTTCTTGATTGAAGTCATGCAAGTAACATATGTAGAACGTACAGCTAAGGGGACAGCTAAAATACTATGTAAAACAATGATGTCCTTAAGACTGCCCAAGTTAGTCGTGAGCCTCTACTTTGTTGGACACAGTATTTTTTACTGTGGTGGGAAGGGTATAACTCTTCCTTAACTTCCTGTTTAGGCCATAGGTATGTAACTATCTTACTAATATTTTCATATACTGTTAAAAAATGTCTTCTAGTTTATATTCAGTTTTTCTTCTGCAGTCCTAAAGAACTGAAAGTTTAAACAATAATATTGTCTTACAGTAACTTGTGATGAAGGAATGGAAAACAAAATCTTTGAGAAGCTGAAATCTAAAATGACTCCCTTCTCCAAGCAGGCAGGCAAATCATAAGTTAATCTGAAGAAGCTGAGTTACCCATCGGTGGCTTTAGCTTCTATTATCATGTGGTAACTAACTATAAATTTATACCCCTGACTAAATATAGTCTCTTAAATAATTAAAAAATTAGGAATAATAAGACGATAGATGCATCAGGTTAAAAAAAAAATCTTATGAATAATATTTCAAAAATAAGGGTAACCATGAGTCATACCTGACTCGACAGCACTGAGTTTATGAATAATGTTTCAAAAATAAATATAATTTAGTACCCAGGAAATAGATGTGTTGAGCATGATGTCTTGGAAAACTTTGGTTTAATACCCATTTTGGTTGATACACTTCAGAAACAAATCACATTTTCATCAATATTCTCCTTAATTAGCTCTCATAATTTTTACTGTCTTTCCAGATAGACTCTTGCAGAGCTATCCTATAAATTTAATAAAGTACAATTGATTGAAACTCAGAGAAACACATTTCTTTGAGACAAAGTAATTTCTAGGGCAAGAAGCTAAAAAGTCCTGAAATATTCCAGGTACTCCACCACAGATTCAAACCAAAAGTTAGTCACCAATTAAAAAGGAACCATTGGGATTCAACGATGAGTTCTTTATTGCGCATGTCTTCACCATTACTTATCATCAAATTTTTCTGCGGTCTGTTCCAGCTATATTCTCTTCCATGCTACTTGGGTTTTTTTGTTTTGTTGGTTTTGTTTTGTTTTGTTTTGTTTTTTCTTACTTGCCTTGGCGTCACCTCCAACTCATGGCAACCCTATGTGTAATAGAATAAAACATTAACTAGACTGCATCATTCTCCACTGTCCTGTGGCCACTGTGTGTTTTGAGTGGCTTCCAACCAAGGGGGCTCGTCTTCTAGAACCATACAAAACATTACTCTGTTGTGATCTTTAGCATTTTCAGTGGTTAATTTTCCAATAATGAACACCAGGCTTTTCTTCAACTCTGCTTAATCTGAAACTTCTATTAAAACTGATTTTTGCATTGTATTTTCAGTTTCCGTTAGACATTTGACTATTTTCCCCAGCTATTCAAGTGTGAAACTAAAGAATTTTACTTAGTGCCTGTTTTGGTACCACATTTACTAAAATTGAAATGATACAGAAGTTAGTATGGCCCCTGAGCAAAGACAACACATCAGTTTGTGAAGCATTCAGTATTTACATGTAAAAGATGACAACATTAAAACAAAAAAGAGGAACAAAATAATGTAGTCACAGATCTTTAACGAAGAGAAGAAGTTGGGTTTTTATAAAGAAATTAAAGATAAGTTTAAACTTAGATATAGGCGAATATTAAGGTAAACACAAAGGAAGCAAACAATCCTACACATCAAAATTAAAAAAAAAAAAGATAAACATAAAAAGTCACCAAAGACAAACTCAACAACAATGAAAGGGATGAAAAAAAATACACAAAGAAAACTGACTCAGCACAGAAAATTAAGTGGAACAAAGAAACTGTCAACAATGCACACACAGAAAATACATCAAAATGACAGCACTAAACTTGTATCTATCAATAATTACACTGAATATAAATAGAATAAATGCACCAAGAAAGAGACAAAGAGTGATAGAATGGACTTAAAAAAAAATACTATCCATCTATATGCTGCCTATAAGAGACATAACTTACACTCAAAGACACAACAAACTAAAACTCAAAGGAGGGAAAAACACATATCAAACAGGCAACAGTCAAAAAAAACCATAGACTGAAAATACTAATCTCTGTTGAAATAGGTTTTAAAGGAAAACCGCACCACAAAGAAAAAGGGCACTACATAATGATCAAAGAGATAATGCACAAGGAAGGTATAAACATAATAAGTATTTACGCAGGCAATGACAGAGTTCTAAAATACATATATTCCATATATGGATATATATGGAATCCCGTGTGTGTGTTTGTGTGTATGTGTGTGTGTGTATGGAAATAAATAAATAAACAGAGAAATAGGTTTCCACAATAATAGCAGGAGATTTCAACACCAGTTTCAGTGAAGGACAGACCATCCAGAAAGAAGTTCAATAAGGGTAAAGAAAATTTAAATGCCACAATCAACAAACTTGATCTTGTAAACATATGCAGAACACTGCAGTAGCAGCCAGGTCTACTTTCTTTTTCAAAACACATGCAATATTCTCCAGCAGAGACACATATTAGCTCATAGAGCAAGGCTTGAAAGAATTCAAAGCATTGAAATATTATGAAGCATAGTTTCTGACCGTAAAGTCATTAAAGTAGAAATCAAGAGTAGGAAAAAGAAATCAAGCACATGTTAACTAAACATCTTGCTGAGAACCTACTTGGTTGTAGATGAAAGTAAGGACAGAGTAAAGAAATTCACAGAATTTAAATCTGAACAAAAATACACCCTACCAGAACCTTTGGGATATAGGAAAAGTAGTAGCCAGGGGTCAATTTATAGTAATAAATGCACATATTCAAAAAGAAAAAAAAAAACAAACCCACTGCCATCATGTTGATTCCAACTTGTAGCAACCCTATAGACAGAGTAGAACTGCCCCATAGCGTTTCCAAGGAGCACCTGCTGGATTTGAACTGCTAGCATGAAGGTTAGTACTTAACTTTGAACTGCTAACCCGAAGGTTAGCACTTAACCACCACACCACGAGGATTTCCTCCAAAAGGAAGAAAGGATCAAAATCAAAATATTAACCCAACAACTCAAACAAATAGAAAGAAAGTAGAAAAAGAAGCTCTTGGACACAAGAAAAAAAGCAAATTAAAAAAAAAATCAGAGCAGAATTCAATGAAATAGAGTATTAAAACAACTGAAGCAGTTAACAAGACAAGGAGCTGGGTCATTGAAAAAATCAAGAAAATTGATAAATTGGTAGCCAAACTAACAGAAAAACAACAGAAGAAGCAAATAACCCAAATAAGTAATGAGATAGGCAATAACATAGCCGATGCAACTGAAGTGAAAAGAATCATAACAGAATTCTATGAAAAATTATACTCAAACAAATTTGAAAACCGAGTAAAAATGGGCAAATTTCTAAAAACACACCATCTACCTAAACTAGCATAAACAGAAGAAGCACAACTAAATAAACCTGCAACAAAAGAAGAGATCGAAAAGATGTAAAATTTCCCCCCAAAATAAAAAATCCCTGGTCTTGATGGTTTTACTTGAGAGCGATACCAGTTTTAGAGAAGAATTAACACTCCCACTACTGTAGGTATTTCATAGCATGGAAAAGAGTGGAACACTCCCAAACTCATTCTATCAAGCCATCACAATCCTGATACCCAAAGCAGGTAAAACAAACAAATGAACAAAAAACCCACTGCCATTCAGTTGATTGCAATTCATAGCAACCTTACAGAGTACAACTGATCCACATCGTTTCCAAGGAGTGCCTGATGCATCTGCATTGCTGACTTTTAAGTTAGCAGATGTAGCACTTAACCACTGTGCCACCAATGTTTCCAGACCAGGCAAAGGCAGATCAAAAAAGGAAAATTGCAAGACAGTATCCCTCATGAACTTAGATGTGAAAATTCTCAACAAAATTCTAGGCAACAGAATTTAACAACGTATCAAAAATAATAATAATCCACCATGACCAAGTAGGATTCATACCAGAGATGCAAGTGTGACTCAACATTAGAAAAACAATTGATGTAATCAACCACATAAATAAAAGCAATAACTACATAATCTTACCGGCCAAACCAAGTGCCGTCGAGTCGCGTAGATGACATGTAACCAAAGTCCCAAACTCATGTTAAAAATTCTCAGCAAAACAGAAATAGACGGGAAATCCTTCAACATAATAAAGGGATTTATTAAAAATCCAAGAGCCAACTTCATCCTTAAACAAGAGAAAGTCTGAAAGCACGCCCCTTGAGAATGAGAAGCAGACAAGGACTCCCTTTGTCACCTGTTTAATATTTGTGCTGGCGTTTCCAGCCACAATGATCAGGCTAAAAAATGAACTAAATGGCACCTAAACCGGTGCCATTTCTATCTGTGGATGATATGATCTTAGACACAGAACACCCTAGAGAATCCACCAGAAAAAAAAAAAACCTACTAGAACTAATGGGAGAGTTCTGCAAATTATTAGGGTACAAGATAAACATACAAATATCAGTTGGATTCCTCTATAGTAATAAAGAGGAAATCACTGAATCAATACCATCTACAATAGCCCCTGTCTTAGTCATCTAGTACTGCTAGAACAGAAATTCCACATATGGACAGCTTTAACAAAAAGAATTTTTCTTTTTAGTAGTGATTAAGAATACAATCTGAGTTAATTTTGCATGCCCACCTGTCTTCAGCTCCTACTGCTATCCTTGTCCTGTGACAACACACTCCTCCTTTTCATTCTATACACGTCGTATCTTTTTAACAAGCTCCTGTCCCCCTCCTCTTTACCCTCTTCTTTCTCATCTAGAATGAAACCAGTAGGACAGCATCCTATACCATAAAGTACACACACCGTATGATCACATTGTGTCCCTGAGTCCAGTCCATTTCTGTCAAAAAGTTGACCTCAGTAGTGTTTTCTGGACAGAGCAGCAGCAGGTCTAGGGGCCATGGTCCCAGGGAATCTCTCAGGCTGTCAGACCATCAACTGTGGCCCTTTAATAGAGCTCTTGAGATGCACTCTTTTTTTTTTCTCGTGTTGCCACAGGGACTCGACATTGTGTGCCCCCTCACAACTGTCTTTGGTGGCAGCTGGTCATCATTTGGTTCTTCTGGTCGTGTGTTGATACAATCTCCCATTTACATGGGTCTTTTTGTACCCTGAGCTCTTTTTCCCTCGAGTCTTTGTTGTTCTCAGTGATCATCTGTTCTGGATGAGTTGGGACCATTTGGTATACCTCAAGTGGCAGCTTGCTGGCTTTTAAGACCCCAGACTCCACTCACCAATATGGGATGCAAAAGACTCCTTGCAGTAGGCTAGTTATGCCGATTGGCCTTGATGTCCTTTGAGAGGATGGTTCCAAACCCTGTCCCTGCTACTCCGTCCTTGCAATATTGGGTTGAGATTAGAAGAGCTTTCAGTTTATGGTGAAGTTCAGTTAAGTTGTTTACTTTCCACGATGTGCTGTTACCGCTTTCACCTAACGAAATTTCTGTCAGCTATACAATCTGTGACCAACCCTTTCTCTCCCTCCCCACCCTTGTATTCATCAAAGAGTCTTTACTTCTGTATGTAAGTCTTTTTAAGTCCTCATAGCAGGGGTCTCATACAATATTTGTTCTTTCGTCACTGACTGATTTCACTCGGCGTAATCTCTTCTGACTAAAACCAGGTTATATTTCCTCAAATCGTCATTGTTCTTTATCACTGCATAGTGCTCCATTGACTGTACATATCAGAGGTTGTTGCTCCATTCGTGTTTTGATGAGTATCTAGGTTGATTCCATCTTTTTGCTATTGTGGACTGTGCTGCAATAAATATTTGTGTGCACGTATCTGTCACAACTTGACGGCACTTGGCTTGGCTTGACTATCTGTTCACGTGACATCCTTTGTTTCTGTAGGATATATCCCAAGCAGTGGGATTGCTGGATCAAATGGTATATCTATTTCTAGCTTTTGAAGGAAGATCTAGATTGCTTTCCAAAGAGGCTGTACCATTTTGTACTCCCACCAGCAGTGTAGAAGAGTTCTAATCTAACAAAGAGAAGTTTATTTTGTCACAGAAAAGCAGGCTAGAAGTACAAATTCAGGACATTAGCTTCCAGGGAAGTCTTTCTCTGCTGGCTCTGGAGGAAGTTCATTGTCATTAATCTTCCCCCAAACTGGGAGCTTCTGAGGCTCAAGGACCCCAGGTCCAAAGGATGCTCTCTGCTCCTGGAACTGCTTCTTTCATGATGGCATGATGTTCCCCAACACACTGGTTGCTTCCCTCTCTTTCATATCCCAAGAGATTGCCTCAAGGAACAATACAGTCTTATAAACTGCATCCTGCCTCACTAACATAACCACTGCCCATCCTCCCTCATTAACATTGTAGAGGCAGGATTTACAATATACAGGAACATCACATCATGCCAGAAGTCATGGCCTAGCCAAATTGCTACACATTTTTGAGGGGGACACAATTCAATCCATGACTGCCCCCAAAATGATAAAATACTTAAGGATACATCAAAGCAGTTACGTAAAAGACTAATACAAAGAAAACTACAAGACACTACTGCAAGAAATGGAGAGACTTACATAGGTGGGGAAGACTACCTTGCTCATAGATAAGAAGACTCAACATCATGAAAATGTCTATTTTACCCAAAGTGATCTACAGATACAATGCAGTCCCGATCCAAATTTTAATGGCATTTTTTAAAATTATGACTGAGTGAAAATGTTACATTCCCGTATAAATTTGCATGCCCACCTATATGAAGCTTCCACTGCTCTCCCGGCCTGGTGACAGCACACTATTCCTCTCTGCTCCATATATGTCTCATCCTCCCAACAGTCTCCTTTCCCCTCCTCTCCACCCACTCCCCTACCTCCAGCCAGAGGTCAGCAGGATGATATCCTATAGACGCACAGAACCGTAAACTGCATCCAATATACGGCCACTCTGCATCACCAAGTCCAATCCATTCATATCCGAAGAGTGAATCTTCATTATGATTTATGGGCAAGGGCAGCATCAGGGCCAGGGGCCATGCTCCCAGGGAAACCCAGAAGCTGCTGGACCATCAATTGTGGTCTTTTAGTGGAGATCTCAGGGTGCACCCCTTTTTATTCTTGTGTTGCCACAGACTCAACTTGGTGAGCTCCATCACGGCTATCACCGGTGGTGGCAGGGAACCATCCAGTTCTTCCTCCAGTCCCAAGTCAATGTAGGCACCCACTCATGTGGGTCTCTCTGTCTTCTGGATTGTCTTTTCCCCATGTCGTTTTGGTCCTCGGTGAGCATCCATTCCTGCTGAGTTGGGACCATTTGCTGTGTCTAATGGCATTTTTAAATGAGAGACAGAAACAGATCATCAACTTCATCTATAAAAGGAAGAGGTCCCAGATAAGTAAAGCATTACTGATAAAGAAAAAAGTGGGAGACTGCACAGTACCTGACTTTAGAACCTATTACACTGCCATAGTAATCAAAACAGTCTGGTACTGGTACAATCACAGATACATAGGCTAATGGAACAGAATTGAGAATTCAGACATGAAACCATCCACCTGTAAGAGGCTGACATTTGACAAAGGATCAAATTCCATAAATCAGCACAAAACAAAACAGTTTCTTTAGCAAAATGGTGTTGGCGTAACTCGATATCCATCTGCAAAAAAAAAGGAATCAAGACCCCTATCTCTCACCATGCACAAAAACTAACTCAAAATGGGTCAGGGACCTAAATATCAAATTTAAAATAATAAAGATTGTGGAAGAAAAGTAGGGATAATACTGGGAGCCAAACTACATGGGATAAACATAATACGAAACATTACTAATAATACTCAAACACCAGAAGAGAAACTAGATAATTGGGAACTCCTAACAGTTAAAAACTTATGCTCATCTAAAGATTTCACCAAAAGAGTAAATGGACAACCTATAGACTAGGGGGAAAAGAAAGTTGGCTACAAGAAATCTGATCAGCCATCATCTACAAGAAATCCGTACTCTATAAGATACTGCAAAATCTCAACACCAAAAAGACAAATATCCCAAATAAAAAAATGGGCAAAGGATATGAACAGGTACTTCACCAAAGAAGGCATTCAAATGGCTAACAGATACATGGGTAAATGCTCATCGATCATGAGCCATTAGAGAAATCCAAATGAAAACTACAATGAAATTCTATCTAACCCTACCAAGGCTGAGACTGAGCCAAAAAACACAAAATAATATACATTAAAGAGGTTACAAAGAGACTGGACCACCTCACTCTGGTGGAGTATAAAATGTTATAACCACTTTGGAAATCTATTTGGCACTTTTCTAAAAAACTAGAAATAGAAATGACATGTGATCCAGCAATCACACTTCTTGCCATGTATCCTAGGGAAATGAGCTGCCACACAAATAGATACATATATACCAATGTTTATTGCTGCACCCTCAACAGTAGGAAAGAAATGGAATCAACCTAGGTGCCCATGAATGCATCAGTGGACATACTACCAGTACAATCACACAATGGAATATAGCACAATGAAAGAACAATGATGAATATGGGTAACATAACATAACAAGAGGAATCTGGAATGCATTATGCTGAGTGAAATTTGTCAGCTGCGAAAGATCAAATATTGCATGAGAACACTGTCATAAGAACTCAAAAACCAAAAATCAAACACACTGCCATTGAATCGATTCTGACTCATAGCAATTCTACAGACAGAGTAGAACTGCCCCATAGAGTACCTGGCAGATTTGAATTGCCAACCTTTTGGTTAGCAGTTCTAGCACTTAACCACTATGTCACCAAGGTTTTCATAAGGACTCAAAGAAAAGCTTAAACTACAGAGGAAAATAAATCTTTGAGTTTTACAAGGGTAGGGATAGAGAGAAAGCGGTATTCACTAATTAGACAACAGACAAGAATTACCTTAGGTGAACAGAGGGGCAACACACAGTAGAGGTTAAGCCAACACAACTGGACTAAACCAAAAGCCAAGTTTTCTGAATACAGCCAAACACTTTGAAGGACAGTGTAGCAAGGGCAGAGGTCTGGGAACTACGGTTTCAGGGAACCTCTAGGTCAGCTGACATAACAAAGTTTATTATGAACATGTTCTGCATTCCACTTTAGTGAGTGATATTGGGGGTCTTAAAAGGTAGCAAGTGGCCATCAATTGGTTCACCTCACTGTTAGCAAAGGAGAGTGAAGAGCATCAAAGATACAAGGAAAATACGATCCTTAGAGAAAGAAGTAAACACTGCTGGTGTAGTGGATAAGTGGTGCAGCTGCTGACAAATGATTGGTGGTTTAAATCCAACAGATGCTCCTTGGGAGTTCTTTGGGGCAGTTCCACTGTGTCTACAGGTTCACTATGACTCAGAATCGGCTAGACAGCAGTGAGTTTAGATACAGAAAGGGCCACAGAAACTAGAGACTATGCCAACATGAGATGGGAAGATTAGATTGTGCACGGCTACCACAAATGACAGAAGCTGGTTAAATGGGAAATCTGGGACAGAAAGGAGGAGTGTACTGTCACGTTACCGGCGAAGCAACTGTGGCCATACAACAATGTGTGTACAAATTTTTATAAGAGAAACTGACTTGAATTATGAACTTTCACGTAAAGTACAAGAAAAAAAGAATTTCACTTATTTATTTCATAGACCTTCCACCTGCAGTCAGCTAGGAGGAAATATTAGTTCTTGCACACACTGTTTCACATCTTTCCCATGTATTCCATGTTGTTCTAACGTCCATCATCATCTGTTGTCTCTTATGCTGTGTCTTTAAGTTTCATCACTATTAAGATAAATGCCTCACTTTTATTCAGATACTATTCATTATAATATGTTTTCAAATCTCTCTTGAGTTTGATTTCTTTCTTCGGACTCAAGTATCTTTTACCATGTTTATCTCTTAATTTCCAGTAATTCACAGAAGTGACTATAAAAATTTTAAATGAGACTGTGATTGCTACCTCCAGGGGAGATATTTAGAAGTGTAAAGATGAAAGTAGTCTAGATTTAAAAATATCTTTAGAAGAAATTTTATAAAGCTGCCCCAACTTGAAAGCCCTATTCTCTCCATTCTGTCAGTTAATACTTATTTAATGAGCAAATCTTTCTTAAGTACCTACCAAGTGCTAGGCACTGTTTTGGGTGCTGGTTGCATAGCAATGACAATGTTCTTGCCTTGAGGAAGCTCATATTCTAGGAGGAAATAGAGAGGAAAATAAGTTAGAGGTCACCAATAAACCCCTGCATGCCACCACAGTGCAACATGGATCAGAGTGAGATGCAGTTCAAACGACAAGATGCCACAAGACATACAACGGAACCAATCCCTCAGGAACAGAGGGCATCCTACAGGCCTCACACTGCAGGACAGCCACACTACTTTTATTTCAACATCATACTGTTTAGAGCATACATTAAAGCAGTAGCTAAAGCAATAAAAATGAAGTCTATTCTTCAAGTGTGAGCTCTGTACAATTTCAGAATGAAAGACTAAAAGACTAGTAGTTCTCAGCTGTTGGCATATGTTGCAGAACAAAAAAAAATGTCATTCTAGAAAAGGCATTAAAAACTGTCAAATGATGCAACACCATATTCTACCAAAATAATTTTCCTTTTATCACACATACATGGATACCCTGGTGATGCAGTGGTTGAGAACTACCACTGCTAACCAAAAGGTTGGCAGTTTGAATCGACCAGGCACTCCTTGAAATCTCTGGAGTAGTTCTACTGTGTCTTATAGGATCGCTATGATTCAGAATTGACTTGATGGAGTGGGTTTTTGTTTATAGACATACATATACCTGTATTATTACTATGCCTATACCTGTACATATGTATATGCCCATGCACATACCTATACCTGTACCTTTGCCTGTACTTGACTATGCCTATGCCAATACCTACACCTGTACCTATTGTACCTATACCTATATCTATACCTATACCTCTATACCTGTGTCTGTACCTATGCCTCTATGCTGATACCTATACCTGAGGCCCTGGTTGCAAAGTGATTAAGAGCTTGGCTGCTAACCAAAAGGCTGGCAGTTTGAATCAACCAGTCATTCCTTGGAAACTCTGTAGGGAAGTTCTATTCTGTCCTATAGAGTAACTGTGATTCAGAATCAACTGAGCAACAGATTTGGTTTTTTTTTCCTATACCTACACATACGTATACGCACATGCATAGACACAAACACACAAGGCCTGACAATTAAGTCCGTGAACTTAATTGTTCTAAGTGCTGCATACCTCGTTACTGAATATCACTATGGTCACCTTCAAGGCACTTCCCTTGGAAAATTATGCACTGATGCCAGCAGCTAGTCCACCCTTCAAAACAGTTTTGGAACTCTTTCTGGAATGTGCATGGTGGCAAAGTGGTAAGTTCACTAGCTTAACTGTATAGTTGTCTCTGAGGAAGTTTTAAGCCAGTAAACAAATAACTGTATTGGAACACCCTGACTACTCACCTGATCTGGCCGACAGTTAATCAAGCTACACTACTCACTAAAGTTCAGATCTGAAAATCCCGAAGTAATCCTCACACCAGAGTTTGCATATGTTTTTCCTTTGGAATTGAAGAACGGCATGAGAATAACTATGAAATTATTTTTTGACTGAGAACCTATTGAAACTTATTATCCAACTATGGTGCTTTGACTAAAATGTAAAATACTTTCACTGAAGTGTTGAAGCTCTTATTAAGTAACCCCTAGCTTAGTCAAAAGCGGGATTGTTGACCTTCTGTGCTTAAGGTATGTGCTGTTTCATGAAGATAGAGGTTTTTCTGCCACACTCTTCTTGATAGTGCATAATGGGAGTTACATGCGCATATCGAGAGGAGAATAGACCTTAATTTGGAATATTAAGTAGCATAGGCACATAAAAGCCTTCATTAAAATATTAAAAGTTTGCTAAACCCACAAGAGCTAAGAGATGTGTTCCTATGGGAGGAAAACTCCAACCTCAACCTCCCTCCTTATCTCAGTTTCTGACATTTGTTAATAAGAAAGAACATTTAACTTAGAAAGTCACTTTTATCTAGTGGCTGCTAAAGTGCTACTAGACCAGCAAAGGATTAGCTCACACTTTGCTTTTATGCAAAATACAACAGAAGAGTACAAAAAACAATCATCTTATCCCTGAAAAACACCAAACCAGTGAGACTTCAAGGCTCATTCTGTCCTCTTCAGCTAAGCGGGAAAAAATGTCCTTACACTAACTATTTTCACTGGGACTTTGACAGTCTCTCAGTAAGGTTTTGGTATTACAGGTATGTCAATTGACAATTGAACACTCAAATTCTCAATCAATATTTAGGAAGTACCTGCTATATGAAAATACCTGGGACAGAGGACTTTGAGTTTCTACCTTTGATATTTTTATACATAAAACAATAAACTACTTAGATTAACTATCAACTGATTTTTATCCATTATAGGGTCACTATGAATCAGAATCAACTTAACGGCAGTGGATTTGGTTTTTGGTTTAGGCACATTAAATTTATAATTTTCTATGTTTAAGGAAAATACATTCTGGAATACTTTTTAAAATTTAACATTCCAGTAAATGTCACTCTAAATACATGAGTATTTTCCCCTTATTTAGAATTAATGTTGTGAAGAAATTGCTATCACTTGTTCAGCAACAGATGTCAAGAAATAGTTATGATATTTAGTGATGCTTAAGCACTGGGTTACTAACTAAAAATTGGGCTGTTCAGATCTACTCAAAGGCACACTGGAAGAAAAGCCTGGTCATCTACTTCCTAAAGCTCATAGCCAAGTAAACCCTATAGGGTAGTTTTACTGTGATACACGCAGGGTCTCTGTGAGTTGGTTTGACTCGACAGCAACTGTCTTTTTTTTCATCTTTAGATATTGTTATTTTAACTATTTAAAATTAACACTATATCTTCAGATTCCCATAGTGTTTGAAAAGCATCTGGTACACAATAAGCAACGAGAATTTATTTAATAGGTGAGTTTGTTGAATAGTTAACTCTTGTTGGAAGTACTGTAACAGAATTAGAAGGATATACATAGTGTGGTACAGAAAGATATTGTCAATTATGATGTTCAAATAGGTATTTTTAAAGCAACCAATATTTAATTTGTTGGAGAATATGTTAGAGAGTCTTTGAAATCCTCAGAAATCCAGAAAATATAAAAAATTGTAAAGGTACAAAGAAATTATGTAACAATAGAAGTAGGCCTTTTGCCAGCTACGTAATAATAACATAGTTTTATATTATAAGAATATAGGGCTACTCTGCTGGAAATAGGTTCTCTTACAACCTACTTGGGAGAAAAGAAAAAATGAGGTGTGAGCTTGAGTAATAGTCTGTTGCTACACATGAAATTTCTCTCCCAGAAGATAAGTGGTGGGAGTCGGAAGGGAAAAACAAAGTTAAAAGCTAATCGTTATTCTTAGGCTTACCAAGCCCTGCAGGATATGAAGCCTTCCTTGGCAAACCCTGGACCTTGATCACCAGAGTGACTATGTGGCCCAGTTTGCCTAGTACTGTCATAAATTATATCTGTTGTTTCCTGGTATCATCTCCAGTTACTATCCATCCTAGCTGTCAAAGATATCCCAGTTTGGACAATATGACCACCCACCTGTTGCTACAGTCCCTTTTCCTCCAACCTGTGTAGACACTCATCCTAATAACAAGAACTTAAGTTTTGAATGACCTGGTCTCCTGTGTTCAATATACATCTCCTCTTACCTACGCTCATACACCCTTGCTTCTCTCTTGAGCAGTGAGGAGAAGCTGATAGATCTTAAGTTCAGTTTTATCCATCCTTGAGCATACAGCCTGGCTTCTGAAGAGTAGAGAGAAGAGCTACTGTGAGCTTTTTCAATTTGCCTCATTTAATCCCAAGAGACATTAAGGTATGACAAAAGAGGTCTGAGTCAGAGGTGATATCAGAATCTAGCCATTGCTTTGGCAATTTTTAATCTTGAGAGACTTTGAGCACGTCACTTAAACTCTTTCAGTTCCGCTTTCCTACCAAGAGAGTATAATGGACAGGGGAGTATTAAATACTCTGTCTACCTCATTGTCCAAATGAAATACCAAGTCCTCATTGCTATTGAATTGATTCTGATTCATAGCTACCAAATAGGATGGAGTAGAGCTACTTATTTGAGTTTCCAGAGCTTCAATTCTTTACAAAAGCAAACTGCCAAGTGTTTTTTTCCCACAGAATAACTGATGGTTTCCAACTGCCAACCTTTTGATTAGTAGCCAAGCATTTATCTACTTTACCACCAGGGCTCCCTGAAATACTAACTAAATATTTGAGATTCCTTAAGTATAGGACATGCACTACCCATACCTATTACTATCAAGTCGATTCCAACTCACAGCGACCCTATCTTCTGATAGAGAAATAGCTTAATAGGTAAATAAATAAGTTTATTAAACTAACCTGTCAATAATACCAGTGATGGATTCTAAGAATCACAGTTTCTTATTCATAGAACACTGTCCTTTTCACATTATTGTACCTGAACTATGAAGGCTCATATGAGGAACCTAGGAAAAGGCAACAGTGGAAAATCTGAATTATGATTTGCATACAGCTAAATATATTGCCTCGTCAAGTATGGATGATTAAGAAATCTAGAAGTTCAGAGGACTGGGAATATTGAAGTTAGCTTAGAACGTGGTAATTCTTCTTAAGCTTCTCTTTTAGGTCTTCAAAGATCATTTGAACATTTTAGAGGTGATACATTGGGTAGCCTATGATTTTATACTTTGGTTGTGCAGAGGGAGGGGAAGTTGGTAATGAGCCAAGGGAGAATAAGAGAGGAGGAAGGAGAATATTAAAATAAGAATGAGTGGACAACTGGCTACTGCTTCACTGTATTTTTGACTTTTTGTTGAAAAGGACTAAAAGAGAGTACAGTATAAGAATCAAGATATGATACTACGTTAATCAACATAGACCTGGATGTTTGAGATATCTCGTTGATGTACAATACTCATTGTTCTGAGTATACAGATGTTTTTGTTTTTTAAGAAAAAAAAAATATTAAAAAATTGTGGTTTTGTACCCGAAAAAGCGACTGAAATTTGACTAATTTTTAGTTAGGTAAAAAAATAAATTTGAATAAGAAATACATGATCAATTGGGAAAAAAGGTACAAGGCTTTGCCAGCCTACAACTAAGTGTAACACTTTCCACCATACGACTTCTACTTTGTTCCATCTTCTTTATTATCTGTGCTGAAATTGTCACTGTTCCCATATCCAAATTACACATTAGCATGGGGATATGTCTAGCTGAAAATGCATTATATGTTCTCTGATTTTCCAAGATTAATGCCTATGCTCAGAAACAATAAGGTCATCAGGACCAAGAAGACACTCAGTGTCGATGTCTACAATCACTGCACTCAAACCAAAGTCAATCCTATGTCGAAATGCAGTGCTATGATTCAAGTTTCCTCAGCAGAAAGTTACTTGTTTGCTTGTTTGTTTTTAAACAAAATTATCTCGCAGTCTTCATTGAACCTGTTTGCTGTTTGATATACTCAAAGGTGTTATAATTTGCTGATGGTTCTTCTCTCAGTGATGACTGTTGGTCATGACCATGTCTAGCTGAGGAAGATAGCATGAGAGTTAAGATTATTGCCGCAACATTGTTACCCTCAGAAGTACAATGACAAAGCAGTTTCACCTTTTTCATACCTGTAGCAGTTATCCATCACCACAATAATATTGTGAAACAAATAAATAGAAAGCTTTAGGGCCCTACAGCAGTAAGTATTTACTTAGCTTACAAGTCCACAGTTGATGATTTAGGCTGCTCTCAGCCAGGAAGTTCTTCTCATCTTAAATGAGCTCACCTGCAATTCCGGGGTTCTGTTGGCTGCAGGTTGGGGTTTAATACATCTGAATTGGGTGGCTCTTTTTCTGGAGCAATTGAGCTCTGTTCCATACATTTCTCTCTTCTCTCCAGCAGCCTACATTAGTTGTGTTCTCATAACAGAGGCAAAGGAATAACAGCAGAAGTAGAACTGCACAAATCCATTTTCAAGCCTCCTCATGTATCACATCTATTAGCTTACCATTGGTAAAAGAATATCATGTGACTGAACTCATAATCAAAGGGTAAAAAAATAAACTCCATCATTTAATGCTAAAAGTCATGTGACAAAGGGCAGCAATGTAGGCAGAGAGGAAGAACTGATGTTACTCACGTGACCAATGTACCCTGAATCTTCTCATCTGAATGTTCCCCTAGCAACCTATTACCATTGAGTTAATTGTGACTCACAACAGAACTGCACTCCATGAGGATTTTGATGACTAATTTTACGGAAGTATATCACCAGGACTTTTTTCTGCAGTGCTGCTGAGTAGACTACTGTCATGGATTGAATTGTGTCCCCACAAAAATAGGTGCAGCCATGTGGCTGGACCATGATTCCCAGTATCTTGTGACTGTCCTCCATTTTGTGGTTTTCCTATGGTATATGTTAAAGGATTAGGGTGGAACTGTAAATCCCTTTTTAAGATCACCTCCCTTCTCCACTGTAAAGGGAATTTGCCTAGAGTATGGCTTGCCTCACCCTTAATCCTTTCATTCTGCAAGAGATAACAGAAAAGAGAAGCAGACAGACAATTGGGAACCTCGTACCATCAAGCAAGCAGCACCGGGAGAAGAGCATGTCCTTCAGACCTGAGGTTCCTGCTCCAAGATGCTCCCTGGACAAAGACTGATACAATACCAGACCTTCTTCCAGAGCTGACAAGAGGGAAAGCTTTCCCCTGGAGCGAACATCCTGAATTTGGACTTGTAGCCTACCGGACTGTGTAAGAATAAACCTTCCTTTGTTAAAGCCATCTACTCTGTGGTATTTCTGTTAGAGCAGCCCTAACTGACTAAAACGACTATCAACCTTTCAGTTAGTAGCTGAGGGCAAACTGCATCATCCAGGCACCATTCCGTAAAACAAAGGAGTCAAAACATTCCTTTAGTTTTAATTCAGGTTTGGTTTGGTTTCTAGGTAATGAGATGCCCTGTGAAAATCAGGTAACATCCATGATACATCCTATTGTGTGGATATAACAAATGTCATTCTTAGATAAATAACCTCACAGGGCTTTGGGGCCATCTTCACATGGTTTCAATGGCTTATCCCATTAAGAGTTGCCAATTATCTTTCTCCAGCCTCATCCCACCCTGAACTCTATTTCAGCTGCCTAAATGTTTTACAAGTTTCTCAAACTCAATATTTTTATTACCAACTTCTTTATTTTTCTCCACATCATTACTGGTATATTTTTTCTTCTAGATTCTTCAACCTTGATAAGTGATCTCTCCATGCTCCAGGTGGATGAAGCCAGAAAATTAGATGGCTCTCTGCCTGTCATTCCTATCCCTACAATTTTAAGTTTGAAGGTGTCCTATAAATGGTACCTCTTTAGTATTTCTCTTATCTATCTTATCTTTTCCATTCCCATGGACATAGTCTTAATTTAGGCTTTGTATTTGTATATCTGAACAACTGAAAAATTTGCTTCAATTTCCATTCAGTGTTTCCCCATAATAATCTTTCCAAAGCAAGTATTTTCATAAGATGTTCTAGCTTAAATGTCTTCAGTGTTATGCCATTGTCAATAAGATGTGAGATGGCAGGCCCTTTGAGACAAAGCCCCTTCTTACCATTACCATTTACTCAGTTATCCCTAATTTCAGGTAATACAAATCTGAAGTCATTTAGCCTTATTTTGGTAAGTCTGTTCACTTCTATTTGCATAAGTCATCTGATGTGGAGTGTTTTCTACATACACACACAAAGAGATACCCATACAACAAAACACATACATAAACCAACTGACATAATGACTGAAAGCACAAACTTTGAAATAAGGCAGCTGAGTTTGAATTTGCAGGATATATAGTTCTTGGTTGGAAGTTCTTCTCCTTCAAGCCTTTGAATATGTCATGCCATTGCCTCCGTGCCAGTTTTGTTTCTGTTAAGAAATCTGACGAAAGGCTACAGGGTTTACCTCTGAATGTTAGCTTTGCTTTGAATCTTCCTGCCTTTTGGAGTTTCTGCTTGTGTTTCATTTTGTTAAGCTTGATTATAACATGTCTTAGAGTCTTTCTATTGAGATCTATATTGAAAGGCATTCAATATGCATCTTGAATATCTATATTCTCTTCCTTCATGATTTCTCGTAAGTTCTCTGTCAGGAGCTCAGCAACAATACTCTCTGTCTCCTCAGGTGACTCGCCCTGTTTAGGGACTCCAGTTAATCATAGGTTTTTCCTCTTAATAGAGTCCCACATGCTTCTTAATTCTTTGTCATTTTTCTTGTTTCATTTTTTTGATTTTTCGTCATAGATGCTAGAATCAGTAGCTCTGTCTTCCAAGTCAGAAAGTCTCTTTTCCATTTGTTCCATTCTGTTTTCTTGGCTTTGAATTGTATTTTCTATTCTTTGATTTTGTTCTTGATCTGTTGGATTTCAGAGTATTGGTGTTCCATCAGATCAAACAGCTTACTTAATTTTTCATTTTGCTCTGCTACAGTTTGTATAAGGTCTGGGAGAGCTCTAAATATAATCCTTTTATATTCACCTTCCGATAATTTCAGAAAAGTTTCTTCATCTAGATAGCTCTTTGGTTGTTTCATTTGGGGGCCTTCTGAAGCCGTGGGTGATTTTCTGGTTATGGTTTTCTCCAGAGTCTGTTGCTTTTTGGGTTTCATGTGAGTCAATAAAGGCTGGGAGAGATGTTGTGAGTATGGACCACAGTTGTTTCTCTGAGTCATCTTAAAATGAAAGGTAAAAGGTATTTGACCATTTCCCAGGTCAGTCAGGTTTTCAGGTGTACAGGGCCCTCTTCCCAACTGGCAAAGTCAGCACCTCTATATCCAACCCCAGATATTATGAACTAGTTCAAAATGCAGCAAGGCTACTGTCCTATTGGCCTCTGCTGACAGGCCCCAGTCTTAGGAGACACTGTGTAAAATATTGCTTTTCTGCTGGCAAAGCACTCTCCTGTGGGCAAGCACTGGCTCCAAGCCTAGGAATTAGGTCTCTCTGAGGCCTCTGTCCCCAGGATGGTGTCCTGAACAAGCTAGCTGCCTGGCACTTCCATACAAACTGCACTACAGCAGAGGTGGAAAGAGATGCCAAAGGTACCGACATGGACAGAGTCCACAGTCTCTGTTGCCAGGCCCCAGCTGTAGATGATACTGTGTAAAACTACTGCTTTTCTGCCAGATAAGTACTCTCCTGCAGACAGGTACTGCCTCCCAGGCTAAGAATTAAATCCAACCTAGACCTCCATGTCCAAGATGGCATCCAGCACAAGCTCGCCTCCTGGTGCCTCTGTACAAACTACACTCTGGCAGAGGTGGAAAGAGAGGCCAAAGGTGGTGAAATGCACAGAGTCCTAAGCTGGGCTCTCAAAATATGGCAATTTCACCTGCTATAGCAGTAAGTCTGAGACTAGCCGCTAGTCAAGACCCAGCTCCACTGGCTGGCCAAGACAGAGGAAAAAAAATCAAAATGGTGAGTTACCTTCAGTCCGTGAAATCCAGGACTGACCAGGAGCAGGAGTCAGCTAAAGAGGGGAGGTTTTCCACTCAGTGGTAAGAAGTCCAAATTAACAGCCTTATGCTGTGTACTAGGACTCAGTAGGTGACCAGAAGGCTCCATTTAATTATCAGTTCAGGTCTTGGTTTCCAGAGGGATTTAGGGAGACATGTACTTAGTCCACTATCTTGACTCCTCCCCGCAAGGCAGCTGAGTTTAAATCCTGACTACTTCATTTAGTAGCTACGTGAATATGGGCAGGTAAATTAAACCTTTTTAGCTTTAGTTCCTTAATCTGAATGATAATGTTTTTGTGTAAAAATGTAGTCATACCAGTGCCTAGGACTCTTGGTGTTGTTTAATGAGAGTACAATGGTTAAGTACCTTGGTGCCTACCAAAAATAGACAAAAATAAAAAATACCAGGTTGCCATTGAGTCAATTCAAGCTCATGTGGACCATATAATGACACCGTAGGACAGAGAAGAACTGTCCAATATGTTTTTCAAGGCTGTAATCTATACATAAACAGACTGCCACATCTGTCTCCTGTAAAGTAGAAGATGGGTTTTAACTACTGACCTTTTAGTTAGTAGCCAAATTTCTAGCCACTGCACCACCAGTAAATTTTGAATCAATAGAGGCCATGTATTTATCAGGTCTCAGTTCAAGAACAATCTGCTATATGAAACTCCCCTTAAATGACCTAGAATCTCTTTCCCCCTCCATTCTCCATACTTCACTATCTTCTGGTAAGAAATTTATCAAAAACAAGAACAGAACTTCGATGTATGCATTGACTTGCATCTGTGTTTCATTAAACATATTCCCACTTTATTTACATGATTTTCATTCATCTGTTTTTTTAACTCCAATATCTAGCATATAACAGATTTGATGCCTGAATATACTTGGGACTGGTGGTAGGAAAAGTCTGTTCAGGAGGCAAGTCATATTCTTTTAATATTAAATAAAGCAGATTGAAGGAAATTAATTAAGTTGAATCCTTCTCTACCCTCTTAAAAAATATTCCAGGCAATATGGCACTCACTCCTTTTCATTCAGTGATTCCTTCCTAGACCTCTTGCCAAATGTATAAATGACTCTGGTTAGCCAGTCTTACAGAGTAGCCAGCACTCCAGATGGTACTAAATTCATCAGTAATGACAGTATGGAAATGTTGAGGCTGTCCTTCATTTTCTTTTACCTAATGCACCAAAAAAATGAAAGCTTGTCAAATCTATCCTCCATGGCCTGATTCTTCCAAACGTGCAATTCACAGTGGGTGGACCAGGAACTAAAACAGGATATTCTGGCTTTGAGGAGTATTATAAACCCTGGTAGCATAGTGGTTAAGTTCTATGGCTGCTAACCAGAGTGTTGGCAGTTCAAATCTTCAGGTGCTCCTTGGGAACTCTATGAGGCAGTTCTACACTGTTCTATAGGGTCACTATGAGTCAGAATCAGTTTGACAGCAGTGGGTCTAGTTTTGTTTGTTGATATGGTTTTTTTGGTATGGTTAATCATGAAAGTTTTATTCTACCTCTAGAGACAATCCCTCTTGTTTGCTTAGAAGTAGTATTAATTGTGACATGTGAAAAGACCAGACTGAACGTCCTGACTGAGACTGGAGGAACACCCAAAGCCATGGCCCCTGGATGCTCTGTTAACTTAGAATTAAAACCTTTCCTGAAGCCTACTCTTCAGACAAAGACTAGACTGGGCTATAAAATAACACTTATGAAGAGTATGCTTCTTAGTTCAAGTAGATACATGAGAACAAACACATGACTCCTATTCAGGGACAGGATTAGAAGGTAGGAATGGACAGGAGCAGGTTGAATGGATACAGGAAACCCAGTATGGAAAGGAGATGTGTGCTGTCGCATTGTACAGCTTGTACCTAGTGTCACACAACAATACGTAAATAAAATTTTGTAAGAGAGGTTAATTTAAGGTATAAGCTTTCACCCAAAATACAATTTAAAAAATTAAAATGGCAAGTATTTTTGTTACATTTATTTTTGCTACAACAAAAAGATAAGGAAAAAATAGTTAATCATGTGGAAATATGTAAAAAGTTACATACAATATGTCATATGAATTATAATGGACACAGCACAAAATATTAAATATTGATTGACTTCAGCAAACTGTGTATATTTACTTGAATGCTACGCATAGTGGCCAGACTCTAAACAAAGCAAAAGAAAGAAGTTCTTGTGTTTTCTGAATTTCAACTTTTCGAAGGGTCTTTTTCCCTTCTGCCTTCCGTGTTACATAATAGATCATCAAAGATCATTTTTTTTAAGGTCAGAACATACCATATGACAATTACCAACAGTGAATTACATAGTAGAGTTGTGGGAAGCTATCTATGACCTAGAATTTGTTTTGTAACCACTGTCTCCACTGAACAAAGTTACTAGAAGCTAGGTGGTATCTGGACTGGAGTGTTCTAAACTTATAAGGTCGCACTAAAATAGATAATGTCTCTCCAATCCAATTAGAGAAAGGCCAGAGAGTGGAGAGATTTCAGTGATTCACAGAACTAAATTAATAAGCAGGAGCCATCAGAAAGTGGACATAGTGAGTAAGCAGAAGCCAGGAAGTAAAGATAGACGAGCAAAGAGAGGTAGAGGTGGACACAAGTTGAAGAAAAGAAAGAAATGGAATCACTTTAAATAAAGATAAATAAATGAAGTAAAAAGGGAGCAATGGGTACTTGCTTCCAATAACACTACTAACAGTTTCTAGGGACACAAGAACTTCTTAAAACCTACATGTTTGTTTGCTGAAGATCTTTCTTTTGCTGTCTTCTCCATGTAAACTTATAATAAATGCCCATTAGGAGTGGAGATCTGAAAACATTTGTATTTCTTACAACCTCAAAGTAGTTTACTAATGCAATGGGAAAGCTTAAAGAAGATGCACTTCTTTGGAGCAGGCAAAATTGACAAGGAATTTTATTTTTAATTATTTTTTCTGAAATCTAACCAGGATCTAAGTTTAAGATTCTCAACCCTCAGAATCACTTTCAGTTTACTGTGAACACACTCTTAACTCTAACTTTTCTCTTTTATAGATCAGTAACCCCAGTCAAACTCAGCCTGCCACAAAACTGTGAAATATTAACATAATATCATATCTCTTGAGTATGTCAGTGCCCTCTTAACTCCTTAAAGGAAAACAAAATCAGTGTGCTAAACTACTAGCCATTAAGCAGTCATAACACAAATACAATATACTTCTCTAACATACTTCCTATGACTATCCTGTAACTCTCAGACTTCAACAAATTTGTATCTACTGCTTTGAACACCTCCCACTATGAAATCCAAAATGTTTAAATAAGTGATTCTTTCACTTTTCCTACAGTGACCCTTCTATGGGATTGAGCAGCTCCTCATGGATCAACCACCATGCACAGTGTCACTTCTGATGTAAGCCATTGACCAAACAGTCCTGAAGGCTGCCCACATCCGAGGAGAAGAAAAACAGACTCTATGTCTTGATGCATGTGTGCCAAAATCACATTTCAAAAGAGGGTATATAATAGGTGACATGATTGTGGTCACCTTTAGACATTAAAGTGTACATACATTTTTACAATAACTTCCACATCTTTTTTGCCCGGGTAGTGTTACCACACTGCTGACAATTTGGTGGAGATTTCTATACAAGTTTTACTTTGTTTATCAAGCATATTTGGCTATTCCTAGCACTATCCCTCAGAATGCAAAATATAAAGGTGTTATTTTATTTTTGGTATTAAAAACAGACAAGAGTATACTATCTGTAAGAAGGGGGATACATTTTCACCTGTAACAGTGTTATTGTCTGTTTCGTGTTCACCCTGGTGGAAGAGGTTAGGGTGACTTCCGGTGAGGAACACAACTCTCTAAAATCCCCATTTGGTGGATAAGATTTCTATTACTAAGTGAATAAACTCAGTCACTCAATGTGGATAAAGCATACACTTAACCTGAAGTTGATTTGTCTCTCCCCAGAGGATGCATAAAATTTGTTTTAAAAAGGTTCCTGTAGCACTTTTATCAGATAAGTTTTGAGTTAGGGAGAAAAAAAGAAAACAGCTTTCAAGACTCTAGATAAAGAACCTTCTTTCGATTGTTGCCAAGGAAACTTCATCCGAAGCTTCCCTCTGTGCTCGACATGCATTGGATCATATTCATCACTATTGACATTCTCATATATGTCACTGCCCAGCAAAAATCCTATCTGTTACTATTAATAAGCTACCCTTTGCCATATTGATTAGCTGCTTATCTGAGCTTTACAGACAACAACCCCACTGCTTGTCTCAAAAGAGTCGTATTAGTTAGAATGGTACCTGTAACTCTTTGTTCCCTATCTTCATGACTTTTAAGTGTACACAATTTGACCTTAGATATTTCCTTTGTCCCTCTGTCTCAGCACTCAAATCCAGACATTGTTTTGTATCTCATTATGGTATTAACTTTCAAGACAACCAAACTTTTCTCTGTCCATACCATATCACAGTCTCTGGTATTTGTTTGGGCGTGGATGGTATACCCGATAGAAGCGGTGTAAATGTCTGGACCTAAAGTGTCTGTCAACAGTACGCATAGAAGAAACATTACAAAACACACCCGAAGACTCCATTTTCCGTATGACTTAGCTACATTTTCTGAGAACAGTAATATGAGTTAAACGAAAATGGACTAAAACCAACAAATCTGGGTATTGTAAATCATCTTTATGGCACGTGAACTATATATTAGGAGAGAAAGAAGGGATTTTTTCCAGTTTACATACACATTGTACTCAAACAAAAATTCCTCTATTACTGAAACTTTCTATGAAACTAGTGTATTGATACCAACAGGAATTTATTTTGTTGACACTTCCACTCAGGAAATACTTTATCTCAAAGAATGAGGCAGGTCAGCTCAATGGGAAAGAGATCTCAATTTTAGAAAAAAAGAGGCAGTTATACATAGGTCCTTGATATCCTCATCTCAATCTCACATCTGTGTCTTAGAGAAAGAAGAGATTCAAGTTAAAATAAGAAAAGCAATTCTCACTCCATGACACGTTAGCAACATAAAGTAGAAACACTGTATATGAAGGTGGGCACTTGGCTTCTCTACAGCTAAGCACAGAGCAAAATGGTCACATGTAGCTACCTCAGCATCAACAGTAACTTTCTGATTTTCCCAGAGAAAAGTAGTATTAGCTCAGCAGAGTGTTGACTTAGCTCCATTTCTGTGATGATCATCAAGAGACCATGGTAGTCTTATAGTTCCATTGAAGGCTTCTGTGTGTGTTGATGATTGTAGTCACGTTATTTAGAATGTGGAGCCAGATCTGGAGTAAGAACAGAAGACAGAAAGCTATCCCTGAGGTCACAAAATAATTGAGGGCAACTTTGAGAGATTCTGCAAGTGCCACAGTGAAAATCTGAGAAAAATACTCATGCTATTTTTGAAGGTTAACTTCTTTTGCTCCCATATAAAAATAATCTAAAAAGTAAAAGCTAAATTAATATATCAAACCAGCAAAATTTCCAGAGGTGCACAGAGTAGATAGATACTTGTTGTATCATTAAGAAAAAACAAAAAAGAATAACAACTGCTGTTGAGTCAATCTCAACTCATATGAACCTTATAGGACAGAGTAAAACTGCCCCACAGAGTTTCCAAGAAGTGTCTGGTAGATTCAAACTGACAGCCTTTAGGTCAGTAGCCATAGCACTTAAGCACTACATCACCAGTAACTGGTATAGAAGAGAGCAAAAACTTGTCCTGATTTAATCTGCTGTTTGCATCCTGGAAAATAGCAATATTGTCAAAGTATAACCTTCATTTGATGAAATCAGCAAAATAGATGATGCACATAACACAGTGTCTTGTACGCAGAGATTGTTCTGTGAAGGCTGGATTTCCCACTCCTGCCCCTTTGTTGTCTCTTCCCTGTCCATTTGTCCATCTTTTCCTGTTGCATTTATGCATGTCAAAGTTATTCAAAAGGGCCATTGACCTGTGTTGTTACACAAAATTGAACTGAGATATATGCACAAAATAGAGAAAAGAATTCAAAATATATCATGCATAAAATTAGTATAAAAAGTTCTGGTAGCACATTCAGCCCAAGTTGCTGTTTCTTATTTAGGATGCTATTACAGCATCTTGGCTAGAATGTTGATTTCTAGAATTGTTCACTGTTAGCAAATCACCATAAAATTCCAGAAGTGTGTCATATGAGAGATTTCATCAAATAGAGGAGTTAATCAGATTCTTTTAATTCTCTGCATACATTTTCTCAAAATAACACATACTATCCTTAAGAAAATGAGTTCTAAAATATGATCAAAGTAAAAATAACTTGTTCCCTGTGGAAACACAAAAGCTTTAGTGAGCACCTTTCTAATTTATATAAACAAAGACAAATAGGCTAATTCTGTTTATTTATTTAAAAAAAATGGTTCTCAGGAAAAATCTCATTTACACTTTCTTTTATTATTAAAATCCTTCTTTAAACTATATTTCCTCAAGATGAAGAAATCGCATGGCCTAATTGGCATGAGTATGTTATGTGAAATTGAATTATGTTAGCCAGCATTCCCTTAATTAACATTTTTTCATGGGCATCCATTTTTCAACAATAATATTAGAAAATAATTAATACCTTCAGGACAAGGACCTGAACTTTATGCAAATATAGATTAGAGAAGTCCAAATTATTTTTTAATGAGCTATATATATTATGTCTTCCTATCTAGAGTTCATCTGGACCATGGCATTAAATAAGCTTAGAGTTAATTAAGCATATTATAACTATTTCTGGTTTTTGTTTTATTAGTATGAATCTACCAGCTTAGAGGCACTCAGCAAACATGGAAAGACTTTATCAATACCCCACTACAAAACAACCCCACTACAAAACAACATGAAATATTTCAATTCATTTTACACTTGGAATAATTTTAGAAGCTCAAGTCTATTGGACCCTTTCTGAGATCCATTACTTTTCCATTTACATAAATATGAATTGCAGGAATAGAGAAGACTTTCTTTGTAGATGTTGATTTATATTAACAATTGCTCTTGACCACATGCACACATGCAGAGGTATTGACTCAGATATCAGTTGATTAAATGAACATAATTACTTCAGATTTTAGTGAGCTAAATTAAATATAAGTGACAACAGAAAATCTCAACATGCCAGTGAAAATCAGAAGAGCTTTTCCAATTTTCAGGTAGTGTGGAAAAAACTACTTTTTGAGCTAAAAATATCCTCAGACCACTCATTCATAGCCTACCATCTTTTGCCAGCAGCTGAACTAATTTAACTTATGCCTAGTCAATGACTGTGTTAGTTAGTAGAGCAATGCTATGGTAACCAGCCCTTTTTAAAATCTACCCAAGATTTTAAAGAAATATCCCTTACATGAGATAATCTTAAAATAGTGGTGGGTTGGGGGGACACGAGTACCAGGAAAAAGCAATAGACATTTATTTTTACTAGGTACTCTACAGGGAGAAAAAAAAGAAAGAGAGGAGTCAGGATACATTTTTCCATGGATTTAGTTCACTTTCTATTATAAACCCTAAGACATATTTCCACAGCTGTGGCAAAACCCTTTATAAGTAAATGTTTTGACATTTGGAGGGTTATCCTCACCGTCCCTTCCATGTAATTCTATGATGAAATGACGAAATCAGCGACTATTGAGACTAGGGTGGAATAGCAGGAAAGAAATGGATTTGGGATTCAGACAACTAGTCTTTCAATGCAAGTACTGCCACTCGCTACTTGATTTTCCTTGAACAGATCAGTTTACTTTTTTCTGTTTTGGTTTTTCCTTCCCTTTGCTTCCTGAGGACTGACTACCTGCAGTCGTCGAAAGAAAAGTGCCCAGCAGATTTTACGGAGTATAACCTGTACAATAATTATTAATTCATTTCTTCTTTCTTCAGGTATTACCTCTATCATCTCATTTTCTGTGCTATCTTCTGCTACACAAAGACTTTTCCTTTATTCATGTGATTGTGGATTTATTTATTTTTACCCTACTTGACTCAAAGGTAGCCCCCAGTTTGACCAATTTTCCTGTCTTCTAGAAAATTTCTCTGCATCACTTCATCTACTATTCCCTTAAATCTAGGGTAAGATGATAGTCCAACCAAAGGAGAAATAGACAAACATGATTACATTAGGCCTCTATGCTAGAAGGCTTGGTTTTGGTTTGAAACAATAAAAGAATTATAAACATAGCTGCTTTCCAGTCAACATATTTTTGGCTTCCCGAAGTCAGTTTTCTTTTAGAATGCTTTCATTTTTGGAATCTCCTGGTTTGGGTTGGAGTTCTTCTTTGCTGAAAGCAGAGTAGCCTCCATGTTCACAGTTCTGAAGGAAGAGGTCAGGGGAAAGGAATTCAGGAGCAGGCTGCTAAGACTTGCCTGTAATTTGGTCTGCTTTTGTCCTCGTGGAAAAACTGGGGGCACAGTGGTTAAGTATTATATCTGCTAACCAAAAGGGGCATCAGTTCAAATCTGCCAGGTGCTGCTTGGAAAATCTATGGAGCAGTTTTTCTCTGTCCTACGGGGTCACTATGAGTCAGAGTCTACTTGACTCTGGTGTCCTCCTAGTGCTTACAAAGTACAGACTTGTTCTCCAAAGAGCTGAACACACAAGCATTTCAAAGCCAAAAGAGTAATCTTGGTCACCTTTGGCTAACTTTTTTTTTTTAAGCGTATGGAATGTAAAAGTTAAAGTTTTATAAAATCCATAAACTTTTAAATGGGACTTAAATAATAATGAACTGTAAGAATTTAAAGATAACACATAGGATAAAAGTAAATATCTGAAAACAATTCTCATCTCATGATGTTACATATCAAAACTAGTCCATTGTTTTCCTTGTTTTCATGTAATATAGATATAGTCATTATACTGGTTATATTGTTATTACACACCCTAAATAATGATCCTCAGTAACAAGTTACATATACAGTACTATTCTCATATTACAAAAGCAAACAATCAATTGCTGAATTCAGGAAAGAATTCATGTCTCTAGAACCCAAATGATTACATGCTCCAGCTGCCTCTATTTCCTTGCTCTATACAGAAAAGGCAAACAATATTCACTAAAACTTTGTTTTCTCCAGCAATCAGCACTTCCCTTTAAAACACACTTAATACTCAAAGAAATGTGAAATTCTTCTTCGACAGAAGCACGTAGATTATCTGTCTTCAGTCAGCTTGTTTTTTCAGTGACTTGCTTGCTTTGAATATTTATATTGGCCCCTCATAAAGTCTAGTGTTCTTTTTTCTTCTTAATCATTTGAATTCAACATACATATGAAAACCTTATACACAGAGAAGTTTTCACTAACCCTGTGTATATTTCAGTCAGTGTATCTAATAGCAATGTGTCCCAAACATAAGGCTTCCTCCAGAACAGAAGTACATATCTTGGGATCTTCTGCACCTGTTAATCTGAAACCAAAATTTGGATCTGAAACTTCATTTTTTTTAATTTTTATCTGAGCAGTTTTGTGCAGCTGTTCAAACGAGTATGCTAATATGAAAATCAAATATCATTTATTCAGAAGGGGAATTAACTTTTATAATAACACACATTTCAGAAATTCCCATGTAGATAAATATTGTTTTTCCCCATATTTAGATTTGCTTTATAAAGATTTGTTCTGTGTCACTGAATTCCTCTTGTCCCCAGTTTGGGAGTTATATATGAATATGCAGATAAGCTAGTGCAGCAGAGCCATTCATGCCAAACCTGGCCATTACTGCCATTGGTGTCTTACAAAAGAGTCCCCAAAGTTAATAGACAATAATCAAAGTATAGTGAAAGATCAAGGAAAAAATCCCAGTTGTAAAGTTACTGTGTATTTACCATTATTGAAAAGTTATAAATCCAAATTAAGTAAATTCTCAACTACACGTGTATTTCTACTTCAGTATAACCAAAAAACAAAAAATATTTAGAACATAGACTCCAATTTCAAACATTTGTAATACTTCACAAGCTGCAATTTAAAAAACGCAGTTTGAAAGATTTCTCTCTTATATTATTAATATTTCTTCTGCTTCTCAAGTTGACTCAATTTCCCCTGTACTCCTAAGAAAAGGGAGAGTATAAGTTTCTCCTGATTTATTATTCTAAAGATTTTAGGAAAACAAATGAGGTTACATGTTTGAAGGTGTTTCAAATGTCTGAAACAACATTTTCGTGATAACTTAGGGTAAGTTCATTACCACAAGGTTTTCTAGGCTGTCATATGGGCTGGGGTGCCCTGGTGGCATAGTGGTGAAGAGTTCCACCACTAACGAAAAGATCAGCAGTTCAAATCCACCACCTGCTCCTTGGAAACCCTATGGGGCAGTTCTGCTCTGTCCTATAGGGTCACTGTGAGTCAGAACCCACTAGACAGCACAGGACTATAGCAATATTGACAAGAACACTTCACCAAGTCTTTCTCCCGGGAACCACTTAGGTGCACTCAAAATGCCCACTTTAGATTAGCAGTCGAGTTCTTAACCATTGCACTGTGAGAGTCTCAAGTTCATATTTAGGTAAGTATGAATCTAAGAAAAATTCATGACAGTTACTTTAATTTTTTTTTTTTTTTCCTAACACCAGTAGTCAGCCAAGCCACGTGCGGTCCAGTCGGATCTGACTCATGGCGACCCTAGGGGCCAGGGAAAGTATGAGAAAAGAAAACAGGCATCATACTCTTTTACAGATTCCAGAGGATACTGGAAAGCCAACCCTCACCCAAGGTTCCTGCTTCACTCTCCCTGCCACAGTGCCTCACGTCTTGAATCTACCAGGGTAAGATATTCCTGTTGTAATGCTGTGCTTATCTGAAACGGCTCACTCTTAGAGTACTATTACCCATTAACACTCTCAGATAAAATAGCCTAAAAGATTGGTGAGCCATTAACAAATTCCTCCCTAAGGAACTAAACAAGTTTTGATTGGGACCAGGAAAAGTGCCAGAAAAAAACGTAGCCAAGATTATGAAGAGGATTCTTACCAGGTTCTAACTTCAATCCATTAGTCAAGCTTAGTAATGTCAATAAGTGGCGTCAGTAAGGAGTGAGCGAGGGGACAGTTCCAGAGACACAGTGGGATACCAGTTCTGGACAAGAATGTAGAACTATCATGATGAAGACCTGGGATTTAAAAAGAAAAAAAAAAAAGACAGAGAAATATAAAATGGTAATCATGATCTTTATGTTGATTCATTAGAAGACCTGTATCTTACTTTCTGAGAGCTAAAAAAAAAAAAAGAAATCATTTTCTCACTCAAGTTCATCATGGTAATAATAGAAAAGGTTACATCTCTATTAAGATTACATCTTTGCAGTTGTTAGACCAGAAATAATAATAATAATAATAATAACTTTGTAAACTATTTTTTAAAAATGTTTTTAAAGGCTGTAACCTTCAAGTCAATTCTGCCTCATAGTGACCCTCTAGGACAGAATAGAACTGCTCCTCAGGATTTCCAAGGAGCAGCTGGTGGATTCAAACTGCTAACCTTTTGGTTAATAGTCATGCTCTTAACAACTCTTAACAACTGTGGCACAGAGTCCCTTGCAAACTATAAAGCCAAACCAAACCCATTGCCATCAAGTCAGTTATGATTCATAGTGACCCCATAGGACAGAGTAGAACTGTCCCATATGGTTTCCAAAGAGCTGCTGGTGGAATCAAACTCCCAACCTTACTGGCTAGCAGCCATAGCTCTTAACTGGTGCACCAGTCTACCTCTTTTTTGTGTAAGAGAAAAACTTCAAGCCAATTTGGAGATTATGAAGAAATCATTAACGATCATGTCAGTTTTCAGCAAGGACTCTGTAAGCTCACTTGAGCTGCAGAATGCTTTGGCTGTGTGGCTCTGCCAGGTTTTTGTGGTCTTAGTCTCAGTCTGGCATCCTAATGTTCACACAGGCTGTTTCTACAGAAAATTTGCAAAACAAAGAAAGATCAAAGTATGCTAAATGTGCGGGGGAGGCTGCAGATTCCATCAGCAGAAAAGATCTTCAAGACAGAAACTGTGATCTTTTAAAAGACAGCTACTCTTCTCCAGCAGAACCCAAACATAACGTTAATGAGGTCCAAACAATGGGGCCGGGGCATTTGTGCTGTTAGATTTGGTTTATGGGCTTCTGAATTACTTTCTGATTCATGCTCTGTATGGGGACTGTTTCTAATCCATTCCTTGAAGAAGGATAATAGCACAAGAAGGAAAGTCAAATTTACGAAAAAGCCCAGTGTTAGAGCTGGTTGGGACTTTAGAATGTACGTGGTCTAAGTGTCCCGTGTTCAGACATAGGAACTGAGGCCTGGAGAAGGAAGCCAACTTGCCAAAGATTATACAACCTTTAATGTAAAAGAAGGGGTACAGATTCCACATAGTTTGACTCACTGCCAAATGTTCTTTTCCCCAATATCATGATGATTACCCTTAAAAACACAACAAAAAGCAACAGAATGGGGGAATAATTTACCATACTTCATACTTGAGTTTTGGCAGCATCTCACAATTTTTTTAAGCTGTAGTCATCTGAGTTACCAGAGATTGACAGTACTATTTCAGGGAATTTTATTGTTCATATGAAACCATTACAAAGTATAGTAAGAGACAGAACAAATTTGATTTCGAAGTTGACTTTTTGTGCTTAGAGCATGTGATGAGGGAAAATGTACTGACAGTTCAAGCTTACTCAAGCTTAATGACAGATCTAAATTGGAGCTTGGAGATAAAAGAAATTCTTTAGTGATGCCTCGGCTGTCATTGATTGCTATGAGCAATTTTAAAGCTATTCAAGAGGAGAATTGCCAGCTTGGCTCTGAAAAGGAAGAAAGTGGTACATAAGATTAGAGGCTGGCACAAATGCTATCTTGTATCACTTACATACATAGGTGACAATCGTGACTACGTATAGGCATTTATCAGCAGGAAATAACTCAAGGGGTGTTCCGGGTAGTGAAGCACCAGCTGTGCCACGGAAAAGGAAAAATGAAAAGTGGTTTGCTTCGACAGAATCACCACCAGCAAGATGAAGTGAGGGGGTGCGAGTAGTTCCTAAAGCTGAGCACCAATAAAAACCAAAACTAATGAGCAATCTTCGTAAATTCCAAGATATCTTCCTCTCCTTGTTGAAATCTTTGAATTAAAGAGATAGAAAGTCCATTTTGAGAAACTCAATGTCGTTAAACGGAAAGTAAAAGCATCTCCAATTTTACATTTACTCAGAACCCTTCACGCCCCATTTGCAGTACTCATATTGAATCCTATAAGAAGTTTCTACTTACTGAGTCCAAATAAAGGGCAGTTATCAAAATGTTCTGTTTTTAACTGATCTTCAAAGTCACTTTCTCTCTAGCATTTTGTCCTTAGAAAATATCCAAAGTCCTTAAGTCTATTAATTAACAGATGTGCTTTGCTCCCAAATAATTGCATCATTAATTTAAAAGTAAGAGATAAAGAAATTTAGTAGTCACAGATATTTTTGTACAGACAAAAAGTGTTCTATCCATAGGTAGGATGGATGAACAAAGAGAAAATATAGCCCAGTAGATTTTTCCCTCTGGAGCATCCTCTCTTAACTTTTCGTCCTTCTCTGAACAAGCTCTGCATATACACATAATGTCTGTTTATAAGTCGTCTACCTATGTAAGGTATTTCTTCCTATTTGCTTCACTCAGAGTACATAATACATTCCTTAAGCTCTAACTCCAGTATCACTTTAGCCATTGGAAATGCACTTGTTAGGATTAAGTATTCCACCTCTGTATTTCCACAGTACTCACCACCGGTATTACAGACCGTCTGATTATTTGTCTGTGTGCTCCATTATAGGTTAGAGCCTTCCCAGTAGTGCATCACTTGTCTCTGTAAACGGAAAAGCCAAATCCATTGCCATCAATTCTGACTCAGTTACCCTTTATAGGACAGAGTAGAACTGCCGTGTAGAGTTTCCAAGGAGCACCCGGTGGATTTAAACTGCCTGCCTTTTGGTTAGCAGTGTACGGCTTACCCATAATGCCACCAGGGTTTTCGTATCTCTGTATAGATTCCAGTATTTACATTTTTAAATTGCTTAGGACCTAACAAACCTTGTGAATTGTTTATTGAATCAGTTAATGAAATTGTATGTTATCAATACCAAATCAAGCCCTCTGCCGTCGAGTCGATTCCGACTGATAGCGACCCTGTCAGACAGAGTAGAACAGACCCATAGAGTTCAAGGAGCACCTGGTGGATTTGAACTGCTGACTGCTTGGTTAGTAGCCATAGCAGTTAATCATTATGCTCCCAGGGTTTCCGTGTTATCAATATTATTCAATAATTATTCATGTTCTATAAAGATCACAACCGATTATGAAACACAATTGCAGGCAGCCCTGGTAGTCAACTTTTCATTGATGTGTTTCACAAACAGTGCACATGTTTACCCTACCATGTTCTACAGACCAAGGAGTCCTGGTGGCAAAGTGGTGGCTGCTGGTCAAAAGCTAGGCAGTTTGAACTTACCAACAGCTCTGCGGAAGAATGATGTGGTGATCTGCTTCCATTAAGTTACAGCCTTAGAAACGCTATAGTGCCCTGTAGGTGACGGTGATCAGTCAGAACTGACTTGATAGCAGTCAAGTTCTTTTGTTTACACTGTTATAGAAAAGGGTGGAAACCATGGTGCTGTCGCGGTTAAGTGCTACGAGTGCTAACCAAAAAGCTGGCAGTTCAAATCCGCCAAGCACCCTTTGGAAACTCTACGAAGCTATCTGCTTTGTCCTATAGGGTTGGTACGAGTTGGAATCCAGTCAAAGGCAGCGGATTCGGTTTTGGTTTTTATAGAAAATGATTTCATTTCTGTTTTCCATCTAAGTATTTCTTGTTTGTATTATGGAGTCGATAACATCTCTTATTTTGCAGAAATATACAATAATTCACCAAGTATGGTATTTTCGCTGGCCTGGATCGTGTGTGGGATTGACACATGTAGAAATGGTATTACAGAAAGTTCAGCCTTGTGATGATGGGCTTCCATTTTTCTTTCAGAATCATATGAGGTCTGGGGCAGGGAGAAGGTGAGTGCACAAATACCTCTGAGTGCACACATTCATTTACACCTTGCCCATCACACACGTCCTTACTTAGAGTAGCCAAATTATCTTCATTATACCATGCTGTTTGCCTAAGTAATTTTTTATTATTCTTTTATGGGAAATGAAAACTCCTCCAAGTATTTTTTTACTTTTTGAGTGGATCCAGGCAAGAAAATCCTGATGTTTTGGAAAGTGAGCTGGCAAAATCCCATCTAAATCTCCAAACAAAAGTAAATATTTAAATTAAAAATTGTGCAATGTCAAAGGAAATTCGACAGTCCACAGATGTTTCACGTTTAATAATATACCCATCCTCAATAATGTGGGTATCTTTTTATTTTTGTTGCTATAAATAACCTAACTGCCAAAATTTGGTGGTTTTTCACTAGAAATTGAGGCCTATAGTGTCTTGCATCACTTTCTAAGAATACTACTACATACAAGTTCATGTTTTCATGCTGAAGTAAGAGAGAAAAAAAGATGCATTTACATATCATATTATGTAGACTTTGTTCTCTATTCAGGTACATGTCTTGAACAAGAGGAAATATAGTGTGTAAAAATATACCTTCTAGAGAATTACATAATCAATCTAAAAGTGACATGCCTGTCCCTGTTCAATATGCCAATTTGTATTCAAATAAACATGAAAAGGATCTAACAAGACATTTGATCTTCTACCACAGGATATTTTTCTAGAAAAAATAAATAATCTCAATGGTTTTTATTGTACTGTTTGTTCATATTGCAAAATTAAAGAGAAACTATTTTCAAGGTAATAAGACATTATAATTCACATTTGTGCAAAAGATCAAATGTTTCTCTTTTTCAATAATCTTTCCAAATCATTTCAAGACTGCTATTGATGGTATAACAAAGTGGTACCAAAACTGAGAAAGTAGGGCTGTAACGTGGGTCTTGTAATAGTAAATTTGCCTTGCAATTTTCTGACATAATGAGGGAAAAATAAAATCTTCCGGTGCTCTAATCGTGCAGGAAGTCCAGCTACTCTGCTTTAGAAGAACCAGTGATTTCTAGAAACCACAGGTAATTTGGTAAATTAAAAAAGAGAAGCATGACTAAACGGAGACTATGCAAATTATTAACTTATTTCCAGGAACAAACTGAAACACTAAATCTACACATAACTAATCATTGACAATTTACAACACAAACAAAAAACTCATCTTTTGAGATATTTCTGGTCATTCCTTTTCACTGTATTATTCTGGTCTCATGTCCTTGTCTATCTTAACATGCAATAGGCACTTAACTATGTGTTGATTGAATGATTGCTTGCTAGCTGGCTTGTTTGCTTCATTGATTTGGGTTCTGTTTCCTTCATTAGTCTAAACATTCTGGAGCTGACTAGGTGTTTTTAGTCATTCTGAAACTAGTCAACAACTCAGAAAGACAAAAAGTTTACATTATAGAAATAAACCATCAAAACATATATATGTACACACACACCCCTAAGTGTAAGTGTTTTGTAAACTCTAAAGAAGCAATAATTGTATTCTCAAGATCTTTGTTTTGCTCCAATCTGGTTGCTATGGAGTTGATCCCAGCTAATGACAGCTTCATGCTCTCTGGGTAGAACTGTACTCCCCAGGCTTTGTCATGGCTCAGTTTTCAGAAAGAGATCACCAGGTCTTTCTTCTGAGACATGCCCAAACTTTGTTACAACCCAGGGACTTCTGCTGAAAATGAGTTTTTGTTTAACAGCAAAACATTATTGGAATGTAATTTTCCCTCCATTCTTTGCCTTCATTAATTCAGTACCTTACCTTACATATATTAAAATTGCTTATTTTTTCTTGTAATACACTCACTCTTTGTTGCTTTTCCATATATGAAAAATCACATAGGCAAATTATTATATATTCTTATGTCTCCAAGGCACATTAATACATGTATTGTTATGTGGCAAAAAAAGACAGGAACACTCATTTTTAAGATTCTTCAAGTTTAGTATAACCCCCAAATTATCTGATTATTATGCTTTCAGTGACTAGGTTTCTATTACCCCCAACTTTTTCAATAGTAATATACTTTTTAAATCTAAAACAAATGAAAAGACTAAGGTTTATAAACACAGAAAACCCATATCAAAAGTAGAAAAATTGGATTGATAACTGTAACCAAATGATACTCTGACATTAAATTAGATTTTTAATTTCAATGACATTTAAACTTAGTTTCACATAAAAGTTAGTATTCAAGATTCAAGTGTATATGACAGCCTGACTGAAGTGATTGTTCTGGGTGAAAAAGAGCATTATCAATAGTGACTACCAAGCCACTACTATGAGTGATTTTACTTTTCATTGTTGTTATAATGAAGTACAGTAGAATTTTCACCATATTCTGGGAAGCACTCTCCAACTCAAGACATGCTGAAAGAGATCCTGGGGTCTGTGATCTTTCACTTGTCACTAATGAGATCCAGTAAATGTATTGCCAGAGAGATCATTTTTCTCCATATAAGAAAAGTATCAAACATTCTATTATTTTCATGTCATTTTAATTTTTGAAGATGAAGACTACACTGCAGAACATACTAGACACTGACAGACCTCAGACTCCTCCAAAGTGTTGTGATCATTTCTAGGAGTTTGGTTTTTGGGGTTTTGGTCTTCTTTTATATATCTGTTTTTATTTTTACAATCTCCTTTTTCTGTTTACCAGATTTGGCAAACTTTTAGCAATTTTTTAGTGTTCATCAATAGACTTGTTTTGATTTTGTTGGTCTTTGTTGTTTGCTACTTTGTATGTTTACATTTCATTTTCTCAGTGTTTAACTTGATATTCATCGATCATTTATTTCTACATTGTTTGGATTTTTGTTTTTATTCTTAATTCTGTAGTTGAATGTCCAATTCATTTATTTTAGTTTTCCCTGTGTCATGCATTATTACAGGTGGCTTTTAAGCCTACATTTTGCCCTTTATGTAACATTTTGATTGTGCGCCATGAGTGCTGTGTACCCAGTTCCATTCTAAGTATTTAGCAATTTCCATTATGATTTTTTTTTACCCATATGCTTTTTAGAAGTTTTCAAATTTGCAAATACTGGACAGAATTTTTGCTTTTTTTAACTTATTTGTTGTTTAATCGTAACTTTTTCACTATGAATATGATCAGGGAACAACCATAATGTTAGATATTGATCATTTAAAACTTGTCAGAATGTATTATCTGATATAATACAGTACCAAGTTATATACACAATTCATTTCCTGTCTGTACTTGATTATAAAACGGACAGGTACAGATACTGAAAGAAACGTTATGCGTATGTTATGTATGTACTTAAATGTAACTTTTAATTTAAACCTTATTTACTTAATATTTTCATCTGTTTAATCTATTTTGTAAAACAATCTTACTCTAACTTATAAAATATACAGCCAGTATTAATTTAGATTTAGCACAAATTTCTTCCCTACTGTTGCTTCTCACTTTCTTTTAGGATCATGTTTTTTCTTGCTAAAGTACATCCTTCAGTATTTGTTTCTGCTCTGTTGATGGTAAAGGAAGTCCTTGTTAATCTGGAAATGCTTTTTGGTTTTACTTTCAAGTTTTAACAGTTGTTTAGAAAAATTCGTTTATCTTATCTTCACTTTCAGTTGGTAATATGTCTATATTCACAAGTTTACTTGCATTCATTGCAAATGTGACTCTTCTAAAAAAATTTTCTTAATTCTATGTCTACTGTTTAATGAAAAAAATTTTCAAACAACACTGCTACTCTAAATCACCAGTAAGAAAAAAATAAAATGTTCAGAAGTATCTACAACCTTTCACTATTGACTGACAAACTTACTTCTGAATAGAATTTTTCTTACCGTCTTTTATTTATGAGTAATATTCAGTTAATGCCAGAATGACAAGTTCATCAGTTAAAATCAAGCTGAGTCATGTTTTAGGTTGAATTTTGTTTCCGAAATGACATGTTAAAGTCTGAATACCTAGTACACATGAAGGGGAATTTATTTAGAAGTATGGTTGTTGCAGACGTAATGAGATTAAGATGAAGTCATCAGAGTGGGCCCTAAATCTAGTAAGATGGACATTCTTATAAAAAAAAAGAAGGGATACAGAGACAGGCACAGAGGGAAGACACGAAGGTGGAGACAAAGATCAGAATTTTGCTGCTGTATACCAAGGAAAGCCTGGGGCCTCCAGAAGCTGAAATTGTCAAGGAATGATTCTTTTGAGTCTTCAGAGGGAACAAGGTCCTGCTAATGCCTTGATTTCTCTCTTGTGGGCTCCAGAAGTGTAATAGAGTAAATTTCTGCTGTTTTCAGTCACCCAGTTTGTGGTACGTCGTTATGGAAGCCCTAGACAACCAGTACAAATGATACGACAGATGGAAGCTTGCACTACTGAGTCCTACCAGACATTCTAACTGCTTTAGGGTGTTTGGGTTCTTTTTCTTCTAGTGTCTCTGACCATTTTCTGCATCAACATGTAATAAATATGAATCTCTAGTCACAAATTCAAGTATGGACAAAATATAACTTTATCCATGACTGGAAATTTTCTTTTTAGACATTTTCTACCTGGGGTTACTCAAGGAAGTTATGTACCCATTTTTTTGTTTGTTCGTTTTTTGGTTTTTTTTTTTTTTTTGACATTGATGTCTTTTTTTTTCTGGTACATAATAAAAGAAAAAAGTGCTAACCCAAGCTATTCTCTAGTCTCCAGTACATTTTTTCCAAATTCAAAATACCATATGTATATGTTTAATTTTCTACACAGAGGACAAAAAAAACTTATTTTAAAGTTTCGATTTTTTACCCTAGAAACACAGATTGCTACACCTCGTCTTACTGTCATTGTCAATGTTTAAACCAAAGAAACCCAAATCCACTGTGGTTGAATCAACTCTGACTCACAGTGACCCTATAGGACAGAGTAGAACTGCTTCATATAGTTTCCAAGGAGTGCCTGGCAGATTCAAACTGCTGACTTCATGGTTGGCTGAAATAGCTACAAGGGTTACCTTTAGTGATAATTACTGAAAATAGTGCATGTTCTGCATAGTCCTTCCAAAAGATATGTCAACATGCTTTAAATATATCACGATTTGAACAGCTGTAGAGAAACACTGGAAACCCTCGTGATGCAGCGTCTAAGAGCCACGGCTGCTAACTAAAAGGCTAACATTTCAAATCCACCAGATGCTCCTTGAAAACCCTGTATCTGTCCCATAAGGTCATTGTTTAGCCGAAGCCAGTTTGACAGCAATGGATTTGAGTTTGGCTCAGAGAAAAACTGACTATATAACTCTTGTGGATCTGGGGGCTTAATACTGATGAAGATGACACAAAATTACTTGAAACAGTTATTAAAGAAGAATCAAAAATAAGTCATTGTCATTTTTTTTCATTCGGTGGTTACCTGGCAAGTATAATACATAATCTTTACCTTATGGATTTTGTGTATTTCCTTTGTAGGAACAGAATTTTGTGTTTTAGTATGGGACTTCCTTTCGTTTTAATTGGGTCATGTCTTTTACATACTCATGGTTATGAGAGTTTTGAAATCTTATCTATACAAGTATGTGTCTTCCTTAAGCTTACCTAAGTTCTAAAAATCATTCTCTGGCTAAGATATCCTGAGAAGGAGATTGCAATTGAATTTTAAAATGTTTTAATCATTTTTAATTTTCTTTAACACAAATAACAGGACATTTCTATTAACTTCGTGTTGTATCATGCAAGGTCGTTTTTAAGTTTTTGATTATTGTTTCTCCAAAAATTGTTCATTACCCAAAACTACCCTCTCCTCGTATTTGGGATTATATCTCAAATAGCATTAAAGATCTTGAGGAACACATGCCTCTTTTGATGTGTAAGGATATGGTACTTTTGATCTTCAAAATCTTAAGCTCTGAAGTATTCTGGACATAAAGTTTATCCCACTAAAGGAAGAAGGAGGGAGCAAGGGAGGAGGGAGGGAAAGAAGCAAGGAGTTGGGAGGGAGGTTGGGGGAGGAAGGGAGGCAGAAAACAAGGAAGGAGGGAAAATGGAGGGAAGAAATAAAGGAGAAAGGAAGGGAAGGAGAGAGGGAGGGAAGAATAAGGAAGCGAAAGAGAAAGAGAGAGAAAAAAGAGAGAGAGAAAGAAAGAAAAAGAAAGAAGCAAAATGAATCAGAGAAAAGTTCTCCCCTGCCTCCCTCCCACCAAAATTAAGTAAGATTTCCACTGTCTTGGGAGGGTAGAGCCAAAATAGACAATAGAGGAACACTTCGATGTTGATATATTTATTTGAGAAAGGGATTTTTGTTCTGAACATCTTAACACAAACCAAACTACTGAAATTGTTCTATCCTAGGAGTTTTTCCTTTACTAGTATTATGCACTGAGTTGAGCATCCTCAGGACATGTGTTATAAATCCTAAATTCTATACTCGTGGATAATAGTTTAGTTTGTCTCTCAAGCCTCCTTTTGAAATCCTTTGTCCCTCACTTTTACTTTATCATTCTGTCCACTTGATTTAGCGGCTCTGCAGTCAAGAGCAAGTTTCAGAGGCTCCCATGGCACCTGTTTTGGCTTTTCTTTTCTATCTTTTTATTGATCTTTGGCTGTAGTTATGTTTGATGTCATCCCACACTCATCTGGTCTTCAGTCATTAGTGTTCGATATGTCTAATCCATTCTAGGGATGGTCTTTGACCACCACACCTGAATTGTGTGATATATATTGTGGACCTATACTGGGTAGATGTCAGTAGAGACTGTGAAACTTGCTCACAAACTTAAGGTAGCTAAAAGCAAATGGAAGAAATAATGAAAAAGAAATAAATAGAAGATTTTAAAATGTGGTTCAAGAAGACAAAGTAAAATATTATAATGAGTTAGAAAACCAAAACAGAACAACATGCTCAGCATTTCCCAAGTAAAAAAAATTGGGGTGGGGGGACCCTCAAGCCTCAAGTTGCAGCAATGAAGGATTCTATGTGTAAAATACTGAGCAATTTTGTTGTTAGATGCCACTCATTCAGCGGTGACTCATAACAACCTAGGTACAAAAGAACGAGACACTATCAGGTCCTTAACAATCCACACAGTTATGCTTAAAGCCGTTGTTGCAGCCACTGTGTCACTCTATCACATTTAGGATTTTATTCCTCTTCACTGACCTTTACTTTACCAATTACAATATCCTTCATCACAGACTGGTTTCTCCTGATAACATTTTCAAAGTACATAAGTTGAAATCTCTCCATCTTCTCTCCAAGACAGATTTTTCCCCTTCTTCTGGCAATCCATAACATAGTCAATATTCTTCTCTGAGTTCATAATTCAAATGCATCAATTCGTTGGTCTTCCTTATTCATTATTCAACTTCCTCATGCATATGAGGCAATTGAAAATACTGTGGCTTGATTCAGGTTCACCTTAGTTTTCAAAGTGACATTTTTGCTTTGGAATACCTTAAAGAGGGCTTTTGAAGCAGATTTCCCTGTGCTATACAAGCTTGAATGTCTTGACTCTGGCTTCTGTGGAACTGATTGTTGGTCCAATCAAAAGGAAATCCTTGACAACTTTATATTTTCTCCATTTACCATGATTTCACTTATTGGTCCAGTTGTGAGGAAGTTTGGCCTTCTTTATGTTGAGATATAATCCATATTAAAGACTACAGTTTTTTATCTTTTTCAGTAAATTATTCAAGTCTTCTTTGGTTTTAGCAAATAACTGTGTCCACTGAAACTGTGGAGGTGGGACCAAGATGGGAGAACAATTAGGTATTTCCTATGGTCCCTCTTATAACAAAGACTAGAAAACAAAATAAATGAATCAGTTATATGGCAGTCTGCAAACCCTTAACATCAAAGACAAAGTTGAAGAGTAGGAATGAGTGGCAGGGGGAGGAAAAGACAGTTCAAAGCTATCAAGAAAATGCCAGACACATAGCATGTGAAGGCTGAGGCAAGCAGTATTGCTCAGGATGCGTTTTCCACATCAAGTGGTGGAGAGTCTGAACAGGACTCCAGAGCCAGGGGGAAGCAGCAGTGGATCTAAGACAGTTAAGTACAAGCATGTAACCTACTGTATGGCATCAAAATAACTCTTCTCTCTCTGGAAGTACTTCTCTTCCCCTAACTTGTCCCCTTCCCTCTCTGTTCCTATCCCAAACTGGCAGTGTTCACCAGTTGCTGTGCCTCCTAAGGTGGAAGTAGGTCCTGTCTCACAATTGAGCTAGTGCCCCAGCTTTGGGGAGGAGACACAGAGACAAATGAACAAAAAGGAAAGAAGAAACTACCAGCTCCCATAAACTTGGATCTAAAGGTAGGCATTGCCACTTTGTCTAGGTACAGGGAAAAGAATTCCATGGACTTTGAATGTCTTTCACTCCTTCTAAGACCTTTATGGGCTCATTCAACAGCATGGGCCCTCTTTAGCATAGTACAGAAGGATATATACCTGAAGCCTGCAACGGCTGAGGCTGAGTGGCAGATTCATGACATTTGACACCACTTTGGCCATTAAGCAGGGTCCTTACTTACCCACATCGTGGCCCTGAGGACTGGTGGCTCTATTCACACTACCTAGCCACCCACAACAGGGATCTGAGAATAAATATTTCTTCCCAGTCTTTCAAGACAACAGCATTGGATGACCAAAATCTGGCTGAAAAACCCATCCACCTATGTGCTGTAGGGGTCATGGACATGCCTTCCACCTAGATACTCAGAGCAGCTATCAGCCCCCTAGTTTGCATCCAGATTTATGTGCCTGCTTCAGTTACCCCTACAGAGTCCTGCCTGTCTAGTACTGTAGGTGAAAGTCTGCACCATACAATTGGTGACCGATAACCAGGTCCTCTGACCCGAATCCACACAAGAAAAGAAAATAGTCTCTTGGCTCACACATCTAATAGCACCTCTAACTACCTGGTGACAGGATGTGAGAGCTTCAAAGATACCAGTACTCAAAGTACCTCATATACCTAGTCTATTTAGGCATATCAAAATAAAACCGGAAGTTAGGAAACAGTAAGCAGACATGGTGACTTGGCTTATAATAACTTATGGATGACTCACATACAACAGTCAATATCAAATCATATAAAGAGGCAGCCATCTTGGCTTCAGTAAGCAACCAAAGCTTCTCTCCTGAGGAAGAGAAGACATTCAGATTATCAGAGGTAGAATTCAAAAGATTAAGATATCAAAAGAGATCAGAAAGGAAATCAGGCAAAATGAGGACTAAGCCAAGGAACACACAGACAAAGCAATAGAAGAACTTAGAAGAGCTATACAAGAGCAAAGAAACCCTGGTAGCATAGCAGTTAAGAGCTAGGGCTAATAACTAAAAGTTTGCAGTTAGAATCCACCAGGCACTCCTTGGAAACTCTATGGCGTCAATTGTACTCTATACTGTAGTATCACTATGAGTCAGAATTGAGTTGATAGCAGCAGGCTTTTTACACAAAAACAAAACGACTAATTTAACAGGTGACTAGAATCCATACAAGACAACAAATAGAAGTCTAATAGATAAACAATAACATTCCAGAATTCAGCAACTCAATAGAAAGTCATAGGTGCAGAACTGAAGCAATGAAAGTTGGCACTAGTGAGATTGAAGATAAAGCAATTGACACAAATTTATCTGAGGAAAAATCATATAAAAGAATTTTTTTATTTAAATGAAGAAGGCCTAGGAACTATGTGAGACTCTATCAAGAGGAGTAATCTACAAGTGATGTGAGTGCCAGAATGGGTTGGGGGTAGAAAATACCGAGAGAACTGTTGAAGATTTGTTGGTAGCAAACTTCGCTTATACTTTGAAAGATGAGAAAATATCTATCCAAACAGCTCATCAAAGCCTATGCAATGTAGATCCCAAAAGAAAGACACCAAGACACACTATAGTCAAACTTGCCAAAACCAAAGATAGGAAATTTTAAGAGCAGCTACTGGTAAAAGAAAAGTTACCTAAAGCAGAATGAAGACTATTAAACTGTCTACTCAGCAGAAACTGGCAATAGGATGACATATATAAAGATTTGAAGAAAAAAAATTGTCATCAAAGAATTATATATCTAGCAAAACCAACTTTTGAATGTGAAGGTAAAATTAGAGCACCGCCAGATAAACAGAAGTTAACGGAATTGTAAAGCCAAACGCCGTTGAGTCAAGTAAAACCCAAATTATAAGAAATACTGCTGATTCAGCTAGAAAGTCAATAATATCAGATAAAAAACTAAAGGCTAGAACAAAGGAGTGAGCAAACAGGTATCAACCCAGATAGCCAAAGCTAAAACACTGAAAATAGGGAAACAGAGATGTTATTATGTAAAAGATGATAATTTCAAAAAAGGGGGAAGTAATAGTGTAATCAGATAGCTTTCACATGGAGAGGAAGTTGAGGCAATATCAAGAAATAAAACACAATTTAAGCTCAGGAAAAATAGAGGTAAATTATTACAGTAACCACAAAGAAACTGACAACCCTGCATACCAAAATAAAAAGAAGGAAAACATAGACTCAGCAAATACAAAAATCAATGACAGTGAAAAAGATGAAAGGAAAATACATACAGAAAAATGACTGAACACAGAAAATTAAGAACAAAGAAACTGTCAGCACACACACACACACACAAAAGCTATGTCATCTGTATATTGTAGGTAGTTTTAGAGTCTTCCTTTAGTCCAGATGCTGGAATGGTACAGGAAGCATCAAGAGAAGGAGGCAATGCACAGAATTACTGTACCAAAAAGAACTGGTCTATAGTTAACTATTTCAGGATGTATTATGTGATCAAAAATTGATGGTATTTAAGGCAAAAGTCCAAGACACACTAAAAGCACTGGTGAAAAGCAAGACTCCAGTAATTGACAGAAAACCAACTGAGATGTTTCAACAAATATACACAATGTGAGAAGCACTTATTCATCTATGCCAACAAATTTGGAAGATAGCCACCTGGCCAATGGATTGGAAGGGATCTATAGTTGTGACATTCCATGAAAAAGTATTCCAACAGAAAGTGGAAATTATCAAGCAATATCATTAATGTCATACACAAGTAAAATTTTGTTGATAATATGTCAAAAACATCTGAAGCAGTACATTAAAAGGGAACTGCCAGAAAATCAAACCAGATTCATGAGAGAATGTGGAACCAGGGGTATCACTGCTGATGTCAGATCGATCTTGGGTGAAAGCATAGGATATTGAAAAGAGGTTTACGTGTGTTTTATTAGCTATACAAAGCATTCAACTATACGGATCTTAACAAATTATAGGCATCTTTGTGAATAATGGGAATTCCAGAATGCTTACTTGTGCTCATGTGAAATCTATGTTTAGAACAGTGCACGGTTCAAAATCAAAAATTATGCATCGAAGTTGTACCCTTTCACCATGTTTATTCAATCTGTATGCTGAGCAAATAATCTGAGAAGCTGGACTGTATGAAGAACAAGGCATCATAATTGTAGGAAGACTCACTAATAGCCTTTTGTATACAGATGACACAACCTTGTTTGTTGAAGGCAAAGACTGAAACACTTACTGAAGGAGATAAACAATGACAGACTTCAGCATAAAGAAAACCAAAAATTCTCACAACTTGATCAACAAGCAACATCCTGAAAATGGGACAAAATATCGAAGTTACAAAGTATTTCACGCTACTTGGACCCACAACAAGCAACCACAGAAACAACAGTCAAGAAATCAAAAACATTACATTGGGGAAATTTGTTGCAAAAGATCTCTTTTGACTGCTCACAGGCAAAGCTTTCACTGCCAAGGACTAAATTGTGCCTGACCCAAGTTAGGATATTTTCAGTCATTTCATATGTATTTGAAAGGACAACAAATAAAGAAGACAGAAAAAGGGGGGGCAGAGTCAAGATGGTGGACTAAGCACAGGTCTCCTTATATCCCTCTGGAAACCAAGACCTGAATTGACAATCAAACAGAGCCTTCTGATCACCTAATCAGCCTCAGGACACGGCACAGGGCTGTTAATTGGGACTTCATACCACTCAGTGAAAAACCTCCTCTCTTTTGCTGACTCCCACTCCTGGCTAGCCCCAGCTCTCATGGACGGAAGGTAAATGCACCATTGTGACTTTTTTTCCTCTGTCTTGGCCGGCGGGCGGAGTTGAGTCTTTCCTGGCGGCTGGACTCAGACGTGCTGCTGGGGGGATAGGCAGGCGAAATTCCCATATTCTGAAAGCCAGGCTTAAGACTCTGTTAATCTAGCCATGTTGAGCCTTTCGTTTTGTAGCTGCCTCAGCGGGGTTTGAATGGAATTGCACAGTCAGTGTGCAGGAAGCCATGTTGGTACCGAGATTTTAGCGGGACCTAATTCTTAGCCTGGGAGCCAGTGCCTGCAAACAGGACAGCACTTCCCCAACAGAAAAGCAGTGATTTTCCCAGTGCCACTTACATTGCAGGCCTTGCAACAGAAGCAGAGGAATCACTACTTCTCGGCACCTTTAGCCTCTCTGTCTGCTGCCTGTGTGGAGGACGCCATCTTGGATACAGTGGCCACAGCTGGACCTAATTCTTAGCTTGGGATCTAGAGTATGCCCACAAGAGAGCTCTTTTCTATCACAAAACCAGTACTTGACACAGTGTCGACTAAGGCTAGGCCCTGTCAGCAGAGGCCAACAGGGCAGTAGCATTGCTGTATTCTGAACTAGTTTGTTATCATTTGGGGTTGGATATAGTGGCGCTTACTTTGTCAGTTGAGAAGAGGGATCTCTACACCTGAAAACCTAACTGACTTGTGAAGTGGTCAGATACCTTTTGCTTTACATTTTAAGACAACCTAGAGAAACATTAGCAATCCATTCTCACAGTACCTCTTCCAGCCTCTACATACTCACATGGGACCCAAAAAGCAACAGACAATTGTGGCATACAAGAAATCACCCATGGCTTCAGAAGGCTCCCAAACAAAGCAACCAAGGAGTTTTCCAGATGAAGAAACTTTTATGAAAGCATCAGAAAGTGAATACAAAATGATTATATACGAGCCCTTCTAGACCTTATACAAAATGCAGCAGAACAAAAGGAAAAATTAAGCAAGATGTTCGATCTATTGGAACACCAGTACTCTGAAATCCAACAGATCAAGAACAAAATCAAAGACATAGAAACTTCCATGTAAAGCCAAGAAAACAGGATGGAAGACATGGAAAAAGGAATTTCTGACTTGGAAGACAGAGCTACTGATGCCAGCATCTATGAGCAGAAATCAGAAAAAAGAATCAAGAAAAATGAAGAAACATTAAGAAGCATGTGGGACTCTATTAAGAGGAACAACCTTCAATTAATTGGAGTCCCTGAACAGGGCTAGACATCTGAGAACACAGAGAGTATCGTTGCTGAGCTGCTGAAGAAAACTTCCAGAAATCATGAAGGAAGAGAATATAGACATCTCAGATGCATATCGTACGCCACCCAATATAGATCTCAAAAGAAAGACTCCAAGACATATTATAATCAAGCTTAACAAAATGAAGCATAAGCAGCAACTCTTAAAGGCAACAAGACTCAAAGCAAAGCTGACATTCATTTGGAAACCCTGTAGGCTCTCATAAGACTTCTCAGCAGAAACCATGCTGGCATGGAGACAGTGGCATGACACATTCAAAGCCTTGAAGGAGAAGAACTTCCAACCAAGAATTAGGTATCCTCCAAAACTATCTTTCAAATACGAAAATGAAATTAAGACATTCCCAGATTAACAGAAACTCAGAGACTTTGTAAAAACCAAACCCAAACTACAAGAAATACTGAAAGAAGTTCTTGGCTTTGGCTTAGAAGAACGAAACCACTGACTTTATATTTTAGAACGACACACTGCTCCATACTCTACTCTTTTAGGGAAGGCTCCAAAGTCAATCACAGCTTTGATATGGAAAGAAGCAATCCAGTGATCATCATGAAAACTATGGTGTCATCATAATAAAAAGAGGGATGTACTACAGTTGGTACAGTCCTTCCAGATGGAAAGGAAGATGACAAGACTGGTAGTAATTAAAATTGGGTTTATATATAGTTTATTAAGGGGGATCATAGGGGCAGCTGTAAAGCACAACAAAGATGTATCATACCATTTCAAGAAATCTAACACATGAGTCTCAACAACTATAAAACCAACTCTGCAAAAGGTGAAAAATAAACTCACAAAAAATAATGTCCCAGAACAGACTAATAAGAACAACAGAGAAAATATCAACATAAAAATAAACATATCACAATGTCAGCACTGACTACATACCTATCAAAAATTACATTGAATGTAAATGGACTGAATGCTCCAGTAAAGAGACACCGAGTGTCATCTTGGATCAAAAGACACGACCCATCGATATGTTGTCTACAAGAAACTCACTTGAGACCTAAAGATAGGGACAAACTGAAAATTAAAAGGATGGAAGAATATATATCAAGCTAACAATGAACAAAGAAGAGCAGGGGTAGCAATTCTAATCTCAGACAAAATCAATTTTAATGTCAAATCCGCCATCGTGGACAAAGATGGTCACTATTTATTGCTGAAAGGTTCAGTACACAAGAAAGACTTAACTATATTACATATTTATGCACCTAATATCGGAGCACCTAAATACGTCGAAGAAACACTGACTACACTCAAAAGAGAGTTAGATGAATCCACAATAATAGTGGGAGACTTTAACACTCCACTCTCATTACTAGACAGATCATCTAGAAAAAAGCTCAGTAAAGATACAGAAGACCTCATTGCCACAATTAACCAACTAAACCTCATTGATACATACAAAACTTTCCACCCATCAGCAGACAACTACACCTTTTCCAGTGCACATGGAACTTCCTCCAGAATTGACCATGTGATAGGCCATAATGCAATGCTCAACAAAATCCATACCATTGAATTACTGCAAAGCATCTTCTCAGATCATAAAGCCATCAAAGTTGAAATCAATAGCAGAAAAAACATAGATAGAATGTGGAATTCTTGGAAACTGAACAACATCTTGCTCAAAAAAAACATGGGTTATAGAGGAAATCAAGGATGAAATAAAGAAATTCATGGATTCCAATGAGGACGAAAACACTTCCTACCAGAACCTATAGGATACAGCCAAAGCAGTGCTCAGAGGTCTGTTTATCTCCTTAAATGCACACATCTGGAAGGAAGAAAGAAACCAAATCAAGGAACTAACTCTACAGCTTGAACAAGTAGAAAGAGAACAACAGAGGAACCCCTCGGGCACTGGAAGAAAGGAGATCATAAAGATTAGAGCAGAGCTAAATGAATTAGAGAATAGAAAAACGACTGAGAAAACTGAAAAGACCAAAACTGGTGTTTTGAAAAGATCAACAAAATGGACAAACCACTGGCTAAACTTACTAAAGAAAAGCGGGAAAGTAAACAAATAACCCAAATTAGAAATGAGAGGGGAGTTGTCACCACAGACGCAACAGAAATCAAAAATATCATAACAGAATACTATGAAAAACTGTACTGTAACAAATTTGAAAACCTAGGGGAAATGGACAAATTCCTTGACTCATACCACCTACACAAATTATCACAACGTGAAGCAGAACAACTTAATAAACCCATTGCAAAAGAAGAGATTGAAAATGTCATCAAAACACTGCCAACCAAAAAAAAAGTCCAGGCCCAGATGGCTTCACTGCAGAATTCTACCAAGCATTTAGAGAAGAGTTATCTCCAACACTACTGAGACTATTTCACAGTATAGAAAGGGAAGGAGTACTTCTAAACTCATTCTATGAAGCCAGCATAACCCTGATACCTAAGCCAGGGAAAGACCCAACAAAGAAGGAGAACTACAGACCGATATCACTCATGAATCTAGATGCAAAAATCTTCAACCAAATTCTTGCCAATAGAATACAACAACATGTCAAGAAAATAATCCATCGTGATCAAGTGGGATTCATACCAGGGATGCAAGACAAGAACAAGAAATAAAGGGCATCTGCATCAGCAAAGAGGAAGTTAAAATCTCCCTGTTTGCAGACGATATCTTTGTATATGCAGAGAACCCCAAGGAATCTATAAGTAAACTACTCAAACTGATAGAAGAGTTCAGCAAAGTCTCAGGATACAAGATAAAAATAAGTAAATCAGTAGGATTCCTTTATACCAACAACAACACTGTTAAGGAAGAAATTATCAAATCAATACCATTTACGATAGCCCCTAAGAAGACAACGTACCTAGGAATTAATCTAACCAGAGAAACAACAGACCTTTACAAAGAGAACTACAAGCCCTTGCTACAAGAAACTAAGAGAGACTTAGATAAATGCAGAAATCTATCCTGCTTGTGGATAGGAAGACGTAATGTTGTGAAAATGTCTATTTTACCCAAAGCAATTTATTTATATAATGCAATCCCAATACAAGTTCCAGCATCATTTTTTAATGAGATGGAGAAACAAATCACCAATTTTGTTTGGAAAGGGAAGAAGCCCCAGATAAGTAAGGTACTACTAAAGAAGAAGAACACATTGGGAGGCCTCTCATTACCTGACCTTAGAACATACCACACTGTCACAGTGGTCAAAACAGCCTAGTACCAGTACAAGAACAGACAGATGAATCAATGGAACAGAATTGAGACCCCAGAGATGACACCATCTGCCTATGAACAGTTGATATTCGACAAAGGCCCTAAGACATTAAACTGGAGTAAAAACAGTCTCTTCAACAAATGGTGCTGGAAAAATTGGTTATCCATCTGCAAAAAACCGAATCAAGATCCGTATCTTACACCTTACACAAAAACCAACTCTGACTGGATAAAAGACCTAAATATCAAACCTAAAACGATAAAGCTCATACAGAAAAAGATAGGAACAACAATGGAAGTTTTAATACACAATGAGGACAGACTCCAAAATCTGTCAAAGAAACCACAATCAACAGAAGAGAAAATAAATGGGAATTATTAAGAATTAAACACTTTTGCTCATCCAAAGACCTTATTAATAGAATTAAAAGAACACCCACAGAATGGGAAAATATATTTGGCAACTCTATGTCAGACCAACACCTGATCTCCATAATATATAAGATACTACAAAGTACCAATAAGAAGAAGATAAACCATCCAATTAAGCGATGGGCAAAGGAGATGGACATACACTTCACTCAAGAGGAGATACAGGCAGCCAAAAAACACATGTGGACATGTTCACGATCTTTAGTTATTAAAGAAATTCAAATGAAGATGACAATGAGATACCATCTCACCCCAACAAGATTGTCCATGATCCAAAAAAACACAAAACAACAAATGCTGGAGAGGCTGTGGACAAAGTGGAACCTTCCTACACTGTTGTTTGGGTTGCAAAATGGTCCAGCCTCTTTGGAAAGCAATCTGACACTTCCTGAAAGAAATGGATATCGATATACCATTTGACCCAGTAATTCCACTACTTGGAATATATCCTACAGAATCAAGGCCTTTCACACCAATGGACACATGCACCAGAATGTTTATCACAGCACAGTCCACGATAGCAAAAAGATGGAATCAACCCAGATGCCCAACAACAGAAGAATGGATAGGTAAACTATAGTACATATACTCAATGGAGCACTATGCAATGATAAAGAATAACGATGATTCCAGGAAACATCTCCTAACCTGGTTTCAACTGGAAGATATTTTGTTGAGTGAAAGTAGTCAGCAACAAAGGGACAAATACTGTACGAGACCTCTAGAATTAAGATCTCAAAAACAGACTTGTGTGTAGAAGAAAAGACTCTTTGACAGCTGCAAGGGAGGGGAGCAAGGGAGGGTGAGGGGGGGTTTGGTTTAGATAGAAATCTAGTTGGGAGAAAGCAGTGACAGCACCCATTAGAAACAAGAACAACATTAAGTGGACTTCAGCATAACTTGAGTACTCCTTCCATCTTAACGCAATATTGCAAGGATAGAGTAGCTGGGGCAGGGGGCAGGGGACCATGCTCTTAGGCGAAATAGAGGCCAGTTGGCACAACTGGCATTTTGATAGGAGAGCTCTCTGCACCCCACATTGGTGAGTGGCGTCTGTAGTCTAGGAAGCTGCCAAGCTGCTGTCCGAGGACACAGCAAATGGTCCCAACTCAGCAGGAACGGATGCTCACGAAGGACCAAAATGACATGTGGTAAAGACAACCTAGAAGACAGAGAGACCCGCAAGAGTGGGTGCCTTCATCGACTTGGGACCGGAAGAACTGGATGGTGCCCGGCCACCACCAGTGATAGCCACGATGGAGCTCACTAGATTGAGTCTCACTGGCAGCACAAGAATAAAAAGGGGTGCATCTGAGATCTCCACTAAAAGACCTCAGTTGATTTCCCAGTGGTTTCAGGGTTCCCCTGAGAGCATGGCCCCCAGTCCTGATGCTTCCCTTGTCCATAGGTTATAACAAAGGTCCACTCTTTGGACAGGAATGGATTGGACTTGGCAATGCAGAGTGACCATATATTGGTTGCACTTTATGGTTCTATACATCTATAGGCTATCATCCTGCTAACCTCTGGCTCGAGGAAGGAGAGTGGGTGGCAAGGAGCAGAAAGGAGGCTGTTGGGAGGATGAGACGTGTGTGGAGCAGTGAGGAATGGTGTGCTGTCACCAGACAGGGAGAGCAGTGGAAGCTGCATATAGGTGGGCATGTAAATTTATATGGGAATGTACATTTTCACTCAGTCATGTTAAATAAAAAAGAAAAAAGAAGACAGAAAAAGAACTGATGCCTTTGAATTATGATATTAGCTAAGAATATTGAATATGCCACAGACTGCCAGAAGAAATAGCAAATCTATCTTGGAAGAAGTTCAGACAGAATGCTCCTTAGAAGTGAGGTTAGTGAGACTTCATCTCACACACTTTGGACATATTATCAGGAGATACCAGTTCCTGGAGAAGAACATCATAGTTGGTAGAGGGTCATCAGAAAGAGGAAGACACTCAATGGCAGTGACAGCAACAGTGGGTTCAAACGTAGCCTTGATTGTGAAGATGACACAGGACCTTGACAGTGTGTCATTGTGCTGTTCATAGAGTCATTGAATCAGAACTAACTCAAAGGCATCTAACAATAAAATACTGGTGGATATAAAGCCTTTTGGAATAGCATTTCCACTGTTACGTGAATTGGGCTATGTTTTAGTCAGCTAGCACTGTTCTAACAGAAATATCATGAGTGGATGGCTTTAACAAAGGAACATTTATTCTTACACAGTCCAGTAGGCTACAAGTCCAAATTCAGAATGTCTGCTCCAGGATAAGTCTTTCCCCCTTGCCAGCTATGGAGGAAAGTCCTTGTGTTGCATCAGTCTTTGTCCACGGTGTTATCCTGGAGCAGGAACCTCAGGTCTGATGGATGCACTCTTCTCCCAATGCTGCTTTCTTAATGGTGTGAGGTCCTAATTCTCTGTCTGCTTCCCGTTTCTTTTATCTCTTGTAAGACGAAAGGACGCAGGATGAAAGGGTGGTGCAAGACACATTCCAAGGAAACTTGCTTTACAGTAGAGCAGGGAGGTGATCCTATGAAGGGATTTACAGTCCCACCCTGATCCTTCAACATACAGTACAGAAAAATCACAAATTGGAGGACAATTGTAGAATACAGGGACTCATGGCCCAGCCACACGGCTCCACCTATTTTGCGGGGGACACAATTCAATCCATGACAGGCTATATAGAGGCTGGTGTGTGCTGAACCAAGCACTCTGAGATTTAGAAACAACAGATGAGTGACAACAGGGGGAAGGTTGGTATTATGTGAAGACTGTGGAGGGTGCCTAGTCTACAAGCACCAGGAAGCTGAGACAAGAATGTTCTCTAGAGTGAACACAAACAGAGCCTTCATCTAGAACCACTGGATGAATTCAGACTTGTTGCTCCTGAACTGTGATAATTTTAAATTCCTATTTATTAAAATCACCCACTTGTGGTATTTTTGCTATAGGAACACTATAACTGAGACAGGAGAGAATACGAACGCATGGTATAATTATGAATATCTGCCTGAGAGGCTCAGAATTTCAAATATTTGTCTGTGTGTATGCATGTGTACAAGAAGATGCACACATATCTAAGAGAAATCACAACCCAAGCAGTTTGTTGTTCGTTAATATAAAACATGCTTTAGTCTGAATAAGCAAACGAATGAGGATCAAGTGGGATAAGGAACAGGGACCTCTCAGCAACTTCTGTGGATTGAAAGTTGAGTACAGGATTGAGTAATCACTAACATTTGCTATTTACTTGAAAGAGACTGAGAATTCTAAACATTTTATACGTACTATCACACAGACACAACTTTCTCTTCTTTGGGCTTGAAGAACACTGTGGTTCTTCCATGACTTTGAGCTTTTTAAGGGAACCTTGATGGCATAGTGGTTAAATGCTATGGCTGCTAACCAGAAGGTTGGCAGTTCGAATCTACTGGGTGCTTCTTGTAAACTCTATGGAGCAGTTCTACTCTGTTCTATAGGGCCATTATGTGTTGGAATTGCCTTGATAGCAGTGGGTTCTGGGGGTTGAGCTTTTTATAGTGTGAACATAATATGTAATCTTTGTTTAACTGTAGGGAGAGCCTGCAAACCTCAACAATTCCATTATTTTCTAACTTACCACCACTCTCCACATTTTATAAGGACTGCTTTACTAGGCAATTTCCCAACCTACAGCTTTATGATACTACTCATTCCTGGGAGAAGAAGGGAATGCTTTAAACAGATTCTAGCCAAACTGGAGCTGGTTTACCCGTGAACTCAGGAATTGGAGGTAATTTTGGGAATTAGGCAAGTTCACTTGAAAGGCCGTGAGGTTCCAAAAGAGCTACATTTGTACTAGTACTGGTGGCAGGCGGGTCAAGAGTTAAGATCTCATTTCAACATAGAGAACTAAACTATTCACACATAGAATGGGTTTCACAATTCAACCAGAATGGAAATCTTTACCATTTCTGTGTCACTGGACTTATCCAAGTGTCAGCTAGAAAACCACTTGGTGGGGTTGATGTAAGGCAATTCAGTCATTACATTGAGATTTGGGCTTCGTGACCTTTAAAATCCATTCCAACTCTGAGATTCATTGAGACTCCAAAACCCACTCCACTGGGAGTGCTGCCTGCCAAATTAGTCTTTGCATGAAAGGCACAAAATGATGTCAATTGTAGCAGCTGCAGTGAGTCAGCTGGAAAGTGCTCCACAAAGACAAAGTTCAACCTAGTTACTAAACCCCAACTAATTTTGAACGATTTTAGCTTTCTTAGATGGATCCAGAATTACACACTCAATTAATGCTGTTGATTTCAGTCAAGGCTCCACAAAAAGAAGTGGAAAGTAAGGCAAGCATAAATCAAACCAAAGAAAGGAGATCTTTCTATTTTAACTCTACCGTCAGTGATCCTGAAAACGCAGATGAAAAGAATATCTGACTTCAGGACATAGAGGGCCAACGTGGAGGAAAGGGAGCTCTGGGATCATCTCCCTGCCATATTTTATTGTTTTGTAGAAGAAGAAATTTCACAGTTAGGTCCAGATTTGAATATTAGTTCAGTCATTACTGTAGGGCTTTGTGGGAGCCACAAAATCTTTAACTTTCAATAGTGTCATCTATAATAATAGTAACAAAGCCGATTAACCCATTGCCATCAAGTTGATTCTGACTCATAGTGACCCAATAGGACAAAATAGAACAACCTCCATAAAATTTCCAAGGAGCAACTGGTAGATTTGAACCGCTGACCTTTTGGTTAGCAGCTATAACACTTAACCATTATATCACCAGGGTTTCCAATAATAACTAAAGCAACTACTGTTTATTGAGAATCTGCTGTGAGTATATCACTACACCAGCATAGTATAGAACTTCTATATGTTTATTTATGATCTTTATACTATTTCTATGAGACAGGCATTATTATACACATTTTAGAGAAGAAAAAAATTTTACAGAAATAAAGAAACTTCATTCACTCAGAGGAGACAATTAGCAAAGTTTTTATAAATTTGACAGCACTGTTTTTGCATTTTATAGTAAATCATGGAGGACTCCTTAAAAGAAAGGGACCATGCACTTTCCTGCCTTGTAGAAGATGCTAATATCTATGAGAACCAAAGCTTTAATAACTGGCTTGGGCCAAAACCAAACCCAGTGCAGTCAAGTTGATTCCAGCTTATAACAACAGAGTAGAACTGCTCCAGAGAGTTTTCAAGGAGCACCTAGTAGATGCTAACTATTTTGTTAGTAGATGTAACACTTAACCACTATACAACCAGCATTTCCTGGACAAAACCAGAGATGGCCATATCTAGGGATGGAGGAGTGGGGCAAGATGCAGTAGGGGTGTGAGTTTGTAACAATTTGTGGAACAACAGTAACCTGAAACACATCTAAAGTTGTTCAATATGAGAGAAAAAGATGCTTCTGTTATCATTTTAAAAATTGTAAGATATTGGTGCTTTTGGTTTTATTTATGTGCTGCTAAGTGATATACTACACATACAAATTCTGTCAGAAGATCATACTGGGGTATAATGTGGTAGAGGTTTATTTAAATAATGTAGTAGTAGTAACAATAGAAACCAAAAAGGCCGGCTAAAATACTGGTTCTCATCTATCTAAAATCCACTGCCATCGAGTCAATTCCAGCTCATAGTGACCCTACTTGAGAGAGTACAACTACTCTACAGGATTCCCACGGACAGCCTGGCATATTTGAACTGCCAACCTTTTGGTTAGCAGCAATAACTCTTAACCACTACACCAGCCAAGTTTCCGTTTCAGATACCTAGCAATGAGAAATTATTAAGTAGCAGAGCATGGTAACTTTTTGATGAATTTAACTAAAAAGTAGTATATATACAAAATAGGTTTGAGTTGAGTATTAAATTTGTCTTACTAAGCTATAACACCAGCAAGTTAATCTTTATTCTGATCTTCCTCTTGATAAACCGGTCATTACTTCATGTAAAGGGCAATAACTGCATCTTTTGTTTGAGGCATCCGTTTAAATATGTGCCTGACCTGCTACATATGATCAAGCCCTAAGGGCTGATTGAAGACAAAAACAGCAGTAAATCATGATCCCTTCCCTTGAGGCCTCAAAATCTATTGAAAGAGTCTTAGAATTAAACAGACAATAAGATACACAGAAGAGAGCAGTGGAATGAAATATGCACAAGACACATTGGAAACCCAAAGAGAAGCATATCTTACCTGGATAATGGGAGGGGTAGGGATAAAGACTGTTAAAATAAAATTGACAGGTGATCTGAGTCTTCTCCAATACAGAGAAGTTAGCCAGGTATAGAGCAGAAGGACATTCTAGGCAGAATGAACAGGATGCACCAGCATACAGAAGGGACAGGTGGCATGGAGAAAAATACTACAGATGTTGGAGAAAGAGTCTTATACTGAAAATCTTATTATATTAACCAGAAGAGCTTAATTTTTATCCTTAAAGGAAATGGAAAACAGTAAACCTTTTTAAGGAGCACTAAAATTCCAAATCATGTTTTCAAAGGAACACTCTGGGAAGAGTTCGGAGGGTAGGTTGGAGGAGATAAGACTACCAGCAGGAAAACAAGTTTGAGGCTCTTGCTATAACTGAATATAAGGAATCATGAGGACCACAACTAAGGTGCAGTGCAGTGTGGAGGTAACTGGTGTGCACTTGACAGTTATTCAAAGGAACTGTGGAGTGGCTTCAAAACTTAACAACCGAAGATCGTTTGGTTCCATAGTCAAAGAATTTCAGGGTTCAGTGAAAGTAAATGCTGGACTGACATAATAGAGGATTGAATAAGCAGTGAGTTTCTTGAATTGGAGCAAATTTGTAAGTGGTGTTAAAAAATATGTTTTTTCCTAATGTAGAAAGAACTGGGAACAGGTGAGGACTTTGGAGGAATGAGAATAATTGAAGTGAGCATCAGGAGGAATTAAAAAGAAAAGAGTGTGACACAAAATACATGTTTAAGGATCTGAATTGTTCATGTGAAGGGATCCCAGATGTGTTCAGGAATGTGTTCAGACTTGAAGGAGTTAAGAACTTATAGCACATGCCACTTTATCCCATATGTAAGCCAGTTGGGAAAACAAAAATGAAAAGAATCATAAGAAAATTTGGACAGTCATATTTTCTGTGAGATTATTTATATGTGTTGCAAGAACAAGCACAACATTTTCTATCCTTTTTTTTCCCACTCTCTGTCTTCTTATTGGAAATCCTGGTAGTGTAGTGGTTGAGTGCTTCAGCTGCTAACAGAAAGGTTGTCTGTTCAGATCCTCCAGTTGCTCCGTGGAAACTCTATGGAACAGTTCTACTCTATCCTACAGGGTCACTATGAGTTGGAATCAACTTGATGGCAGTGGATTTGGTTTGAGTATCTTCTCATTTGTCATAGTTCACTAGTAGAATTTTTGCCTTCTCTTTGTAAGACCTAGTTTTGATCTCTGACCAATAAGTAAATACACCACATATACAACCACCACCTCTCTGTTGGCAGAGTCTTGTGTGTTGCTACGATGCTAAACAGGTTTCATTAGAACTTCCAGACCAAGATGGATTAGGAAGAAAGACCTGACAATCTACTTCTGAAAATCAGACTGGAAAAACACTGTGGGTTACAACTGTCTCACCTGCAACTGATCACAGGGAAGACACAGGACCAGTTAGAGATTCCTTCTGTTGTATGTGGAGTCAGCAGGTGACAAGGCTAACTAGGTGGCAGCTAACAACAAATTATCTAAGTGGCAATTTATAAACATTGTGAGAACCAGAACAAAGCTTTTGTCTTTTGCTTCTGCCTTTGGGATATCTTCTTATTTTTTGTTTCCTAGGTAAATAGAATCTTACACAGGAAACCAAACCACATCTTTTGCCATTGAGTTGATTCCAACTCTTGGCAACTCTATAGGACAGAGTAGAACTGCTCCATACAGTTTCCAAGAAGCAGGTGGTGGCTACTGTACCTCCAGGGCTCTGGGACAAGTATAAGCAACCCTTAAACTCCTTTGTTTAATCCCTAGGTAAAATGGGCAAAAATACCTGTTCAGCGGGACTACAAACTAGAGTTTAAACATTAAAACTCAGCATGCAAGAAGAGCAGTGACTTACAAAGAAACTGTCAATACTATTCATGAAGGCAAAGAGGTCAGCTGTCAGACTGGGCAAACTAGGACCGACTTTATGCCAGGAAAGCAGGTGGCAAAGAAAAAAACCTCAGGATTAAGGCTAAGAGATTAGGAACAGTATTCTCAAAATGCAGATGAGACAATGGAGAAGACAAACGTGTTTTACATCATTGTGAGCTCTGTGAACAACAGTCATGGATTACACTTATTTGAATTTCTGAATGGAAAGAGTAGTATGATTCTCATCCCTATTTTAATATGCTTAATTGCCTTCTCAGTATAGATTAAGTGTAGGCTATCAATTTGTGCCACTTTCTACAGTGAAAGTTTACAGTTTTCTGAAAGTGCCAAAAATACAACCCCAAACCCAAAACCAAACTCACTGTCAGTGAGTTGATTCCGTCTCACAGCCACCCTATACTCAAATTGCCCTGTAATTTTCAAAGGAGTGGCTGGTGAAGTCCAACTGCTGATCTTTTGGTTAACAGCCAAGTTCTTAACCACTGTGCTACCAGGGCTTTGCCTACACATGCATCCATGAGCATGTGTCCGTGTGCATGCATGTCTATGTGTACATATGTTTATATATACAGTGCCATCGTGCTTGAGTGCTATGTCTGTTAACCAAAAGGTCAACAGTTCAAGTCTACCAGATGCTCCTTGGAAACTCTACGGGGGCAGTTCTACTCTGACCTGTAGGGTGGCAGTGAGTCAGAATCAACTGAGCAGCAGTTGGTTTGGTTTGATTTTTGGTTATTTATGTAGGAATTTTGCCTTAAAATTTTTTAGTTTATAACATTCTGTCTTTTTGCTACATCCTTTTTCAGTGTTCTTTTGCTTGTTTTATACTGCAGTGGTTAATTTCTATTAGAAAGATTATACAATGGACGTATTCTTCAGACAAAGATACATCATAAATGACTGACTCCTGTTGGTAGCCAAGTATTTTTTTAATAGACTTGAATTATAAATACTGTATGACTTAATTCCTTCAAGAAATTTTTCAATGATCTAGTTTTTATTGCTATTAAAGAATTATTTCATTAGAATTCAGGGAGGTGGGTTGGATAAAATACTTTCTTATTTTCTCTTGACAGTTAAATTGTTCTACATTTTTAGTACTTAATTTGAATGATCTCTAATATCTTTGAGATAATACATTTGTTTTGATATTCTGTGAAACTAGACTAAATGAAACTGAAAGATTTTTTTAATATTGAAAGTACTATTTTTTAAAAACTTTCAAGAAACCTAAAATTGACACTCCTGAGATTTTATAAATTGAAAAAAATTACAGAATCCTCTGTTGCCCAAACAATAATTAATACTCCTCTGAGTACCTAACATTAAATCCTTTTGGCTACTGGCCCACCCTAATTTTAATAGCCCATTCCTTGGTTTCTAAAGCTTTACACTGTTACTTTCTGCTTTAGTCTTCGCCTGATACTTCAGCACAGACAGATATGTAATTTTTTTAACCTTAAATTTGAGTGTCTCTTGGATTAGATCCATAAGCTACTAGATTGTCAATACTACAATCGATTTTCTTTACTAGTATTAGCCGTTTGATTTTGAACTTGTTAGAATTACAACAAATTTTTACAATCTGCATATATTTTCTAAAACAAATTGATTTTTGCCAATTCATATTTTAGTTTTCAATAAATAACCAGTGCCCAGATAACCAGGCACAGGCCTTTTCCATATTCTGGTATAAATTCTTTATTTGATATTAAATATCTGCTGAGATTTCTCGTCTTAGCCTTTCTCTCATATATTCTTCCCCTTGTTCCCAAATCTGCCTCATGTCTCTGTCACTCAATTCTAATACTGAGAGCCTTTTTTTTCACTTGTTTATTTTTAATTACTGAACATCTGCACTGTCCCAAGAACTTTTCCACATACAGTAAGACACAGAGAGTCACAATCCACACAGAGCTTATTACTGAAATGCTATTATTCTATTATATATGAATATAGGTCAGAACAATTTTGAGGAGGTTGGGGACAAGACACCAGAGTACATGGACCCTTCCTGTGACCGCTGTAACAATAAAGACCTGAAAGAACAAATGAATCCAGTACATATGACATCCTAGAAGCACTGAACATCGAAAGGTAAGTTGAGAAACTGGACTGAATAATGGGAAAGGGAGAGTAACACTGTAAGTACACATGATTTGATAGACCTGACCTGCTGGGAGGCAGCCACAGCCACTGCATGGTGAAACAAGCATGGAAGTTGGTGGGTGTCCTCGTCAGCCAGAATAGCTGTCTGGAGACCCCACTCACGCTTCTGAGACTAGTGAGGAACAGCACCAGCTCATCAAAAGCTAAGTCTTTGCATGCAACCTACTGCAAATGGATCTAAATCTTTCCTCAAAGATAGGCCTATCTCCTTTCTATGAGGTCTTCCCTTTCCTTTCTCTGCACTGTGCCTAGTACTAGAGTCTGACACCATTAACTCAGTTGAAAGTAGGACTTCCCAAGTCCTGAATGAGCCATTCTGCCCTCCTTTCTCTTCATTGTTGCTGACTCTGGAGTCTGACACCGTAAACTGAGCTGGAAGTAGGACTTGTTAAGCCACCCCATAGACACCCCCCGAGTCATTCTACAATATTCAGAAGGGGAAACAGCTTAGCTAACTCAAAGAAGGGAGGAAAATTCTGCCAAGCCCCGCTAAGCCAGAAAATCAGGGCAGAAACTGTTCCTTCACCTAAATTCTGACATAAGGGGATATGCCATTCTCACAGACACTCAAGGATGACTGTTAGCCCCATCTTTTGCAGCAGCTTCAGCAAGACATCTTTGCCTATATCAATGACCCCTGACCATCTAGGATGTAGGCAAGAGCCTGCACCACACACTTGGTGACTGTTTACCTGAAAACCTGAGCTGAAACCATATAAGAAAATTAAAGAGACTCTTGGGCTCCCTTGTCTAGCAGCAGCTCTAACCACATGATGAAAGGACATTAGAGTTTCAAAGACAATAATAACCAAACTATCACAACAAATAGCCTATTTCTGTATTTCAAAACAAGAAGCTAGAACACAGTAGGCACACTTAAATAAGCAAATACAATTTACTGATGGCTCAGAAACAACTATGCATATCAAAGCACTTCAAGAAGCAGACCATAATTTCTTTAGAGAGCTCCCAAACAAAGATTTAAATTTCTAAAGAAAGAGAACTCCGTGAAATCATAACAGGTAAGGTACAAAAGATTAATATTTAAAACTTTTCAAGAGATGAGAGAGGAGATGAGGTGAAATACAGCAGAGTGTAATGACAAACTGAACAGGCTAGAAGAAAGCATACACTGGCAAGAATTAGAAATTCAGAAAGTTATTGATACAGTTACAGAATTAAACAACTCCATAGGAAATCAAAGGAGAATTGAGGCACTAGAAGGCTGAATTAGTGAGACTGAAGATAAAACAAATGACATCTACACAGCTGAAGAAAAATCAGATAAAGAATTTTTTGAAAAGTCAAGAAACACTAAGAATTATGTGGGGCTCCACCATGGCCCCTAGGGTTGCCATGAGTCGGATCCAACTTGACGGCACTTGGCTTTGGCATAAATAAGAACATTCTACAAGTGATTGGTGTACCAAAATGGGGGAGGGGATTTACCAGAAAATGCAGAGAGAATTGTCAAAATTTTGCTGACAGAAAACTTCATTAATATCACAAACTATGAGAAGATATCTATTCAAGTCACTCATCAAACTCAGCTCAAGGTAGATCCCAAAGTAAGGACACCAGGTATATTATTAATCAAACCTGCCAAAACTAAAGTTAAGGAGATATTTTTAAAAGAGGCTATGGATAAAAGAAAAATAACTACAAAGGAGAATCCATAAGACTAAGCTCATACTATTTAGTAGAAACCCTTCTGGCAAGAAAACAATAGGATAACATTTAGAAAGACTTGAAGGAAAATAATTGCCAGCCAAGAATGAAATATTTAGAAAAATTTATCTCTCAAATATGATAGCAAAATTAGGAAATTTCCAGATAAACATAAATTTAGGGATTTTGCAAAAGCCAAACCAAAATTACAAGAAATACTGATGGACATCCTTTGTTTGGAGAGTCAGTAACATCAGGTAAAAACCCAAGACTTGAACACAGAATAGAGCAACTATATATCAACCCAAACAGAGGAATCACAAAAATAAATCATAAGCAAAATACTGAAAACAGGGAAACGAAGATGTCATTAGTAAACATTATCACAAAAAAAGAAGGAATTGAAATAAAATGTAGTCATAGATATTTCATATGGAAAGGAAGTCAAGGTGATATAAAGAAATTAAAGACTGGTCTAAATTTAGAAAAATAAGGATAAACATTAAGGTAACTGCAAAAGAAACTACCAACCCTATGCATCAAAATAATAAACAAGAAAAACATGAAGGCTCAGCAAATAAAAAATGACCATCACTGAAAAAGATGAATACACATAAAGAAAAATGACTCAGCACAGAAAACTAAATGGGACAAAGGAATGGTCTACAAGACACTCAAAAAAGGCATCATTTCCTAGGAATAAATCTAATCAGAGATGTAAGAGATCTATGCAAAGAAAATCACAAGACTCTACTACAAGAAACCAAAAAAAGACTTACACAAATGAAGAAACTTACCTTGCTCATGGACAGGAAGATTTAACATCATGAAAATATCTAATTCTACCCAAGCCAAAGCCAAAGGAATCTATATATACAATAAAGTCACAATACCAATTCCAGTGTCATTTTTTAATGAGATGGAGAAACGAATCACCAAATTGGTTTGGAAAAGGAAAAAACACAGGATAAGTAAAGCACTACTGAAGAAGAGGAACACATGGGAGGCCTCACACTACCCAACCTTACAACCTGTCACACTGCCACAGTAGTCAAAACAGCCTGGTAATAGTTACAAAACAGACATATACACCAATGGAATGGAATAGAGAACTGAGAAATATCACCATCCACCTATGAGCAGGTGATATTTGACAAAGGTCACGAACTGGGTAAAAAACAGTCTCTTTAACAAATGGTGCTGGCAAAATTAGATGTCCACCTGCAAGAAAAAACTGAAACAAGACACACAAAGACCAACTCAAATTGGATAGAAGACTTAATATCAAATCTAAAACAATAAAGATTATGGAAGGACAAACAGGAACAATATTGGAAGTTCCAATACACAGCTTAGACAGATGACAAAATCTGACCAACAATGTATAAACAGCAGAAGAGGAAATAGATAAATGGGAACTACTATAACTTAAACACTTATAATCATCCAAAGACTATTAAGAGAGTAAAAAGACTGTCTACAGGATGGGAAACAGCATTTGGCAACTATAATTCAATTGACATCCATATCAGATTGACGTTCAATTTCCACAATCTATAAGGTTTCTGCAAAATATCAACAAGAAGAAGACAAATAGCCCAATTAAGCAATGGGCAAAAGGGACAGACACTTCAACAAAGGGGACATCCCGGCAGTCAAAATTCACATGACGAAATGCTATGATCATTTCCAACTGGAGAAACCCACATCAAAACAACAATGAGATGCCATCTCGTCCTAACAAGACAACAAGACTAGCATTAAACAAAAACAAAACAAATCCCACAAAATAATGGATTTTGGAGAGATTGCAGCGACACTGAAACTCTTCTGCACTGTCAGTGAGAACATAAAATGATATAACCACTTAGGAAATTAATTTGGCATTTTCTAAAAAGCTAGAAATAGAAATACCATATGATCCAGAAATCCTGCTTCTTGGAATATACCCTAGACAAATAAGAACTGTCACACCAGTGCTTATCGGAGAACTGTCCACGATAGCAAAAAGGTGGAAGCAACTTAGGTCTATCAACACATAAACAAACTATAGTATACGTAATGATGTAGAACAACGGTGATCTTAGGAAACAACTAATATCATGCAGTCACCTGGAAGACATTATACTAGGTGAAATTAGTCAGATGCAAAAGAACAAGTATCATATGAGACCACTGTTATAAGGACTTAAGAAAAGGCATAAGCCCAGAATATAAAAATCTTTGATGGTTACAAGGGTGAGGAATGGGGGAGAATAATAGTCAGATTAGATAGTAGATAGGATTGGGGTTAGGTAGTGAGAGTGACAACATGCAGCAGAAGGCAGGTTTGCAAAACTGGACTACACAAAAACCTAAAAGAGTTTATAAATATCAACTTACAGTTTAAAGGACAGATTAACAAGCACAAGGGTCTGCGGAACACAGTTTCACGAGACATCTAGGCTAACTGGCATAACTAAGTTTTTTTTAAGAAAATGTTTGCATACCAATTTGATGAGTGGCATCTGGGGTCTTAAAAGCTAGCAAGCAGCCACCTGATGAGCATCTATTGATCCCAATTTACCTGGAGCTGAGAAAAATGAAGGACATCAAAACATGAGGAAAAACATGAAACTAGGAGACAGAAGTATGATCAGGATACTACATCAGCATGAGACCAGAGGAACTAGATGGTGCCCTGCCACCACCAAAGAATGCTCTGACAGGTAATACAGTGTAAAGTCCCTGATGGCAGGGGTGGGGAATGGGTATGCAGAACTGAATCCTTTTTAAAGGACAAGATTTGATGGTCCATCAGAATAGAGGGTCCCCTGAGGACATGCGCCCTGGACTCTCTGTTAGCCCAGAGATGAAACCATTACTGAAGCCAACTCTTTATACAAAGATTGGACTGGACTATAAGACACAGAGTGACACAATGTCACAGAGTGACATTAAGAAGAATATGCGTCTTGGGTTAAATATATACATGAAGCCGTCTGAGCAGCTCCTGTCCAGAGGCAAGGTGAGAGGGTGGAGAGGGATGGGAGTCGGTTGGATGGATATGGGAAATATAAGGCGGAAAGGAGGAGTGTACTGTCACGGTGGGGGAGTACAGGGACAGCAGTTAGAATCACACAGTTTCATATGGCAAATTTACTTGGACTGTACACTTTTACTTAAAGCATGATAAAAAAATTTTTAAATTTTTAACTATAGTTTATTCTTATTTTGAGATTTTAGGAAAAAATTTAAACTCGTTATTTGGTAGATGCTTAATTATAATTTTATAATAAGCTTTCTTAGATATCTGTAGAATATACTAGCTTAAATTTCTTTTAAGTTTAACCACCTATTCAACTTATATAAGAAAATATTATCATTCTTATAAAAATCCTAGTTGTAAAATTCTTTGGAAATTCCTAATTGTTCTCCCTGCACCCAAGTAAGGAACACATTCTTCAGTGTCTGTGTACATCATCTACTTTTTGCTTAGATGTGCAATAATTGGAATTCCCTTACTTCATAATGTGAGCTTACATTGTTGGTTCTCTAATTGGTGCTATTGATACACTCTGAATCAACAAAGGAAAATGTTGTCGTAAGACAACTTTCAAATATTTTATCACAATCAGCCTATTTTCTTTAACCCTCTCTTCTACAAATTGAAGAGTTGCAATTTAAGCCAGGGTTTATGGATCAGTTACCATATTGATCCCTATCTTCTATCTCTATATATTCCGTTTTATAATATTTCTCTAAAAATGTATAATTGTTAATGGAAAAAAAAATAGTCAAGGTGGACCCACTTGAAGTATTATAAAACTACGTCCTCCGGAAGCCAGCAAAAACAAAGAATGCAGGTATATCACAATTCATAGTGAGCTGATGGAAAAGAAAGTCTTTTTTCATGTCAACTATAAATCAGGCCTGCCTTAACAGTAGGCTAAATTAACCAAATCATTTGACCTTATTATACTTTTTTTGTTAGTTTCAGCCAAATATTCCAGTTCTGATGAAGTCAAAAGCAAGTTGACTATATCTGCTGTTACTAAAAATCCCTCGTAATGTTTTCCATCCAAAAATATAATAAGCTTGTCATATATAAGTTTACCCAAATAATTGATAACATTTTTCAACATTATAATGGCAGAAGACAAAGCCTTGTGGCACTCCCAGATGGCAGCAAGCCATTAATCTTTTTTTTTTTTTTTTGCAATTTGTCCCCTTTGTAATTATTTTCTTTATGAAACTACCACATGCTTATAAAAACTTAAACAACATAGAAATGAACAAAGCAGAAACTGAAAGTACTTCTGTTGGAATCCTACTCCCGGAACAGGATTTTTGTACGTATCTATCTATCTAGATTGATTTATCAATTTCTAATGTTACACATTTATAATTTTAAGAAAAGGATTTATACAGAAAATATTGTTCTGCAATTATTTTTTAAATGGAACTTATCATTTGACATGTCAAATCACGTTACTTTTTTTAATAGTTTAATTCTATGACATCTTAGGGTAATTTCACAATTTATTTAACTAGTCTCTGATAGGCACTTGTAGACTAAATTTAGTAGTAATTTTCACTATTAAAATATTCATCAGTGTGTATTCATTGTAACATATCCTTCTTGCTCAGTTTTAAGAATATTTCTATAGAATTTAACGGAATTGCTGGGTGAAAAACTGTAAGTATTTTCAGAATTGTTAGGTACAGCTTTGTTGCTCTCCAAATAAAACTGTACTATAGTGTTGTTATTGTTCTTAGATGTAAGTCATGTTGGTTCTGACTCACAGTGACCCTATGAATAGCAGAGCAAAATGCTGACTAGTCTTGTACCATTCTCAAAATCAGTTATGTTTCAGCCCATTCTTGCAGTCACTCTGTCAGTCTTTATCTTCTAGTGCCTTCCTCTGCTTCATCAACCTTCCAGAGCATGGTCTCCTTCTCCAAAGACTGGTGCCTCCTGATAACATGTCTAAGGTACATGAGATGAGGCACCACTATCCTCACTTACAAGGAGCATTCTGACTCTTCTTCTTTCAAGGCTGATTTGTTTGTTCTTCTGGCAGTTCATGATGTATTCAATATTCTGTACCAACATCATAATTCAAAGGTGTCAATTCTTACATCTTGCTTTTTCACTGTCAAGCTTTCATATGTATTTGAGGTGATTGAAAATACCCTGGCTTGGTTCAGGTGCATCTTAGTCCTCAAAGTGACATCTTCACTTTTTAACCCTTTAAATGGGTCTTTTGCAGCACATTTGCGCAACGCAATACGTCCTTTGATTTTTGACTACCGCATCCACAGGTGTTCACTGTAGGTCCAAGTGAAACAAAACCCATGACAAATTCAATATTTTCTCCCTTTATCATGATGGTACTTACTGATCTAATTGTGAGGATTTTTTTCTTTGTGTTGAGGAGCAATTCACGCTGAAGACTACAGTTTTTTGTTTTTATCAGTAAATGTTTGAAGTCCTCTTCACTTTCAGCAAATGTGTTGTGGGTTGTTAATGAATCTTCCACTAATCCTGATGCCATGATCTGCTTTATATACACGAGCTTCTCAGAGTATCTGTTCAGCATACAAATTGAATGAACACGGTGAAAGGATACAATCTTGACATACACATTTTCTCATTTTAAACTGCTGCATATCCTCTTGCTCTGTTCTAACAACTACTTCTTGATCTATGTACAGGTTCCTTATGAACATAATTATTCTGGAATTCCCATTCTTTGTAATATTATCCCTAATTTGCTATGATCCACATAGTTGAAGCCTTTGTATAGTCAGTGAAACACAGGTAAACATCTTTCTGGTGTTTGCTTTCAGCCGTGATCAGTCCAACATTAGAAATGACACCCCTGGTTCCACATCTGAAACTGGCTTGAATTTTTGATAGTTCTCTGTTGATAAACTGTTGCAACTGTTTCTGAGTTCTCTTCGAAATTTTACTTATGTGGTAAATTAGAAATAGCCTTTGAAACTGTCCCCACTTAGCTGGATCACTTTTCTTTGGAACGGACAAAAATATGGAAATTTTCCAGCTGGTGGCTAGGTAGTTGTCTTCCAAATTTCTTGCAAGTGGTAAATGAGCACTTCCAGTACTGTGTCCATTTGTTGAAACATCTCAACTAGTATTCCATCAGTTCCTGAAGGCCAGCTTTTTACCAATGCCTTCAGTGCAGCTCGGGCTTCTTCTTTTAGTATAATTAGTTCTGGTTTATATATTACCTCCTGAAATGGTTGAAGGTCACGCATTCTTTTCTGTTACAGTGACTGTATATTTCTTCCATCTTCTTTTGGTGTTTATTGTGTCATTCAATATTTTGTCAACAGTATCCTTCAATATTGTAATTAGAGGCTTGAATTTTTTTTCTTCATTTATTTCAGTTTGAGAAGTGGTAAGCATGTTCTTCCTTCCTGGTTTTCTATCTCCAGATCTTTGCATGATTCATTATAATACTTGGTTTTCTGAAAGCACTCTTTGAAATCTTTTCAGCTCTTTTACTTCATCACTTCGAGCACTCATTTTAGCTACTCTAAGTTTAAGAGCAAGTTTCAAGGTCTCTTCTGACAGCTGTTTTGGTCTTTCTTTCATTTCATGTCTTTTCAATGACCTTTTGCTCCTCATGTATGCTGTCTTTCATGGCATCCCACAAGTAGTCTGGTGTCAGTCATTAGTGTTCAATGCATCATATCTATTGTGAGATGGTCTCCAAATTCAGGTGGGATACACTCAAGGTGGAAACCCAGGTGGTGCAGTAGTTAAGTGCTACGTCTGCTAACTAAAAGGTCAGCAGTTCAAATCTGCCAGGCTTTGGAAACTTTGTTGGGTGGTTCTACTCTACCCTATATGATCATTTTGAGTTAGAATTGACTTGATAACACTGGGTTTGGTTTTTTTGTTCGTTTTTTATTCTCAAGGTCCTATTTTGGCTCTCTTGGACTTGTTTTAATTGTTTCAGCTTCAGCCTGAACTTGTGTATTATCAATTGATGGTCTGTTCCATGGTCTGCCTCTGACCTTGTTCTGACTGAAAATACTGAGTTTCTCATTATCTCTTTTCACAGAGGTAGTGAATTTGACTTCTGCGTTTTCCATCCAATGACATTCACATGTACAATCACTGTTTACGTTGTTAAAAAACTATATTTGCAATCAGTAAGTCACTGGTCTTGCAAAATTCTATCAGGCATCTCCACAGTTATTTCTAACATCAAGGCCATATTTTCCAACTATCAATCCTTGTTTCCAACTTTTGCATTCCGTTTGCCAGTAATTATCAACACACTGTGATTGCACCTTGGAACAATTTCAGACAGCAGAAAAGATAAAAATCTTCAATTTCTTCATCCTTGACCTTAGTCATTAGTGAGTAAATTTGAATAATAGTCGTATCAGCTGGTCTTCCTTATAGCTTATGGATATCATTCTATCACTGACAGCATTGCTCTGCAGGATAGACCTTGAAATATTTTTTCGAAAATAAGTGCTAGATCTTTCCTCTTCAATTTGTCATTCCAGTATAGTAGACCAACAGATTGCCAATTCAAAGTGGCCAATACCAGTCCATTTCAGGCCACTATTGCTGAGGATATCAATCTTTATGCCTATTATTTTATTTTTGACATCTTCTAAGTTTCCTAGATTTATGCTTTGTGCATTTCAAGCTCCAGTTATTAATGGATGTTTGCAGATGTTTCTTCTCATGTTGAGCTGTGGCACTTCAGCAAATGAAGGTCTCAAAAGCTCAACTCCATCTACATCATTAAAGTAGTGACCCTTCTTTAAGGAGGCAGCTCTTCTGCAGTCATATTTTGAGTGCCTTCCAACCTAAGGTGATTGTCTTCTAGCACTATATCAATGTTCCGCTGCTATTTCTAAAGTTTCCACTGACCATCTTTTCAAAGGTAGACTGCTAAGCCCTTGGTCTGTCTTAGTCTGGAAGCTCTGCTGAAACCTGTCCATCATGGGCAATTCTTCTGGCTTTTGAAATACCAACACACAGCTTTTGACACCAAAGCAATGCACAAGCTACAACAGTACCACAAACTGACAGATATGTGGTAGGGTACTAGATTACACTTTGATAAACTTTTAACGAGTGCTCTCATTTACCTAGACCCTTTCCAAAAATAAACAGTATCAACATTTTATATACATGTCAATATGAGAAGTAAGGTCTTTATTAAAATGTATTTACTTTTTTGCTTACTAGTTAATTTGCATTCTTTTAGTACTTGACGATTTAAACATCTTTAAATTGTCAGATTCTGTCTTTTGTACGTTTTCCTATCACGTTAACTTGTTAATTGATTTTTTGAGAGCTCTTTAAAATTACACAGGGATTATTCTCATGACTTTAATATGCTTTCTGCAAGGGTGAATATTGTCTTCCTTCAAGAGTTTTCATTGTCAAATATAATTTTTAATTTTCACTTAGCTAAATTTTTAATATTTTTCTTTATCTTATATAAGTTTTACATCTTGACTTAATAAGCTTTCTCTACTATGTTAGTATGGAGGAGAAACTATTCAAATACACTATAATTACACAGCACTTGACTTGGCATTACTAACTGTAAATTTGTATTGCTGTAAAGGACTTAGAGAACCATCTTTACTGTTATCACAATAAATGGACTGTTATCACAATGTCATTTAATAAATATAGTATTCTATACTAATCTGAGATGACACCTATATCTTTCTAAATCCCCATATATACTTGAATCTGTATCAGAATCTTATTTGACTTACCAGTATCATGCTGTTTTAAACACAATATCCTCTCCATCTTTTTAGGGTTTCTCACAAATCATTACTACTTAGCTATTATTATTCGCTCAGCATCTGCATTAGTAGTGTTATAATAGCAATATTAAGGTAACATATCCCCTTTGAAGGAAACCCTGGTGGTGTAGCAGCTAAGTGCTATGACTGCTAACCCAAAGGCTGGCAGTTCGAATCTGTGAGGTGCTCTTTGGAAACTCCGTGGGACAGTTCCACTCTGACTTATAATGTCGCTATGAGTCAGAATCAACTTGATGGCAGTGGGTTTTGTTTTGTTTTTTATTTTATTTCCACTGATAGAAAAAAATAAAGGAAGGATAATGGAAGTAAAGAATAAACAGGTAGTTATGACTATTCCTCTAGTAATGGATGCCTGAAGACTTGGACTTTGATCAAATTCTTCTTTCAGCAACAATTCAAGAATCTTGAAGACTAATATGTGCCTGACCCAAGCCATGGTATTTTCATTCACATCATATATATGCGAAAGCTGGACTGTGAACAAAGAAGACAGAAGAAGAATTGATGCCTTTAAATTGTGGAGTTGGAGAAGAATGTTAAAGGTACCATGGACCACCGAAAGAACAAACAGATCTGTTCTGGAAGAAATCCAACCAGAGTGACCATTGAAGCAAAGATAGCAAGATTGCAGCTTACATACTTTGGACATGTTGCCAGGAAAGATCAGTCCCTGGAGAAGGACATTACGGGAGGGTGAATGTAAAAGAGGAAGACCCTTGACGAGATGGATTGACACAGTGGCCACAACAATGAGCTTAAGGATAAAAACAGTTGTGAACATGATGCAAGACCAGGCAGTGTTTCATTCTGTTGTTCATAGGGTCACTATGAGTCAGAAACGACTCAGTGGCACCTAACAATAACAACATAAGGATACAATATATGATGGAGGTTGCTATCTTTCCAACAGGGCAATGGTACCTTACATATTTTTTTATCAAGTCATATTTCATTAGTAGTAATGCAAGGCTTTGCACCAAAAATTAAAAATAATTTTGACACACTTATGTGACTGGGTGTAAAAGCTGAGGGGATTTAAGACCACCTTAATTTCTTGACCCAAGGTGAATGTCACCTGCCTAGTCTCACTATTCATAGCTCCATGCTTACCAAATGTAGGCTGACAAGATCCTAACACCAAAGACATAACTACACAAAGAAACATGATGCTTCTTAACTCCCCTCTTTCCTCTTCTTTAACTTGTTTCCCCAGCCTTCGATATATAGAATGGCCAAAGAAAAGGCATATCTTTTTGAAAAAGGAATGTAAATCCTTTTTTCTCTCTGATTCACTTCATTATCAGGTGTGTATACAAGATGTTTTCTATTTTAACAAGAAAATAAGGAAAGGCTTTTTTTGTTTTGTTTTTACTTTCACAGAAACAAGTTTTCCTATTAAATTTGTAATGGATGAATTCTCTCACATAATTAAATACACAAAATTCCTATTCTTCAGGCAGTCTCCAGTGATTGCAAACAATAGCTTTCTTTCTTGTTGTTGTTATCCAATTCTTGACAAACTCCTAAATGAAACTACTAGTTCTTAGGACAGATAATCTAAAATAATGACTCTCAAAGTTAAGTGATCACAGTATCCTTTGGAGAGTTCTCAAAACAAAACAAAATCAGAAATCTAAGACTCAACAGTAGAGATTCTTTGGGGTGGGATGGTATATTTCATAGAATCCATATATTTGAAAATATTTTCAGGTGATCTTGATACGTACCCAAATGTTGTACATGTTTTCCACTCAGTCCGTAAAATTTATACTGTAGATTCCTAGACCACCATTATCTCAGGAGATAATTTTGAGTGCTTATAGAAAAGCCACATCCAGATCTACTAACTCAGATCCTGGAGAAGGACTCAGAAAATTGAATATTTGCAAGCACCCATATGATTCTTTGGTACAGTTTGAAAAATCACAAATGAAAGTTCTTTTCTATACAAAGGTTAATGACTCAACCTTAGTAATCAAATAGATTGGATTCCAAGACATAATGACCCTACAGACAGAATTGAACTGCCCCATAGATTTGCCAAGGACAGCCTGATAGATTTGAACTGCCAATCATTGGTTAAGCAGCTGCAGCACCTAACTACTACACCACCAGGATTTCCATGGCAAGCATAATATGTATCAAAAAAAGAAAGAAGTAGATATTAGTCTATTTTAGCAAAAATAGAATTCCCAGAAGTAGTATCACCTTCAAAATGCAGAGTATTTAGATTGTATTACTTTCATTCTGTAAGTATGAAAATAAGAATTTTATAGGATCTGAGTATAAAGTATATTGTTTTATCATAAGAAGACAAAACAATAAAATAGTTGTAAAACAGGTATTGAAGACACTGTTTAATGTGTATGTCAATACATAACTTTCAAAATTAAATGATAAAATTCTTGTTGAGTTTAATTAAAAGTTTCTGCATCCTTACAACATGCTAGATCTCCTTTGTTTAGAAAACTAAAACTATGTATTTCAACTTTTTGTTGTTGTTATTTGAAGATAAACAGCTACAATAAATATTTCATAAATGGGTGACTAGTTGCTTAAACTGAGACCAAGTAGCGGAACCTTGATAGAATGACCACAGTCAAGGTTGTAACCCACAGTAAGGCCAGAAATTAGGTCTTATCGCTTTAGCCAGTTCAATAGACTCATTAGAATTGTTTTCATTGATTGCATTATATTTTACCCACTGCATTCTCTTTCTGTTATCACATTGGCCATAAGAATATGGACGTTTGGGCATGGGCTCACAAAAAGACAATTAGACAGCTTTGCAGTTGATTTAGTTCATGCCATAGAATGAATAAATGAACAATAACCTTCCCATTGTAGAAGATACTCTTCTTACAATGAGAACATAATTGCCTATCATACTAAAAAGTTCCTTCTACTTTAATAGTGTTATGAAATTGTCACAAGTTATGACTCTTAGGCATCCATTTTTTCTTTTTCAGATTTACTAGTTATATAATTAAGAGAAATAAAGAAAATTATAAAGATAAGAAATTCCTATTACTTTCATTAAATTTCCATATCCTTTTTGCCTAATTCATAGGGATTATAATACATTGATTTTTGCATATAGAATATTGAATATAAAGAAAAAAGTCGTTAATAATGCTTGTAGATCGAGAGAGAGAGAGAAAGAGAGACTTCGTGCATCTGTTATCTGTCTGTCAAAAGATAGTCAACAGCCATTGGAAGGGACAATGAAGCTGACAGAAAAGAGTGCCGAAGTGTATACAGAGAGCTTGTCAGTCCTAGTTATCCTCAGCTGTACCTCTTTCTTTATTGAACGCATGAGCCTATAAATTCCGTGTTTAACAGTAACACAGCTGAGGAAGGATATCTGTCAATTACAGTAAAAAAAACTACATCTAATACATCAACCAATACTTACTTATTGAAAAAATTTGTTTTAGAGTATCTATCACTTGTTTTGCTTATCACTTGTTTTGCCCACTTTAGCAGTGTTGATTCAAAAATATAGCAAACCTAAAATATATATTTAACCAATGATTTTCCAGTGATAAAATATTCCTCCATTATGACATACAGTTTCTAACATGATAAGAATTTACTTGACGAATACCTCATTACTTTCATATATGTGACAATACAATAACACTTTATGACAATATTGAAAATTCTCTTCAAGCTGCCACTCTCAAATTTTCATGAATGTATGCATATACTTGAAAAAGTATTTATTTCTTAATAAATACACAACTGTAGTTCATAGACTTCCATTGTGACAATACAGTCATAATTCCCAATCCACTAGATTTAAGCATATTCAATCTAGCAGTAAGAAGCAGGCTCTATATTTGCATCATTAAAATAAGAATGCAGATACAGATTACAGTAATAATCCTAGAGGTTTATTTATTCTAAAGTTATTTTCAGCTAAAGAACATCATCTTTCCTCAATTAAAACAATACTGCTCATTTTAATTTATTGGTGTTGTAGTTTTGTTCCTATCTAATTTGAGAATTTGGCTTGGACATCAAGTTCTCAAAGATTTAAAACTTAAGCCATTAATACTTCATGTCTGATCTGAATATATTTAAATAAGATACAGTAAAATTAATTTAAAATGACATTGGAGATCTGTGAGGAAACTGTGTTCTCTTTGCATTTCTCAGGCTTTAGAAACACTCTTACATTTGTGCTAAACTTTGTGGCTACTTTTGTCTAAACATCGTGAAGCATGCCATACATTTTTGTGGATCCTTTTTCACTTAAAGTGTATGCTTAATGTTCTGTCCTTTAGTTTCTGCCCTTACCTATCTCCAAATAACAAGAAATTAAAGTTGTCGATAATTTCATTCTACTTACATCAGCAATCTATATCCGTGTATAAAAAACCAAAACCCTACTGCCACTGAGGCAATTCCCACTCATAGTGACCCTATAGGCAGAGTACAACTGCTCCATAGAGTTTCCAAGGAGCACATGGTGGATTTGAGCTGCCAGTCTTCTGGTTAGCAGCTATAGCATTTAACCACTACACCACCAGCATTTCCATCTTGTGGCACAGTGGTTAAGTGCTACAGCTGCTAACCAAAAGCTGATTAGCTAAAATTCACCAAGCATTCCTTGAAAACTATGAGGCACTTCTACTCTGTCCTATAGCACCACTGTGAATTGGAATCAACTAAATGGCAATGGGTTTATTCACAGATATAGAATTCAAGAAAATAAATGATGCATTGGATTGGGAAAATCTACTGAAAAGGACTTCCTTAAAGTTTTTAAAACCAAATATGTAACTTTAAAGAATAAAGTGTGACTGACTCAAGCTATGATCTTTCCAGTTGCCTTACATGCATATTAAAGTGAGACAACGAAAAAGGAAGACAGAAGACCTGGTGCATTCAAATTGTGGTATTGGTGAAAACTGTTGAAGACAGCCTGGATTGACAGAAGAATGAACAAATTGGTCTTAGAGAAAAATAAAGTTAGAATGTTTCTTAGAAATACGTTTAGCCCAAGAAGATAAAATACCTAGAAATAAATATAACTAGACAAATAAGAAACTTATAGAAAGAGAACTACAAGACCTTATTACAAGAAATTAGAGAGACTTACATAAATGGAGAATTCTACCCTGCTCATGGATAGGAAGACTTGACATTGTGAAAACTGCTATTTTACGCAAAGCAATCTACATATACAACGCATTCCCGATGCAAATTACAGTGACATTTTTCAATGGGATGGAGAAACAAATAACCAACTTTGTTCTGAAAGGGAAGAAATCCGAGGTAAACAAAATACTACTGAAGAAGAGGAACGCAGTGGGAGGCCTCGCACTATCTGACCTTAGAACTTATTACATTGCCACAGTAGTCAAAACAGCCTGGTACTGGCACAAAAAGAGACATATAGACCAAGGGAACAGAGTTGAGACTCGAGAGATGCCACTATCCTCCTATGAAGAGTTGATATTTAACAAAGCTCCTAAGATTATAAACTGGGGTAAAAACAGTCTGTTTAACAAATGGTGCTAGCAAAATTGGATATCCATCTGTGAAAAATTGAAAAAGATCCTTATCTCACACTTTACACACAAAGTAACTCAAATCGGATAAAAGACCTAAATATCAAACATAAAATGATAAACATCATGCAAGAAAAAATAGGGTCAACAATGGAAGTTTTAATATATAGCTTTTAGACACTTCAAAGTCTGACAAAGCATGATCAACGGAAGAGAAAACAGATAAATGGGAACTACCCAAAACTACACTTTTGCTCACTGAAAGACTTTATCAAAATAATTAAAAGACCACCCACAGAATAATCTCTATAGTCTACAAGGTATTACAAAATATCAACAAGAAAAAGGTAAATAACGCAGTTAAATGATGGACAAAGGAGATGGACAGACACTTCACCAAAGAGGACGTCCAGGCAGCCAAAAGACACATGAGGAAATGCTCACAATCATCAGCTATTAAATCTGAATCAAAACTACAGTGAGAGACCATCTCCCCCCAACAAGTTTGGCCACGATCCCAAAAACCCAAAACAAAAAGTACTGGAGAGGCTATGGAGAAATTAGAACTCTCCTACACTGCTGGTGGGATTGCAAAATGGTACAACCTCTTTGGAAAGCAATCTGTCACTTCTTCAATAGCTGGAAATAGATAAACCATTTGGTCCAGTAATCCCGCTGCTCAGAATATATCCTACAGAATCAAGGGCAGTCACACAAACAGATCCATACACTTGTACAAATGTTTATTGCAGCACAGTCAACAACAACAAAAAGATGGAATCAACCCAGATGCCCAACAATGTATAAATGAACGATGGTACATATACTCAATGGAACACTATGCAAAGATAACAAAGATGACTTTAGGAAGCACCTCATAACCTGGTTTCAACTGGAAGACATTATGCTGAGTGAAGTCAGTCAGGAGCAAGAGGACAACTATCATATGAGTCCCCTTACTATGCCAAGCCAAGTGCCGTCGAGTCAGATCCGACTACTATAAGGACTTAAAAATAGACTCATGTACAGAAGAAAAGACTCTTTGATGGCTGCAAGGGAGGTGAAGGAAGGAAACAGCTGGTTATAGATTAGATAGTTGATAGAAATTTGGTTGGGTGAAAGTAGTGACAGCACTTCTAATCTTAACCCAACATTGCAAGGATAGAGTAGCAGGGGTGGGGGTCTAAAGTCCACGCTCTCAAGAGACATCGAGGCCACTTGGCATATCTAGACTATTGCTAAGAGAGTCTTCTGCACTCCATATTGGTGAATGTCATCAGGGGTCTTAAAAGCTAGAAAGCTCATATCTGAGGTACACCATATGATCCCAACTCAGCTGGAAGAGATGATCACCAAGGACAACAAAGACATGAGGGAAAAAGAGCCCAGAAGACAGAAGGATCCATGTGAATGGGTGACTGTATCAATATGTGACCAGAAGAACCAGATGGTACCAGGCCACCACCAAAGACAGACGTGCCAGAGCACACAATGTTGAGTACCAATGGCAACATGAGGAAAAGAGAGGTGCACCTCAAGACCTCCACTTAAAGATGGCAGTTGATAGTACGGCAGCATAAGGGTTCCCCTGGGGGCATGGCCCCTAGACTTGATGCTGTCACTGACCAGAAAACATTACTGAGGTGAACTCTTCAGAAAGGAATGGAATGGACTGGGGGACACAATGTGACCATATGGTTTGTATACTTAGAGGTTCTATGAATCTATAGGATGCTGTCCTACTGGCCTCTTACTAGAAGGGAGAGGAGAGAGTGAAGAGGAGGGGACAGGAGACTGTTAAGAGGATATGACATGTATGGAATGGAAAGGAGGAGTGTGCTGTCACCAGACAAGGAGAAAAGAAGGAGCTGCAGGTAGGTGGGCAGGCAAATTTAATTTAGATTGTATACTTTCACTCAATCACAATAATAAAAATAAAGGAATTATGTTTGGAAAGATTTCAGCTTATGTATCTTGGAAATGTCATAGGAAAGAAACTGAAAAGAAAGGACATCATGGTTGGTATGCAAAGAGTTAGTATAAATGAGGAAAACCCTCAATGAGATGGACTGACACAATATCCACAACAATGGACTTCAAAATACCAAAGTTTATGAAGACAGAACAGGACTGGGCAACGTTTGGTTCTGTTAGACGCCAGGCTGCTAGGCGTCAGAGTAGATTCCACAGCAACTAACAAAAAAATAATAGCCATCTTCTCCACCTGTCATAAGTTATTAGGTAACCCTTATATGCACTTAGCATCTTTGATTGCCATCTCTACAAGGAGGTCATTCAGCAAACAGACAATTCTCTAAGGAACTACAGCATGACTCATCTTTTACCAACTCCCAAAACCTAGTGTAAAACAAGTTCCACACTTACTCACTACCATTCAGAGGAGTTCAGGCACAACTGTGCTCATCCTCACAACAATTTAAGAATGTTGTTCAAGTTAAAAGCAGTCTTATTTCTAAAGTATATTTTTCTCCCCTCCCAATATGATCCTGTGCTTACTTGATCAATGCAGTTGTATCAAAGTGGCTAACTTTTTGGTGAAATAAGTTTGACTGCTTTTTGAATTACATAGGTCTTTGATTTCCTTCTTTCTAATGGTAGCAATAAGTCAACGAAGTTCCACCTGTTCTAAAATTTTAGATTACAAGGTAATCAAAGTACTGTCTTGGAGTTCTGATTCCAGGTAATACGGAGTAAGGATGCTTCTCCTTGTCTCTCCTAATGAATATAAGACCTGAGCAGAGAACATAGAATGGACATGGGAGGACTCTGAAAAGTAAATAGAAATAAGAAGATCAGGGAGGCACATTAAAATCTACTAAACCAGCGGTGAATTGATTTTTTGTTTGTTTACGTTCTTTGTAAATAGCCTGAACCTACTGTAGCCAGAAACATGAAAGTGAGCATTGTTGCACCAACACAGAGAACTTCAGACTCAAGAAGCAGGAAATGGAACTCCTGATGATCAGAGAGAGTGAAGAAATTGCCCCAACTCTTTTTATGTTCTGTTATGTCCTAGACCTATCAAACCCGTGGCAGGAGTGTTAAGAACCCCAAAGAGACCAAATTCTAAGGTAGGGATGCTACCTCTCTGACAGAGCTATAAAGCCAGGATAGTGAAGTCAAACTCTAAGATTTGTTTTCCTCTCTCTGTGTTCACCCGACTTGGTCCTGGATACGAGATGAGCATCTATAGTAACCAACATACGCACCAAGACCTTTAAGCTGTAGTAATTTAAAGAGAATCATCAGGGATTTAGAAAGTACTGGGGAAACAGCAGAGAGCAAAAAGGTCAAGGAAAGCATCTAATAGAATTGTTTATAAACTTCAAGGCTCACAGCAGCGTTTGCATGAATTTGATCCTAATTAGCATGCCAAAGGCTTGGAGGTATGAACCAACGCTGGGTTCAAATCGATGACCTTTCAGTTAGCAACCAGATGCTTAACCACTGCACCACTAATGATCATGCCAAGCCAAGTGCCATCGAGTTGGATCTGACTCATGGCGACCCTAGGAGCCAGATATGCATATGGAATTAGGTATAGGGTTAGAAATGAGGTTAATTCCTGAGTGTATCTTCTAAGTATTTATAAGTAAGCTGCAACAGGTGCACATAAGTCTCATTTAGCCTTTTCAGTGGTCTGAAGGCTGCTCATGAAGCAAGCAAAGGTGATTGTGATGCATTTTTTAGGAATTGGTTCAATCTTTTCACTATGTGGACAAATTTACATAATATCAAAGGCAGATACAAGTTGTAGGCAAGTAGGACATTCACAACATGTGGACTCCCTGTGTGTGTATACACACACATACATATATTATACATATGGAACGTTGTTGACATGGTGGTTAAGAGTTTGGCTGTCATAGCTCTTAACCACTATATATTTATTGCCTCTGCCTTTAATTTGTATAACACATTTCAAATGTAATTTTTAGAAAAATATCTGGAGACTTCAGGAAAACACACTTAAACAAGGAAAAAAATGAAATCAAATCTGGCCTGGTTTATGCCTCAAAATGTTTTAGATTAACAGCAGTTGTCTTCTCATTTTAAAAGAAAAACTATGGTTATCTAAGGAAATATTTTGTCCTTGCATTGGTTAATTGTAGCTTTGGGGGTCTTTTGGTTTGTTTCTTACATGACCTGTTGTTAAATCACAGAAGTCTTATTTACAGTGTCAGGTGTTAGTCACTGCCACGTGTCCACGCTGAGAGCTACAAAGCGATTATTGTAGGAGAAAGTACATAGATGCCATTGACAGTAAGTTTTCCTTTATAATATTATCAACTACCAAATGTCACGAATTTTGAAGAAAATCAGTGATTCCTCAATTAAAAACCCCACATGAAGCAAAACAATTTGCAAGTTTAATTTGACACTTAACGACATCTGGAGAAGCATTTGGTAAATTTAGAGAGTTGCACTGGATGTTTCAGAACTACTTACTGCATATTTCTCTCATTAAAACGAATGGCAAGTCATTATTTTAAGTGACATCACTTTTCTCCCAGTAATTAAAACAAAAATCTAATTTTTAATAACATTTAAATGTACTTTACTCTTTTTTCAATAACCATTATCTCTTGGTAGGTACAAAATTCCTGAAAGTTACAGACAGACATACAGGGAAATTGACTTCACCCATTAACTAATTACCCTGCCCAATTAGTGTTGGGCTTAGCCACGTTGTTTGTTTTGGCTAATAGAATGTGAGTAGATGTGAAGTATGTCACGACTGAACAGAATCTTGGAGCAATTAACTGAGTGGTTGAGCTCACTCACTGTCCCTTTTATGTGCACCATGAACACTGCATCACTCGTACAGTGTCTGTTCCTTGCACCTAGATCCTGAAATAAAAAGCAACATAAGAAAACAGCGGGGTTGTCCGGGACCAACAGCGACCCGCCGCTAACATGCGATGAGAACAATGTAACTTTCTTGTTATAAGCAATGGAGATCTAACAGATGCTTGCTATGCATAACCTAGTTGCAAGCTAACTAATGTATGTATCAGTCCTCCTTGCCGTCCACATCATCTCTTCAGATCAGACAATTCTGCATATTATCTATTATTTGTAAAAAATAATAATAACAGTGAGAGAGAGTATGTCTTAGTGCTGGTATTCCTAACATTATCCTTTTTATTTCTTCTTCTTAAGGGAAATTGTGTACCATAGCCCGATCCCAGGGCCATCACGTCAATTCTGACTTACAGCGACCCTATAGGATAAAGTAGAACTATCCCACAGAGTTTCCAAGAGTGGCTGATAGATTTGAACTACAGACCTTTTGGTTAGCAGCTGTAGCACTTAACCACTATGCCATCAGGGCTTCCATGGTGTAACTTTGCTACCTCCAAATTAGCCACCAAGATTAGTGGTATAAAACGAGATACTTATATTAGCCTACGTACTCCACTCCTGAAGTATGGGATGGAAGACAATTCTGTAAAATGATTAGGGCCATTGATGAAAAATACATGTTTGGGAGACAATCAATAGTACTTATTAAGCTAAGAAATTTTTTTGGTCCATTCTTATAAATAGCATGCAACTTTTAATATATGTATGGTTGATATTTGAAAATGTCTTCAAATGGTTAGAAATATAATTTAGATAACACTATTAAATGATATATGTAATATGACTGAACAAATTCTAGTCCAAGTATGGAGGTAAAATTTATACAACATTCAGCCAAAGCCAAGTACAACATTCAAGCAACATTAAAAAAAATTAGAATGTTATTGGAAAAAGGAAACACTAATGAACTTAAGGAGCCCTAGAGTTGCCGTGATTAAAGAGTGCAGTTGTTAACCAAAAGGTCAGCAGTTGAAATCTACCAATTGCTCCTTGGAAATCCTATGGGACAATTCTGCTGTATCCTACATGGTCACCATAAGTCAGAATCTACTTGATGGCAATGTATTTGGTTTGGTTTGAGTGAACGCAAAATAATAATAATAATAATAATACAGATTTACTTAGACTACAGATTTAACCACTAAAGGGTAATGTGATTAGTCTGAGATATAAGATAGTAAAATTATGATTTATTCATTGGGAATTTTCTAGAAGAAATCCAGGTGTCAATACATATATTCCAGTCTGTGGTTCATTTCAAGTAAAGAAACTTACGGAGATAGCTAACAGAGAACGAACATTTCATCACTGACATCGTTAAAACATGTATCGTCTAAGCCAGCAGAATTTGTACTAGGCAAGGTTATGGAAGATTCCTAGACACGTCCAAACCTCCTGCAGGTCCCAATTGCCGGATTGAAGGCTGTGGGGACTATGGTCTCAGGAAGAAACCTAGCTCAATGGGCGTAACTTAATTTATAAAGAAAATGTTCTATATTCTTCTTTGGTTAGTAACGTCTGGGGTCTTAAAAGCCTATGAGTGGTCATCTAAGGTACTCTACTTGTCTCACCCCCTTGGAAGCAAGGAAGAGTGAAGAAAACTAAAGATAAAAGAGAAAGATTAGTCCAAAAGACTAATGGGCCACAATTACCATGATCTCTGTCAGTCTGAGTCCAGCACAACTGGATGGTGTCTGGCTACAACCGCTGGTTGCTCTGACAGAAATCACAGTAGAGAGTCCTGAACACAGATGGAGAAGAATGTAAAACAAAATTCTGACTCACAAAAAAAGATCACACTTACTAATCTGACAAAAACAGGAGAAACCCCTAGAGTATTGCCCCTGGACACCCTTTTAGCTTAGTAATGAAGTTACTATCTAGGTTCACCTGTCCTCCAAAGATTAGAGAGGTTTATAACACAAAAGGAGAATAACGGAGGCACACCAGCCCCGGGGCAAGGAGAAGGAGGCAGCTAGGGACAGGAAAGCTGGTAATAAGGAACCCAAGGTTGAGAAGGAAGAATCTTGACCTGTTGTGAGGTTTTTAACGAATGTAACCAAACCTTATGTGTTCAATGGGGAACTATTTTATTCTGTAAATTTTCACTTACAGTTCAGAAAAAAAACTGTAAAAAAGGTTTTCTTATCCAAAATTAAATACTTAATACACATGTCTACTTCACTTTATCTACCAATATTATCCAGGATGAGTGTGTGTGTTGTTTCTATTTTAAAATTCACTATAATTAAGATTTTGACAAAATAGATAAGTATAAAATCCAAAGAGATGGGTTGCGAAATGTGTTAATAAATAATAATAAGTAATTGAAGACTACAAAGGAATGGATAAATAAGAACTTAAATGAGTACATCGTTAAAGATTAAGAATGAAAGAAATATAGCGGAGACTGGCAGATAAACAGATGTCTTAATTCTTCTGCAAAATTAAATGCTGGTAATAATAATACTAAATTAAATAATGTAAAAATTGTGTCTCCTCATAATATGCCACATCAAATTATGTCTACTTCTTTTTCTATACAGATCATAAAGTTAAAAAAAAAATGCAATCTTACTAGTGTCATAAACTGTCTTATGTTTTCCTAAGACCCATAATGCTGAGGAAAGCTATAGGTAGGAGAAATAGGTAGAATACTTTCATTAACCTAGTTTTTCAGGATATGTACTTTTCCAACCTTTATTGTACAGGAGGTAATTAAAATGAAATTTGATTATGAAAATGACTTTGTTTTCTTTTTCAAAAAAATACCCCTTCTGTAAAATAATTAGTAAAAACTTGGCTCTGTTGCATCATCTACTGTAAACACACAACTGCATTAACAATGCTTTTTGGTTTTTTGGCAAACCAAAAGCACTGTTCTCAGGAAAGAGGTAGAACAATAGAACAAGTAATTTTGTTGTATTTTTTTCCCTTTGGGGTTCAGTGAGCTTACAAAACAGACACACAAACACACACACACACACAAACACACACACACACATACACCATTTGCAACAGGTACTATATGGCCATAATTATGGATGCTGCTCTGCTTAAAGAGAAACCATGCTATGGAATGAAGCTTTTATATCATGATTGCCTGAAGTCAGCTGTTGTAATCAGAATGATCAACAGAAGTCAGAATGCCTACATTTTTCTTCTCTCTAACGTATTTTTCTTCTTTATCAATTTTCTTTATTGCCAACTCTAAGGAAAACCATTAGAGCAAGGTTTTGCCTTTGAACAAGCAAACTCTCACTTGAGACTGGGGTGCAATGGTGCACAATTCCAAGGCCTATAATTCAAAATGTAGCAAAAAACAAGATATAGGCTTATTGATGTCCCTGGCACTTCAGAAGCTGGTATTCACACAGAAATTAGTGTGAGCTCTGGCTCTTGGAGCTGAGGAACCTGACAGTATTGCTTGTCGTATGCTGTCTGAGCCCCTCCAAACCTTGGTTTCCAGCAGTGAAATACAGGAAGCACAGGACCCCAGTTTTGCAGCAACAGTAGCAACAGTAAAGTCTAGGATAAGAGCAGAAATCACCGGCAAAATTTTACACTCTAAATCTGACAATGCACTTCTTTGGGCTTTTCACCCTATGGCAATTTTTTGGAGACAGCATTCATGCAGGAGTTCTATATGAATAATAAAATAACAAATCATTCTGCTGATGGAGAATGGCAAATTGATAAGACTGTAGAAAAAGACTGAAGAGATCATAGGTAGTCAAAGAACTGAGAATGGTAGATGAAGAAATGGCCATGGTAGGCATCTTGTTCAGTAGCTTCAATATATTGATGAGAAGCCCAAGGGACCAGGGGCCATAAAGTAAGATTTAAAGAGCCTGTCTTAGTTATACTATCTAATGCTTCTGTAACAGAAATATCACAAATGGATGGCTTAACAACATCAGTTTATTCTGTTACAGTCTAGCAGGCTAGAAGTCTAAATTCAAGGCACCAGCTCCAGAGGAAATCTTTCTGTCTCTGAAGGTTCTGGAAGGTCCTTGTCATCAATATTCCCCTGGACTAGGGACTTCTCTGCATAGAAATCTTAGCTCCGAAGGATGTGCTTTGATTCCAGCACTGTTTACTTGGTGATATGAGGTCCACTCCTTTCTGCTCAGTTCCTTTTCCTTTTGTCTTTTGTAAGAGAAATGATTCAGGCTACAACCCAGGAAAATTCCCTCTATTTTGGATGGGGATGTGGCCTGAGTAAGGTTATTACATCCCATCCTAACTCTCTTAAACATAATCTAATCTTGCTTCGTTAACCACAGGCCAAGATTATAACTTACAACCTGTAGGAAAATTAGATCAATCACAAAATTGAGGACAACCACACAATACTGGGAATCATGGCCTAGCCAAGTTGACAAGTATCTTTGGGGGACAAGATTCAATCCATGGCCATGTTACCTTGCTTTAATCAGAAAAACTCACCTTCTGTTTTAATTAAGCATGGTTCCACATAAGATCCATTTTTCACAGAAGATTCCCACTGTCCTGTACCACACTGCCTTCCACCCGGTGAAGGTATACCTTACTCCCTCCAAAGAAATTCTAAGGGAGGTACTTGAAGCAGAAGGACTAGGATCCCAGGAATAAAAGACATAGCAAATGAAAAATGAATAAATGGGAATATAAAACTATTGTGTTTTTATGTGGTTAGAAATCAGCATTGAAGTACACAAAGCAAATAATGCATAAGTTAAAGAAGGATCAATAAAAGGAAATAAAACTCTACAGTTCATATTTTCTTTGAGAAAAGGATAAAAGTATTGAATATACTTGAACTTCAGTGCACTACACAAATTCTGGTTTCTAGAGTAATTAGTAAAGAAACCAGAAAGAAAACTTCCACCTAACTAGAAAAAAAAAAGCCAAACCCACTGCCAGTGAGTCGATTCCAACTCCTAGTAACCCAATAGGACAGAGTACAACCACCCCACAGAGCTTCCAAGGAGCGCCTGATGGATTCAAACTGTCAGTCTTTTGGTTAGCAGCCATAACAACTAACTGCTACACTATCCACTAAGTGGAAAGAATAGAAATTCTTCTAAGTGTTTGTTTTTAAATTTATGTCCATATTACTAAATGTGGTTTATGTTTTTATTGCTTTTATTATTTTTAGACACTATTTACTGATGATTATGTTATCTTACTACTTTTATGCCATCTCCACATCATTTCTTCTCCTTGCCTCCTCCCAATATGCATACTTCATGAGTTTGAGCAAATTGGTATTCAAATTTCACCTTGTTATGATCATATAAATAATATTAGTTGTAGAGCTAAGTTGGTTACAGTTGCATTTCCTTTGGTTTCTAACTCCTTGCCTTCCTCTGAGGCAAATAATAGCCTTGTTTTTCCTTTACATGGTTCTCTTTTACTTATTACTAATTCTTTACAGTAGAATTGAAAGTAATGACTCTGGGAAATAAGAATTTGGGATGGGAAAAAGCAAGGTTAAATTCCAAAATATTCAACAAACAGTAGCATAGAGACACCAACTAACGAAGAACCAGTGAAGCCAACCCAGGTGTACCCACTGAACACTGGCCCCAGGCAGAGGAATCTCATGTTGCAGATTTTTATTTTGCATTGTTATAAGTCTTGTAGTATTCTTTTAAACTATATGCATTGATACATCATATAAAAAAATAAAATAATTAAAAGTATAAGTGCACTTTTTATATTTAGTCCTTTACTCTAGCAGACCTATTTGATACTAAGGAATTTATTACGTAAAATATGTACCCAAAACAAAATGAAAGTGTTTGAAGCAAAAATCCAGGGGGAGAAAATATTTCTGCAGTGTACCTGGACTGGCTGATGACCAAAAGGCTTGCTCACTAACAAATAAATATTTTTTTGCTTCTGTTTGGAGCCAGAAGCGGAAAAATATACATCAAATTCTTTGAAGCAAAGTGAATTGAATTAAAAAGATAAGGCAGTTTTCCTCTTGAGGTAACAGTTAAGTAATTGCACCCTATTAAGTGTTAATTTTCAACAGGTGCTGCTGAAATGTAATGTAGTATCATCCCTGTATTTAATAAGGTCTCTGAGTTGAGAGTCCCCGTGCCAAATGTTACACCAATTCATTTAAATTGGATGGAGTTGCTATACCTCCCCAAAACAAATATAGATAGACATGCCATTTAGTAACTGTGAGGGCACCACATTAATTATCATTCTTAATTTCCCTCCAGAAATCATTTCTGTCAATAATTCCATTTCAACTAAGATGAATGGGAGGCAAGTGCTTTAGGTTTAAGCAGCAGGTTGCTAATAAACTGGTTTGGGGACTACAGCTGACATTAGATCAGGAAACTAATACGTACAAGAAAATAGTGTTCCATTTTGTGTTGTACAAATATATAGAAAAGAAAAGCCAATAGTATTTCTTAATATTGTATTATTATGGAAAATATAGAGTATCTGTGAATACACAGACTTTTGTAGGTTCTCAGTAAGAAAAAATTTTCTTACAAATAGAATATCAAAGAAATTTTTTGAGCTAATCTTTTAAAGGGTAAAAGCTAGAGGAAAGACCTAGGAAGAAGAATTCAGAAGCAAAAATGTCAAATTGGGTATTGAAAACAATACAGTTATTGTTACAGACAAAATATTAAAACTAAATATAAAGCAGTAAGTAAAATTAACAACATGGTGAATACAAGTTATAAAGGAATACAAAACTGTAAAACATTATACAATTTTTTTTTCATTTCAATAGATATTTAAATGAAGGATGTCTTAGGCTAGATTCTCTACAGAAGGAAAACCAGTTAAGTGTACCCACAAAGCCCACTGCCATCGAGTCAAATCTGACTCATAGCAACCCTAGAGGTCAGAGTAGAACTGCCCCGTAGAGTTTCCAAGGAGTTTCTGGTGAATTTGAACCACCAACATTTTGGTCAGAAGATGTAACACTTAACCCACTATATCACTAGGATTTCCAGTTAAGTGTAAACATATACGTATATAGAAAAAGAGATTTATCTCAAGAAAACAGCTCACACAGTTGGCGAGGCTGGAAAGTCCCAAGTTCATGGGTCTGTCATCAGTCTGGAGGCTTCTCTTGACTCATATAACTGTAGGAACTGATGAACCCAAGACAGGCAATTCAGAAGGCAACCTGTTGGCTCACAGGCTACAGCGGCTGACAAATACAAGATCAGCAGGCAATACAGCAGGCCATTGGCTCAAGTCCTAACAACCAGAGGTTACATGATGTCGAGCCAGATGCAGGCTCCAAAGTGAGCCAAAGCCAGTGAGCTTTGCCAGAATGTCTGCATACATTGGATAAGATCATACTCCAAGAAAACAACCCTTAGAGCTTATTGGTCATTCCAATCAGATCCTACCATGGAGGTGATTACACTATATCACAAAATAGGGAATGACTGTGTCGCTACATAACTGTCAAATTTTATTATTGCATAACTGCCAAACTATGCCATCACATAACTATCAAAATAAATCATGCCTTCCAGATTACATCATTACACATTGTTGTTTTTTGTTAGGTGCCATTGAGTTGGTTCTAATTCACAGCAACCCTGGACACAGTATCATTACACAGCTGTCCAAATGCATCATTATATAACTCTAAACCTCTGAGAATCATGGCCCAGGCAAATTGACACACAACCTTAACCATTACAGTCCACTTCTTATCAATTTGGCATCTGTACACCTCTGTCATGTATTGAACTGTATACCCCAAAAATATGGGTAGCAGTTTGGCTGGAGCATGATTCCCAGTGTTGTGTGATTGTTCTCCATTTTGTGATTTTCTTATGCTGTAAATCACAGCCTCTACCAGTGGTTAGTAGACAGAATCATGTTAAAAGAGGATTAGGGTGGGACTGTAACACCCTTACTACTCGCTGAAGTGTGGCTTGTACCACCTTTTATCCTAAAAGAGACAACGCTAAAGAGAAACATGACAGTTGGGAACTTCATACCATCAATAAGGCCGCACAGAAAACAAAGCAGGTCTTTCAAACTTCAGATTCTTGTGCAAAGAATCAGAAGACCGAAGAAAGGCTGGTGCAACACAAGGATCTTCCTCCAGAACTGACAGAGGGAAAGCCTTCCCCTGGAGAGGACACCTTGAATTTGGACTTCTAGTCTACTGGACTGTGTAAGAAGAAACTTTTCTTTGTTAAAACCATCTACTTACGGTACTTCTGAACAGTACCAGATAACTAAAACAACATCTCAGTAAAACAATGTACAATTTCTAAATAGACAATTAAATAAAGCCTTACTTGCAAATAACATTGAACAGCTAACACATATACAAGAGAAAACACACTAGCCTTGTTTACATCTTATATTTTACAGATAAAGAAAACAAAAATATTTGGTGCACACATAAAAGTAAGAAATACAACTACAATGCTCATTTCTGCAACTGACCATGTGGTCATAACTATTATTTAGAACTACCTTCTTCTGTCACTCATTCCATGTTCCCTTTCTCAGCAAACACATCAGCAGCTCATTGCTCTTTGCCTGGTGGGGCAATTCAAACCTTCATTCAAAAATGGTCTGGGCCGTTACTACCCATATCAGAATTGAATTCCTGTAGTTTCCCATTGACTTTAGTCACGGGGTATGGTAGCACTAAGAGATGTCCTAGCCATCTCCTCTATTCCAGACATACCCTTTGCTACATCCGTTATGCAACATCAGTCTGACTTCTCCTTGACAGCCAGGGTCAATCACACCAGCTGTTATGTTAACTCTCTTTTTTGCCTGTTGATACAGAGGCATAAGAAACTCAAAGTGTCCAGGTAGCATTTTTAACTTCTAGTTCAACAGAATCTGTGTTCGGTCTCCAGGTGGGAGTATTCATCTGTTGGGATCTAAGATCTCTAGACCTGCAGAGCATAGGGTTGCAGGGATGGGAAGCAAAAATTGTGCAAGTGGATCACTGGGAGTGGATCAATAGTGAGTGGTGCCACTCTCATTTCCAGCCCTTGATTCCTGGACCCATAAATCCTAGTAATGGGAGAAACAGCACCATATATTGGATGCTGATTTAGAGCATACACTAACATAGCCTCCTGGAGAACATAGATCCAATCATTTAAAGTGGTGTTACATAGCTGCAACTGTAACTGTGATTTAGAAGACAATTCCATCATTCTATCAAGCCAGTTGCCTCTGGGTAATGGGAGCATAGTAAGACTAGATAATTCTATGAGTCTTGGCCCATTGCTGAACTTCATTTGCCATGAACAAAGTCTCCTGATTTAAGGTGATGCAGTATGGAATATCATGATGGTGAATGAGCCATTCAATGAGTCTATAGATGACAGCTTTGTGAGAGGCATTGCATATAGGGAAAGCAAATCTGCATTCAGAGTTAGTGTCTATCCCAGTGGCTAGCTTATCTAGAGACACAAAGTCAATGAACCATGTATATATACATACATGCACACACACACGGAGAGACAGCTAAAAGGAGAGAGAGATTTATATCAAGGAAAATACTCACATGGTTGCAGAGAATGGCAAGTCCTAAGCCTGTAGATCAGACTAAAAGCTTCTCGTGACACATGCAGCAGCTGAAGAACGAAGAACAGCAGATCAGACATCAGACTTCTGGCTCAGAGGCTGCAGAGGCTAATAAACTCCAAGATCAACAGGTATACTGCTAGCTCAAGTTCTAAGAAATAGAGGTCAGATGAGCAGGAGCCAACTACAAGCTCCAGAGCAAGCAAAAGCCCATGAGCTTTGACAGAAAGTCCTGCAATATTGGATGCAGGCTACATGCTCAAGTATAAACTCTTTTAACTGACTGCCTACTTAAAAAGATCTCATTGTAGAGGTGATTGTGTTATTTTAGTTTTCATCATGGAGGTAATTACATGCAACTGCCAGACTACATCACAACTGCTGAATCACTGAAAATCATGGCCCTGCCAAGCTGACACATAACCTTAACCATTACACTTGGTTAGAACAAAACGTCACCCTTTCTATGATGCAAGTTGTAATGTAATCAGACTACAACCAGGTTGCTGACTGATAGCTTTGAGGAGTGATACCATATTGGGAACTCAATTTTCGTAACTGCTAGTGGCAGATTAGGCATTCAGCAGTGGCTGCAGCCAAGCCAGATTGATGAGTAGAAGTTTGTTATTGAGCTCATTCATAACCTCCATCCCTGACACCATGGCAACTTTGTTTGTGTGTCCATAGGCAATGATGGGAGTGGCTGGGTAAAAAGGTGGACTGCTTTCCACAGAATGCCTCACCCTATGCACCCTATACAATCTCCTTCTGTTGATGCCACTATTTGGTGAGCATTTACACGACATGCTAATATCTTCTTTTGACCATTCAGGGAGGTCTATCCTATACCTCTTCCCCATACCTCCTTATCACCAATTTTCAAGTCACGTTCCTTGCAGTTCTGACAATTCAGCCAAACCACTGGCCCCAGCTTATGAATCAGTATATAGTCACACATCTGGTCATTTCTGCTTCCAAAAAAGTGAACAACCAGGTGTACTCCTTGAAGTTCTGCCTACCTGGGTTAATCTCATTACATGGAGGTATAAGTGGTAAGGGTTTTACTGAGAAGGATTGCTTATCGCACAAAGATAATCACTTTAGGTAGACATCAAACATCTGATTTTGTTGGCAGGATTGATTCAACATAAGTTATGATCTCAACTTCCTAATTATCTGCCTATATGTCCCCATCCAAAGATGCAGTATCTCATTTCCTCCCAATCAATTCCCTCACTTTAACTGCAGATGCTATTCAAGGTTGAAAATTCAACTGGCATTGTAATTCAGTCACTCTTATAATAGACTTGAATTTGGTCTTCAGCAACATCAGCTCTGTAACTACAAGAAATAAAGCTTTCATTCAGGGCATAAGTGGCAACTTTGAGGTCATTTATACAGCCCTTGACATTGAAGCCCTGAGTCCATCTTTTTCTTTTACCACTTGGGTTAACAAAACTGGAACAAATCAACCAGCTTCTTTACACTTCTTGTGCTGATTTAATTGTAGAAAAGTACCAAATATGTGATCATCCAGATCGTTGCTTATCATCAGTACTTGACCTATCGGCGGTAACATTTTGCAAATTTCTATTGCCACCTCACTGTGGTTTAGCAGTGTCTGCTTTACTATTGGAAGCAATGCCATTATCATCAGTGTCTTTAAGACTAACCAGACTTGTGAACCAATATAGAAAACTCATTCTTTCATTTTTTTTCTTTAGTCTTGGTACCAAATGTCTTAGACTGGATTCTTTAGAGAACCAAAACCATCCATACATAGAGTAAGAGACAGAAAGTAAAGAAGAGAGATGGGTTTATCACAAAGAAGTAGCTCATGCAGCTATACAGGCCGTAAAGTCTCAAGTCCATTGGTCAGGCTGGAGGCTTCACTTGGCTCACATAGCTACAGGGTTTATGAACTCAAGATTGGTAGGTCACATAGTAGGCTGCTGGCTCACAGGCTACGGAGGCTGATGAATTGAAGGTCAGCCGGCAATAGAGCAGGATGCGGTCTCAAGTCCCAAGAACTGGAGGTCATATGATAAAAATCCAGGTGCAAGACCCAGAGTTAGCAAAAGCCAGCAACCTTTAGCAGAATATCCATGTATGTTGGAAGCAGGCCACAATCCCAAGGAAACTGCCTGTAACTGTCTGGCTCAACTTATCAAAGCTCATCATGGAGGTGATTAAATTATACCACAAAGAAGGAGAATGGTTAACATCATCACATAACTGCCAAACCACTGGGAATCATGTGTTGTTGTTGTTAGTTGCCGTCACGTCAGTCTGACTCATAGCAACCCTTGGAACAACAGAATGAAACACTGCCCAATGTTGTGCCATGTCCACAGTTGTTTTTATGTTTAAGCCCATTGTTGCAGCCACTCCGTCAATCCATATTGTTTAAGTTTTTCCTCTTTTTTGCTGACTTTCTGCTCTACCAAGCATGATGTCCTTCTCCAGGGACTGATCTTTCCCAACAATAGTTCTGAAGTACATTAGATGCAGTCTTGCCATCTTTGCTTCCAAGGAGCACTCTGGTTGTACTTCTTCTAGAGCAGATCTATTTGCTCTTTTGGTGGCCCATGATACATTCAACAATTCTTCTCCAACACCGCAATTCAAAGGCATCAATTCTTCTGTTTTCTTTGTTAGTTGTCCAACTTTCACATGTACATGATGCTATTGAAAATACCATGGCTTGGGTCAGATGCACTTTAGTCTTCAAGAAGACATCTTTACTTTTCTATACTCTAAAGAGATCCTTTGCAGCAAACTTTCCCAAGGCAATGTGTCTTGATTTCTTGACTGCTCCTTCATGGGCATTGATTGTGGACCGAAGTAAAATGAAATTCTTGACAAACTCCATCCTTTATTTATGACAATGTTGCTTGTTGTTTCAGCTGTGCAGATTTTTGTTTTCTTGATGTTGAGGTGCAATCCATACTAAAGGATGTGGCCCTTGGTCTTCATCAGTAAGTTTTTCAAATCTTCTTCACTTTCAGCAAATAAGGTGGTGTCATCTGCATAACGCGGATTGTTAATAAGTCATCCTCCAATTCTGATGTCTCATTCTTCTTTGTATAATCCAACTTCTTGGAATGTTTGCCTGGCTTATACATTAAAAAGGTATGGTGAAAGGATACAATTCTGATGCACACCTTTCCTAACTATAAAACATGCAGTGTCCCCTTGTTCCACTCACAACTGCCTCTTGATTCATGTGCAGATTCCTTAAGAGCACAATTAGATGTTCTGGAATTCCCATTCTCTGCAGTGTTAGTCGTAATTTATTATGACTCACATAGTTGAAGGCCTTTGCATAGTCAATGAAATACAAGTAAACATCTTTCCAGTATTCTCTACTTTCAGCCAAGATCCATCTGATAACAGCAGTAATATCCACATCCTCTTCTGACTCCAGCTTGAATTTCTGGCAGTTCCTGTTTGTTTGGTCCAGCCAAAGTGATATACAATCTTAACCATTATATGTAGCGAGAGACAGGAAACCACATAAAGTCTAAGTTCATGTAAATATAAAAAGTGGAGACAGACACATAAAACTAAATGAAATCTAACACACTTCTTAAAACAACTGTACCTCCTATCAGAAGCTATTACAGTGTTGTAACTTTTTTCCCATTTTTTATTCTGTACCAACTCATGACATATTATCAAAATGCAATATCAACCAATGAAAATGAAAAGGGAATTTTAGTTATTTTTTCCCCATATCATCCAAAAATTAATTAGAGGCAGTCTCTGGGTTAAAACACCTAGCTTATGGGTAACTTATACTTGTTGTTTGATGTTATATAAATTTGCTTTGAAACAATTGAACCAGTGCAAATTCACAATAAATTCTTCATCACAATCACCTTCACTTGGGATACATGCAGCTTTTAAATCACTGAGAAGGCTTTGAGTCTTTCCTTGTGCTAAAAAAAAATAAAAATAAAAATAAAAAACCTTATTGCCATCAAGTCTATTCCAACCCAAGGCTAACAAGAACTGCATGCATCTGTTCCAGCTTACCTAAAAATGCAGACACTATTAAGAATGCATATTGTTCTTAGCCCAGGATTGCCTTTATTGTCCTCACTGCATTAAAACTACTTCGAGATTTTTTTTTTTTTTTAACCTACAAAAACTCAATCCATTAGAATAAGTTGTGGGAGGGATGTTACTCAGCAGGGATAAAATAAAGATCATATTTTTTGCATACTTGTCGTCTTTTAGGAAAAGGAACATGCTTTTTCAAGTGAATACAAATATATTTAAAAGTTTTTCCGTTTACCGTGATGGCTCTTTCATCCATCCAACCCTCAGAACATTCTGACTTGACACTATAAAACCAGTGTTTCTAGTTATACATGACAATGCTCTCAATTTTTTATCTACATTGCTAACTTATCCAAAGTGGCAGTAAAAATTATGAGTCTTTAGGGGTGGGTTGTCTTTGTTATCTAGTCCTGCTATAACAAAATGATCACAAACAGATGGCTTTAACAAAGAGAAATTTATTCTCTCACAATTTAGGAAGCTAGAAGGTCAAATTCAGGGTCCTAGTTCTAGAGGACAGCTTTATCTATCAGTTTGGAGGAAGATTCTTGTGATTAATTTTCGTCTGTCTGGGAGCTTTTTAGTGTAGAATCCACTAGTCCAAAGGACACACCTGCTCTGGCACCCTTTCTCGATGGCATGTGGTCCCAGTATTTCACTCTTCTCTCTTCTTTTTCTCAAAAGAGATCGACTTAGGACACAACTTAATCTTGTAGACTGTCTTACCTCATTAACATAACTGCTTCTTATCCTGTTTCATTAACATCAGAGAGGTAGAATTTATAACACATAGGAGAGTCACATTAGGTGACAAGACGGTGGACAATCATAATACTGGGAACCACAGCCTGGTCAAGTTAACACATATTTGAGAAATGTGATTCACTCCATGATAAACCCAACCAAATCCACTGCTGTTGGGTCAGTTGCTACTCGTGGTAACCCTACAGGGCAGAAAGAACTGTTCCATAGAGTTTCCAAGGAGCACCTGGTGGAATCAAACTGCTGACCTTTTGGTGAGCAGCCATAGCGCTTAACCACTACACCATCAGGGTTTCCCAGTCTGTGATAGGGAATATGTATTTTGACTATTGCTTGGATAAAAAGAATCCAGGTGACTGCCAACTTTTGCTACCTGAATCTTCAGTCTTTGCTCTTGTGACCTTCGTTTTGTGTATAAGAATCCTGCAAATGTCATGCTTGTAATTATATTAATTGTGATGACATTAACATTCTTAACCCTGAATTGTGGAAACTATCCTTCCCTAAGTATTTAAAATTTGGAAGTTTCTCAGGTGTATTCATGTTCTCTGAATGTTTTTAGTAGTAGAGATTACAAATTTGAAAGCCAGTTATTTGACATCCCTGGTTTCTAAAGAGCCTTCCAAAAAAACCTTGTGTGAATGTGGGGAAAATTTTCCAATCTCTAAGGGAAAAATGGGCCAATCTTTCTTTTCCTTATACTAGTATCTCCCAGCTATAAAGACAACAAAAAGGAAGCAACTTGACAATCCTGAAATTAAAACGTGTGGATATCCATGCTTTCTGAATAGAGAACACTAATATTTTAAATAACATTTTAGGAGAAAATGTTTCTAACATTATAAATGTGGAATTAATCATCAGCTCTGCATATAGATTGTCAAACATTTGCCAAAAATTCCTAGATTTGTAGAAAACTAAGTTCATACTAGGCATGTGAAAAGCTTATCAACTTGTATGAATTTATGAGCTGACTTTTGTCTGAACTATTTTCTCATTATCATCATTTAAACATTATAAGGAAAGGAGAGACATTTTTATTGTTTGACTTGACTCATCACCTAAGCTTTGAACAAAATAGGATTTTGAAAATAAGTTACCCATTAATTATCACATAGCTTTGGAAATAAGCTTGTGTTTTAATACTTAAACCATTATGCAGTAATTTGGAATCATATGAGAATCCCCAAACCAAACCAAACCAAACCAATTTTTTTCTGGAATGGCCATGAGAGCTGTCGTTGTGTTACCTTTGATGTCTTCAATGTCATCCAGCATCTTCCTTTCAATGTTTCCCGTATCTTTGGGTAAAGAAAAAAGTCACTGCAGACCAGATCAACCGAGTATGGAGGGTGTCCCAATACAGTTATTTGTTTACTGGCTAAACATTCCCTCACAGACAGCTAGACAATTAAGTTTGTGAACTTGCCACCATGTCACCATGCATAATGGTCATTCCAGAAAAAGCCCCAAAATTGCTTTGAGGCACCCCTAGGTGCTAGCATAGGTGCATAGCTTCCCAAGGGGAGTACTTTGAAGGTGACCATAGTGATATTCAGCAATGAGATATATACCACTTAGAACAATTAAGTTAATGAACTTAAAAGTCAGACTTCATTTTTCACAAGCCATTTAATTGGTTTTCTGTCAAAGAAAAAAAGTGGAAACTTCACTTGAAGCTGAATTTTAGCCTTTTTACAAAAAGAAAGCACAAAACCACCCCAAATTTTCAAAATTTATTTCTAGACTCCAAGATCCAAGAAATTCCACTGTAGTACAAATGAAGCATAAAATATTAATAGAAAGTAATTAAAAATAACTGATATCATAATTAACCTGTACATTCATATAAAAGGCTATGAAAGTAACTAGTGTTATAAAAAGAGTTATAGAATTCTTTAGTCCTAAAGTTTACTATTCGCATACACCAGAAATCAGAAGTGAAGTACAGGGTCATTTTTATATGATTATTTGATTTTACTGGAGTTCATAATGAAGGGGCTATTATGCTTCACTGTGTTAGCACAGGGAATATAGTAAATAAAACAGACACATCTCATGCCCTCAAGGAAATAACCATCAATGCTTTTATCTTCATTTCACATGGCGTAAACTAAAAGTTATTAGATATCCAAGATGCCTCTACATTGCAGCACTGACTGGAATTTTTATTTCCACATAAATGGAGTTCTTTTCAATAAATAAGAATGTGGAAAGAAGAAGGAGAGAAAAAGATGGGGTTAAGAGAGGAGAGGAGTAAAGACTTTATATAAGCAACTATGTTATAAAGTTTTATGCAAAACTTGTAAAAAGAAATAATGTTTGTTTTTACCGAGTTTCTCCCACCAAAAGCATTCCCAACATGGTCAGTTACAAATGGCTTTAGCCAAAGAAATCTTCAAATTTGCTTTCTAAAGATTTATTTTTACTATCATAAAATGTTGCCAAGTTGTTCAAATTGATGTAAACACACATTTTAAAGGTTACTTTTAAAAGTATTTTATCAACAAGCTTTAATGTTAGAAAAAAAAGGAAAACACAAATTTTATCACCATTCAATAACTTAAAAGAATTTTAAGATTGCTTCTTCATTAAAGATATTTCAGTAAAAATTAATCTGAATTTCTTTAAAGAATCAAAAATTTAAAAGAAGATGTTATTTGTAATTCCCAGTGGCATTTGAGTTAATATTTGAAATACTGTACTAATTAAGAACAAAACTCATGTAATGATGACATAAGGTTTTCTTCTATTTAGAAACATATTTTAATCTTTCATTGTTATTCAGATTAATTAAGAATCACTTGGCTATAATTATAGGCATTATTGTATCCATTTATCTGTGATATGGACCCATAGACAAATGATCAACATTAAATCATAGGGTGATTATAATTACTAAAACTGAAAATGACCCCTAAAATTGATACTAACTATTCTCTAGCTAAAAAAGCACATTTGCAGCTGTGTGTTAACCAGTGACTCGAAAGTTTGTCAAAATGGTTCAATGCATCTACAGGATATCATCCTGCTGACCTCTGGCTGGAGTAAGGTGAATGGGTGAAGACGAGGGGAAAGGAGACTGCTGGGAGGATGGGACATGTATGGAGCAGAGAGGAATAGTGTGCTGTCACCCAGCAGGGAGAGCAGTGGAAGCTGTATAGAGGTGGGCATGTGAATGTATACGGGAATGTACATTTTCACTCAGTCATAGTAAAAAAATAAAAATAAAAAAGTAGGCATTGATATTAAACCTTATGTATCACTATATGTCAAACTGATATTTTCTCACCATTGCAAGCCCATCCAACTTCTCAGTTTTCCCTTTGACTCAGCACAATACCTAGTAAACAACATGCAAGACACAATAAACACACACACACACACACACACACACACACACACCCCAAAAAAAAGAATCCAATACAATAATTTCAGGAAAAATATGCTGTTTTAGTTAGGCTTTTGTTTCATATGAAAGACTCAAATATAACTTGGTACTTAGGAATTTTGATTCTTTTATTCCCAAATTTATCATACTGTCTCAAATTTATAAAAATGTAAATGGGTGCAGAGATGATCTTGCGTACATCACGTGTCTTTTATAACTACTTCCACAGCCTAAAAGAGTACAAACATGACCAACATAAGAAAGCATTCAGTTTTTGTATTCTGATGCAAGTCTTCATCTAGGCAACATAAAGCCCATATGAAAGGGAGTGGTGGTGAGGGACAGCAGTGTTAAGTCCTCTTCACAGTCTGGACTGAAGTCTGCTGGTGACAGATTTGAAAAAAAAGAAGTAGAAACCGAATCCCTTCTCTTATTTCTTTCTCCCCAAAACATACTACTTTCTTGCAACTTACCATTATCCCTTATAACACATACTTTATTCAACTCTAAAGCTTGCAGATTCTTTTGAAATAGGAATCTAAAATTCATTAAAATGATATATTTTTCATTCACTTTCCCACTGGTCTCTCTGACCTTCCCTTTGATCTGCTCTTTACATGGCTATTAATACTGCACAGTGTTCCTCGAATACTATAATTACCCTGACTTCTTATAATATTAGCCAAAAGGTCTTTGCCTCTCCAGCCTTTGATTACAATATAAATAGACATTTTCTGTTAAAATAACCCCCACTGGAGGGTCCTCAGCTACTTATCAGAGATTTGCTTCTTGTCAAGGATATTTCTGAATGTCTTGTGGTGTTCAGCACCATTTCTTTTCCTTCAGTCTCTGACCATGTAAACTCACCAGTTCGGTGACTGTGATGACCCTCCCCAGACCATGGCTCCATTAGTCACAGCTCTCCTCAGCTTAGACTGTCACTGTTACCACCAGTCTGGCATTAAGGGAAAAGTCAGAACTATCCCTCAGGTAACTCCTTTCCAGTTCTGTCACATTCTTTTTCAAATTTCATCTGGTTTGGCAAAGACAAAATTCTACAATTAAATAATACATATTTTACTAGCAATTCGGTAAAATGGAAGACATATACAACAGAGTATTGCCTGTGTCGACTACTGGATGTCACTCTTCCCAAAACCAGCAGGCCCAGAGCTTTCCTCAACAACCTTCAGTAACTCTTCTTCTTTTCCATTTCCAGTGCTGTCATAATGTGATAAGAGCCAGCTTATCTCTCCTTTGAATATTTCCACCACTCCAGATCCATAATGATGCAACAAGGTAGATAGACAGACAGATAGATGGATAGAGAAAGAGATAGAAGTGTAGAGGGATGGATGGATGGATAGATGCATGGATGCATGGATGAGTGGATGGACAGAGAGGCAGATGGACATACAGAAGGAAGGAAGGAAAGAAATAAGGAAGGAAGGAAGGGAAAGAGGGAAAGAAAGGGGAAGGGAGGGAAAGAGGGAAAGAAAGAGGAAGGGAGGGAAGGAAGAGGTGGCGGGAGGGAGATGAAAGAGAGATGGGCAAGATGCAGGACTGGTGAGTTTACATGGTCAGAGACTGAAGGAAAAGAAATGGTGCTGAACACCACAAGACATTCAGAAATATCCTTGACAAGAAGCAAATCTCTGATAAGTAGCTGAGGACCCTCCAGTGGGGGTTATTTTAACAGAAAATGTCTATTTATATTGTAATCAAAGGCTGGAGAGGCAAAGACCTTTTGGCTAATATTATAAGAAGTCAGGGTAATTATAGTATTCGAGGAACACTGTGCAGTATGGAAGAGAGATGAAAGAGAGAAAGAAACAAAGATAGAAAAAGAGGTTTTTATTTGTTTCCCTCTCAGCAAAGTCTGAGGTCTATTCCAGGAAACCTCTCCTGAGAAGATAGGAAGAATGTGCCGTCTTTTCAACTAAAGCCCTTCTGACTTTCATAGAAATCTGTTTTTGTTTGGTTTACAGAAAATATTAGCATTGTTGTTGTTAGGTGCTACCCGGTCAGCTCTGACTCATAGTGACCCTACACACAACAGAATGAAACATTATCCGGTCCTGCATCTTGCCCATAATCAGTATTATACTTGAGTCCATTGTTGGCAGCCATTGTGTCAATCCATCTTGTTGAAGATATTTCTGTTTTTAGTTATCTTCTGTGTTACCAAACATGAAGTCTTTCTCTAGAGACTGAAGCCTGGGGACAACAGACTCAAATTATGTGGGACACAGTCTCACCAGCCTTGCTTCTAAGGAGCCTTTATTGTACTTCTTCCAAGACAGGTCTGTTTTTTCTTTTTGCAGTCTGCGATATATGCAATATTCTTCACCAACATCACAATTCAAAGGCATTAATTCTTCTGTCTTAATTATTCACTGTCCAGCTTTCACATGCATACAATGCAATTGAAAATACTATGGTTTGAGTCAGGTGCACCTTAGTCTTCAAGGTGACTGATTTTCCAAACTTCAAAGAGAACTTTTGAAGCAGATTTCCCCAGTGAAATGTGTTTTTTGATTTTCTGACTGCTGCTTCTATGGGGGTTGACAGTGGAACCAAGTAAAATGAAATACTTGACAATCTCAGTCTTTTCTCTACTTATCATGATTTTGCTTATCAATCCAGTTGTGAGGATTTGTGAGGATTTTTGTTTTCTCGATGTTGAGGTGTAATCCATAATGATGGCTGTGGTATTTGATCTTCATCAGAGCTTTAAGTCGTCTTGACTTTCACCAAGCAAGGCTGTGTTATCAGCATAGTGCAGGTTGTTAATGTCTTCCTCCAGTGCTGATGCCCAATTTGTTTTCATACAGCCCAGCTTCTCCGATTACTTGCTCAGCACACAGACTGAATAAGTGTACTGAAAGAATACAATATTGAACCACACCTTTCCTGACTTTAAACCATGCAGTGTCCCCTTGTTCTGTTCAAACAACTGCCTCTTGATCCACATGCAAATTCCTCGTGAGCACGATTAAGTGTTCTGGAATACCCATTCTCCACAATGTTATTCATAATTTGTTATGATCCATACAGTCAAACGCTTGGTATTCACTTTTAGCCAAGATTCATCCAACATATTCATGATTCCACATCCTGCTCTAAACCCAGACTAAATTTCTGACTGCTCACTGTTACTGTTGCAGTCACTTTGGAATTATATTTAGCAAAATTTTACCAACATGTGATATTAATGCCACTGTTTGATGATTTCTGTGTTCTTTTGGATCACTTCTCTTTGGAGTAGTCAAAAATATGAATCTCTCCAGTAGTTTGGCCAGGCTGCTGTCTTCCAAATTTCTTGACATAGACGAGAAAGCATTTCCAATTCTACATGTCTTTTTTAAAACATCTCAATTGCTATTCCATCAATTCCTGGCAGCTTGTCTTTTACCAATGCCTTCAGTGCAACTTGAATTTCTTCTTTCAGTACCATTGGTTCCTAATCATATGCTACATCTTGAAATGGTTGAACATTAACTGATTCTTTTTTGGTGTAATGACTTTGTCTATTCCTTCCTTCTTCTTTTGATCCTTCCTGAATTGTTTAATATTTTCCCATAGAATCCTTCACTATTGCAACTTGAGGCTTTGACTTTTTTCTTCAATTCTCTCAACTTGAGAAGCACTGAGTGTGTTTTTGGTCCTCTGTCTTCAGTTCTTTGCACATGTCTTTATAATACATCACTTTGTCTTTTCAAGCTTCCCTTTGAAACCTGCTACTCACTTTGTTTATTTCATAATTTCTTCCTTTTGCTTCAGTTACTCGATGTTCAAGAACAAGTTTCAAAGTCTATTTCTGACATCCATTTTGATCCTTTTATCCCCCCTGCCTTTTTAATGACCTCTTGCTTTCTTCAGGTATGATGTCCTTTGTGTCATTCTACAATTCATCTGGTCTTTGGTCATTAGTGTTCAACATGTCAAATCTATTCTTGAGATGGTCTCTAACCTCAGGTGAGATATAATCAAGTTCATACTTTGGCTTTTATGGACTTATCCTAATTTTCTTCACTTTCACTTTGAACTTGCATGTGAGCAACAGATGGTCTTTGCCACTATAAACCCTTGGCCTTGTTCTGAGTGGCGGTGTTGAGCTTTTCCATTATCTCTTTCCACAGATGTAGTTAATTTGATTCCTGCACATTCCATCTGGTGAGGTCCATGTTTATAGTCACCACTTGTGTTGGTAAAAAAAGGTATTTGGAATTAAGTTGTTGGCCTTGCAAAATTCTGGCATGCTATCTCCAACATCATTTCTATCACTAAAGCCATATTTTCTGACTGCTGATCTTTGTTCTTTGTTTCTGATTTGAGTATTTTAATCACCTGTAATTATCAATGCATGCTGATTTCATGTTTGATCAATTTCAGACTGCAGAAGCTGGTAAAAATCTTTAATGCCTTTATCTTTGGCCTTAGCGATTGGTTCATAAACACTATAATGCCAATTTAACATCAGAAAATCTTGTTATCCAATCTTAAAAATATTACCACCTATGAAACATCAACAGTCAAAGCTGCATATGACTATGCTACAATACAATGAGTTCCATGGAATTTTGTCCACTGGGACCTGGGGAACTTACACATAGAATCACCAGTGCAGTTGCGATTTATACCTATAAAAATTATGCTTCGTTTCTTAGTCCATGACATCTGCACTCATGTAACTTCACCTCCCTAAGACTCAGTTTTCTCATTCAGAACTAAAAGGTGCCTGTTGATTTATTGCTTGCAACTTTGCAATAGCTTTTTTTCTAGCTATTGTATCTATTGCACAGGACTGAAGTGTGCCACTCTGTTTAGGGTGGGCTAGCAATCAGAACCAACTTGGCATCTAACAACAACAACATCATATCTGTGGAAATGGAAGAATGGTTACTTTCATACAGGGTAACTTTTAACCCAGGATACCTATTACATGATGTGGCTTCTAAAATGAACAAGCTACTGTTTATGATCATCCATAAACTTCCCATCACATAATTCTTCAACATCTTACTACTTCCTTACATGACAGTTAAGGTAATTTTCATGATCCTACATGACTTGCTAATCGATACATCCCTCTTTCTGCCTGTAATTCTTCCTGAGAATCTCTACTAATCTATACTCTTCCCTTCTCTAAATGCCACATGCAGCCAATGTTCATTGGTTACCTTCTCAGCACTTACTTCCTCATTTCCTTTTCTAATAGCCTCTTATTTCCATTTGAGATACAGGGGCTTCAGAGGAGTTCTCTCTCTCAATTACAGGGGTAACGCATACTCATTCTCAATCAACAGAAGAGAAAATAGATAAATGGGAACTATTAAGAATCAAACACTTTTGCTCATCCAAAGACTTTATTAATAGAATTAAAAGAACACCCACAGAATGGGAAAAAATATTTGGCAACTCTATGTCAGACCGATGCCTGATCTCCATAATCTATAAGATACTACAAAATATCAAGAAGAAGATAAACCATCCAATTAAGCGATGGGCAAAGGAGGTGGACAGATACTTCACTAAAGTGGAGATCCAGGCAGCCAAAAAACACATGCGGACATGTTCACGATCTTTAGTTATTAAAGAAATTCAAATCAAGACAACAATGAGATACTATCTCACCCCAACAAGATTGGCCATGATCCAGAAAACACAAAACAACAAATGCTGGAGAGGCTGTGGAGAAAGTGGAACCCTCCTACCTGTTGTTTGGGTTGCAAAATGGTCCAGCCTCTTTGGAAGCCAAAAACCATTTGTTTTGCAAGCAGTTGAATCATCTTTAAAGACATTGTTTTGCTCAGCAAAGATCTAAACACTAATAATTAGCCTTTCAACATTTTTGTCTCTAGTGCACAGCTTCCAAAGAAATTATGCTTCACCTTTGTATGTTGCTGATTTATTTTGTTTTATTTGGCTGTGCTTATTGCTATTGCTATAATCAGAAAAACTGGTATAAAATACTTCCTGGATCTGTTGAGTATTTACAAAGAACAAGTTTGTCTGAGATTTTATTACAAATGTCAAAAGTTGATAATTCTGCTGGTGATAAAACTCCCTGATTACATAGCAGTGCATGTTTTCACAAAGTTTACCTAAGTTTTCTTCACAACACCAAACCCTCATACAGAGAATGAATGTAATAGGCTAAATAGTTTAAAAGTCAAATCAGCTTCTCAAACACAGTTTGTAATTTAGATTTGTATGTCTCTTTCCAGATTTTGTTGAATTAAGTCCCATAGCAAAGCCTTCTCCTTTCCTAATGAGTTTCAATTTCACAAATGTTAATGGAATACCAACATTATGTCATGAATGATGTATAGAATTGGGGAGACAATTATAAACAATAAAGCAGGGCCCTAGCCTCAGGGAGTTTACTGACTTGTACTCATTGCCCTAGAGTGGATTCTGGCTCATAGTAACCCAATAGGACAGAGTAGAACTGCCTCACAATGTTTCCAAGTAGCAGTGTTTCCAAGGACACGAATTGTCAGCCTTTGGTTAGTAGCCAAACTCTTAGCCATGTGAGCAACCAGGACTTCTGATGTCTAGTAGGAAGTTAGATACATAAAGAAAGTAATTTCAGTACAACTTGAGAAGCATCTTAAAAAGAGAAGCTCAAGGAACTGTGAAAGTACATGGAAGTAGCTGAGTGTATACATAGGTTAGGAAGAATCAAAAAATACTTCCTAAGAGAGCGACATCTACAATAAAAACTTAAGATTAAGCAGAGTTTAACTACCACCAAACCCATGGCTGTCAGTAGGTACCGACTCATAGGACAGAGCAGAACTGCCCGATAGAGTTTCTAAGGAGCTGCTGGTGAGTTTGAACTGACAGCCTTTTGATTAATAACCATAGCACTTAACCACTAGACCACGAGAGTTTCCAAGTACAGTTTAGGCAGATAAATAAATTGAGAAGAGTGAACATTAAAAGAACGCTGAGGGAGAGAACAGCTTCTTCAAAGGATCCAAAGAAACCAGTAGGTAATAATGATTTGACAGTTTGAGTAGTCTGGGGTTAACAAAGCCAAACTGAGTACACAAAAATCAAACATTAATGTTCTCATTTCCAAACTTTCGATGTGGTACATACTTTATTCTTCTCAGTCAGCCAGAACATTACAGGATAGACCATACAGATAAGCAAAGTGGAGCTTTGGTTTGGGGGGCTTCCTTGGTGTTGCACTTGAGATTAAACAGTGTGGATTCTTTAGGTTAAGTGTTTTAATAGGCTACTATCTACAAAAAGGAAAAAAAATTACAAATTCATTAACTTCCATTATTCCTGTAATACATTAACACCCATTATTTGCATGGGTCAGATTCAGATTAACCCCGTGTATCCACTGGGAGTGGGTAAACCACTGAAATGAAGAAACAGAGAGAGAGAGGGAGGGAGAAGAAAATTAATATTTACATGCTTACTGCATGGAAGTGAATTGTATACATGCAACCTTACTTAATTCCAGTAAGAAAGTCGTACAATTCCTAGTACGGTATATATGAGAATTATAAGCTTGGGGATATAAATTATTTGTTTAATTACATGGAAAGTTTATCACACATATGTTAAAATGTTAACACACTGGAAACCACCAGTGATGAATTTACGGAGCTAAGTTAGCCCATTTTACAATTAAAGCATGTATCTGAAGTTCTAATAATTTGGTTGTTGATTAAGAAGTTTGTGGCTAGTATCCATGTAGTTGGTATTCAGGCTTGCACATGACTTCTCATATAACATTGTACAGATGTTTACACTACCATAACTCCCTTGTGTCACACTTGATTAAAGGTCAAGGTTTTCATACATACATGTATTTATGTAGCAGGTGTATAAAAGAAACTGCCAACTATAAAACAAGTGAACACCTAGCCTGCAAGATCATAACAATATCATATCATAGACTGTGTTCTTACTGAAAATAATTTTACCTGTTTAACTTTATGGTTACGGCAAAGACATGAGGTGTTGTAAGTTATTTCTTTCCAAATGACTAGCAGCTTGATCCAACATAATTGCATATTTTGTCATTTTTCCTGCTTAAGAAATTAATATGTTGTAATAAATTATTTTTATTCATGATTCAATTTCATTCACTATTGTTGTCATCAATCTATTTGTTCTATTTTTATATTTTTGTATTTTAAAATTATTAATTTTAATTTTCTTATTTTTCAAATAAAGGCCCAGTGTAGTACAATGGTAAGAGCTCAGCTCCTAACAAAACGGTCAGTGGTTCAAACCCACCCCACCAGTGGAGAAAAGTCCTGGTGATCTTCTCCTATCAAGATTATTGTCATTGTTTTAAGTCACCCTGAGGTCAATTCCAAATCATAGTGACTATATATATAACAGAAAGCAGCACTGCCTGGTTCTGTGCCATCCTCATGATCATCAGTATGTTTGAGCCCATTGTCAGCCACTGGAGCAATCCATCTCACTGATGGACTGTCTTTCCATGACTTCTTATTTATATTAAGCATAATGTCCTTCTCCAGAGACTACTTTCTCCTTATAACGTGTCTGAAGTATGTAATATGAAGCCTCACTGTCCACACTTCTAAAGAACAATTCTGGCTGTACTGCTTCCAAGACAGATCTGTCTGTTTAACAGCCTGTAGTATATTCGGGTTTTTTTGCCACCTCCATAATTCAAAGCCATCACTTCCTCTTCATTCTTCCTTCCTCATTATCCAGCACTCACATACATATAGTGCTATTGAAAATATCATGGCTTGCATCAAGTGCATCTTAGTTTCCAAAGTGATACTTTTGCTTTTTAGCATTTCAAAGACGTCTTTTGTAGCAGGTTTTCCCAGGGCAATAGATCGTTTGACTTCTTGACTGCTGCTTCCTTGGGCGTTGATTATAGATCCAAGTAAAATGAAACTCTTGACAATGTTAACATTTTTTTCTTTTACATTTTAGAGATTGTGGTCTAGAAAATGCTATGTGGCAGTTCTACTGTCACGCAGTCACGGTGAGTCATAGCCAACTCAAATCACGTAACAGTTTTCAAAGATCCTTTAGTTATTCTACTGTGATTATTTTTCCACTCATAGTATAATCATTTTGTCATGTTTTACATACAATAAAATGTATCTAAATTTTGGCTAAAATTTTTAAGTCATTTAACTTTGATTACATAGGAAAAAAGATATGGCAGCAATAACCCTATTTATTATGGAATTCCTTCTGCAAAATACTGTGATTTTTATCCTTTCTAAAACAGAAACAAAAATTATATGCTTATGAAAGATTTAGGAAGTATAACGTTCCAGCTCAAAACTTGTTATAAATATGAAATACTTATATTTCATTATTACAGTTATTGGTGGTAAAATGGTTCAAAGCTTGGCTGTTAACCAAAAGGTTGGCAGTTGGAATCTACCAGCCCCTCCTTGGAAACCCTATGGGACAGTTCTAGTCTGTCCTGCCTGACTACTTTAAGTCAAAATTAACTCTATGTGAGTTTTTTGGGGGGGAATAGTCTCATAGTGTATGTTGTGTGTCCTATTTTTTTTCTTATGATTGAATGAAAATGTGTGTTCCCATATAAAGTTGCATGCACACCTATATGCAGCTCCCACTACTCTCCCTGCCTGGTGACAGCACACTCTTCCTCTCTGCTCCATACATGTCTTTTCCACCCAGCAGTCTCCTATCCCATCCTCTCCGCCCACTGTGCTTCCTCAAGGAAGAGGTCAGCAGGAAGACTTCCTATAGATGCATAGAACCATGAAGTACACACATAATATGGTCACTCTGTGTTGCCGAGTCCAACCCATTCCTGTCTAGAGTTGACCTCCACTGTGATTTATGGACAGGGGCAGCATCAGGGCCAGGAGCCATGCTCCCAAGGGTCCTAATTTTCTTTTTTCAGTTTAAATTACTAATTCGTCCTAAATTTAATTTCTGTTGTGTTTTAAAGGAAATACGGGTGTCATAGTGGTTTAAGTGCTGCTTCTGTTAACCAAAATTTTGGCAGTTCAAATCTGCCAGGCACTCCTTAGAAACTTTGTGGGGCAGTTCTACTCTGACCTCTAGGGTCGCTGTGAGTTGGACCCCACTCGACAGCAGAGGGTTTGGGGTTTATTTGGTTGCATGTTTTAAAAATAGCTAAAAATTTATTTTGCATTCAGCTAAATACTTAACTCTCCTTAAATGATCATTTTTCCCCACAAATTTGAAAACTCGCTTATAATGTATCACATTTCTTTTTAAGTTTATGATACTTATGTTAAAGGATTTTTTTGTTGCTGTATTTATCAGATGTATTTTCTATTAATATTTATCATAGATTTTTGGATTTGTCTTCTTTTAGTTGGCTTTTATATGTTAATAATTTATTAGGTCACTTTATATGACTCTCATTTGTATTTTAGTTATCTCTTTGATTTTAACTTTAGCCAGATTGAAATAACTCCATTTCCTTGTTATTATTATGGTGAATGTAATTTCATGTTTTCTCATAGACTTTGATTTTTTAATGTGGCTTCTGACTCATAGTGACCCAATAGGGTTTTTAAGTCTGTAAGTCTCTGCAGAAGGAGATTGACACATATTCCTCTCATGGGGCAGCTAGTGGTTTCCAACTACTGACCTTTCAGTTTTCAGATGATTACTTTATCCACTGTGCTAATAGGGATCCTCATCTATAGTCAGAGGTAGTTATATCTCTAATTTAGCCTCATTATTATGTAGTAGAAAGCTTGGTATTAAACTACCTAACACAATACAGCTGTTTCAGTGACTGTGGGGTAGTGTTGTTAGGTGCCATCAAGTGGGTCCCAACTCACAGTGATGCTATGTGCAACAGAGTGAAACACTGCCTGATTCTGCACCATGTCCACATTTATAGTTATGCTTCAGCTCATTTTTGTAGTCATGATGTCAGTCCATCTCACTGAGCATCTTCCTCTTTTTCTCTGACCTTCTGCTTTACCAAGCATAATGTCCTTCTTCAGGGATTAATCCCTTCTGACAATATGTCCAAAGTATGTAACATGTAAGTCTTACCAGGCTTATTTCCAGAAAGCACTGTGGTTGTCCTTCTTCCAAGACAGATGTGTTCATTCTTTTGGCAGTCCATGGTATATTCAATATTTTTCTCCAACACAACAATTCTTCTCTGTCTGCTTATTAACTGTCCAGCTTTTGCACCCACATGGTGTGATTGAAAATACCACAGCTTAGGAGAGACATACCTTAGGCTTCAGGTGACAGTTTTACTTTTCAGCACTTTAAAGAGATCTCTTAGAGCAGATTTTCCAAACACAATGTATTTTAGGATTTCTTGACTGCTGTATTCATAGGTGTTAATCATGGAACCAAGTAAAATAAAATGCAATCTTTGACAATCTCAGTCTTTTCTTCATTTATCACTATATTGCTTACTGATACAGTTGTCAGAATTTCTATTTTCTTAATGTTGAGGTGTAATCCATGCATAAAGCTATGGTTTTTTATCTTCATTTGCAAGTGATTCTGCAAGCAAGATTTTGTGATCTGTGCAATACAGGCTGTTAATGAGTCTTCCTCCAATCCTAATGTCCTGTTCATCTTCATATAGTCCAGCTTCTCAGATTATTTACTCAGTAATTACCAGCTGTAGCACTTAACCACTATGCAACCAAGGTATCTATGTAGATTGAATAGATATGGTGAAAAGATACAGCCCTGACACACATCTTTCCTGACTTTAAACCATACAGTAACTCCATGTTCTATTCAAACAACTGCCTGTTGATCCGTGTACAGATTCCTCATGAGCACAATTAAGAGTTTTGGAATTCCCGTTCTCTGAAGCGTTATCCATAATTTCTCATGATCCACACAGTCAAATGCCTTTGCATGGTCAATAAAACCCAAGTAAACACTTTTTTGGTACTCTATGCTTTTAGCCAAAGTCCGTCTTAGCAATGATATCCCCGGTTCCACATCCTCTTCTGAATTCAGCCTAAATTTCTGGCAACTCCCTGTCAATATAGTGCTGTAACCTCTTTTGAATGATCTTTGGTAAAATTTTACTTGAATATGATGTTAATGATATTGTTTGATAATTTCTGCATATAGTTGTGTCCCTTTCTTTGGAATAGGTGTAAATATGGATCTCTTCTGGCCAGTTGGCCAGGTAGCTGTCTTTCAAATTTCTTGGCACAGACAAGTGAGCACTTCTAGCTCTGCCATCTGTTTATTGAAACATCTCAATTGATATTCCATCAGTTCCTGGAGCTTTGTTTTCACTAATGTCTCCAATGCAGCTTTGACTTCTTCCTTCAGTACCATTGGTTTCTGATCATGTGCTACCTCTTGAAACGGTTGAAGACTGACAGATTCTTTTTGGTGTAATGACTGTGTTCTTTCCATCTTCTGTTGATGCTTCCTGCATCATTAAATATTTTCCACGTGGAATTCTTCACTACTGCGTTTTGAGGCTTGGTTTCTTCAGTTCTTTCAGCTTGAGAAATGCAGGGCATATTCTTCCCTTTGGGTTTTCTATCTCCAGTTCTTTGCACATGTCATTATAGTACACTACTTTGCCTTCTCAAGCTGTCCTTTGAAATCCTCTATTCAATTCTTTTACTTCATCATTTCTTCCTTTAGTTACTTGATGTTCAAGACCAAGTTTCAGAGTCTTTTCTGACTTAGCTTGGTCTTCTCTTTCTTTCCTGGCTTTTTAATGACCTCTTTCTTTTTTCTTGTATGTTGTTCTCAAGGTCATTTCCCCAGCTCATTTGGTCTTCAATCTTTAGTGTTCAATGCTTCAAATCTATTCTTAAGATTATCTCTTAACTCACTTGAGTTGTGTTCAAGGTCATATTTTGTCTCTCATGAGATTTTTCTAAGTTTCTTCAGTTTTGCTTACATGTGAGCAATTGCTGGTCTGCGTTGTAATCAGCCCCTGGCCTTGTCCTCACTGATGTTATTGGACTTTTCCATCATCTCTCTCCATAAATGTAGTCAATCTGATTCCTGTTTATTCCGTCTGGTGATATCTGCTCATATGTTGCTGCTTGTATGTTGGTGAGAAGAAAGATATTTGCCATGAAGAAGTCACTAGTCTTGTAAAAATCTATCATGCATTCACTGGCATTATTTCTATCTCCAAGGCCCTATTTTTCAACTAGGTATCCTTCTATGTTTTCAACTTTGGCATTTCAATCACCAGTAATTATCAATGCATCCTGATTGCATATTCAGTCAATTTCAGACTGCAGAAGCTGATAAAAATCCTCAGTTTCTTCATTTCTGGCCTTAATGGTTGGTGCATAAACTGGAATAGTGGTATTACCTAGGTTCTTTGTAGATTTATGGATATTATCCTATCACTGACAGGATTGTACTTCAGGAGAAAACCAAACCAAACTCACTGCCATCAAGTCAATTCTAACTCTTAATGACTCTATAGTCACAGTAGAAGTGCCCCTATAAATTTTCCAATGAGTGTCTAGTGGATGCACTGCTGACCTTCTGATTAGCAGCCACAGCACTTAACCTCTAAACCACCAGGGTTTCCACATCAGGATAGATCACGAAATATTCTTCTTGACAACAAATGCAACTTCATTCCTCTTCAAGTTGTCATTCCTAGCCTAGTAGGCCACAAGATTGTCTGATCCAACACGTTCAGTACCAGTCCGTTTCAGCTCACTAATGCCTAGGATATCAATGTCTATGCATTCTATTTCACTTTTGATGATTTCCAGTTTTCCTGGATTCATACTTCATACATTGTACTTTCTGACTATTAACAGATATTTACAGCTCTTTCTTCTTATTTTGAGTCATGCCACATAAGCAAATGAAGGACCTGAAAGCTTCACTCCATCAGCATCATTAAGGTCAATTCTACTTTGAGGAGGCAGCTCTTTCCTAGTCATCTTTAGTGTGTCTTCCAACCTGGAGGCCTTGTCTTTGGCACTATATCAAAAGATGTTTCGTAGCTATACATAAGGTCTTGACTAGCTAATTCTTCTCAGAAGTAGACTGTCACATACTTCTTCCTAGTCTATCTTAGTCTGCAAGCTCAGCTGAAGCTCGACCACCATGAGTGACCCTACTTGTATCTGAATACCAGTGGTATAGCTTCCAGCATCCCAGTAACACTTAAGTCCCCACAGCACAACAAAGCAACAGACAAGTGTGGTGTCTGGTGGTACAGCAGTGCAAAGTTGTTAGCCTCATTCACCTGCCGTCTTGGAAGACAGCACAGTTCGGTGAGGAGAAAACGCTTTGGTGGCAGCCACAAGGTCTGAATAATGTCCCCAGTAAAGATCAAGTAAGACAGGGAAGAAAACGCTGATACTTATCTCTGAATCTCCAAACCCTAGCTCCACTTCTTGTGCAATTATGATCTCAAAGCTTGACAATAAAGCAAAAAGCCAAACCAATTGCTACCAAGACCATCCTGACTCACGATGATTCTATGCCTGTTAGGGTTTTCAGTGGCTGATTTTTCGGAAATAGAATACCAGGTGTTTCTTCTGAGTCACTGATGGGTGGATTCAAACTGCCAGTCTTTCATTTAATAACCTGTTGCTTAACCATTTGGACAACCCAGGAACTCTCAAAATGTGTAAGGCATACTTCAAATTCAAACAGGACAACACAACCATCAACACTAAAGGTACTTGTGAAATGTATTATAATGCTTTAGGATCCGATTTTTGTTCCATGTGATGAATTAATGCTCCCTCCACTTTTTCCCTTTGAACTCTGTGACATCTTCATTCTCACTGAATAGTGTGGCCCTCATTAATGAGAATTCACCATTTATGGGCTAAAACCATCTCTGTACCTTTTCACTAGGTGGTGATGACTGAATTAATGCCACATGTCTTCTTCACGAGTTCGAATCAGTATCTTCATCTATCAATCAATTTCAGAAACTGAAGTTTTGTTCCATAAAAGTTATTTTAATTGCAAAAATATTTAGCAAAAAAAAGTTATATGTTTATAACAGGTAAAGTAATTCAGGAAGAATATACATGATGTCACTTTTGTCATTTTTATGCTAAGACATGTAAAATCTTGTTCATTAGTCTAATAATATTAAATAATGTCACTTTAGCTGATCATTTGATCTACAACATCAAAAATATGTACGCAAATCCAGGAATTGAAATCATAATCCAAAACGTGATTACATGAACTTTTAGATTATTATTAAAATAAAGACCACAAAATTTTAAATTCCTATATAGTTCTCATGAACCATGAAATTATATCCACTGACCTCAGTTTGAAAAACAGTACACTATTCTCCACTGAGGATTAAAGGTGTGAGGGGCATAAATGAGTTTGATGTGAGCATGAACTGGAGATAGACAGGCTATAGCTGAGTTGTCAGTAAGCCAGACATCTGCTAGAAGTCTCATTTTGCTGAAAATTTCATCTCTCAGCTAGCTGATGAAGCAATGAGGAGACTGTTTCTCTGGACTTAACTTTGACCAAAAAAAGAAAGAGCTGGTTTATGAAATTCAAGTGACAGGAACCTTGGGAGAAAGTCAACTTGTCATCTTAGTGCTTGAAATAGCCAAGAAAAGAAACACTCAGCACAGTCTGACAGGTACCATGGACTTTAGAAAAGCAGATTTCAAAAATTTTGGAAAACAGACCCATCTGCACATTTCCACAATTTTAGTCTTTTAAAAGGATTAGAAAACTTGTAAAACAAAGTATGACAAGAATATTATCAGAACAGTTTCAACAATATAGAAACAAAAAGGAAAAATACATAAAAGAAACTAACATCTGCATATATTTTGCTGCACTATAATAGTGGGAAAAGGAAAAGAACTTACATTTTGAAATTTGGTTGAGTCGCAACAAGTTGCTGTGTTATTCACAGAGATAATGTTAATGTGATGAGGTAACTGAAGTTCAGGGACACTAAATAGAGCCCATAAGAGCAAACTCTGACATGAGAAAACAAACTTATTACCATCGAGTCCATTCATACTCATAGTGATGTGGTCAGACACAGTGGAACTACTCTATAGAGTCTCCAAGGAGCAGCTCGTGAATTCGCAATGATGGCCACTCTCATGTATCTATCTCACTTATTGCCATGGAGTCAATTCTGACTCATCGCAATCATACAAGACACAGTAGAACTGCCACATAGGGTTTCCAAGAAGCAGCTTGCCACATCTCTTTCCCATGAAGCCACTGACGGGTTCAAACCTGTGACTTCTTGATTAGGTGCTTAACCTTTTGACTTGGTGCTTAACCACCGGTGCTCCTAAGACTTCAGTGCAGAGCAAATAAAACAACTAAAACTATTTTTTTTAAAAAAAAAGCTGTTAGTCACACATAAAGCATTTTGGAAAAAATAAAAATGATTAACTCCATTAGTTTTAGATAATCATTTAATTTTATCCAAAATAATAACCAAGAAAATTCCCACATTCTTTATGCTGGAAACTCATTTTTATGTACTAAAGATGAACTAAGTAGAGTAAAAGATAACTAGATAGTTGTACCTATAATAGAAGATAAGTTTAAGAACTCATTGATAAATGTATCATCCTCTATACAAACAGAAACATCAGTCAATACGTTTGTCTTGCCTTTGTGCCCGCATCAGCAGTGGTCACCTAACAAAAGACTAGATCCACCCACTGGCAAACAGAAACTAAGTAGATTCCCATTCTTGAGATTCAGAAACAGTAACCAGTTAGGGGAATGTAAGAAGTAGAAGTGACAAGTCATGTTAAGTCAGACCAGGATCAGCATTACATCAAGTTCAAGCCATTTGCACACTGATGTCGAAGAGGAGTCAAGGCCAGGAATAGCCACAGATTGAATGTGTTCTGGATGGAGTAATATCATCAGAAAAACATATAGAAAAAAGCAGGGAGGAGACATCAGATAACCCAGAAAAGACTGGGAGTAACCTCAGATCCTGGCTTTTAAATTCCAGATGTCATATGTCCAGACTGCCCTTCATTTCTCAGCCTTGGATAGCTGAATAAGACCTCATGTCTATTAGGATCCTCCAGTAAGAAATGTGTGTGGGTGTATGCATATAAATAAATGTATATATAAAGGAGTAGCTACATTACAGAGGGTAGTCACCTTTACTTCAAGTCACCTCAGTGTGAAGGCTACAAATATGTAAATGCCTTCACAGCAGCATTAGGCTAGTATTTGAACAAACAACTGGGTACCGTAGCCTAGCCAAGTTGACACACAAAATAGTAGAAGATAAAGGAAACCCTGGCGGCACAGTTCAAATCCACCAGATATTCCTTGGAAACTCTATGAAACAGTTCTACTCTTTCCTATAGGGTCACTATGAGTCAGAATTGACTCAACAGCAGTGAGCTTAGTTTTTTTTTGTTGTTGTTGTTAGTCATCATAAATCATCCTGCACATAACCAAAAATTTACCAACCCTTTCTCTGGAAGAAGATGAAAATTTCTTGGGTGATGTGCACTCTTCTCCTTCACATCCAGTAACTTAAGTACTATGAGACCAAGTTATGATATATATATACATATATATACTATGGTCAGGTTAATACATCTCATGTAACATGATAAGGGAAAACACTATGTTTGATGGATATCTATGGGATGGTCTGCACATCACCTCTAGTTCTAGAAATTGTTTCCCTGCCTGACCTCTTTCTGGCCACATAATTAAAAATTAGCTATAGTCATACAGTGTAACTCCACTCCCTGAAAACAACTGATTAGTCCAAGCTGGAAATCTTGACCAAGTGAAACAAATCCTTTCTACAGGGAATATGAAATAAGAGATCTCAGTCTAAATTAGGTTACCTTCTTCAATGAAGACAATATAAATCTGACAGTTATTGGTAATGGCCATTAGTACTAAGTGGAATAGAAAAGAAAGAAACCTTCTCTGGAGAAGAAAGATAAGAAGAGTAAAGCAGAGAGAGCAGATGGAGAGAACTTGCTGGGTTCTCTTTAAGCCAACTAATTTGCAGTTCATTTCTGAAATACAATAGCGCCTCTGCCCCAGGGTTCAAGAAACAACCTTAATTTCCTATATAATTAATTGTTGCAATAATGTAAGCAGTATTAGATAATCATGGTGGCTGGGAAGAGTGCTAGAAAATAATATATATGCCAATATTTTTTCTGATATCCAGGTAAAATAAACATGTAGATGTAGAAATTACACATCATAGAGCATTCCATCAGTTCCCAGCAAAATTCCATAACATATAATTAGACAGATGGCTCAGAAGCACCTAGAAAAGGAAGTGGCAATCACCAAGAGCCACTTACGTTCACTAAGAATAAATTATACCAAGTTAATTAAATTATATAGACATAGTGAATCTACATTTCAATGAAGCATTTAATGCAGCGTTCAGTTGATGTCTTTGTGGACAAGATAGACGCAGAGAGGATGTTTATAAATTATGTGGATTTGTGCTTAGTTGAATAATCATTCTCAAAACATGCTGATTATATGCTCTTTTTTTAAAACCTTTTGTGAGCCCTATTCACAATTTTGAGTTTAAAATAAAGCATTTAGACATATAAAAGAAGTGTATCAATTTGGAGAGATAAATATTGGATGACAGAACAGTGGTTGAAAAATCAATACCTTTTTTTCATTATTCAGGGTTATAACATGGATCAAATTGAGCAAGCAGAATTCTGGAAGATAACTGTAAAATCCAATACTTAGGTTTAAAAAGTTGGTGAACTCCACAGGATGCTGGATGGAAATAATAGGAAAGACATGTCCAGCATTCATTGAGAAAGTAGACTTTCCATTGTACTTCCAAACTCACAACTCTTAAAAATTCCCTGGCATAAGGTGGGCTTTTTGTTTTTTGTTTTAGCTAAGAAGGGTTTTTAATATGAACTGACAACTACAGCACACACTAAAACTGCATTTCCACAAGGACAATGTTTAAGCAGGGAAGTCCACGATACTTATGTGTCATTCATTGATGAGAAAGTATTCAGAGCACTGTATTCTGCTTTGGAGCCATCTGCAAACAGAAGCACTAACAGATTACAGTGGGTTCCAAGAAGGGAGACTGTATGGTGAAAACACAAGACTCCATTATTGTATGAGAAATGAATTAGAAGAAGAGGGATATTTAACTGTAAAAAAAAAGTTATGGAGGTTTGTGACACCGATTTTAAAATGTTTTAAATATCAACATAATGATATGATGAAACTTAGACACTACAGGCAGCATAAAAGGTAAAAATGAACCTAGAGAAAATTATTTTGAAATAGTTGTGCTATCTAGTTGAGGGGTAGGATGCAAACATAAAAATAAATAAATTTTGGGGTTCCCATCCTCAAAACATTTTACAGTTTAATTGAGAAGGCAATCACATATAAATTAAAACCTGTGCAAACAAATACTTTTGATCGCTCACCATGTGCCCTGCACGTTACCAGACAATAGGGGTACAATAGCGAACAATGGCATTCATCTGTCCTCATGAGATTTATATTCTAGTGGAAGGATAGAGAAAATGAATACAATATATAGTTACAACACATAATGTGTTAAAAGTGCTAACTGCTTATGAGTAAGAAAGGAAGATAAACAGTAGAGGGAAGAGGATATTAGAACATGGTCAGGTGACTGCAAAGGTAATAGCTCAGCAAATACCTGGCAGAGCTGAGGCGCAGAACTCTGTGGACATCCGGGAAGGAGCACTACAGGCAGGGAACTGGCAAAGGCCAGGGTCCTGAGGAGGTAGGTAGGCCTTTGCTAGGCACTGGGCAGATGCTGAATATGCAACCTTAAGTGGGATACAGGAGGATTTGCCTCCACATTCCCTCTTATCTTCTGGGGTAGAAGGGGAGAAGATGAGTAGTTAGCTACAAGAGTGTGAAAATGCTCTGCCTGAAAAAATATAGGGATGCTTTGAAGGACTGAGGAAACCTTGATGGCAAAAAGGTTAAGTGCTGTGTCTGCTCACCAAAAGGTTGGCAGTTCAAATCCCCAGGTCACCCCTTGGAAATTCCATGGGGCAGTTCTACTGTGTCCTATAGGGTTTCTATGAGTCAGAATCAACTCAATGGCAGTGAGTTGTTTGGTTTGGCTGAAGGACTGAAGCAGAGATGCCCAAAGATAGTGGAGTGGTGACAAGAAGCAGCCCTGAAGACTGAATGGCTGATCAGCAATAAGAAAACTAAGAAACAAGGAGAAGGGTTGGAAAGGGTTTCACGATGGGGGAAAAAAAAAAAGGTGTTCAAGTAGAGAAATCATGTTTCACAGCTTGGGGTGGTTTCGTTAATCCCCTCTTGGGGTACAGGTAAAGGGAACATTTTCTGAGACCTTGCATGATGTTCCTGAAGTCAGATACTAAAACCAGCATGTTGGCATTGGAGAACCAAGAACTTCAAAAAGACTAGAATGCAGAGTGACTCAGGGAGTGTAACATTGAAATCAAGAGGTAAACAGAGTTTCAATTTTTTTATCACTGAAACACTTTAGATAAAATATTAATATGATAAAATTTATTTTTTAAATATAACTCCAATTGTCATGATGTGACACGTCATCATAAGGCAGCAAAAGAAATTAGTCAAAAGACTAATGTCAGATGTATATTGTGGTCTGGACTATGGTCATGAAAATCAGATTAAAGGAAATCAAATAAAAAGAGGTAGAAGCCAAAGGGTTTGGAGGTTAATGAAAGACAGATGAGAGAAGGAAAAGTCAGTGATGACCCCCCTGGCTTTTATTACAACTCTTGTAGTACCATTTCTGACACAGAGAACAGGAGGGGTGATGGTTGGATGTGGTACAAAAGATGATCACATTCATTTTGAACTTGACACACTTCACACAGGAGATCCAAGTAGAAAAAGAAATAGGAAAAAGTGTAGATAGATAGTCCACAAAAGAAGTGTTCCCTTGTCTGATGTATTCGGGAAATAACTGCACCTTTTATCTCCTGCTTTAAGATCTGGAAACCCTGATGGCACAATGGTTAAGTGCTATGTCTGCTAACCAAAGGTTGCCAGTTGGAATCCACCAGACACTGTTTGGTGGAAATTCTATGAAGTAGTTCTACTCTATTCTATTAGGTCCCTTTCAGTCAGAATCAACTCAGCAGCAGTGGGTTTTGTTTGGCTCTTTAAAACCCATTCAATCACCTGTATTCTGTAGTTCCCACTTTGTACCATAAAATGTTTCACTCTGGAATATAGAAGTGAATGGGACAAGAGCAATCTCTTCCTTCAGGAATTTATAATCTGTGGGGGACATACACATTAAATGCATAATTATTTAAATTATAACTGAGAGAAGGTTGCAAATAATACTATAAATGCAGGAGTAAGGAATACAAAAGAACCATAACCAGCCTGGAGAGTCCTCTTGTTACCTGTATATCAGTGTATTTAAATCTTGCAATTGTAAAACCTATTGAACTTTATTTAAACAAAGTTTTCCAAAGCTTGCTAGATAGTTTAACTGTGAAGTCTTCCCCATTCTCTGCCCCCCACCCCAAATAAAATCAAAAAAAAAAAAACCCCAAACTCAGTGCTCTCAGCGCTGTCAAGTCCATTCTAACTCATAGAAACACTATAGGACAGAGTAGAACTGCCCAGTAGAATTTTCAAGGAAAGCCTGGTGGATTCCAATGGCCAATATTTTGGTTAGCAGCCATAGCACTTAACAAATATACTACCAAGGTTCCTACCACCCTCTGCTTACACAAGCAAAATATCTATTACAAGTGAAGATTAAATCTTGGAATGCAGTGTAGAAAACTCTCATTAAGAAGACAAGAGGGAGTGTAGAAGTAGTTGAGTTTTCATCACCAGTATGGAGCTTTTTATTTCTGGGAAAAAATAAACAGGATCAAAGCTGTGGAGGTAGAAACACAAGGCCTGTGCAGAATATACACTGTAGAGCAGCCTGAAGAGAAGAAAACAGGTCCAGCCAGTCTCATGGATGGGCACTAAGAAAGTCACTATGGGAATTATTTGAACTGAGTCATTTGAACACCCAAATTGCCTCCGATTTCGTATTTCACACACTAAAAATGATTATATTAATTATTCTCTGTTTCTACTGTCCTAAGGACACAGCCAATCTGTCCTATATGCATCTAATGAATGAGAGAAGGAATGAACTGTGATCTCTTTGGTGTGTGTTATGAATAAAATATTATTAGTATTAATAATGAAATTCAGTTATTCCACATTTAACTGGTGCAGATTGAGATTTCATTTCTGATGTCTGGAACCGTTCTTTGAGTCATCAAAAGACTTTAAAATCAGTTGGATGTTGAGGCTGAAGATATGCATATATATATTTTTCTTTTCTTTTTTTTGGTAAGATTGTGAGTCAGGGATATTAGAGCTAGAAATATGCCCTGGGAGGACACAGGATTTAGTGTGCCCTTTCAAATCCTCTCCCCCTCCCTGCTGTTCTCTCCACCCAGATATATTCTACTAAATTGTTGGTGAAAATTTTTACTAGACAATTTATATGAAGGCTGCTTAAGATAGCAAACATTTTAAAATAACTGAAAAAAAAAATAGAGTAAATCACTGACAATAGCAGTAATTCAAAATAGTATTGCATTTAATGGTGTAGGAAGATGTTCTGATGTGTTATTAGTTTAAAAAGCACTGTCATAGTAAGATTCTATTTTTGTTAGAAAAAAGAAAAATACACACCTGTGCATATGTGCAGACACATAGAGAGTGTGACCTTCTGGATGGTGACACCACTAGTAATTTTTACATTTTTTGTTCATCTACTATCATGAGTTGAATTGTGTCCACCCAAAAAGGTGTGTGGCAATTTGGCTAGGCCATGATCCGTGTTAATGTGTGATGTTCCTCTATGTTTTAAATCCTGCGTCTGTGTTGTCAATGAGGGAAGACAGGCAGCAGTTGTGTTGGTGGGGCAGGAACTCAACATGTAATATTGTATTGGGCCTTTAGGAAATCTCTTGAGATATAAAGGAAAGAAGCTAGCAGAGAGACTTGGGGACCTTAAACCACCAAGAAAGTAGTGCTAGACACAGAATATGTCCTCTGGAAACGACCTGGGGTCCCTGTGCTGTCAGTCCAGGGGAAGACTGACAACAAGGACCTTCCTCCAGAGCCACCAGAGAAAGGCTCCCCTGGAGCTAAGACCCTGAATTTGGACATTTAGCCTACTAGACTGTGACAAGTTAAAATTTCTCTTTTTAAAGTCATTCACTTGTGGTACTTCCGTTACAGCAGCCCTAGATGACTAAAACATCTGCATTTCCAGGATTTTCTCTTCACTGCTTCTAATAAAATTTTGAAAAATTAAATTAATATTACAAAAGGTTGTTTTTTTTTTTTTTTTGGTAAAACAGATGCACTTTGAGGCAGTACCTATGCATTTTTATTAACATTAACTTTATTGGGTGTATAAGGAAATTGGGGTTTTGTCCATTTTTAGCATTATATATGACAAAAGCTTTTATGGAATTCAGTCAATATTCTTTTTTAATACTCATCTTTCTAAACACCCTACTCTCACTACTGTCACTGCTTGCTGATAGAAAAGCAGCAGCCATGACACCCACTAACTGTGTTCCAGTGTAGTTCAGGTACTTCAGTCCATCAAGATATCAGCTTCAGGCTGAACATTCCAAAAGGTCTAGGTGAGTGAAAGTCTAGTTTATGCATTAATATCAGGCACACTGTAACACTTTTGAAAAGAATGAGCAGATCCCTTGCAGTAGGGGCTAACTCTCTCCTTGGTAGTATAGTGGTTAATGCTATGGCTGGTAACCGAAAGACTGGCAGTTTGAATTCTCCAGGTGCTCCTTGAAAACTCTATGGGGCAGTTCTACTCTATCCTATGGGGTCACTATCAGTTTGAATCGACTCAATGGCAGTGGGTTTGGGTTAACTCTATCTCTCTCTCTCTTCCAAATACATGTCACTGTCCAAGCAAGAGTGGTACTTTAACGTACCTAAATGATTCATTTTAGTTATTAACTTGGTAGGCGGTGGTGCCCAGTTGTTTAGTCAATCGAAGCCTGGTTGTTGCTGTAAAGGTATTTTGCAGATGTGATTAACGTTTAGAATCAGTTGCTTTTACTTAAAGGAGGTTGCCTTGGATAATGTGGTGGGCCTCATCTAACCTGTTGAAGGGCTCACGAGCAAAACTTGAGTTACTTGGAGATGAGGGAATAGTGCCGCAAGACTGTAACGTGGAAATCTTGCCTAAGTTTCAACCCACCAGCCTGGCACATAGATTTTGGGCTTGCTGATCCCTCACAGTCCTATGAACCAGTTTCTTAAAATAAATCTGTATGGTAATTTGTCAGTGACAGAGGAAAGAGACATGAAAGACTGAAAGATAACTGATATTTCTGGTTTATGTGGTTAGTAGGATGTAGTACCACCTCTATAGTATAATTTTAATTTGGCTTCAAGATATCAAATGAATTCTTGTGAATTAGAATGATGTTTCAGGGGGAAAAATAAAACATACATAATTGTCTATTTTTTCCCAAAAGCCAGCCCAATAATGGCTCAGGAAAAAAAAAAAGGCATTAAGAAATAAAAAGGCCTGCATCAGAAATGTAGGAAAAGCTTACATATTTGAAAGGTGGTCAAAGAAAGTACTGACAAATAACGGATGAGAAGAACACTAATAGGGTTAATAGTGAAATTGGAAAGTATCTGCTTTAAAATTAAGAATAACAAAACGTTATCTCTTTACTTCAGTTTAAACTTACTGTGATTTTCTAACCAGTGCAAGAACATAAGAAATATGGTAATTAAAAAAGAGAGAGAGAAGGGGGCAGAGTCAAGATGGCCGACTAAGGACACGTCTCTTTCTATCCCTCTGGAAACCAAGACCTGAATTGACAATCAAACAGAGCCTTCTGAGCACCTAATCAGCCTCAGGACACGGCACAGAGCTGTTAATTGGGACTTTATATCATTCAGTGAAAAATCTCCTCTCTTTCGCTGACTCCCACTCCTGGCTAGCCCCGGCTCTCACGGACGGAAGATCAAGAACAAAATCAAAGACATAGAAGCTTCCATGCAAACTCAAGAAAACAGAATGGAACAAATGGAAAAAAGAATTTCTGACTTGGAAGACAAAGCTACTGATGCCAGTGTCTATGAGCAGAAATCAGAAAAGAGAAACAAGAAAAATGAAGAAACATTAAGAAGCATGTGGGACTCTATTAAGAGGAACAACCTTCAATTAATTGGAGTCCCTGAATAGGGTGAGACATCTGAGAACACAGAGAATATTGTTGCTGAGCTGCTGAAAGAAAACTTCCCAGAAATCATGAAGGAAGAGAATATAGACATCTCGGATGCATATCGTACGCCACCCAATATAGATCTCAAAAGAAAGACTCCAAGGCATATTATAATCAAGCTTAACAAAATGAAACATAAGCAGCAACTCTTAAAGGCAGTAAGACTCAAGGCAAAGCTAACATTCAGAGGGAAACCCTGTAGGCTCTCATCAGATTTCTCAGCAGAAACCATGCTGGCACGGAGACAGTGGCACGACACATTCAAAGTCTTGAAGGAGAAGAACTTCCAACCAAGAATTATATATCCTGCAAAACTGTCATTCAAACATGAAAATGAAATTAAGACATTTCCGGATAAACAGAAACTCAGAGACTTTGTAAAAACCAAACCCAAACTACAAGAAATACTGAAAGAAGTTCTTGGCTTTGGCTTAGAAGAACGAAACCACTAACTTTATATTTTAGAACGACACACTACTCAATACTCATTTAGGGAAGGCTCCAAAGTAAATCACAGCTTTGATTTGGAAAGAAGCAATCCAGTGATCATCATGAAAACTATGGTGTCATCATAATAAAAGAGGGACGTACTACAGTCGTTATAGTCCTTCCAGATGGAGAGGAAGATGACCAGACTGGTAGTAATTAAAATTAGGTTTATAAATAGTTTATTAAGGGAGTTCATAGGGGCAGCTGTAAAGTACAACAAAGATGTATTATACCATTTCAAGAAATCTAACACACGAGTCTCAACAACTATAAAACCAGCTCTGAAAAAGGTGAAAAATCAACTCACAAAAAAGAGTATCTCAGAACAGACTAATAAGAACAACAGAGAAAACATCAACATAAAAATAAACATATCACAATGGGAGCAGTGAACACATACCTATCAATAATTACATTGAATGTGAATGGACTGAATGCTCCAGTAAAGAGACACCGAGTGTCATCTTGGATCAAAAGACACGACCCATCTATATGTTGTCTACAAGAAACTCACTTGAGACCTAAAGACAGGAACAAACTGAAAATTAAAGGTTGGAAGAATATATACCAAGCTAACAATGAACAAAGAAGAGCAGGGGTGGCAATTCTAATCTCAGACAAAATCAACTTTAATGTCAAATCCACCATTGTGGACAAAGATGGATACTATTTACTGCTGAAAGGTTCAGTACACAAGCAAGACTTAACTATATTAAACATTTATGCACCTAATGTCAGAGCACCTAAATATGTCGAAGAAACACTGACTATGCTCAAAAGAGAGTTAGATGACTCCACAATAATAGTGGGAGACTTTAACACTCCACTCTCCTTATTAGACAGATCATCTAGAAAAAAGCTCAGTAAAGATACAGAAGACCTCATTGACACAATTAACCAACTAAACCTCATTGATATATACAGAACTTTCCACCCATCAGCAGACAACTACACCTTCTTCTCCAGTGCACATGGAACATTCTCCAGAATTGACCACATGATAGGCCATAATGCAATGCTCAACAAAATCCATACCATTGAATTATTGCAAAGCATCTTCTCAGATCATAAAGCCATTAAAGTTGAAATCAATAGCAGAAAAGACAGAGATAGAAAGTGGAACTCTTGGAAACTGAACAACATCTTGCTCAAAAAAACATGGGTTATAGAGGAAATCAGGGATCAATTAAAGAAATTCATGGATTCCAAAGAGAACGAAAACACTTCCTACCAGAACCTATGGGATACAGCCAAAGCAGTGCTCAGAGGTCTGTTTATCTCCATAAACGCACACATCGGGAAGGAAGAAAGAAACCAAATCAAGGAACTAACTCTACAGCTTGAACAAGTAGAAAGAGAACAACAGAGGAACCCCTCGGGCACTGGAAGAAAGGAGATCATAAAGATTAGAGCAGAGCTAAATGAATTAGAGAATAGAAAAACAATTGAAAAAATTGAAAAGACCAAAAGCTGGTTTTTTGAAAAGATCGACAAAATTGATAAATCACTGGCTAAACTTACTAAAGAAAAGCAGGAAAGGAAACAAATAACCCAAATTAGAAATGAGAAGGGAGTTGTCACCACAGATGCAACAGAAATCAAAAACATCATAACAGAATACTATGAAAGACTGTACTCTAACAAATTTGAAAACCTAGGGGAAATGGACCAATTCCTTGACTCATACCACCTACCCAAATTATCACAACGTGAAGCAGAACAACTTAGTAAACCCATCACAAAGGAAGAGATTGAAAAGGTCATCAAAACACTGCCAACCCAAAAAAGTCCGGGCCCAGATGGCTTCACGGCAGAATTCTACCAAGCATTTAGAGAAGAGTTATCCCCAATACTATTGAAACTATTTCACAGTATAGAAAAGGATGAAGTACTCCCAAACTCATTCTATGAAGCCAGCATAACCCTGATACCTAAGCCCGGGAAAGATCCAACAAAGACAGAGAACTACAGACCGATATCACTCATGAACTTAGATGCAAAAATCTTCAACAAAATTCTTGCCAACAGAATACAACAACATATCAAGAAAATAATCCATTATGACCAAGTGGGATTCATACCAGGGATGCAAGGCTGGTTCAACATCAGGAAAACAATTAATGTGATTAACCACATAAATAACACAAAAGACAAAGATCACCTGATTTTGTCCATTGATGCCGAAAAGGCATTTGATAAAGTCCAACACCCATTCATGCTAAAAACTCTTAGCAAAATCGGCATAGACGGCAAATTCCTCAACACAATAAGGGCCATTTATACAAAGCCAATTTCCCACATCATCCTGAATGGAGAGAGACTGAAAACTTTCCCCTGAGATCAGGAACTAGACAAGGATGCCCACTGTCACCTCTCCTATTCAACATTGTGCTAGAAGTTCTAGCCAGAGCAATTAGACAAGACGAACAAATAAAGGGCATCTGCATCGGCAAAGAGGAAGTTAAAATCTCCCTGTTCGCAGATGATATGATTGTATATGCAGAGAACCCCAAGGAATCTATAAGTAAGTTGCTCAAACTGATAGAAGAGTTCAGCAAAGTCTCAGGATACAAGATAAACATAAGTAAATCAGTAGGATTCCTTTATACCAACAACGAGACTGTTAAGGAGGAAATTATCAAATCTATACCATTTGTGATAGTCTCTAAGAAGATAAAGTACCTAGGTATTAATCTAACCAGAGAAACAACAGACCTTTACAAAGAGAACTACAAGCCCTTACTACAAGAAACTAAGAGAGACTTAGATAAATGGAAAAACCTAGCCTGCTCATGGATAGGAAGACTTAACATTGTGAAAATGTCTATTTTACCCAAAGCAATTTATTTATATAATGCAATCCCAATACAAGTTCCAGCATCATTTTTTAATGAGATGGAGAAACAAATCACCAATTTTGTTTGGAAAGGGAAGAAGCCCCGGATAAGTAAGGCACTACTAAAGAAGAAGAACACACTGGGAGGCCTCTCATTACCCGACCTTATAACATACTACACTGCCACAGTGGTCAAAACAGCCTGGTACTGGTACAAGAACAGACAGATTGATCAATGGAACAGAATTGAGACCCCAGAGATGACACCATCTGCCTATGAACAGTTGATATTTGACAAAGGCCCTAAGACATTAAACTGGGGTAAAAACAGCATCTTCAACAAATGTTGCTGGCAAAATTGGTTATCCATCTGCAATAAACTGAATCAAGATCCATATCTTACACCTTATACAAAAACCAACTCCAAGTGGATAAAAGACCTAAATATCAAACCTAAAACGATAAAGCTCATCCAAGAAAAGGTAGGAACAACAATGGAAGTTTTAATACACAATGAGGACAGAATCCAAAATCTGTCAAAGAAACCTCAATCAACAGAAGAGAAAGTAGATAAATGGGAACTATTAAGAATCAAACACTTTTGCTCATCCAAAGACTTTATTAATAGAATTAAAAGAACACCCACAGAGTGCGAAAAAATATTTGGCTACTCTATGTCAGATCGACGCCTGATCTCCATAATCTATAAGATACTACAAAATATCAATAAGAAGAAGATAAACTATCCAATTAAGCGATGGGCAAAGGAGATGGACAGATACTTCACTAACGAGGAGATCCAGGCAGCCAAAAAACACATGCGGACATGTTCACGATCTTTAGCTATTAAAGAAATTCAAATCACGACAACAATGAGATACCATCTCACCCCAACAAGATTGGCCATGATCCAGAAAACACAAAACAACAAATGCTGGAGAGGCTGTGGAGAAAGTGGAACCCTCCTACACTCTTGGTGGGGTTGCAAAATGGTCCAGCCTCTTTGGAAGGCAATCTGGTGCTTCCTTAAAAAAATGGATATCGATATACCATTTGACCCAGTAATTCCACTACTTGGAATATATCCTACAGATTCAAGGCCTTTCGCACCAACGGACACATGCACCAGAATGTTTATCGCGGCACAGTCCACAATAGCAAAAAGGTGGAATCAACCCAGATGCCCAACAATAGAAGAATGGATAGGTAAACTGTGGTACATATACTCAATGGAGCACTACGCAATTATAAAGAATAACAATGATTCCAGGAAACATCTCCTAACCTGGTTTCAACTGGAAGACATTATATTGAGTGAGAGTAGTCAGCGACAAAAGGACAAATACTGTATGAGACCTCTACGATAAGATCTCAAAAACAAACTTGTGTATAGAAGAAAAGATGCTTTGACAGCTGCAAGGGAGGGGAGGGAGAGAGGATGGGGGGGAGGGTTTAGTTTAGCTAGTTACTAGAAATCTAGTTGGTAGAAAGCGGTGACAGCACACATTAGGAACAAGAACAACATTAAGCGGACTTCAGCATAACTTGAGTACTGCTTCCATCTTAACTCAATACTGCAAGGATAGAGTACCTGGGGCGGGGCGCGGGGGACCATGCTCTCAGGCGAATTCCAGGCCAATTGGCACAACTAGCGTTTTGCTAAGAGAGCTTTCTGCACCCCACATTGGTGAGTGGCGTCTGGGGTCTTAAAAGCTGCCAAGCTGCCATCCAGCAAATGGTCCCAACTCAGCAGGAACAGATGCTCACCGAGGGCCAAAATGGCATGCGGTAAAGACAACCGAGAAGACAGAGAGACCCACAAGAGTGGGTGCCTACATCGACCCGGGACCGGAAGAACCGGATGGTGCCCGGCTACCACCAGTGATAGCCATGACGGAGCTCACAGAGAGGAGCCTCACTGGCAACACAAGAATAAAAAGAGGTGCATCATGAGATCTCCAGTAAAAGACCTCAATTGATGGTCCAGCAGTTTTGGGGTTCCTCTGGGAGCATGGCCCCCGGCCCTGATGCTGCCTGTTCCCATAAATTATAACAAAGGTCCACTCTTTGGACAGGAATGGAATGGACTTGGCAATGCAGAGTAACCATATGTTGGAAGCACTTTATGGTTCTATACATCTATAGGATATCATCTTGCTGACCTCTGGCTGGAGGAAGGGGAGTGGACGGAGAGGAGGGGAAAGGAGACTGTTGGGAGGATGAGACATGTATGGAGCAGAGAGGAATAGTGTGCAGTCACCGGACAGGGAGAGCAGTGGAAGCTGCATATAGGGAGGCATGTAAATTTTCATGTGAATGTACATTTTCACTCAGTTATGTTAAATAAAAAAAAGAGAGAGAGAGAGAGAGAGAGGGAGCATCAGCGAATCAAAATTTAGTACAGAAAATGGGTTGAAGAATGAAAAATGGTCCACAGCAGACAACCACAGCAAAAAAGGTGGAGAGAATAAGAATTGCTAGAAATGGCAAACAAGAAGTAGTGATGTCTTCAATAGTAGTTTCAGTGAAGTGTTGCCATATGGAAGCCACAAAGAAACATTTTAATAGATGACAAAGACATGAAGACAGCAACTTAAAATAGCTTTCAAAAAAATTAATAATGTTAGGAAACAATACGAGAGAGTAATTTGATAGAGATGCAAGATCTGGGAAAGAAGTTACAATTGTGTTTACATTTGGAATATGCAAGATTTTTTGACTGAGTAAAATTTGTTGAAAATAAAGATCTTAAAATACAAATTCAATGATAATATATGGGCCCAGAATTTCAGAACCACTAGAGGAAATATCAGAATATTCCCATTCAGACCAGGACATTATTGGCTGGGATCATACTGCCTGGCTTCAAAATCCAGCTCTACAACTTGATACATGACCATCAGCAATTTCCTGAATCTTCTCATGTGAGAATTAAAAGACTAGCACACAACAGGAACTCACAAAAATTAGTGGACATGCTCCTGTTCCAGTTCTTCTCTCTCCTCGTGCTCCTCTACCCCTTCACTACCTATCCTTCTCTCTCCTTCTCCCTCCTTCTCTTTCTTCCTTCTCTGCTTTCTCTCCTCCTCCTCCTCCTTCTTCAACATGATTCCTGTGCTTTTTGAGTTTGCATACTAGTTCAGAAGGACAACATTGGGCATCCAAAAAAAGCTAATAAATATATGATGACAAATTCTGGCAGATGACATGAAGAAAAATAGCAGAGAACAAAGAAAGAAAATGATACAGTGCAGAGCTAGGAAAAGACCACCCTGAAACCTTATAGTTAAGGGGAGAAACAAAATCTCAAAATTTTATAAACATAAATATTACCGAATCTCTCCAAAATTGTTATCTAAACTGGTTTTCTTACCAATCAATTCAGCTAGTGAAGAAGTGATACATTTTTTATTTATTTTATTTTTGTTGTCATTGGGAGTATATAAAGCAGAATATAACAATTAAACAATTTCTACATGTACAGTTCAGTGATGTTGATTAAATTCTTTGAGTTGCACAGCCATTCTGATCCATTGCTGGTAGGAATGTAAAATGGTACAGCCATTATAGTAAACAGTGTGGTAGTTCCTCAAAAAACTAAAACTGGAACTACTATAAACCAAACCAAACCAAATAAACCCATTGAATCAGTTTAGATTCACAGTGACACTATAGGACAGAGTAGAACTACTCCATAGATTTTCCAAGAAGCTTGTGGGTTCAAATCGCTGGCCTTTTGTTTAGCAGATGAGCTCTGAACCATTGCACACCGTGGCTTGGTACAATTAGACAGTTACGAGAATTTCAGCAACTAAAAACAAAATATTCCTTGGTTAAAGTTTAAGATTGTTTTTATAGAGAAACAAAGTAGTCAACCAAAAAACAGCCAATTCCACTGAAACAAGTGGACAAAAAAAAAAGTAAAGTGTTCCTTTTAATAAGGATTACCTGTTTTACAAAACTTAATCAAGCTAGTTTGTGTAGTAGACAAAATATATGACTACATTGGTTAAATATATAGCCTTGACGAAAAAATATTTTATTTGAGAATGAAAAGGGCAACTAATTATAGCTAATTTGTATAATATCTAAAACACCCAGTGGTCTTGCTGTAATGTTGTCTGATGTGTCAGGGAATGGCTCTTAGCTATTCCTGCTGGGAAATTATGAGAATCTTAATTATTATTAGGCTACACAATTAGTGAAAATGCCAGTGCTAAATCATTTCAAGAAGAAGCTATGAGAAAACTGCAGTGAATTTTTACAAATTTCAGGATTTGAGGTGAGGCAGAAACAGTAAAAGAAAGCAAGTTCAGGACAAACTAGAAGTCCAAAGCAATAGAATACGAAGAAGAATATGAATCAGGTAGATAAATTAAGACGGTTGAATTTTTTTTCTTTAGTCAGATTAGTAAGTAGGTGACAGGTTATAAATAGGTGATACAAATAAGACAAGAGCCACCTTTCAGCCTCACAGCTTGAAACAGAGAAGAAGAGAACTTTTAGGACCAGGATGTCTCTACTTGGTGAGTGTTTTCACTGTTATGTGAGATGGAAATTGTGGCCTTTATGTTGACGAGGTCTACAAGATTAGACTATGTTTTAAACCAATCTCTTCTGAGATATAAAAAAGAGAGGTGAAAAGAGAGGCATGGGAATCTTATACCACCAAGACAGGGGTACCAGTAGCAGAGCTCATTCTTTGAACCCAGATGTCCTTCATAAACAAGCTCCTACTTCATGTGAAGATTGAATACAAGAATGTTCTTCCAAAGCCAATAGAAAAAGCCTTTCCCTTGAGCTGACACCCTGAATCTAGACTTCTAGGCTACTAGGCTGTGAGAGACTAAACTTGTCTTTGTTAAAGCCATCCACTTGCGGTATTTCTGTTGTAGCAACACTAGATAACCAAGACACCAATTAATGATGTAATTTATGTATTATTATGAGTAGCTTAAGCAACATATTTTAAGTACAAGAAGAGTATATAAAAATATTCAATATATTTGATTGTCCTGCAAAAACAAAAATATGTGTAACTCAAGTGTACTTGGGGAAAAAAAAAAAAAAACAAATATGTTTAAAGATAGCAACCAATTTTTTAATGAAGGTAGACTTTACGTGCAAAGTAGAAATGATTACCTCTACTAACAAATGTGTGAAGTGGATCTAATGCAAATTAACTTGTTTTCATTAACTTACAAAATTATCTTTAATTCTGCATTTATCTGTGATATGTAGTTCTCTACATTACAAAAATTACCAGTTGATTGCCATATAAAAGTAATTTTTATTTTTACTTCTACTGATGACCCCTTGCCAAAGCCAAGCCCTTAGCAATTTTAACATTATGACATATTTCTTCAGAAAATCTGTAAACACAATTCATAATTTAAATAATTCATATACACTGTATAAAATTTTCACTGTGAGAAATTAAGTTGGTGAGCACTTACTTTGAAACCTGTCAATTTTAAATAATTTAAAGAGAGTAGTTTTTGCTTTTGCTAAATGGTACCAGAAATAAAAAGTTCAAAATAGTTAAAAATTTTAAATTCTTGAAGATCATCCATTTCTGCTAAGTTGGGACCATTTGCTGTACCCTCAGATGGCAGGTTGGCAGCTTTTAAGACCCCAGATGCCACTCACCAATGTGGGTTGCAGGGAGTCCTCATTAGCAAAACACTAGTTGTGTCAATTGGCCTTGATTTCCCCTGACAGCACAGTCCCCAGATCCTACCCCAGCTACTCTGTTCTTGCAATATTGGGCTAAGATGGGAGGAGTACACAAATTGTGTTGAAGTCCCATTAATACTGATTTTCTTACTAATGTGTGCTGTCACCGATTTCACCCAACCAAATCTCTAACAGCTATCCAATCTAAACCCTTCACCCTCACCCTCCTGCCCTCCCCACCCTTGCAGCCAGTCAAAGGAGTCTTCTCTGTTATGCATGAGTCTGCTTTTAAGTTCTTATCATAGGGGTCTCATACAATATTTGTGCTTCTGTTGCTGACTACTTTAACTCAAGCTGAAACTAGGTTAAGAGATGTTTCCTGCTATCATCGCTATTCTTTGAAGGGGAATGCGTGGATAGGAGAAGATAGGAGACTGTTGGGAAGATAAGACATGTATGGAGCAGAGACGAAGAGTGTGCTATCACCATGCAGGGAGAGCAGTGGAAGCTGCATGTAGGTCAGCATGCAAATTTACATGCAAATGTACATTTTCATTCAATCATTAAAAAAAGAAAAATAACAAATTTTGAATTCTTCTCTTTCAGACATAATGCAAACCAATAGGGCAGAGTAGACAGACACTTTCTATGGTCTCTCTTACAACAAAGACCCCCCAAAACAAGTGAATTGACAGTGATACTCTAGGAACCCTGATAATCAAAGCCATCAAACTGAGTGGCAGAGGAAGGGAGAGATGCTTCAGAAGCAGTGAGGAGTTGCCAGACCTGACCCAGCAAGAATTAGCACCTCATAGGCAGATCCTCTGGCACAAAAGCAGTGAGGCAAGCAGCAACATTCAGAATATATTTTCTACATCAGGAGAGACTGTGTAGCAAAGAGTCCACTCAAGCCCCAGAATCAGTGCAAAGCAGTACTCAATCAAGCAAAGATAATTACTTTGCATTTATATTGCCATACAGATTAAAAATGTCTCTTGGAGAAAAACTTCTATTTATATGCTCTTTGCCAGCTCCTCAGTGGATCTGAGCCAGCTTCAAAGATTGGCACATACTCTGGGACATGAGTAGCATACACCACACACCTTGAGCTATTTTCTGGCCTAGGACAGGAAATAAATTAATAAAGAGAAAAAATAATCTGCCAACTCCTCTAAATGGAAAGACAGGGCAATAACAGTTTCTCTGTTTAGGCACAGGCATAAGAGTTCCGCAGACCTTGAATGTCTTTCATCCCTGCATAGACTTGCATGGGCACATTTCAACAGCATAGGTCCTCATTAGCACAGCCAACCTGAAGTCTAACCTTGACTATTGCAGCCGTTTGATGGAAGGATAGGTTTTTGTCATTTAACACTGATCTGCCTATCAAGCAGGGTCCTCACCTATCCCCATCAGGGGCCTGAGTATTGGCTCCATCCATGCTGCTTAGACACTCACAACCAAATCAAACCAAACCCACTCTCATGAAGACTATTCCAACTCATACACACCTATGACAGGGGTCCAAAAATAAGTGGTGCCTCCTAGACCTTACATCCAACACCACTGGGTGCCCATAGTTTAGCTGCAAAACCTACCCACCTACACACTCTAGGAAACAGGGACACATTTTCTTCATAGATAATCAGAGGTATCCATCAACCTTTCTTGCTCAACACACGGTGTCCTATGACAATCAGATGACTGTGCCTACATCAACCACCCCTAGACTATTGGTAAGAGCCTTCATCACATGCTTGGTGACTATCTGGACACCTGAGTTGAATACATACATGAAAAGTAAATGGATTCGTAGAATCACATTCCCAGTAACAGCTCTAATCACCAGATAACAACACATTAGAGCTTCAAAGGCCCCAATATCAAACTAGCTCACAGGACCAGCAGCTTTGGGAATATCAAAATGTGACTAAATAAGGAGCCAGACATAGCAAGTAAACACAAAATAAATAAATATAATAACTTATTGATGGCTGGGAGACAACAGTCAATATCAAATCACGTAAAGAGTAAGACCATGATGACTTCACAAATTTTCCAAAAAAAAACTTGCAGATGAAGACAATGTCCAATAATTATGGGATAAAGAATACAAAAGATTAATATACAGAACTCCTCCAGAGATCTGGAAGAAGATCAGGCAAAATGCAGAATAAGTGAAGAAAGACATAGATACAGCAATTGAGAAACTTAAGAGGTTTAAAGTAGAGTACGACGTCAAACTGAACAGGCTGCAAGAAACCACAGAGAGACAGCAATCAGAAATTCAGAAGACTAACAACAAAATATCAGAATTAAACAACTCAGAAAGTCAAAAGAGCAGAATTGGGTCACTGGAAGTCAAAATTAATGAAACTGAAGATAAAGTACTTGACACTAACATATTTGAGGAAAGCTGAGGCAAAATAATTTTTAAAAAATGAAGAAACACTAAGAATTCTGTGGAACTCTAACAAGAGGAATAACCTACAAGTGACTGCAGTACCAAAACAAGAGAGGATGATAGAAAACACAGAAAGAATTTTTGAAGATTTATAGACAGAAAAGATACCTGATGGAGCCGTTACAGTTACATGGCAAAGTATGTGTGAGTTTCTGTGTGACAAACCAACTTAGACTGTAAACTTTCACTTAAAGGACAATAAAATTTTTTAAAAGAAATTTTTTAAAAAAAGAAAGATGAGAAGATATCTACTCAAGATGCTCAACAAATCTACAAAGGTTAAATCCCAAAAGAAAGACACAAAGACATATTATCAAATTTGCCAAAACAAAAGATAGGGAAAGAATTTCAAAAGCAGCTTGAGATAAGCTAAAAATGATCTACAAATGAAAGTCTGTAAGACTAAACTGAGAGTACTCAGAAGAAACCAGTCAGGCAATAGGGCAATGGGATAACACATACAAAGTCTTGAAGGGAAAAAAAAAAAAAAAATGCTGGTAAAGAATTATACCCAGTAAAACTGTTTCTTAAATATGATGGCAAAATTAGGAGATTTCCAGATAAACAGAAGTTTAAGGAATTTGTAAAAACTAAACCAAAATTACAAGAATTACTAAAGGGACTCTTTCAGTTACAAAATTGTTAACATCACATAACAACTCAAAAGCAGAAGACAGGACAGAGCAGTCAGATACCAATCCAGACAGGAAATCTCAAAAACATAAATCAAACATAATAAAACACTGAGAACAGGGAAACAGAGGTGTTATTACATAAAAGATGACGCTGTAAGAAAAAAGAGGGAATTAAAAGAATGTCATGGATCTTTCCAAAGCAGAGGAAGTCAAGATGCTAAAAAGAAATAACAGTCTGGTTTACATTTGTACAAATAGGGTAAATATCAAGGTAACCACAAAGGAAATCATCAATCTTACACATCAAAATAAAAAAAGAAAGAAAAACATGAAGACTTTGCAAATACAAATCCAAAAACAGTGAAAAAAAAAAATCAGCTCAGAAAATTAAGTAGATTAAAGAAACTGTCAAAAACAAACAAAAAGCATCAAAACTACAGCACTAAATTCATGCCTATTGATAATTATGCTGAATGTAAGTGGATCAAATGCAACAAATAAAGAGACATAGAGTGGCAGAATAGATATAGATATATATATGTAAATGATCCATCTATCTGCTGTTTACAAGAGACATGTTTTAGATTCTAAGATACAAATTAAAACTCAGTAGATGGAAAAATATGTCTACCAATTAAACAACATGTAAAAAAGAGCAAGAGTTATAATATTAATTTCTCATAAAGTAGACTGAAAAAGTAAAGTCCACCACAATGGATTAGAATGGACATGATATAATGATTAAAAAGTCAATACATCAGGAAGACATAGCCATATTAAATATTCTTCTAAATACATAAAAGAAATTCTGACAGCACTGAAAAGAGAAATAGACAGCTCCACAATAATAGAAGACTCCAACACCCAACTGTCAGTGAAGGACAGAACTTCTAGTCAAAAGCTCAGCAAAGACACAGAAGATCTAAATACCACAGTCTACCACCTTGATCTCATGGATATATACAGAATGCTCTACCAACAGCAACCAACTATACTTTCTTTTTCAATCCCTGCGATACGTTTTCCAGAACAGACTACAAATCAGGTCATAAAGCCAGCCTTAACAAAATCCAAAACATTGAAATATTGCAAAGCATATTTTCAGACCAAAAAAGCTGTAAAAGTAGAAAACAATAACAGAAAAAGCAAAGGAAAAAATAGAACACATAGAAACCGAATAGTATCTTGCTCAAAACCTTTTGGGTTATAGAAGAAATCAAGGATAGAGTAAAAAAATTCATAGAATCAAATGAGAATGAAATGCATCCTACCAGAACCTTTGGGACACAGTACAATCAGTGCTCAGAAGTCAGTAAACACACACAATCAAAAAGAAGAAAGGGCTAAAATAAAAGAATTAATCCTATAGCTCAAATAAATGGAAAGACAACAGCAAAAGAAGCCCTGAAACACCAGACAGACTCAAATAATACAAATTAGAGCAAAACTAAATGAATTAGAATGGAAACAGAACTGAGTTACTAAGACCAAAATCTGGTTCTTTGAAAAGATCAAGGAAATTGATAAGCCACTGGCCAAACTGACAAAAGAAAAGCAGGAGAGGAAGTAAATAACTCAAATAAGAACGAGATGGGCAATATCACAACAGACTCAAATCAAATTAAAAAAAAAAAAGTCATATCAATATGTTTTAGTCAGCGAGGGCTGCTCTAACAGAAATACCACAGAGTGGATGGCTTTAACAAAGGAAGGTTTATTCTTACACAGCCCGGTAGGTTGCAAGTCCATATTCAGGGTGTCCACTCCAGGGGAAGGCTTTCCCCTTGTCGGCTCTGGAAGAAAGTCCAGTATTGTCTCAGTCTTTGTCCAGGGAGCGTCTTGGCGCAGGATCCTCATGTCTGAAGGACTCGCTCTTCTCCCAGTGCTGCTTGCTTAATGGTATGAGGTTCCTGCCTCTCTGTCCTTTTATCTCTCACACGATGAAAGGATTAAGGGTGGGGCAAGCCATACTCCAGGGAAACTCCCTTTACAGCAGGGCAGGGAGGTAATCCTATGAAGGAATTTACAGCCCCACCCTAATCCTTTAACATACAGTTTAGGGAAACCACAAAATGGAGGACAGTCACAAGATACTGAGAATCATGTCCCAGCCACATGGCTACACATATTTTTGGGGGGACAGAATTCAACCCATGACACAATACTATGAAAACTTGTACCCTAACGAATTTGGAAATCTGTAGGAAACAGCTAAATTTTTAGAAACATGCTAACACAGAGGTAGAACAACTACATAAACCCATAACAAAAGAAGAGATTTTTTGAAAAGATAATTTTAAAACTCCCAACAGAATAAACAGCCCTGGCCTTGACAGCTTCACTGAAAAATTCCACCAAATTTTCATACAAGAGTTAACACCACTATTACTACAGGTATTTCAGAGCATAGAAAAGGATGGAATACTCCCATACTCATTCTATGAAGCCAGCATAACTCTAATATCAAAACCAGGTAAACAACAAATAACAACTCATTGCCACTGAGTCAATTCCAACTAAAAGTGACCCTATAGGGCAGAGCAGAACTGCCGTATATGGTTTCCAAGGAGCGCCTGGTAGATCTGAAGGGCTAGCTTTTCAGTTAGCAGCCATAACTCTTACCCAGTATGTCACCTGGGTTCCCAAAACTTAAGTAAAGCCACTGCAGAAAAAAGGAAAATTATAGACTTGTATCCCTTATGAACCTACTTGCAAAAATCCTCAACAAAATTTTAGCCAATAGAATTCAACAAGATCCAAAAAAATATTCCACCTTGACCAAGTGGGATTCATAACAGGTATGCAGGGATGATCCAACATTAGAAAAACAGTCAATATAATCGATCACTTGAATAAAACAAACCACATGATTTTATCAATTAATGCAGAAAAGCATTTGAAAATGTCCAACTTTCATCCAAGTTAACAACTCTTAGTAACATAGGAATAGAAGATAAATTCTTCAACATAATAAAGGGCATTTAAACCAAGCCAACAGCCAGCGTCATCCTGAATGGAGAAAGTCTGTAAGCATTCCCCTTGAGAACAAGAACCATACAACAAAGACGTCATGACTTTCATTCAAATTTGCACTGAAGGTTCTAGCCAGAGCAATAAGGCTAGAGAAAGAAATTAAGGGCATCCACACTGGTAAGGAAGAAGTAAAAATATCTCTATTTGTAGATGATGTGATCTTATACATAGAAAACCCAAAAAGAATCCACCCCGCAAAAAAACTATTGAAAATAATAGAAGAGTTCAGCAAATTTTCAGGATACAAGACAGACATACACACAGCAGTTGGATTCTTTTATATCCACAAAGAAAATATGAAAGAGGCAATCACCAAACCAATAGCATTTAGGAAGATAAAGTACTAAGAAATAAATCTAGCTAGAGATGAAGAAGACCTATACAAAGAAAACTACAAGACAGTACTGTGAGAATAGAAAGAGACCAACGTAAGTGGAGAAACCTACCTTGCTTGTGGATAGAAGACTCAACATTGTGAAAATGACTGTTCTACCCAAAGCATTTGATAGATACAATGCAATCCTGATCCTAATTCCAATGGCAGTTTTTAATGAGATGGAAAAACTGATCACCAACTTCATATGCAAAGGGAAGAAGCCTTGGAAAAGTACAACATTACTGAAGAAGAAAAACAAAGTGGGAGGCCTCACATTAGCTGCATTTAGAACCTATTATATCATTGCTATAGTCAAATAGTGTGGTACTGGTGCAACAGATTCATAGACCAATGGAACAGACTTGAAAATCCAGACATGAAATCATCCATATAAGAGCAGCTGATATCTAACAAAGACCCAAAGTCCATTAATTGAGGAAAAGACAATCTCTTTAACAAATGGTGTTGGTATTAAATATCCACTGCAAAAAAATGAAACAAGACCTATACCTCACACCATGCATGGATCAAAGATCTAAATATGAAATAGGTAATGATAAAGATCATGGAAGAAAAAATAGGGACTGTGCTGGGAGTTCTAATACACAGCATAATCAGAACACAAAACATTATTAACAACACATAAACACTAGAAGAGAAAATAGACAACTGGCGACTCTTAAGAGATTTACACTCATCTAAAGACTTCACCAGAAGAATAAAAACACAACCTACAGACTGGGAAAAAAATTTTGTTATGAGAAATCCAAGGAGCATCTAATCTCTAAAATCTACAAGGTTCTGCAAAATCTATATAACAAAATAGACATTTTCACAATATTGAGTCTTTCTATCCATGAGCAGGGCAGATTACTCCACTTATGTAAGTCCTTCCCAGTTTCTTGTAGCAATGTCTTGTAGTTTTCTCTGTAAAGATCTCTTATTTCTCCAGTTAGGTTTATTCCTAGGTATTTTATCTTCTTGGGGGCTATAGTAAATGGAACTGATTTGGTGATTTCTTCATTAATAATTTCATTGTTGGTACAAAGGAATTCTACTGATTTAGTTATGTTTATCTTGTATCCCAATACTTTGCCTAATTCTTCTATTAACTCTAATGGTTTACTTATGGATTTCTTTGGGTTCTCTGTATAAACAATCATATCATCTGCAAAGAGGGAAATCTTGACTTCTTCAGTGCCAGTATGGATGCCTTTTATTTCTTTGTCTTGTCTAATTGCTCTGGCTAGAACTTCTAGCACAATGTTGAATAGAAGCTGTGAGAGCCTTCATCCTTGTCTAGTTCCTGTTCTCAAAGGGAATTCTTTCAGTCTTTCACCATTCAGGATGATGAAAGCAGTTGGCTTTGCATACATGCTATTGATTATATCGAGGAATTTCCCTTTTATTCCTATTTCTCTGAAAGTTTTAATTATGAGTGGATGTTGAACTTTGTAAAATACCTTTTCTGCATCAATAGACAAAAATAGGGGATTTTTGTCTTTTGTGTTATTAGTATGGTTGATTGCATTAATTGTTTTTCTGATGTTAAACCAGCCTTGCATCTCTGGAATGAAACCAACTTGATCATGATGAATGATTGTTTTTATATGCTGTTGAATTCTATTGGCTAGAATTTTGTTGAAGATTTTTGCATCTAGATTCATGAGTGATATTGGTCTGTAATTTTCTTTTTTTGTGGGATCTTTCCCTGGTTTTGGTATCAGGGTTATGCTGGCTTCATAGAAGGAGTTTGGAAATATTTCATCTCTTTCTATGGTATGAAATAGCCTCATTAGTAGTAGAATTAACTCCTCTCTAAAAGTTTGGTAGATGTCCCTGGTGATGCTGCCTGGGACAGGACTTTTTTGGATGGCAGTTTTTTTTGCACAAATAACCCAATTAAAAAATGAACAAAGAATATGAACAGGAACTTCACTGAAGACATTCAGACAGCTAACAGATATACAAGTAAACATTCACTATCATTAGCCACTAGAGAAACCTAAACCAAAACTACATTGAGATATCCTCTCACCCCAACGAGGCTGGCATTAATCCAAACAACAACAAAATAATAAATGTTGGAGAGACTGTGGAGATACTGGAACACTCATACAATGCTAGTGGGAATGCTAAATGATGCAACTACATTGAAATAGATGTTATAGCCTCTTTGGAGAGCAATTGGAGACTTCTTAAAAAGCTCAGCAGTTCAAATCTTCCAGGTGCTCCTTGGAAACTCTATGAAGCAGATCTCCTTTGACCTCCAGAGTCACTATGAGTTTGACCCAACTTGATGGCAGTGGGTCAAAAAGCTAGAAGTAGAAATACCACATGATCCAACAATCCCACTCCTTGGAATATACTCTAGAGAAGTAAGAGCAGTCACAAGTACAGATACATTCACACTTGTGTTCACTGTAGCAAAGTTCACAGCAGTAAAAAAAAAAGGAAAATATCTAAATGCTCACGTTCATCATCAGATGAATAGATAAACAATTTATGATACATTCACACAATGGTATACTACACAATGATAAAGAACAATGATGGATGTGTGAAATATCTCATAACATGGAAGAATATGGAAGGCATTATAGTCAGTGAAGTTAGCCACAAAAGGACAAATACTGTTATGAGACCACTACTGTAAGAACTCAGGAAAATATTTCAATGCAGTAGAAAATATTCTTTAATGGTTATCAGTGTGGGGAGCAAGGGAAAGGGGTATTATTTAGATAGTAGACAATTACTATTTTAGATAAAGGAAAGTACAACACACAATACAGGAGAAGACTACACAGCTGGAATAAACCATAAGCTAAGAAACTTCCAGGAAACCCTGGTAGCATAGTAGTTAAGTGCTGCCACTGCTATCCTAAATGTTGGCAGTTTGGATCCACTAGGCAGTCTTTGGAAAGTCTATGAGACAGTTCTACTCTGCTCTATAGGGTCACTATGAGTTGGAATTGACTTGACGGCAAGGATAAAGAATTTCCTGAATACAGCCAAACCTTAAGGGACAGAGTAGTGGGGCCTGGAGTCTGGGGACCATGATTTCAGAGGACATCTAGATCAACTGACATAAAGTTTATTAAGAATACTTTCTGCATCCCACTTTGCCAATCAGCATCTGGGGGTCTTTAAATCTATTTAGCCATTCTTTAAGAAGCACCAATTTGTTCCAGCCTACCTGGATCAAAGGAGAATGAAGAACACCAAAGATACAATGGAAATGTAAGGCCAAGAGACAGAAAGGGCCACATAAAACAGAGACTACTTCAGCTGGAGGCAGGAAGAACTAGATGGTGTTTGACTACCACCAATGACTGCCCTGACATGAGATACACTCCTCAAGGAGTGAGAAAAAAGTGAGGTGGAAAACTCAAACTCATAAAAAGACCAGACTTGATGTTCTGTCAGACTGGAGGGTCCCTGGAAGACATGGTCCCTGGACTCTGTTAGCATAGAACTGAAACCATTCCCACAGCCAACTAACACTTCAGACAAAGATTAGACTGGACTAAAAGACTTAGAATGATACTGGCGAAGGGTATGCTTGTTGGCACAAGTAGATATATAAGACTGAATGAGTATCTCCTGTCTGGAGATGAGATGAAAAGACAGGTGACAAGAGCTGATTGAACAGACACAGGAGTCAAATGGTGGAGAGTGTGCTGTCATAGGAAGACCAACTAGGGTCACATAATTATGTATGTGTAAGGTTTTATATGACAGACTGGCTTGAATTGTAAATTTTCACTTAAAGCACAATTAAAAAAAACCCACCAAATCAAGGGTGGGGAAGGCATTCTGAGGCAGGTAAAATTATACACAGAATGATAACATTTTTATGCTGAAATCCAGTCGACACTGGTTTTGCACACATACTGACTTCTCTTTGAGATGAACATCAATAAATTGATTGACCTGAGAGATAAATATTGATTTTAGCTAGCCCAAAGTCTTTATTCGTATCAGATAATTCTTCTTGATATTTCCAAGGATGAAAATTCAATAAGTGAATTGTTACATTTATATTCTGAATAATATCCCAAGTCTGCAGGAAAGTTAGGTTTTCCATTCCTTTACAGAGACTTGCTGACCAATTTATATCTATACGCAGTGAACACTTACTAAAAATGTCCAAATGAAGTATCTCTTGTATTTGTCGCTCTAACATTTGACGCATTTTATAACTGAGTATTATTCCAATTCAGTGCTATTCCATATATTCAGCATCTTTTCATTTGCTAGATTTATTTTTGTATGCCACCACTATATTCAAGCTGCTTTGACATGAGGCCAACATATGTGGTTATTGTAATTAGCCCAGACAAAAAGAAAATTTACTTGTTGGATCAAATATTCTGCTCTGATTGTTTGGCTGCTATTAAAACAACTATACAGATGTTTACATGAATCACTTTTAACTTGGTGAACAGAAGTTCTGGTTTTCTGTAAGTGGGCACAAGATTTCTTTCTGTATCAGGGATATTGCTTTGTCTTCCTTGTCACCTAGGTTTCTTGGGTTTGGCAAAGGAAAATGAAGATGAGAGCAGTATTAAACCTATGCTAACAGGCTTTAAACAAGCATCAAATCGTCTACGTAAGAATAAAGACAGATTCCTGAGGGTGAAAGCCTAAATTTCTGAACAATGAATTTGTTATAACCAGCAACTTGTTGGGTAGCTAACGTAATATGCATTTATAATAGTGCCTCAAAATATTGTTATCCTTATGTTTCCATGCTGACTCTTGATTCCAAGAAAGGTAGCATAATATAGTTCTTTCTCAGCATTGCAGGAAAATGCATACTGCCATTGAGTCAGTCCTGGCCCGTGTTGACTCACATGTTACAGAACTGCTCCATAGCAATTTCTTGGCAGCAATCTTTATCAAAGTGGGTAATCAAGACTTTCTTCTGTGTTACTGTTGGAAGGGTCCAAACCATCAACTTGTAAGTTAGCAGTCAATGGCAAACTATCTGCACTACTCAGGGACTTCTCATGAAGGAGTATGGTGGTGTAACTGAGGCTGTAGTTACCCTTCACTGATTGTCTCATTATCTGACATTTTACATTCACGACAGTTGTAAGAAAATCTACCATCTGACTTTTTTGTGCATTAGTAAAGTACATCTGGCAGTAATGAACACCAGATGTGAGGTGAGGGTCACCTTAGCTGTGATGGTTAAGGTTATATGTCAGTCTAGCTGTCTAGCTAGGCCATGATTGTTGGTGGTTTGGCAGTTAGGTAATGATGTAATTTGGCAGTTATGGAATGGAATAATTTGAAAGATATATAATGATGTGATTTTTGTTATGTAATGATGTAATTGCCCTCCATTTGGGATCTGATGAGGTCATATTCCATTTTTGCTTAATGATGATTTTTTCCTAACAACTCGTCTTTTGAACCTAACATGTTGATAGTGAGGCATGGTTGTATATGAAGCTACAGTAAATAAAGCACATCTTAAATATTGTTTTTTCTGGGTATTAGGAAAGGAAAATGATTTTTTTATTTAAAAATTACCTCAGATATATTATGGATGGCATAAAAATTTGCACAGTTAAAAAAAGAATGACTCCTCATGTATCTAAAAAGACAAAAACAGGCAACTGTATAGAGACCAAAGTTTATTAATGTTTACTAGGGCTGCAGATGAAGAAGAGGGAATTATTACTCAGAGGGCACTGAGTTTCAGTTACAGTGATGAAACAGTCACATCGATTAAGAGTAGGATTGCACAGCTGATGAAGGTAATTGCTATCAATAAGTTGCACACTGGTCAAAAGATAGATGTACAACATCAATAACAGAAAAGAGCAGATGCTGAGTTTGCTTATGTCTGACTAAATACCTCACGAAATATAGCTTCTTGTCTCATAGATTTAAAGCCATGGCTTCATACAGTCTCTGAGTTAATTGTTCTAACAACATGTTTACTGCTTCTATTTTACATTCTAGTTTATAGCATAGTGCATGTGGTCTTAAAAGCTTGCAAGTGGCCACTCAAGGTACAGCAGTTGGTCTTTCTATATTCATCTGAAGGTTCAAAGAAAGGAGGAAAATCCAGAATAGGAAGAAGAAATACAATGTGTGGCTAACTTCCTCCTTGGTCAGCTATCTCCTTTGTCATGAGACCAGAAGAACTGGATAGTGACTGGCTACAGTTACAGAACCCTCTGATCAAAGATTCGATAAAATAATCCTGATCAAAACTGGGGGAAACGCAGAACAGAATTCAAGTACTAATGACATCCAGATTTCCGAGAGCCATGAAGGCAGAATAAATCCCTGAGTCTGTTGTCCTGACATAATCTTTAAACCTTAAATCATAAGCCAAAAACGTACCCAGAACTCCTCTTAAAATCATCCACTATTTAGTTTAATAAGTCAAGTTTGTATTCCTGAGCATTGTGCTCTCCTAAGAACTAACTCTATGGAATCAAATTGACAACAACTTGAAAGACTAGATAGGAAAACTAGAGGACATTCAGTTTATATTAATGGGGAGGAACAGTTGGGAAAAGGAGTACAAAAGTGGTTACACAATTTGAAGAACGTAATTAACGTCACTCAATTGTACAAACTGTTGAAATGATGTATGTTCTTCTATGAATGTTCTCAACAATAACAATAAAATAAAATCGCTTAAATATATATAAATGACTAAAAAATACTTGTGGTATGCTTCTAGAACTCCAAGGTTTTGAGTTCTCTGCTCTAATCATATTTCAATGGAAACATTAAAGAAATGCTGATAGTGGGAAAATAATGAATCTTAAACAACTCTGTGTCCAAATCCTGACTTCACTACTTAGCTGTCTCCTGTTTGTTAAATTATTTGTGAATTGTAAGACTCAGAGAAACCCTGGTGGCATCTTGGTTAAGTGTTACAGCAGCTGACCAAAACATCGGCAGTTGGAATCCATCAGGTGCTCCCTGGAAACCAGGTGGAGCAGTTGTACTCTATCCTACAGGGTCACTATGAGTCAGAATTTACTCAACAACAAAGATTTTTTAAGATTCATTGTTTTCTCCAACACATATGAATAATATTGAGTCAGCTCCAATACATTGTGACCCATGTACAACAGAACAAAACACTGCTTCGTTCTAGGCCCCCTCACAGACTTTTCTATGATTGAGCCCATTATTGCAGTCACTGTGTCAATCCCTTTCTTTAAGGGTGATCAATAATATTAATACCTAGATAATAGAAGGGATACACATGATTAACATGATTGACTGCTAATCAAATTAAAGATTCAGATTTGCCCAGAGCTTCACTGAAAAGTCAGTCATTGATCACAGTTCTGCTGTGAAGCATAAGGAGTCATCTTTAGGCAGAATTGACTGCACAGCCACGAGTTTTAATAAAGGTGGTATGATCACAGTGCCAGCATACTTAGGTACCTGTATAGCCACTAGATTTCCTTTCAAAAACACTGTTTACAAGGGCTGCCAATCAAGTTCGAGAACTCATCCTAGAAAAAGTGCTATATACCACCTTGCCGAATATCACTGCAGTCAGCTTCCAAGTACTCCCCTTGAGAAGCTATGCAACATAGCCAGTGCCTACTCTACCCTTCAAAGAAATTTTGGAACTCTTTCTGGAATGACCATCAGATGTTGCATCGTATTACTCTTGATGTTCTGAATGTCGTCAAAATGTCTTCCTTGAAATATTTCCTTTATCTTCAAGTAAAACACAAACTCATTGGGGGGCAGAACAGGTGAGTAGGGAGGGTGTGCCAATACAGTTTTACTGGCTAAAAGCTCCCTCATGGATAACTATACAATTAAGTTCAAGAACTTGCCACGAGGAGCCACCGTGCACAATGGCCATTCCAGAGAGAGTTCCAAAATTGCTTTGAAGTGTGGATTAGGCGCTGGCGTCAGTGCTTAGCTTCCCGAGGGGCATACTATGAGGTCAACCATAGTGACATTCAGCAATGAAGTATGCAGCACTTAGAACTAAGTTTGCGGGCTTAATTGTCCGACCACGTATAGCGTGTGTGTGTGTGTGTGTGTGTGTGTGTGTGTGTGTATGCACGTGTATGTGTGTATATATGTGATTATACATGTATATGATTATATATAGTACATACAGCATAGATATTACATGTATATGTATATACTATACATATTGTTATTAGGAGATATAATTCGGCCATAAAATCTATAATAGAGGTTTTATACATGTACAAATGTTTACATATATAGATATATTGCATATGCATAAATCCTTATAATAAGTGTTCTATACATACATAACTGCTTTAGTGGAGTCCCCAGCTGGTACAGTTGAGCACTTAGTTGTTTAACTAAGTGAATGGCAGTTTGAGTCCACTTTGAGGCACCTCAGAAGGAAGATGTGGCAATCTTCTGAAAAATCACATGACGAAAGTGTTGTGAAGCACAGTTGTACTATGAAACACACATGGGGTTGCCATGAGTTGGAATCAACACAACTATAGCTGTTTGGAGGAGAGTTTAATGAGTTAGTACATGGAAAGCTCTTAGAAGAGTCGCTAACATCTAGTGAGCAATAAATGGATGTATGCTGTTACTGTTGTGTACCAGGCACCACAGACTTCATATGAGATTCCATCTTATTCTCAGAATAACTTACGAGGTTACTCCTATTGCTAGTCACATTTTACAAGTGAATGTGTTGTGGTTCAGGCAAATCAACTCAACTAGCAAATATAAACATCATTCTTCAAGCCAAAATCTTTGCAAATCTGGAATCCAACTTTCAACAACCATGACATACTTCTTCCCCCACATGTTACCATTTGTGGTAATTTTCTAAGTAGTCCCCCATTTGGTTTCAAATCCTTGTTATTTTCAACCATTATTCTCCCTTCTCATTTTGTATAGAAGCTAACCATGTTCATTCCAAATGATTTCAGGTTTCCAGACTATATTAAACAGTTTCAGCAAATAAACGGGATTCTGCATACATTTCTCTCCTCTTTTCTATTGTGTTTTCATTTAGAATTAATGAATGTTGTACACTTCTAGGAGAAAGATGATTATATATGTGAATAATACCAACAAGTCTGCTTACTTTTCTTATCAGAATTATATAACCCAGATTACTGGGAAAAGAAGTCCCACACAGAATTGCATTTCTAGAAGAAATGACACAGACAAGTGACTTACACTCTTTTCCTAGTTCCCAATTCAATATGCTTTCCACAAGAGCAAAGATGTATAGCGAATCTGAATAAGTAACTGTACAAGTTAAATATAGTTTTGATGGCCCTGACAATTCTGAAAAAATATAGACATATATATTTGCAAACATGCCTAAGTTTTGTTTGCAAAAACCGATATGCTCTCTTGAGGGTTGAAATTAGACTACCATTTTTAAAATTTTTGTTTCTTTTTTGTCTGGTTACTTATACTCCCTGCTGTACTCCAGTATGCATGAAAATTTCTATAATCTCACGTTTCAAAAGCATATACCAGATTCCCTGAACCCTTCATGGGAAGACATTAATGAAAAATAGGTTTTCAGTTTAATATAATGTGTCACTATTCACCCCAAATTCCCTCTGGTGGATTCCCAAGAGCAAACTGCCTTGCCACATTTATACATTTTTTTCTTTAATCTGCTCACCTAACCTTTGGAGAACTTAATTAAGTACTTCTAAAAATGCTAGCATATACTTCATAGAAATTGAATTTTCCATTAAAAGTTACCAAACAAGTGGATAAGAGCTTGCACAGTTGTAAAGAAAGACAAAGTGAGGATGTCAGCTAAAGGGAGATAAAAGATGGAAAGAAAATTACTGTGTCATCAAAAAGATAATGAAGTTTAAAAGAAATGAAAAAGATGAGACATGCTGTAGGACATACAAAACAATTTCACTAGAGCCAATAAAAAAGATGGAAACTTTGGTGAAGAAAATGTCACTAATTAGATATTGTTGAAGCTGAAATGAATACTTTGTTTTATATTTTTATAGGATAACAAAAAAGAAAGGTATTTAAGCAAGGACTATCTGGCTTTTTGCAGAGATCAGGGTACAGATTTTATGATACTATTGCTATAGGAATGCAAGCTAATCATGTAGAACTATGATACCATGAGGCAATGTGAAAACACATTTTTGAAAAGACCTTGAACATATATAGAAGGAAACAAAAGAATATGTGAACTCCTGGAAAGGGTGAAATGGAAATCACTAGGTTATATGCCTTTGAACATAGTCTACAAAGAACCAAGAAAACAGTGCTATCCTGAACACTCTGACCTAATATTAACCTCAGTGTGAGTAGATGTTAAAAATAATTGTCATAAACATATTTTATATTTTCAAAACATGATTTTATATATCAAATAAGTCCAACAAAAAGCAACAGTAAGACAGCGTTTGTCATAGTCAGATGAATGAAGGTGAAAATATCAGTAGCTAGTGCAGGCAAGTAGGAAACCCTGGTGCCATAGCGGGTTAAGTGCTATGTCTGCTAACTGAAAGGTCAGCAGTTCAAATCCACCAGTCACTCCTTGGAAACTCTATGAGGCACCTCTACCCTGACCTCTAGGGTTGCTATGAATCAGACCCTAATTGACCGGCAGTGGGTTAGTGCAGGCAAGTTAGCGGGGAAGTAGGCAATGCTGGTGCAGTATAAAATAACAACATTTTTGTCAAGGTTAACATCAGTCAAAATGTTAAAAATAAGTATCTTTTACTCAACAAGCCCTTCCAAGGAATTTATTCAAAGCAGAGCTTGGGATAAGGATGTGAAGTTACATTTATAGCTTTCTTATAAATACATTTTATTTATTATAAATATATTGTATTTATACCATCACTTGTAATAGCAAAAAAAAAAACCCTCAGTTTTTCATTAGTGAAGAACATTTTATTAATGAGTAGTCAGTAGTCATTAAAAAAGAAAATGCTAAATCTTATTCACTGTCATATCCCTTGGAGATATTTTGAGAGGAATAAAACAGTATGACTATAGAATAATCTGACAATTAAGTATTCATTTGTGAGTGTACACATACGTATGCACACACAGAGAGATATGCAAATACGTAATTACATGTTTCCTATCCCTGAGTGGTGACCTTTTGTTTTATTTTTTCTTTCTTCCTTTAATACACCTTTTGTTAATGTTTAAATAGTCCAAGGATATGTATTTAGCCTTCTAGAAAAAAAATTAAAAAACAAGCAGATGTTTGGCAGGGGTGGGGGGTACATAGAATGAAGCAGTAGAGAGATTACATGATTTGTTCCAGGTCTCACAGCTAATTAAAAACAGAATTCATACTAAAACTTAGATTAGTACGCTGCCTGAACAAGAACGGGCAGAAAAATACTGTCTCCCCCTCCCCAGCACTATTGGAAATGTAGCTGTTTCCTTAGCATACTATCTTGACCGAGTTTTGAGAATCTGCTCAGTTGTCCTTATTGAACAATTGATCAAGCCCCTTCTCCAAATATTGTATTAGTGAGGTCTTCCACCTAGGCCATTGTGAAACTGTCCTAATCACTGCGGGGCCAGTACCCAACAAGAAGGACAGCCCTATGTGCCCTGAACCTAAAGAATCATTCAAAATGCCCAATCTTCAAAAAGCCTGAGAAACCTCTCACTAACCTCACCCCATCTGTTATATGCAAGCTGTCTCCAAAAATTCCAGCTTTTTATTACCACGTTCCCAGGTGCATTTCCTTGTAGCCCTGCATAATAATGTGTTGTATCGTGTTGTATCTCCCTGTCCTTGGGAACTGTGAGAATATTGAAATAATTCTATCAGTGACATTAATCTCTGTGTCTGTTTGCCTTACCATGTTGTCGTTATTAGGTGCCACCGAACTGGCTCCATCTCATAGTGATCCTGTGTACAACAGAAAGAAAAACAGCTTAGTCCTGCCACACATTGCAGCTTACATTCTGCCTTATTAATGTAATTGCCTCTAATCCTACCTCATTAACATGACAGAGGTCAAGATTTGCAACACATTGAATAATCATATCAGATCCCAAAACGGAGGACAGTTACACCAGATCACACTGTGAAAGATAAGGAGATAATATTGAGAATCATGGCCTAGTCAAGTTGGCACATATTTTAGGGGGAAAAAAATTCAATTCATAACATTCCACCCTTTGGCTCTCAAAAATTTATGTCCTTTGCCACATAGAAAACACATTCATTCACCCAACACGTCATCCCGAAAGTCTTAAATGAACTCCAATTCCACATCTTTTGAATCATCTAAATCAAACATAGGTAAGACTTCAGGTGTATTCGATCTGGGGAAAAATTATTTTTCTTCTGTTACTCTGTCAGACTGTGGTGGCTTATATATTGCTATAGTACTGGAAACTCCACCACTGGTATTTTAAATACTAGCATGGTCACCCACTGTGGACATATTTCAGTGCCATTTCCAGACTAGGAAGATCAGTGTCACGAATTGAACTGTGATCTCCAAAAATTGTGCAGAAATTTGGCTGGGCCATGATTCTCAGTGTTGTAAATGCTGTTGTTAACAAGGGAGGATGGGCGGCAGTTGTGTCGATGGGGAAGGACTCAGTGTCTAACACTGTTTTTGTGCCTTGAGGCAGTCTCCTAAGATATAAAGAAAAGAGGCTAGCAGAGAGATTTGGGGACTTCATGCCATCAAGAAAGCAGTACCTGGAGCAAAGCATGCCCTTCACACCTGAAGTTGCTGCACTGAGATGCTCTCAGACCAAAGAAAGACTGATGCAACACAAGGATCTTCATCCATAGCCAACAGAGAGAGCGTGTACTTTCTCCTGACACTTGGTACCCTCAATTAGGACTTCTAGCCTACTGGAATGTGTGAGAATAAACTTTTCTTTGCAAAAGCCATCCACTCATGGTATTTCTGTGAAAGCAGTACTAGATGACTCAGAAAACTAGGAAGAAAGAACCAGGGATCTAATTCTAAAAAACATTGGCCAGTGAAAACTTTATAAACAGCAGCAGAAGCTTACTATACCTGATAGAAACTAAATTTCAGGTACTTTTGAAACACTCATTGACATGCATTGACATACAGGACTACACTGAGCTAGTAAGACTATTTCTATTTCAAAATTAGTTAAGAAAAAGCAGTCAAAAAAAAGAATAAATTACACAGATCTTCAGTATGACAACTTTGCACTTTTATAGTGATTATGCAGCTCACTCTTTGTGTCTGTTTTATGAGCAAAACCTTAAATCACTGATTGTCAGTAAAGGAACTTCAAATAACGTAAAATATTGTGTTGGATTTCAGTAAAAAGAAAAAACATTACAGAATATCAGAATACATCATTTTTCCCAGGAGGGAAGTTTTGTTTCATCTTGTCCAAATACTACATTTTAAAGATGGAGACATTTAGCCTTAAGACTGATTTTCCCAAGTACAATAAAGTGTAGTAACTTGTTAAATTGTCATTGGAATATTTCAACATTAAAAGGGAGATAGAGAGTATTACATCATACAATGACTGTGTATCTCATTTAACATTTATTATCTATTTTATGAATATTCAGAGCTTCATCCTGCTTATAGTTATTGATGCTACTCTTTTCCTTTTCTAAAATATTCCTTCTATTTCACAATTTCAACTACCTCTAAATCTGCATCTCAAAACAAATGATCTCTCTGCCTGCAAGAAAATCACTCTGAGATCCAAATTCAGATATTGATTTTTAAAAGAAAATAATATATAATCTCTTCAGTACTTCCAACTGTGAAAAGTTAGATAATCATGACCTATAATCTTGAAGATTACCTATATTAATAATGCTGAGATTTAGACAAAAATTTCATTAAGCAAAATCAAAATAAATCATGAGTAGTATTACCTGATATTTAGGCATAATTGGGGAAGAGAGACACTAAAAGCAAATTCTCTCTTCTCAGTTGATTGTCTAGTTACTCTAATCTTGTCCAAATGTCACTGGATTTAATTCTTTGGTCCAGTGGGATCAATAATAATGGTGCCAACACCAGAGATTTCTCTGTCAGGGTTGGCCCTCACTTGAATATTTAGTGCAGAGGAGCAAAGATTCAGATCAGTGTTTACTTAGTCATAACATGGCCTCAGGAAGAACAGACAGAATAAGAATTGAAATAAATCATTTGTGGTTGACCTCACAGAGTTGAAGACAATTCTTATTCTCTTAGTCCTTCAAAAGGTGTTTAGATTCATAAACTAGGGAGCCCTGTAACTTGTTCTACCAAGTTCTCTGGAAAGGAACACTGGGTATTCCTTAAGCGTAATAGTCATTCTAGGTAACAAATAACCTCCGAATAGGATATTCAATACTGGGTAGAGTGGTCTCTGGGGACCCACAACATTCTTGATCTGGAGAAGGGGAGTGCAAAGCCCAGTACAAAGGTGGTTTACTTCCTCAAGTCAGGGAGAATTAATTGGGCATGCAATGCTAACACTTTTCATTTTTACTTATGAAATACAGGTTATCTAAGGACGAAACAGTCATACAGTGTGTGAGTCAAGATACAACAAAAAGGCTTCCCATTTGCAGTGTTTCCCACACTAACTGAAATAATAAAATTTAACTTACAAGAACCATTCCAGGAAAGGGGGTGGAATGTGAGGAGGTTCACAAACAGCTCAATTTAGATTTGCTATGCTTACTAATTTTTTTTCCTAATATTTAGCTAAACTGTATGTGAACATTTTGATGAAGGGAACTAAAGAAAAGGTAACTTTGGATTAGGGATATTATGAAAAAAAGAAGGCATGCTTATCGGGCACTAGGCAGCAAAGTCAATAGGAAAACGTTCATGGAAAGAGAAAATTGAAGATAACTGGAAAGGGGAAAGGAAGGTGGAAAGGTAGGTGGGAGGTCGAGAACTTTCAGACTCTACCATTGACTAGCCAAGCCTGCTCTCTGTGTGAAAGGAAGCAGAGCACATAAAGAACATCTGTCAAGAACTCTAGCACAGAGTATCCTTGGGACATATTGTGATTCGGTAAAACCAGTGAGAGTGCCGGAACCCAGTGCTAACTTGCACTGATGACTCTGGGAAGTCATGTTACATCTCTCACCTCATTTCTAAGTTTTCCTCTCTCAGGCAGAATTTCTCAGCTTTAGCAGTATCGCTATTTCAGAGGGAATGATTCTTTGTTGTGGGAGGTTGTTACAAGCATTGTAACACATTTAACAGCGTCCCTGTCTTCTACTCATTAAAGGCCAGTAGCACACTTCTTTCCAGTTGTAGCAACTGAAGAAGTTTCTAGACATTGCCAGATACACCCTGGAGAACAAATTGTCCCTGGTTGATAAGTACTGTTCTACATTTACTTGTAAATTTTTACAAATATCATCTGCTTGATATGCAGAAGTAATATAAAGCAAATTAGCAAAGGGCACACTCTCTGGAATCAGAACATTCAGTATGAAAACAAAGAGAAGTTTAAGCTCTTGCTGTGTAGTAAACCAGAAGTCTAAATTCAGGGTACCAGGTGCAGGGGAAGGCTTTCTTTCTGTTTGTTCTCAGGGAAGGTCTTCTCTTGGTCTAGTGTCTTCTCTGCACAGGAACCCTGGGTCCAAAAGGACCACTGTGCTCCTGGCATTGCTTTCTTGGTGTTATGAGGCACAGTCTCTGGAATCAGAGTATTTGGCACAAAATCTGTCTTTTTTCAATTCACTTAATTTATACTTAAAATGGGAATGATAATACCTACCTCATAATGTTTGCAAGAGAAGTGCTATATATAAAGTGCCAAGAATATTATCTTGTGCTTAAATTTCTTGTCATAAATATACTATTTTAATTATTACAGCACTAATCCCTTAAACTGGGAACTTGGGACATTGGATCACATTCTTTGGTGATACATAAAGGGCGTTTTGTTGGCTTCCCTAGGTTAACTGCACATGTCAAATCTGAGTACACACGTGTCTCATAGTTGAATAACTATCCTTTGGAAGAAATGGTGACTAGACTTAAAACACACAAAAAAAATAAACATGACATTCATTAGTTTATCTCTACATCTTACAACCATCTGCATAAGCCCTGGCATATAGTAGGCATTCAGATAAACAGGTACTGATGGATGGACAGATCCATGAAAGAACTATGCATCACACCAATAAGTGTGTTCTCTGAAATGACAAGAAGTCAAAAAGTGAGTAAAGACTTGTTTATACGTACAATACATCTCTTAGGGCAAAGGACAGAAAAGTAGAATATCAAAAAAACATACCCACGTGCTGGAAAATTTTACTGAATACCATTATTCTAGTATAAAAAAATTAGTTATGAAAACAAAGAGCCTTATAGCCTTATTTCTTGACAACTGGGAAATCAATAAAATGAACCAATAATTTGTCTGCATCTGCAGCGTGTTTCCCTCTCTACATCAATGACTCTGGATCCTTAAGCTCTAGCAGAACAGTTCAAACAGCTCATGCTCACGCGCTCTCTGTTTCTCTCCTTCTTCTCCGCCAAACTGTTCTTCAAAGGAAAAACTCAGAGAAGAAACTTCTGAAATATAATTCCCACAGCAATAAGGATTTTTATTGTCAATCTAAAAACAGCTGACGCTGCCTGAAAGTAGAACCATAAAAATAAAATACTGCACACATCCTCCATTTGCCTACACTTGAAGGAAATGAGAAGTTCTCACAATTGTTACAGCAGCTAATGTTCCCGCGTTTGGTAGCTTTCGACAAAGGAAAGAGAAAAAAAAAAGAGAAAAATCTACTGAGCCTTAGGACACTTTCTTGCTTTTCAGATTGAAACAGATCAGTTGAAGGAAAAATATGCCTCAAAAAATACATCTTCATGGTGAAAATGTAGTTCCTCTTCTTCTTAGTTCTGATTTGTTTATCATTCTCTGCTAATTATGGGGCCAGAGAAGCAACTCTTACACAAAGGTTGTTTAGGGCATTTCCTTTGCAACTTTGAAAAGTAAAATTCTTCAGAGCTAACCCTTTTCAATTCATCTCCTACTATCTCCCAAAGCATTCCAAACCTTCTTTCCAAGATTTCTACTCCTGCTCCCTCCAGAGAACTCTTTCTTTTCACTTCCCTGAAAATGTACTCTACCAGGCATTAAGAACCTTAATTTCCTGTTGATAAATGTCTCAGGTTTTTAGACTTTCACAGATTAACAGTCACATTACCTCTTCAGAAATAATAATCTATCAAGTCCATCTATCCTTGCCCCCTATCCTGACCACATGCCCACTGTCTTCTCAACAGACTCTTTTTCTGTAAGTCTACTCAAAATGCTTTAGTTATAATCAATACATACCCGTGTGTCTGCCTAGCTTCCCTCTGTTGCTCTATTTGTACCTTCCTTAGGAGCTAACAAACTCAAGCAATTAACACTGGAGTATTCTCAGAGCTTTCCCTTCTCCACAAATATTTTCTGGTTTCAATTTCCCTGTCCCTTTCTCTTCTATTCCCCCCAATGATGACTTCTCTGGGAGATTTCTTGAGTTTTTTTTCACACAGGATTAGGTGAAATGAGGCAGGACTGTAAGATTAAGAAAAAACACCTAAATGTGGTGGAGGAAATTTGGGAGACAGTTAAAAGAAGATGCCAGGGGAGCAGCTACAGTAAAGGACATGAATGAGAAAAAGTGAGGAAGTTATGAAGATGGAGTTTGGTTTGTCAAATATTTTATCTTCTTTCACCAGTAACCTACTTTCTTCACATATGCAAATACTGAAAAACACTGTATGAATATATAATTTTCTTTTACTCTTATTTTTCAGATCAAAGGTAAAGGCCACTTTCTAAAATAAAATTTAAAAAAATTGTAGAAATACAAAGAAAACTAATTCCTCTCAATAGCAAATTTCAATAAGGAAGTTGACTAAAATGCTCAAATTCATCTTGACATTGGTACAGATAATACATCTTGAATATCCAATAGATTTGTTATTTGGATTGGTTTTATTGTTTAGGAGTAAGAAGCAGTGAAAACCGCAGCTCACAGTATAAAGTGAGATTTCCTTATTATAAAGCATTGCAATAAACATCACTCTGTTTGCCAGTCGTGGAGAAACAAAAAATTCTCTAAGACCCTTTGGATAAATTTCAGTCACATCATCCCCCAGTCAATAAGGTCAGCTTTGGCAAGTATTGCATCACTGATCCTGTCTATGTCAGCAAGAAAAGAAAACAAATCCGTATTTCAGTGTCATTGGAGCACTGGTAACTTTCCAAAAAGTTGTTTAGTACTTTGATACATCCAAAGATGTGTGGCAATGGATGAAACAGCAAGACTGTGTCTCTCAAATCCAGACCCTAGAAGCACTTCCTCTAACTGGCAAGTTTGTGTGTTTATAGGTCCCTGTCCTCCTCTTGGAGAACGAAAACTTGTCCACGAAAGTCCTTGCTTTCAACAGCATTCATGAACAATGGAAGGACCTTGAATCAAAATATTAGCCTTATTCATAGGACCAACATATCTGCTAAGTAAGCCAATTTATAAATGGTCTTCTTTCAGACTGTTCAATGAATGTACACTCTTATTATCTCTACAGAAATAAGGCTTCTTTTCAATGTTTAGACACACACTTTAAAAGGCAGTGAACTTCTTAAAGAAAAACTTTTTTACACTTGAATTTCTTGAAAACTCTATGATTAAAGAACCTGACTTGGAGGAAACTGTTATATTTCATAAGAGTAAATAAGATTGGTTTCAGGACTGCTGGCAAGGTCTTTGACACCCGTGCATCCTTATGTCAAAAGCAATGAAGAAAGTCATAACGATATGCGACTTTTTCAGTGCAGGAAATCCAGACGTGTAGGCAAGCCTTTTTATGCTTCATAGGGCACAATACACTAAGATTTTTGTTTTATTGTTTGTTTCCCTAGGCAAGGGCTTGCTCAGTCAAGGAAATTTTCACCATTTTCAAGGTATCCATGGCCACTGATGTTTCCCAAAGACACTCACAAACTGGAACACTGTTTTTGATATTTTGATGCACACATGAAGAAAACCAGAACTTGGCAATACATGAAGATAATCATAATGTCGTTTGATTGTACATTGGAAGAAAAATGACACAGTCGTATATTTCTCCTACTTCAGGGTATGAGAAGGAATGTCACCAAGTCAAGTACATGTGACATCATTTGTTGAAGACAGTGCATCGATGTTCTTCTATCACTCCAATCATAAGCCAGATCAACAACTGCCAGAGAATTTGGCTAGGCTGAGGCATATCCAGTTTTACGTGGCTTCTTGTTCTTAGCCATAACTGTCATCAGTATGAACTTATCTATAGAAAATTATGTCAATCTTCATGCCCACATCAAAGAATCGCCAGGAGAGCATATGGCATGTGTTCATTAACAATCTCTTCTCAAGCACCTTGTGGCATGGGCCATTGTTCCTTCTCTGGGTTGGACTTCTTGCAGTAGTCAGTGGCAATGTTGTTACACTGTTGCTTATACCTGTCTAAGTCATTTTGCCCACACTGTGTGATGTCTGCCGGTACCTGTGCCACAGTATCTCTTTCCAATATTAGGAGACCTGATATCTGCACCAGATGGAGTTTCCTCCTGCTGCTGTCAAAGTTTCTGGAGCTATCGTTTACCTCACTGAGAAGTTACTGGCATACCCACTGAGTGCAAACAGCATGCCAAGTCAGGACTGTATTTACCATTGGGATGAATGAATCCTTTACAACCTGACTCTGGGTTACACACAGTCTCTCCATACTCCTTAAAGATTTTGTGAATACATTATTTCAGTTTTAGTTGAATCTCTGTAACTCAGACATGAATGCTTGGAGGTTAAGATTAGAAGAGTATCTCAGTAATTCATTGTGCCATATATAAACTTTAGCCACACATGTGTGCCTAATTGTGCACATCTGTTACTCTCCATATAATCTCTTGATATGCCTGACCAGTTTGTGAGAGACACAATTTAGATTCAAAGAAGATGCCAAGGTAAGATGTTAATTTTGGTTTGAGGTTGACTCATACGCCATGAGTCGGATCCGACTTGACGGCAGTTGGCTGGCATACCATACACTGCTTTCACTTCAATACTGTTATGCAACTATTCTCTGAAGAGCTGAATTTTGCAGAGTTTTGGACAAATGCTTCTGTTATCTCCACAGACTGACAGAAACATAGGCCACTGTTCCTGCCCTTCACATTTGCATATACACATACACACATTCACACAAATCTTGAAACAATTTGGTCTCACAATGCCTGAAACTGATCTATTCCATTCTGCAATGATTGTCTAATTCCACAATTATCACAGAGACCTGCTCTGCCTCCCAAAGTGCTGTTTCAAAAAATGAAACCACTATGATTCAGAATCTACATCACTATGAGACTAGAAGAACTAGATGGTACCTGGCTACCCCCAATGTGTGCCTTGAGAGGCAATATGCTATCAGACTCCCTGACATAGCAGAAGAAAAATAGGGAAGCAGATCTAGAATTCTACTAAAATACCAGACTTGATGGTCCAACAACCTGAAGGATCCCCCAATAGCACAGGCCCTGGGCTCATTCCTGCTCCAAAGCTAAAACCTGCATCAAAGACAACTCTTGATACAAAGTTGGCCCACACCGTTAGCCATCAGGCTGTCAGAACAGCTCCTGTGGTAGTGAGACGTGAGGGTGGAGAAGAGGAGACAGGACTAGGTTGAATGAATATGGGAAGAACAGAGAGGAAAGGATGAATGTGCTGTCACAGAAGGCTGAATTACCAGACGGAGTTGCACAGGAGGCTCTGTATGGGTTTGAATATGGTGAATTGATTTCATTTGTAAGCTCTCACCTAACCACAATAAAATGTTTGCCCACAAAAAAAAATATGGTACATTCAGGAAATTGAAATCCCAGAAGCACTCTTACGTTCTTCTGTCTCCTTCATCCTTCATACCCAGTAGGTTATGCCAATTCTTTCTTTGAATCATCTCTCCAATTTATTCTATTCTGTCCTTTATTTTCCATCTCTACCTCCATCACTGCTTTCCTGGGGTCTGTGACAACCAGTTAGGTCTCCCTGACTCACCTTATCCTCTCCCATGCCATCTTCCATGCTGTTGTCATAAATTTTCTAAAACAGGTAACAGCAGATCTTTTCTCTAGTTGTCTTTATTCCTATAAGCTCAGATAATACCAGACACATATTCACAACAAAATAATTATCAAAAATATAGATTAACAAAAAATAAATGTTCAAAAAGGATATTATTATGAAAAAAAATTGCATTCATACACCTTCTTCAGTAGAGATACCATTCTTCTCTATCTATAAAACTTTCTGATGTTTAGCTGCCAGAATCAACCATGACCATACTTTTCCCTGGGAACTAAATATATTGCTCTTAATTTACGGAGAATTTTCCAGTTTCTGCATTTAATATTTAAAGGAAAATTTAGGTTTAAGGGTCAAGCTATGGGGGCTTACTGTGCTGAAACACAGAGCCAATAGGTCCTTAAGTCAATATGGCAATTCATGAAAAATAGCAACCAGCACCCACGCCATGGTATTTAAAGAGTGCCAGACAGCTGCCATCCATAGTGGAGATGGAGCTCTGGGATAGCAGGGACTAGTCATTTGTTCATAATAGACTTTCCCAACCAAGTAGGAAGCCAGTATGGCAGCAAGTATAGCATTGCAAAGACGAAGCTTATTAAACGTAGTTGAGACGGGAACTTACACTCATCTACTTTGCTGGTAAGACTCTTTTTTGGAGTGTGACCTTGCATAGAAATAGACATTGTATGTTCTTCCAGGCTGTACTGCCAGAACAGTAAATGCTGTCTAGGGATCACAAATTAGATTTCTTCTTTCTTGATCTATGTATTAAACTTTGTTTTAAGCTGTGTACTGCTAAATCCAATTCTGAAGACATTTATAAAGGGGCATTTTTTTAGCTAACTGTGCTAGAGGCTAGAAGCTACTGCTCCAAAAATATGTTCCTATTTACTAGTAATACATTTGTATCCATTGACAAGACAGAAGTTTATGTTATGTACCTGGAAAAGAATGGAGGCACTTGGTAGTCAGGATGGTAGGAAAACACCGGAAGAGCAGAGGTGAGGATGATGTACGTACTTGTCCCAGACTTATTCTCTGAAGCTACTTCGGATGCCTCTGGCAAGGTTTTCAAGTTCTGAGCCAAAATGAAGCTGTTTGGGACCCAGGGGCCAGGGCGGAGGAGGATCTTGAAGTAAAACAAAGCAACACTACCCCACACTTCGCAAGGAATTATGCATTGCTCAGGCATCCTGAGGAACAGACTTCTGGAAGTAGCTGAAATAATAACTTCAGTGTCTACTCTGATGTTCTCATGGTAGGTGTTGACTGCCGTGAAACAACTTACAAGCAGCTCTGCATGCGGCCGATGTGAACAAGTGAAAATTGAAACACAAGAGACAGAATAAGGAGGCCATTGGTATGATGAATCCATTTGTTGGCTGGTTTGGGACCCATGAGAGACTCCCCTTAGGGGAATCTTAAAAATAAACAGAGACACTTAGAAGATGCTATTTGCAGGGAGTCAGTCCAATGGGGATACATCTCATTACACTTTAGTTAAAAAAAGAAAGTTCTGCCTTTCTTTACAGCCACAAGCTCTATACCCAGTGTACTTGGATTACTTATATGGGACAATACACACTCTTGATCCAAAGTAGAGAGAGATAAGAATCACAGAATTCTAGGTATAAACATAAGAAGAGTGATTTTGAGGACAAATAGGACACTGTACTCAAAGTCTTTACCAGAAAATAATTTAAATCTAAAATGTTTTATGTAAAGGCAAAAATGATAATGTGAATGTGTCATGAACTGAAGATAATGAATGATGCAATTCATCATTGCTCTGGAAGTTGAAATTGAGAAAAATAAAGTAAGTCAAAAGATAACCTGAAGCCCATTAATATAAGTTAGGTTTCATTGTTTACTTATATTTTATAATTAACCTTTCACAAACATAAGCAATGCTTTCATGGAAAGCCTGAATTATGTAGAGCTATATCAAAAAATTTTAATGATCTTAAGAATTCATGTCATAAATGTTGGGCTTAAGAATCAAAACAATGTACACGTTTAAAAGAATATTGAACCTCTCCTTTCTTTTAGCATTGTTTATTATTTCATCCTAGTTTTTGCAACCTCTTTTAAGTATTATCATCTAAATTTGTCCACGTATTTTTACAGAAATTTTTATCATTATTTTGCCCCTTAAACAGTATTAGTGGCAAGCTGCATATGATTGAACATTGTAGTGAGTCTGAATAAAGCATGAGGCAAAAAAATCGACAAGGAGAGACCTGAGGCTTTTGGATACAGAGCTTCTTTGATAGCTAGCCATGAAGGAAGATCTTTCCTCAGGGATTCTAACCAATCTGTATTGTTTCCCAGGTGCTATAACCCACCTGTGCACACAAATACACTCTACCACAGCCACCATATTTGTTTCCGCTTCGTCAGGTGACATGAGATGTTGTCTGTGAAAGAAAGAACAGTGCAAGGACACTACAGGCTGCCACGTACCTCTTAGGTTACTTTAGGATAATCTCTGGGGTCAGACTCAATAACCTAAAATGGCCCTTGCAGTAGCAGCAAGTAGTTTTTGAGAGCTGGTGCTTCCTGCCAGTGTGACTTGAGTCCAGTTTTGGCAACACCTTTGGAGGCTTAGAAAACTCTAAGAAAAGCCTCCTCGGCATTGTCCAGCTTTGCTTATAATGCGTCAACAAGCACGTCTCTGTCAGTCTACTCTGAACGGGGGGGATAATTGTTCATTTCCTTTTCCCCATTGGTTGTTAAATGTGCCCTCATTTTGACTACAGGTTTATTGGCTCAAATTCCAGCTCTGAATTAATTATTAGTTCTATTCAGAGCCAGATTACACAATAAACAAGGAATCCCATCCCCAGCCACTAGCATGAATTTATTGTCCAGAATGATTAGGAACCACTAACCTTTTTGTTAGTAGTTGATAGCGCTGACTACTGTACCACCAGGGCTCTTAAGCAAGACACACGTTGGCCCAATTTTGCTTTCCCATCAATCTGCAGTAAAGAATTTGACCTGCCCCCAGTGGTGAAACCCCAATAGTAAAATTGCTCACCACAGATTAGCAAGTAGACAAAATTAAGCCTGGGAGAACCTTACTCAGTGCAAGTCTGTACATACTGTATCTACTAGTTAATCTCCCCCTGGCTCTATTAACCCACTATTTAAAACAGATGTTTATGTCTTTACAACAGTGATGTATGTCTAAGACCTGAAGATTAAAATTCACCCTCATCCGGAGTAAATGTGCACAGCATAGTGTGCTAATTTATGACACAGTGGCAAGGGATAGCAAGAAAAGTTAAGAGTTGGAATAATCTATGTCACAATTTCTTATTAGATCTGTTATCAAATAAAAATGTCTAAAAAATGTCAATTTTTCTCTTTATTTTTAATTTTGACAAAACATTTAAATTTACAGAAAATTTGGAAGAACTGCCATATATCGCACATCTAGTAAACTCTTCAAGTCCCAGTTACGTGTTTTGTGAGAGGATCCAACACAGAGTAACACACGTGGCACCTGACTCTCATTTGTCTTTAGTTCCCTTCAATCTAGGACCAGTCACCAGGGTTCCTTCGCTAACCGTTTTCCTTTTTCTTAAGATTTCCACCTCCTATAGCATCACTGGAAATCATGGTGGCATAGTGATTAAGTGCTATGGCTGAAAACCAGAAGGTCAGCAGTTCAAACCTGCCAGGTGCTCTTTAGAAACTCCAGGGGGCAATACTATTCTATTCTGTAGGCTCACTATCAGTTGGAGTCAAATCCACAGCAACCAGTTTAGGTTTGTTTTTTGTTTGTTTTGGTTTTGGTTTAGTTGAACCATTGCCCTTCAGGCCCCTTGCTGTTGTTGATCGAGACTTTGTACTGTGTTACTTTCTTGTTCAAGCCCTGAGCTGTACCACCCAGCTTCCTTCTTCGCTCACTCACACCTGCCTCATTCATACTGTCTGAATTTATGCATCATGTTGTCTTCCTCCAAGTCACTGTGTCTTGCTGGCAGAGTTCTATCTGGCTGGCAGTTAAACTACTGCCAGATTGTCCTCATTCATTTTTTTTTTTTTAATTGTGTTGTGTTGAGTCTGTTTCCGTTTTATCTTGGGTACTAAAGTACGGCCCTTTCTTTTCCAGTATGTCTCCCCTACCAAAAAAAAAAAAAAAAAAAAAAGCCTTTCAAAAATATCAACTGAATTTCTGACTTGTTCGTCAAGACTTCTCCCCATGCTTGGCACTGAATATCAACACTCTCTGCAATGGGTGACCTTCGCACCTTGTTTCAGCTACTAGCCCTGCAGCAAAAGCTCTCTGTTACGCCTCGCAGTGTTGGCCTGAACACCTACAGCCGTATCCTCAGCTGCAGACACACAAGGATACCCTACACATTTGGGGAGCCCTCTTGGTACAGGGCTTCCTCTCATATCAGTTTCCACTCACCCTTTAAGCAGTCCCTAATCTGATTCCTACCTGCTCAGCTCAATGGCTCTGCTACTCCGCTAGGGCTTCGTGTACATCCCTGCTCTGCATTAAAGAAAGTACTCCAGGCAGAAACACACAGAGAACCTATCGCTCACTTCACATGTTTCCTTTTCTTCAAAACTCTGTACTGCCTATTGTCCAATGATATATAAATATGTAGACACACATAGACGAACAGGTTTTCTCTGAGAACTAATTTGACTCATGAGTCTGTGAGACTTAAGTTTCTTCTCTGAGATTATGAAAGACTCCCTTCCTGGAATTACATTGAGATGCATTTCTTGAGACTCTGACTCTGGTGTCCCCCTAAAAATAGGCAACGACCACAGGCTCTTGCAGACTGATTCTAGCACAGCTGGATTGTTCCTGGTTACCACAACTGACTGCTCTAACAGGAATCACAAGAGAGGATCCCAGACAGACACAGAGAAAAATATAGAACAAAATTCTAACTCACAAAAGATGACCAGACTTACTAGTCTGAGATAGATTGGAAAAACTCTGAGAGTGTGGAACCTATATCCCCTTTTAACCTAGTACGGAAGTCACTCCTGAGGTTTATCCTTCACCCAAAGACTAAATAGGTCCAGAAAACAAAAGGAGACTAAATGAGCACACCAGCCTCAGGGCAGGGGCAAGAACGTAAGAGTGCACAAGAAAGCTGACAATGGGGAACCAAATGTCAAGAGTTTTGATGCGTCACAGGGTTGATGACCAATGTCACAAAACAATGTACATTAATTGTATAATGAGAAACTAATTTGTTATGTGACACTTCATCTAAAGCACAATTCAAAAAATAAAAGTTTAATGAATGAAAATATTGAGGAAGAAAAAAGAGAATGAGTTTTCCTGTGAAAACAGAGGCGCACTAAGAGAAAATGCAGGGTTTATGCAAATGTTCTAGACAATACAAAGCAACTGTGTTCCAGGCCATCACCCTTACTGTCAAGGGAGCTGGCTGTTAAATATGTAATTATATTGGGTTCTGTTATTAAACAATTGCAGAATAATTATTGGATAGGCAAACTAACAGTCTGCCCTAGAGTCTTCAGACGTGTTTACATTTCACTGGCTGGATCTGCTTTCCTCTTGTTTGTCTCTGTGAAATAAACTGAAAATGCTGGTTCCTGGAGTCACAAAAGCCCAACTACCATTCAGTTGATCAGTAGATGTAAATCCTACATTGAATGTCAGAAAACGTGGCTTATTTGGTGACCTCTTTCTCTAAGTGCACTGGGTGAGAAACAGCTACTTTAGCTAAGGTCTTTCTTCTGGTAAATTTAGGTATTACGTAGCCAAGCAGTAACATTCAAGCAATTAAAAAATGCAGTAAAAATCTGTGATATGGCAGCACATTATGACAAAAAATCTACTCTCGAAAACTAATGTATAAGGATATTTCAGTTAAAGAGATTAAGAGTTGTTTACATGTTCTTAAGAAAACATCTAGAAACTACACAGAAAGTGATTCTTTTTCCATTAAAATAATGCTAAATTAGAAAAGTTAATTAACCCTCATTCACTCTTCCAAATCTTAAAATGAATCCAAATAAATCCAGTGAAATTTAGATATGATGATGGAGAGCATGTGGCTAATAATCTACTTGACCTAATTTTTAAAACATAGTTTTTAGAAGAGTTTGTGAGGAGGAGGAAACCCTTGGTGTATTACACACGTGTGAAAAGCTATAACTACTTTATAGATGGGGGGAGGGGAGTAAGGCTGCCTACAAAAGGATGACATCAACAAGAATTAAAATGGTTCTTAGAGCAAAATCCTGGAAAAACTCAGGATTTTAACACTCCAGATATCTCTGAAAACCAGGATAAAAGACTGAAAGCAAGAGATTTGACTGATCATTTGCTTAAGCAGTTTAAACTAGAGGCTCTCAATTTTTCTGAAGCTTTCCCACTGCCCCAGAATTTAGATCAGATTCACCTATTAGAGGGGCTGAAAAAGATTGCAAGAAACCTGGGAACCTAACACAAAATTTAGGCCAAGACATAGCCAGACTAGAAGCAAATGAGTTAATTAAATCCTGTATCCTAAATAAAGAGATCCCACTCTGGACAGAGGGCAGGGGACCACGCTCTTAGGCAAAATCGAGGCCAATTGGCACAACTAGCCTTTTGCTAAGAGAGCTCTCTGTACCCCACATTGGTGAGTGGCATCTGGGGTCTTAAAAGCTGCCAAGCTGCCATCCGAGGACACAGCAAATGGTCCCAACTCAGCAGGAACGGATGCTCACGAAGGACCAAAATGACATGTGGTAAAGACAACCTAGCAGACAGAGAGACCCGCAAGAATGGGTGCCTTTATCAACTTGGGACCGGAAGAACTGGATGGTGCCCGGCCACCACCAGTGATAGCCACGATGGAGCTCACTAGGTTGAGTCTCACTGGCAACACAAGAATAAAAAGGGGTGCATCCTGAGATCTCCACTAAAAGACCTCAATTGATGGTCAAGCGGTTTCGAGGTTCCCCTGAGAGCATGGCCCCTGGCCCTGATGCTGCCCTTACCCATAAATTATAACGAAGGTCCACTCTTTGGACGGGAATGGATTGGACTTGGCAATGCAGAGTGACCATATATTGGTTGCACTTTATGGTTCTATACATCTATAGGATATCATCCTGTTGACCTCTGGCTGGAGGAAGGAGAGTGGGTGGAGAGGAGCAGAAAGGAGGCTGTTGGGAGGATGAGACATGTATGGAGCAGAGAGGAATGGTGTGCTGTCACCGGACGGGGAGAGCAGTGGAAGCTGCATATAGGTGGGCATGTAAATTTATACGGGAATGTACATTTTCACTCAGTCATATTAAATAAAAAAATAATAATAATAAAAAAAAAGAGATCCCACTCTGGGTCCCAGACCATTTGATAGACAAAATCAAACCAAACTGCCATCCAGTTGATTCTGACTCACAGCAAACATACACAACAGGCTACTCACTGCTGTCAAATCGATGCTGACTCAGAGCTGCCCCATAGAGTTTCCCAGGAGTGCCTAGCAGATCTGAACTGCTGACATTTGGTTAGCAGATGTAGCATTTCAACAACTACACCACCAGGCAGAGTAGAACTGTACAATAGGATTTCCAAGGAGCAACTGCAGGATTCTAACTGCTGACATTTTGGTTAGTAGCTGTAATTTTTAACCACATATCACCAGAAAAGAGAATGGAGGCTTCCTACCCGGGGAAAAAAAAAGACATCAAGCCTAGAAATACAACATAGATACCGACACGTAGGGATTCCCTAATTTGAAGGTCTCCTATAACCCAGTCACTCTACATTTTAGCACTCTATTGACAAGATCCCAGCCAAGAGTTTGGCAGTTTGTACCTAGTCAGTGAATCCCATGGGAGAAAAGAGCTGTCGATCAGCTGCCTTAAAGATTACAGCCAAGAAAACCCCAGGAAGCAGTTCTATCCTGACACATGTCAAAAGTTGACTCAACAGTACCCAGTAGAAACATGACAAGGTCCAGTCATGCTCTGAATTTCTGAAGACTTATAGTGCCTCACCCTTAATTTTTAACTATCAGTTTATAATCTTTAGATGTTTAAGAAAAGGCTCTAACTTGAAAGGCAGACTGAAACAAACAAGAAGTAAAAGATACTTTGAGGAAATAAACTTCAAAAAAATACAACCAACTAATGAATCACAGATATGCATAAGAATATTCTATCAATAAAATACTACCAAATGTATAGGAAAAGAAAATGTAGGATATCAACAAAAAAGTGCTCTTTGAAATGAGCACTATCAGAGCAGAAGTGATACAAATTCAATCGAAGAGATGGAAGATAAAGCCAAATTCAATCGAAGAGATGGAAGATAAAGCCAAATTAATTTCTTGTAAAATTTGGGAGGAAAAGGCAAGTAAATGGGAAATACGAAAGAAATACAAGAAAATCATCACATGATCATTTCAGGAGATACAGCCTTCCTTTCATGGAAGTTCCAGAAAAAGAGAACAGATAAAACAAAGAGAATTTTAAAGAACTAATCTAAGAACTACAGAAACCAAACTCCAGGTTGAAAAATATTTTTTTTTTTTTTTAAAAAAAGAGAATCAATGAAAGAAGACCCATGATAGACTGCAATGTCGACTACTTCAAAGCAAACCGGTATAGAGAAGATGCTGAAAGCTTCCAAGGAAAACAAAGACTGCATACATGGACTTAGACTTTCTGAAAACATCACTCTCAGCAGCAACAATATAAAAGATTGAAGACATTAGAGGAATGTCCTCAAAGCTCTGAAGTAAAATGATTTCCATCCTACAAATCAATGTCTAGAGAAAATGTCACGTCAAATGTAAAGTCAACATAAAGTCACATTTAGTTACATGAGATCTAGAAGTACTTATATTCTTGCACCTATCAACTCTTAAGAAACTACTGGAAGCTGAGTTTCAGCAAGATGGGGGATTAAACCAATAAAAAGGAAGGTCTAGAATCCAGATGAAAATGGATGTAGTCCAGGAATTAGACAGAGGTAATAACATGAATGATATAAAATTAAACGTCCTAGCATGACAGTTGTGTAACAGGCCCAAAGCGGCAGACCAGATTGAAACTAGGGATCAGAAGGTTTCAAAAATCTATTTCTCAAAAACAGAGGTAGTGGGAAAGTTGTTGTATGTCAGCAGCGTGAATCAAATATTCTTCATTCTGTTGGCTAGCTTGGGGCTGAAAGTATGCAAGATGTTTTAAAAGTTAAACAAAAGAACAAAATGAATGATTTAGCAGTTTGACTTTAGGGTGGTACCCATAATCCTTGCTCTCCCACTGTGTGTGGTGGAATTCTTTCCCCTTGGATTTGGATGGGAACTGTGACTTGCTTCTTGCCAAGGTTGCTTTTGTTGTTGTTGTTAGGTGCTGTTGAGCCAGTTCTAATTCACAGCGACCCTATGCACGACAGAACAAAGCAATGACTGGTCTGCTGCCATGTCCGCAATCATTTTTATGCTTCAGCCCATTGTTGAGGCCACAATGTCAATCCATCTGGTCAAGGGTCTTCTCTTTTTTCCTGATCCTCCACTCTATCAAGCACAATGTCCTTCTCTAGGGACTGATCCTCCCTGACAACATGTCCAAAGTTTGTAAGACACAGTCTTGGCTGGTTGTACTTCTTCCAGAACAGACCTGTTTGTTTTGGGGGGTAAACTGTAATTCAATATTCTTATTCAACACCACACTTCAAAGGCATCAATTCTAGACTGGTAGGAGACTGTTCTGCCCTGCAGAGTTCTGGGCTGACTGTGTGGGTTGGGTATCTTAGCTGATAGGAGGAATAAAGATAGAATGAGCAGCCCCCCATGTGTCTTTCAGTGGAGGCTTACCTGTTGCTGTGATGCTGGAAGCTATGCCACTAGTATTTAGGTACCAGCAGCGTCAGATACATTTCAGATGAACTTCCAGGTTAAGACAGACTAGGAAGAAGGACCCATAAATCTACTTTTGAAAAGAATTAGCCAGGGAAAACCTTATGAATAGCAGCAGAGCTTTTGCCAAAAGAACACAGCAAAGGTGACAGATGTCACTCTTGGGATTCTGTTACATTTGGAAGTCTCCAGCTTGTTAGCCAACTTACTCTCTTTCTCCTGCGGGGAAGTAAGCTGCTCTCTCTCCCCTGTGGAGGTAAGCTGCCATGCTGGGAGCTGCTTATGGAAAGGGAATTATGCCAGCCAAGTGCCGCAGAGTCGGATCCGACTCATGGTGACCTACGGTTGATCTGAAAACAGCCTCTCTCCAACAACCAGGAATAAGTCAGATACTTAGCCATATAGTTGTAAGCAAATGCAGTCAGCTAATCTGAATGAGTCCAGAAGCTTATTGTTCCCCAGTAGAGCACCCAGATAAGAATACAGCTGGTCAACACCTTAGATATAGCCTTATGAAACTGTATGTAGAGACCTCAGCTAAGCCATTCCTGGAATACTGACTCACAGAAATAAATGTGTGCTGTTTCAAGCCAATAGATTTGTGGTAATTTGTCAGACTGTCATAGAAAGCACACAAATTAACTTTGAAGAAAACAAAAGTTGTACAGGAAAATAAATACATAGTACACCACTGAGCTGAACCGTGAACACAATTTATAGTCATGGTAAATTCTGAATGTTGATTTTATAAAAACTCTTAATCTGGGATGAGGGAAAAGTTTGTATTTGGTAAAAAGGGCCATTTACCGGAGAACTAACTTCTCATCTTTACAGTAGCAACGGAAACCACTTTGGGATTGTCATACACCAAGATATCACTGTATCATAGAATATTCAGCTGCTTCTCAGCTCTTTGAGAAACTGTTCCTTTTTCCTGTTTTCCTACCTCCTCACACATCATCTCTGGCTTTCTCTCAGGCCATGCCAGCCCTTTTTAACTACTTAGCTCCTACAACTGCCTTCATCCCTTCCATCTTCCTTTACTGAAAAAGGGTGTTCGTGGATGCTCTGGGAGAAACCCTATGATGAGAACTAATCTGTCCAATGGGAAAAGAAGGACTTAGACCAGGGGTTACACCAACCCTCCTGAATTATCCAAAGAATAAATCAAACATCTGTTATTTAGCACTGGATAATGCAGTGGGTTTTCCCAGAGGTGGTGACCTTCAAAATGCCACTCAGGGCAGTTCAACACAGTGGGAAACTGCTAAGATGCTCTCCATAGCACCAGCTGCATCAGATGCAACTCTCAGGGTGCCAGTTGGAGTGCGCCAGGGATGAGAGAGCTGTAATCCAAGAAAAATGTAGGGACGTAATGAATAGAGGTACAACTTATAGTGTATTTTTGAATTTTTATATTTAAAATATTTTACTTCCAGTGATTAATTTTATTATATAAAGTCTGAACTCTCTTTACAAGTTTTTCTTAATTTTTTAAAAATGGGTTCACAATTCATAAAATAAGATACTAAGTAAAATAAATATTAAAGTCCCAGGATTGTCATTTTGCTTTAGTGGTGCAGTCAACACCTGATAGGAAGCCAGTAGATACTATCTAAAACCTGACATAAAAAAAAAAAAAGGAGCAGTAGACACACATTGTATTTTGCATGGAGGTAAGTACCAGAAGGTTTCGAAAATTACCTTTTTAGTCCACAGTGTAGTGATATCATGTTTCTATATAATGTGTGTCATGGATTGAATTGTGTGCCCCCCAAAATACGTGTGGCCATGTGGATGGGCCTTGATTCCCAGTATTTTATGACTGTCCTCCATTTTGTGATTTTCCTATGCTGTGTGTTAAAGGATTAGGGTGGGACTGTAAATCCCTTTATAAGATCACCTCCCTGCTCTACTGTAAAGAGACTGTCCTGGGAGTATGGCTTGTCCCACCTTTAATCCTTTCATCTTAACAAGAGATAAAAGGAAAGAGAATCAAGCAGACAACTGGGAGCCTCATGCCATCAAGAAAGCAGCATTCAGAGAAGAGCACATTCTTCAGATCCAAGGTTCCTGTGCCAAGACACTCCCTGAACAAAGACTGATGCAATACTGGACTTTCCTCCAGAGCCAACAAGCGGGAAAGCCTTCCCCTGGAGCAGATGTCCTGAATTTGGACCCGTAGCCTACCGGACTGTGTAAAAATAAACCTTCCTTTGTTAAAACCATCCACTCATGGTACTTCTGTTAGAGCAGCACTAGCTGACTAAAACAATGTGTATCTATATCATTCTTTTATTAAACATTTGAAATCATAATAAGTAGAGCAGAGTTCTGTTGGATCAAGACTCAATACACAGATTGATGTATCACTATCCTGTTGCCATGGAGGATATTCTGACTCACAGAGACCCAGAGGACAGACTAGAGCTGTCCCACAGGGTTTCCAAGGAGTGGCTTGTGGATTCAAGCTGCTGATCTTTTGGTTTGTAGCCAAATGTTTGCTCACTGTGCAACCAGGGCTCCAATGCACCACCATAGAAATTCAAGTATCTCTATAAATGAAATTTGTAACAAAGAAGACTTTTCAAAGAATCAAGGAAAACATGATTGAATGATTGGCCTACCTGGGTAAGTATTATTGTGGGCAGATAACCTTAGGCTCCACTGGCAAAACTAAGATGCCTTCATTGTAGAAATCAAGTCATGTGCTTTTAGTAGATCATAAGTACCCCTCATTGATCTTCAAATTTGCCACCAATGTGTTAGAAAAGAATGTGTGTTCACAGTACATTGAAGAAAAAAACAGCAACTGTTTCTAACCGTCTTCTAGCAATTAGGCTGCAAATAAGAAAGTCTAAATTGAAGTCCCAGGTTTGAACACCAACTCTATGACTTTGAACTTCTGCTTTGACTCATGGATACTGGCTGTGGTTTTCGTTTCATTTCATGGTAATTTATGTAGACATGCTTTGAAAACAACAAAGCACCTGAAAATTGGCATCAGAGTGATCACTGCTTGTTATGGATTGAATTGCATCCCCCCAAAATATCCGTAAATGTGGTTATGTTCCCAGTATTGTATGCTTATCTAGTGTTTTGCCATCTGATGAGATTTCTCTATTAGTTGTAAATTCTATAAATACTAATGTGACGAGATGTATTAGCAGCAGTTATATTGATGAGTCTATAAGATTAGACAATGTCTTAAGTCAATCACTTTTGTGATATAAAAAGAGAAACAGGCAGAGAGACACGGGGGCCTCATATCATGAAAAAGAAGCACCCGAAACACTGTCCATCATTTGGATCTGGGGTTCCTGCACAGAGAAGCTCCTGGTTGAGGGGAAAATTGATGACAAGGTCTGTCCTCTAGAGACCACAGAGAGAAAAAGACTTCACACCCTGAACGTGAACTTCTAGCCTGATAGACTGTGAGAGGAAACCCTGTTAGCACAGTAGTTAAGAGCTGTGGCTGCTAAACAATGGATCAGCAGTTCAAACTCCTTAGAAATCCTATGGGGCAGTTCCACTCTGTCCTATGGGGTCTCTATGAGTCAAAATGATTCAAAGTGACCCCATAGGACAGAGTGGAACTGCCCCATAAAGTTTCCAAGGAGCACCTATTGGATTTGAACTGCTGACCTTTTGGTTAGCAGCAGTAGCAGCACTTAATCACTATGCCATCAGGGAAAGCATTGCTTGAAAGGACAAAACTACACGTAATTTTAGCAGATAAAAGATATTCTCAAGATTTACAAAATATATATATATACGAGGACTGCCAATTAAGTTCGAGAACTCTTCCTAGAAAAAGTTTTACATACCTCATTGCTGAATATCACTAAGATCACCTTCAAAGTACTCCCCTGGGGAAGCCATACACTGACACCAGCACCTAGTCCACCCTTCAAAGCAATTTTGGAAGTCTTTTTCCAGAATGGCCATTAGAGCTGTCATTATATTACCCTTGATGTCCTAAATGTCATCAAAATGTCTTTCTTTCAATAGTTCCTTTATCTTCAGGTAAAGAAAAAGTCAGATCAGGCCAGATCAGGTAAGTAGGGACAGTGTTCCAATGCAGTTATTTGTTTACTAGCTGAAACCTCCCTCATAGAAAACTATACACTTAAGTTTACAAACTTGCCCTCTTGCCACCATGCGCTCTCCTCCCAACTTCCCACCAAAATACATCCCCACTGGGAGAGCTGGGGGAGCTGTCTCCCCTTCCTTTACAAGACACTTTATTAAGCTCCTTTGCCCTCTCAGCTCTACTTCCAGAGGACCAGTTCTAGCAAGGAGGATATCCCTACTGACCCAGCTGTCACTGGACGAGATAGAAAGAATATGATATAGTTACTGAGTTCTTCCTGGAGGAGGGCACTCCCAATGCTAGTCCTCATTGCAGGAGCATCTCTGAGATGGCCACCATCAACATCCCTCCCAGACAGACCCCGCCTGTGTCCAGTGCTCCTAGAGAAGCTCTTGAAGCTGGACTTTTCTTTGGTAAACAGTCTTCCAACTGCCCCTGCCTTGAGAAATGAGGAAGAGGTAGAGAACACCCAGAAAGGGCAAGTAAGCAGCCCCCTTTGGGTGATAATATTTTAATAATTTCTGCTAAATTTCTTTACAACTAACATCAATATTATTATAAGTAAAGTTATAAAAAAGAGTGAATGACTATGTTTCACCACATGGAAGAACTTGACTTCAGAATATGTAAGATTTCATTTGCTGTGTTAAAATTGAGTCATAATACAGTAAACAGCTTGGGGTTTTTTGTTTGTTTGGAATAGACCATTTTACAACACTATGTTTAGAATCCTAAACACGTTTGGTTTTAATTTCTTCTTTCCTGTTTACTGATGTTTAAAAAAAAAAAAAAATCCTTAAACAGGCTTTGGAGACTATAGAAATGATTTGTATGGAAATAATTGGTTCCATATGATCTTTTGGTTTGCTTCAGCTTCAAAAATTCCTTAATAGTGACCTTCAAAGAGCTAATTTTGGATATTATCCACACCATTGTTTGTTAAGGTTGGTTCCTGAGAAACATGGATCTTAGAGATAAGCCAACCAATTTACTTACAAGTTTTTAATTTAGAGCTGAAAACTTGGAACACTAGAGAAACTTAAGAGAACTTAAAGTTGGTAGACACAAGGGGAACAAACTATTTAAGAAGAGTACTAGTCAGGACACTTTCAGTTTTAACCGACAGAATCCCAACGCATCCTAGCCTACAGAATCAAAAGCGGGGCAGGGGCCTTACTACTGTAGGCAGTGCTGGCAGTAACAGCAATAGACACAAATATGAGATAGGGTCTCCCTCTTCTTCTTTCCCTGTCCCTCCCATCACTCATCATAAGGTGTTATTTTTCTGTCCCTCTCTCTGCCCTTCCTTCCTTTGCTCTTTTTTCTTGGTTTTTCTGTATTCCAAACTAATTTTTTTTTTTTTTAGTTGAGAATTTGATTCTTCTGAGCACTGGAAGATGGCTGGTCTGCAGTCTACTCTGGGCTCTGAAATCCTGGACTGGTTACCCCAGAGTAAGGAGAGAGCTTTTATTTTCCAGAAAGGCTGCATAAAATCCCCATGCAGTCTTCTGACTGGCCCAGCTTGAACCCTGTACTTATTTATATGTAGGACAAAATTTGTTGGGACTTAAGGGACAAAGAACTTAGTTTGGCCCAGTGTTTTGCCTGAATTATACATATATATATACACATATATATGTGTATGTATTACATTGTTTCATATATTATATATACTATGTATATATAACTAGTTATATATATGTATATATGTATATATGTATACATATATACATATATATGTATACATATATACATATATATAACTAGTATATACATAGTATATAACTAGTTATATATAATATATATAACTAGTTATATACTATGTATATATAACTAGTTATATATGTATATATATACATATACATATGTATATACATATGTATATATGTATATATATGTATATACATATATACATATATACATATATAACTAGTTATATATACATAGTATATATAACTAGTATATATACATATATATAGTATATATATACATATATATGTATATATGTATATACATATATACATATATACATATATATAACTAGTTATATATACATAGTATATAGTTTTAGATATAATATACAATAAAATAACTATATTATATATTATATATATAACTACTGTGAACATTCAAGTTACTAGAAGTAAATTATATTGAAAATTCTCTGTTTATTAAGTAAATTATAGAAAAAGGAACTTTTTTTTAATTTCTGAAATTAAGTAGAAAGTTAAATAGCTACCATTCATTCCTTGAATGAATTATTTTTCCCATGACTGGGTATCTTAAAAGAGTAGAAGTTTACCTAAAGCAATCAATATTCCATGTCCTGTGTTGACAACTGAAAACTCAACTCTGTGATAAATACTTAAATTTTAAGAAAGCTTTCAGAGTAAGCTCTTCAAATTGAGTTCCCTAGAGAACAAAATTTCAATTCATAGAAATTTTTAATGCAAAAGGCTTTCTTTGATAGTGTTTCCTCTGTGACATGGTTAAATTTGCTCTGATACATATGTTTAAGTTTATGGGTACTTACTGAAGGGCTGAAAGTTGGAATCCACTGAGAGGCAGCCCAGAAGAAAGGCCTACGATATGCTTCCAAATGTTACAGCCTTGAAAACTCTACAGAGCGCAGTTCTGCTCCATAATAATTGAGATCATAATGAGTCCATGACTCAGAATTGGCTCAGTAGCAGTTTTGCTTTGCTTTGTTTTTTTTGTGTAAGACAATGTTCCAGGTGGAATGACAAGAAACATTGTGAAGTGGAGTTGACATTAAATTAAACGATTTCCCAAAGACTTAAAGGATGTGGCACTTCATAAATGTCTCTGAAATTCTAGTTCATGACCCGTGAAAGCAAGTTTGTAGACTTTGTTTCCATTTCCCTACAGTACAAATGTAGGGCGTCCAAAAATTAAGTCCATGAACTTAATTATTCTAAGTGCTACATACCTCACTGCTGAATATCACTACAGTCACCTTCAAAGTACGCCCTCTGGGAAGCTATGCACCAATGCTAGCACCTAGTCAAAGCAATTTTGGAACTTTCTGGAACAGCGATTACCCAGAGTGTCACAGTGGCAAATTCGTGAACTTAATTGTATAGTTGTCTGTGAGGGAATTTTTAGCCAGTAAACAAGTAACTGTGTTGGAACACCCTCCCTACTCACCTGATCTGGCCCCCAGTGACTTTTTCTTTATCTGAAGGTAAAGAAACTATTGAAAGGAAGACATTCAGATGACATTCAGGACATCAAGGGTAATACGATGACAGCTCTGATGGCCATTTCAGAAAAATACTTCCAAAATTGCTTTAAAGATAAAGTAGGTACTGGCATAGGTGCATGGCTCCCCAAATGGGGTACTTCAAAGTTTCCATAATGATATTCATCAACCAGGTATGAAGCACTTTTACTAGTACGATTTCACAAACTTGTCACTTTGTAAATCACAGTGACTCACCTGCTCCTCAGACTCCAGGGATGATGTTCTCAGTGAAACCCACCAATCTCTTTCCCTTATTCCTGTCACTGTATTAACAATTAGCTAGTTTACATTGTAATTTGATTTGGAAAACAGCTCGGGGGTAGGATGGGGAGTTAAGATATTTTAGAAAGCTAATGCTTCTCATTGTGGGCAGTCTTTTAGTGTTTTTAGTCAGGGTAGCTGAGAGAAGCAATATTACCTACAATCAACAAGGAAGCCAAATCAGAGAGACTGACTTGTCATACGTTGGTCATTCAAAAGCTGAATTGAATTTAATAGCTCTTGGTTCTCAGATTATAAATAACATCTGAAGCAGGGTTTTTCCAATAGGGAGGTTTTGTTTGTTTGTTTTAACTTTTTCATTAATTACAGTGAAAGAATAAAATTTCTATCATCTATCAATTATCTCATCTATGATAAACCCTCAGCCCCACCCACCCATGTAGCCAAACAGTCATTTTCTTCTGTGAATAATTCTCTTGCTAAGTCCTTATAACAGGTTTCTCATACAAAATGTGTCCTTTTGACACTGATTTCACTCAGCATGATCTCTTTCAAAAGAGATCGTGTTATGTTTTCTAAAATTGTCGTTTTTATCATAGCATAATGTTCCATTGAGTATACGTACCACAGTTTGCTTATCCATTCATCTGTTGTTGGACATCAGGGTTGATTCCAACTTTTTGCTAATGTGTACTGTGCTGCAACGAACATTTGTGTACATGTTTCCATTTGTGTGACATCCATTATTCCTGAAGGATAAATTCCGAGCAGTGGAATTACAAGATCAAATGGTATATATATTTCCAGCTTTTTAAGGAAGTGCCAGACTGTTTTCCAAAGAGGTTGTACCATTTTGCAATCCCACCAGCAGTGTAGGAGAGTTCCAGTTTCTCCAAAGCCTCTCCAGTATTTTTTGTTTTGTGTGTTTTGGATCATAGCCAACCTCATTGGGGTGAGCTGCTATCTCATTTTAGTTTTGATCTGAATGTCTTTAATAGCTATTGATCATGAGCAATTCTGCATGTGTAGTTCAGCTGCCCGGATATACTCTTCAGAGAAATGTCTGTCCATCTCTTTTGCTCATTGCTTAACCAGATTATTTATCCTTTTCTTGTTCATATTTTGTAATACCTTATAGATTATGGAGATCAGGCATAGGTCTGACATAGAGTTGCAAATATTTTTCCCCATTCTGTAGGTGGTCTTTTAATTCTTTTGAAGAAGTCTTTGGATGAGCAAAAGTGTTGATTCTTAGTAATTCCCATTTATCTATTTTCTCTTCTGTTGATCATGCTTTGTCAGATTTTGAAGTCTGTCTACATTGTGTATTAAAACTTCCATTGTTGATCCTATTTTATCTTGGATGAGCTTTATCATTTTAGATTTTATATTCAGGTCTTTTACCCAATTTGAGTTGATTTTTGTATAGGATGTGAGATATGGATCTTGTTTCAATTTTTTGCAGATAGATATCAAATTTTGCCAGCACCATTTGTTAAAGAGACTGTTCTTACCCCAGTTTAAACTACTGGGGCCTTTGTCAAATATCAACAGTTCATAGGAGGATGGTGGCATCTCTGGGGTCTCAAGTCTGTTTCATTGGCCTATATGTCTCTTTTTGTACCAGTACCAGGCTGTTTTGACTACTGTGGTAGTGTCATAGGTTCTAAAGTTAGGTAGTGAGAGGCCTTCCAGTGTGTTCTTCTTCGGTAGTGCTTTACTTATCCAAGGTTTCTTCCCTTTCCAAACAAAGTTGATGATTTGTTTCGCCATCTCATTAAAAAAAGTTGTTTGTTTTAAGACCTTGACCTTAACCTTGCTCTTTTAGACCTTCAGAGGTTTGATCCATTTTTGGACACCAGAATGTCACTGTTAAATGCATCCTATGCTCAGGCATCCCATAAACTTCTTTGGTTGCAAGCATTCCTCTGTTTTGACTTGCTCTCTTTCTTCATCTAATTTCAAAGAAAATATTTTCCTTGTTGTCTTTGTTTATCTACTTCATTCAGCACATTTGAGACTGTGGCTTCTACCCCAGACACACACTGGCTTTGAGAGCCTCTTGGCTTAAAAAAGGAGCCTCCATGACACACTAGTTAGTAGCTTGACTACAAACAGAAGGTCAGTAGTTTGAAACCAACAGCCTCTCCTTGGAAACCATACAGGGCAGTTTTACTCTGTCTTGTATGGAAGGTCACTGTGAGTCAGAATTGACTCAGTGGCAACAAGTTTTTTGTTTGGTTTGGTTTTACTTAATAAATAACTGTACTGAATACAGTTCTCTCTTGAATCTATTACTAATGGTAGTGGGATGACAAATACACAAAAAAGTGCATCTTTTAATTAAATGATTTCTGTAGACAGTAATAGAAACCTTAGAGGCATAGTGGTTAAGTACTATGGCTGCTAACCAAAAGGTAGACAGTTTGAATCTGCCAGATGCTCTTTGGAATCTCCATAGAGCAGTTCTACTCAGTCCTATAGTGTCGCTATGAGTTGGAATTGACTCGATGGCAGTGGTTTGGTTTTTTTGGTTTATAGACAGTAATATGCACATACATATATATAGACAAACATATGTAGAGTTATAGAGAGAGAAAAAAATAGCTAGAAACCAGGAATTGGTTGTACAGAGGTGCTGATGTATTTTATCTAATTACTCAGTTTGCTGATAAATGTGTTTTCATTTTTTTCTTTGTTTTTTTTCTAGTATCTGACGTTTTACTGGAAACTCTGGTGGTATAGTGATTAAAATCTATGGCTGCTAACCAAAAAAAGGCCAGCAGTTTGAATACATCAGTGCTCCTTGGAAACTCTTTAAGGCAGTTCTGCTCTATCCTATAGGATCACTGTGAGTCAGAACTGACTCAGCAGCAATGGGTTTGCTTTAGAGGATTGGGGTTTTAAAGTTTTACTGATTCACTAAATTCAAACATTAACATTTCTTAAACTAAAGTATAAAATGAAACAGCGTTTGTGAGTTTCAGTGATTCGTGCACTGAGATTATCAACCAAGATTGGGTTGTCTTTGAAGAAATACTAAAATCTAGATAACTCAAAAAAAAAAATAAATAAATATCCATCCTTCTAAATCTGAGACTTTCATAGTTAGAAATGAAGAGAAAGTTGATTGTTAATATTTTTTCCTGGTACTGAGGATCTTAAATTAAACAACTTGTTGATGTCAGTAGTTAAAATATTTCTTTAAACTAGTATTGTTCCTTTTTACATAATTCATATCTTGCATTATCCATTCACCAACCTTATCCATTACATTTGTGTCTGGATGTTAATATAAGAAATATCTGCTTCAGGGGTCATTTAAATTTCAAGAGAATAATAATCTCCCCAAAATTCATCCTTCAGCCTTTAATATTTCACTGCACTGGTAAAAATATACAGCACTGGAATGAAAAAATGAAGGTATCATTTACACTTATGTTTTAATTGTGTATGTTAGATGTATTTTTATATCTTGAATCAGTTCTCTCTTACAGTTTAAGCTATTTGAGTATAACTGCTTTGTTTGGCAGGATTTTTCTCAGGCTTCCTTTTTCAGTTGCTTTCCAAAGGTGCAAAAATAATCCTGTCACAACAGAGAAGAAGAGCTTATAAAGATGCTTTAAAAACCTTATCACTGGGAAACAGTGCACAGTGCATTGTATAATATAGTGTCTTAAAATACTCCTGCTTACCTCCTCATTGATGCTGTTACAATATTTACATAACACTGCTAACTAATTCTTCATTATGTAGGTTATTTATCCTTGGTATTGGAGACTATCTTCTGAGCACATTTAATATTACTGAATTGAGGCATTGTCTTTTATTTCCACTTACTGTTTGGCTGCAGTGTATCTCCTCTCAGTTCTGAGGCTGCATTGGTGGGCAGGATTCATGTTTACTGCTCCTTGGGGTAAGAAGTCAAGAGTAGTACGGGGTCTGTTGCAGGACAGAGTTCTTGGCTAACCATCAAGGCAAGTTGTTTATGTCTTCAGGATGGTTTATTTCAGAACCAGAAAAAAATAATAAAATAAAAGAGCTGTTTTGGTTCACAAGAATAGTTATCCTGGGAGCAAAAAATAAAAGTGGAAACTAATATTTTAGAAACGATTTCAGCAGAAAGACATATTTAGTGCAAGGTATCTCAGAGGCTAGGGAAAATTATTTGAAGCATTAAATATTTTCAAGATTCTCTGCATTAAATACATTTTTTAAAACCCTAAGCTAGATGTCTTTTGTTAACATTTCATGTTACAGAATTGATTCAAATCATTAAAAAAAATCAGATTTGTATGTTACTGTGGAATATTTCAGGACAAATGAGGGTGTAGCACACGTCTCTCTGCTTAGTTTCAACCTGAAGGTCAATCTGGATGGACAGGGTCTCTGAGCTCCCTCTTTAGCACTTCAGCACTCTGTTAAGCCTGGTTTCCCATTAATCTTCTTGCGCAGGTGTCTACCATTATAGCACAGTGCCCCAGGCCTACATCACCTAGGTTTCTAACATAGTTGGTCCCACTCAGCAAATAAGTCACCTCATCAAGCAGCAACCAACGATGTCTAATTTCCTGGAGCTTAAGTACCTTGCTTCTCAAACACATTATTCTTCCAGCAGCTAGGGAAATGAAATCTAGAGGTCAACTGCAAACTAGATTTTTCTATATGGTTTCTACCAACTCCCTCAAGCAACTACAAAGGTAGATATTTACAGTTGAGAGTTGGTTAACTGCCATAGTTTTGTTAAAGAGCGAGAGAGAGAGAGAGAGAACTCTGATTAACATTTATTTTTTTCCCCCTCAGCTGAAAGATAGATAAACACCTATCATTTTAGAGGTTCTGGTGGTACACTGGTTAAGTGCTTGGCTGCTAACCTAAAAGTGGCAGTTGAAACTCACAAGCCACTCCAACCACCACTCTGCAGGAGAAAAGAAAGACCCAGTGATCTAGTAAAGATTACAGCCTAAGAAATTCTATGCAGCAATTATACTCTGTCCCATAGGGTAACTATGAGCCAGAATTGACTCAATGGCACATAACAACTGTAGAAACCTGCAGATTCTACTTTATGTACTAAACCTGCTGAGTTTACATAAAGTGACCATATACTTCTTTTCTCACCAAGCAAAGCAATAAAACCAGGATCATTCTGTCAAGTAAATGCACTGGTCCTTGCAAAAGTAAACTCATACAATTATTCAGAGAGCAAATTATATCTCTTAGTGTCTGTCTGTCAGTTTGTCATACCCTGGGGGCTTGCATGTTGCTGTGCTGCGGGAAGCAGCTGCAGCAGTATATTGGCCGGGAACTGTTAGAAATTCAAGCCAGATTCAGAAGAGGACATGGAACCAGGATATCATTGCTGATGTCAGACAGACCTGGCTGAAAGCAGTGAATACCAGAAAGATGTTTACCTGTGTTTCATTGACTGTGCAAAGATATCTGCCTTTGTGGATTGCAGCAAATTGTGGCCAACATTAGGAAGAATGGAAATCCCAGGGCACTTAATTCTGCTCATGAGGAACCTGTACGTAGATCAAGAGGCAGTTGTTCAAGCAGAACAAGGGGGTACTGCACATTTTAAAGTCAGGAAGGGTGTCTGTCAGGGTTGTATCCTTACACTATACCTATTCAATCTGTACCTGAACAAATAATCTGAGAAGCTGGACTATATGAAGAAGAATGCAGCATCAGTATTTGAGAAAGACTCATCAACAACCTGCATTATGCAGATGATACTACCTTGCTTACTGATAGTGAGACTTTAAACACTTACTGATAAAGATCAAAGACCTCAACCTTCAGTGTAGATTACACCTCAATATCATGGAAACAAAAATTCTCACAACTGCACCAATAAGCAGAATCATCATAAACAGGGAAAATGATTGAACTTGTCAAGGATTTCATTTTACTTGGATTCACAATCAACAGCCATGGAAACAGCAGTCAAGAAATTAAAAGATGTATTGCATTGGGCAAACCTGCTGCACAAGACCTCTTTGAAGGATGGGGAAGCAAAGATATCACCCTGAAGATTATGATGTGCTTCACTCAAACTACAGTGTTTTCAACCACCTCCTACCCACAGGGAAGCTGGAAGATGAATAAGGAAGATGAAAGAAGAATTGATGCCTTTGAATTCTGGTGTTGGAGGATATTGAATGTAACATGGCTCACCAAAAGAACACATAAATCTGTCCTGGGAGAAGTACAACTAGAATGCTCCTTAGAAGGAAAGATGGCAAGAGTATATCTCTTGTACTTTGGACATGTTGTCAGGAGGCGCCAGTCCCTGAAGAAGGACATCACATTTTGTAAAACGGAGGGTCAGTGAAAAAGGGGAAGACCCTCAATGAGATGGATTATTGACACAGTGGCTACCACAGTGGGCTTAAGCATAACAATGACTGTGAGGATGTCACAGGGCTAAATTACTGGTTGAAACTAACCCAGTGGCATCTGACAACAAGAGTGCATGTAAGTAGTTAGGTACAAAAACCACGGCTTTTAGACATTAAAATGAAGGCTTTTAGTATACTTTTCCAGAGGTATAGAACCCTCTCCTGTTTCTCATCAAAGTTATAAACAAACAAATACTGAATAACTAGTAGGACACTGACACTGAGAGATGGGCTTCCACAATGCTATGGGTTGAACTTTTCTCACTCTTTCACAGTGACGAGAAAAATGGCCTTAGAAAGAGCAAAAGACTTCCTAGGGTCACTCAACCTGTAAATGAGCTTCAGTTCAGTCCTCCTAACTCCAACCCCTGTGTTATTTCCACTACCTCATGCTGCAGCTCTTCATCTGAAAATTTAATCATAAGGAATACTACATCATTAATCTACAAGCATGTTTTCATTCTAACCTGCAAAACTTGCTGAGGACAAAGCGCTTCCTCTGTTAAATTGCATAACCCTGAGCAGGTCTAGGGTGAATTTTGATCTACTGAAACAGACCTGATTAAAAACTTAAATCAAAATATAAGACTGAGAATATGAAAAGCAAAAGTGCATTTTCAAGTTCATGGTAAGTTCTGTTTTCAGCAAGGATGTTTTTCAGATGATTCATGATGAGCATTTTTCAAATTATCTATTACAATAAAAATACTTGACTGTACTTAGTAACTATACATAAACATATTTTAAACCAGTTTGAGAGGATGAACAGGATTTCAACGTCTTTATACTAATTTCTGCCTGATGTAGAGGACTTATGACAGATGCATTAAGGAGATTTAATGAACTTCACCAGGATAAAACTTACAACAGAGTGCTTTCTTTAATATTGGGCTTTAACTCTCATACAACACTAGTCTAAAGAGTACATTAATAAGCTTAAAAATATATAAGTAGGTTTAATGTTTTTTTTTTTTTTTTTGGTCTATCCATAATGTCAAATATGTCATTGCATATGAAATTTTCTTACACTGATGAAGCCATTTTTATGATCCTGCAAATAGCATTTATGTGTTATACTAACTGTCTTTAGTAGATGTTTAATAATAACTTTGGTTTAGTTCCACAATTTACATGTAATATATTAGTTTAACTTCTGGACCCCAAAATGGCATGTTGTAAGGGCCATTCAACATTTGGGATGTATCTGAATAACCACAATTCTGGTAAAAATAAAATTAATGAGAGCTAATATTTCAGAGATAGAATCACGCCAGGCACAGTGTATTCGTGCTAGATCTATAGGTTCTTATGTGACTTAAATTATGATGTAAATATATTTATTCTTTCTCTGTGATCCTTAGTGGGCATTTGTTGACATTCTCTCTGTGTTAAGTCATTTTTCATTGTTTACAAAGAGGGGTCCTTGTAAACAACGAGTCTTTGTAAACAATGACAAATGACGATAAAGAAGGTAGAAAATATGGCAACCTATATTCAGGTTTTTTTTCAGAAACATAGTGTTAATCATTTTAGATGCTTGTCAATTGCACTAATCAGTAGATAATTTAATCATCTTCCCCTTTAAATTTTTGTTTTTCATTCTTAAAACTTACTTCTTGCCTATCTGAGCCAATCCCTCTAAAAATTTCAGTGTCCCATGAAAACTTATTTTTAGTTCAAAAATCCTTTTGAGTGTTTTTTATATGCTAGCAACTTGGTTCAGACAGAGCTTATACAGGCTGCATAATCCAATAAAAATAGCTTAAATGCATATAAAGAGCTTTATACATGTTAATATTCTTACCAATATGTTAGCTCATTTGATTCTCTATGTCCAAAAATACATTTAGAAGGTTTATGGGACTTACACAAATGTCATTCACTTAACCACAGTCCTGCCTTTAGGACTTTAGTCCTGTCTTTAGGACTTTAGTCCTGTCTTTAGGACTCCAGGTCTATCACTAGGGAAAAGGAGCCCCAGCAGAAGCACATATAGTGATAACTAGAGAAAAATCAAAAAGCAGACTAAATTTTGGGGTATTTTAAGAAGATAAAAAGGTACAAATGAGGATATGGCCTGAAATTTAGAAATGTCTCTATAGCTGGATGTTGACTTCTAGGAAAATAAAATTCTTGAGGTAGTTTGAAGACTGTCTGATGGACAAGTCTATAAATTTTATAAGCCTTGATTTTTTTTTACCTGTAAAATGAGAATAACTCATACCTCATATCTTATAAACATATGTCCTCTCCAGTATGCCTCCATTTTTCTTAGTCATCCAAGTACAGCTGCACTTGAAGGAAAATAAACTTCTGTTTGTTCATTTATTTAATAATAATAATAATAAAATACTTACGGAGTGGCAGACATGTTTGGGTAACATGACACCATTCCCAAGCACTTAGCCTGTGCTCACCAAGGTTTTACAATTGGAAAGAGTAAAATATTTTCTCACTGAGGCTTCCTTGAAGGTGAGGTGGGCTGCGAGACATATTTCTTAGGATACGGCGGTTTCTTTTTCCCTTCCTTTCTGTTAGTTTGCCCACATTAGGCAGGAATGTGACAGCTAGGACATGTGCTATCTTACATCCATGAAAAAAGGCCCCAGAGAATCACAAAGATGGGGGTTTGGGTACCTGAGCCACTGAATCAATGCCAGCAACTTTCATAGGTTTTTTTTTTTGCTATGTGGAAAAAAGAAAACAAAATAAAATCTCGAATTGTTCAAACTAGAGTTCGCTGAGTTTTCCTTATAGCTTAAAGCTTACAAAGGGCCTCCCGTTGTGCGTTGCACTGTAGTTAACAGTGTGAGAGACGGCAGCTTCCATAGGTCCTGGCTGAGCAGTGGTTAAGTGAGAGTTCAGCTGCTAACTAAAACGTCAGTGGTTGGAACTTACCAGCCACTCTGAGGGATAAAGATGTGGCAGTCTACTTTAGAAGTAATCAAAATCTTCACTATTAAAAAAAAAAAATTAAATACAAAGAAAAACACAAAACTTTGTTTCTATTTTTAATATGGAAAAAAGAAATCTGAGGCTATTTACAAACAGAATGTAATTTTTAAATTACATTCAAGATGAAGAGAAACACTAATAAAAGACTACAGTTGCAACCGTTGATTCCAGAGACAAAATCTCTCTCCCATTTTCAACAAGAATCCAAGATTACAGACATGAGGTGAGGATAATTCACATTTATGGCACAGTCATTATTAGAACAAGAAAGAAATAAAAGATATTTGAATAAAAAATGCAGAAAAGACACAACAAAGGAATGTAACAGAAAACAAATATTTAGGAGTGGCTAAACAGTGTAAGAACGATTTTTTTTGTTTTTGAAAGGTCAATAACCAGAATGTGGTGTACACTGGCTGAAAATTTAAGGAAAAGCAAAAGAGGGTATTGAAGTTATGTTCAGAGAAAATAAACGGATTGCTCCACAGTTGTGTTGTTTTTATAACACATGACAAAGAAAAGCCGTACTGCTCAGCTTTTATTTTATTTCCGTCTTCTCTGACAAGAAGACTGAAAATAATGGTGGTGAAAGGAAATTGAAGCAAAAGAAATGTGAAGAGATTCAGAGAAAGCAATTCTTTCCCTAAATGCCTGTAAATCTTTGTCCCACACAAATTATATCCCAGGTTATAAAAGGAACTTTCAAATAAAATTTCTATGCCATTGAACTATTTCTTGAGGAATTGCGAGCCATCAGAAAGATATCCAAAATACTAGACAAGGAAAACAATGCTATGATGGTTTCTTTCTCTTTTTTCTCTCTTTTTTTTGACAAAGAATTCTATAGTATCCTGGAGACTTTCAAATTATTTGCATAGAATGTTTTAGGAATTATCACCAAAATATGATTTAAGGACATTTGGAAACACACAATCAGGAGGAACCAACATAGGTTCACTAAATGCAAACGATATCTTATTTCCTGTCCTTGCAGACAGATCTAGTCCATTTATGTATCAGGTAGTTTCTAGACACATCTTGCTATAAGCCAATCACCAGACTTTCTTAAGACATACTCATGGACAAGAAGAAGCAATGACCCTACTCTGCTATAATTTGCTAATTATTAACTGTTGCAATTGTTCCTTTAAACATATATTCTACATACTAACTAGGAAAGACTATTAATATATTTGGCTCTATTTTGTTCAAATTTACATAAAAAGAAATATTTCTTATGATTTGACTGGCCGAAGGGTAAAAAGAAGTGGTGTCTAGTGACCATAAAAAGGCATCTCAAAGATGTTTAACTGCAGTACATGTAATTGACTAAGTGCTGTAACTGTCTTGCTGAAACCTGTCAGTGTGTTTGTGCTGAGACCACGGCTCCTGTGGGTGCTGCCAATCACTGATGGTGCTCAGCAAGGATTCTGGGGCCAGCCCCATGAGATCCATTCATTCCTGAGAGACACAGGACTCTTTTGACAGGAGACTTTGGCTTAAGCACTCCTGGTGGCCTCGCTCAACCTTAGTTGGTGGTACTGCAGTCTAGGACACTTCTACCCAACTTCTTCTCTTCTTTCTTCAACTCAGAATTAGACTTATATTGTGGTCTAATGAGCTTCCCCCTCTCATTCCACTTTATCACTTCTACGTGTATCCACAGATAAGATTCTTGAACTTGTAACTCTGGCTTGCAATTCTTTGGAGAAGCAAGATTACACTGGTGATGAGGAATTTGGAGGAATCAAAGATGACTCTGAGCTTTCCGGTTTGGCTGAATGAAAAGGTGTGGTGTCATTCATCACAATGGAGAAATCTATGAGAAGCAAGCAAGGGCATTTACAATCAGCAAGGATGGCAAGACTACAATAACAGCTTAAGCTTAGAGAAAAGTTGCAGGAGGATGACACTGATGGACTAGACAAGATTCAGTCTCCAATCAGTAGTGAAGGAGAACCTACACAGATAGAAACTTGAAGGGCGACTGTAGGAAGCAGTCATTTCACATCTGGTTTGAGAGTTTGATGGAATTCCAAGCTCTGCTTAATGGAAAATGGGAATAGTAAGTATTGTCTTCTTCAGAATAGAACAGCTTTCAGTAGATCCAAGTGGGAAAGACAAAAGCACAGCAGAGAAATTTCAACATGTTTGGAGCTATGTTCATCTAAAAATAGTTCGTGTTTCCCCAAAGGACATTAGTTTATAGGTAAAATTGGATCACAGAAACAATATCAAGAGAGCTAAGTACTGCTTTAGAGAACACGACATGTGCCTACGAACATATACACATTATTGAGGGAAAGAAACAAGGCTTTGTTTCCTCTAAGAAATCTCAAGGTTGCCTTCCATTTCTCTCCTGCTCTGGGTCTAGTGCGTAGCTCTTTCTGACGACATACAAGCTCTTTATCTTTTCGTTTAAGGCTTTTATGTGCAGCCACTGTGATAAACCATAAACGTACACAAAAATAACACATGCACATGCACACGCATGAAAGAAAAAAAAAGTAAAGGAAACATTAAAATGTCTGTATGGAGAAGCTGGCCAGACCAACTAATACTAGCAGTTCCTCTTGTGACTTCTCTACGCTCTGAGAAATTGGCTACTGCTTTCCCTGGGTTAAGGAATGCAGCTGGTCAAGACCTCAATAAGTCTTCAGTAGTTCAGGGAGACACACGTCTCCATTAGCTAGAAAGGATATGGGCTTGAGTGGTGCCTGATGCAGTCAAAACACACAGGGCAGAGAAAACTGGGATTGCAATATGATTTTTTCTACTTTAGTCCAATTTAAAACTTTTTAGTAGACAAGTAGAAACTCCTTTTCACCCCGTAACTCTAAGAAGTCTAATAAAAAACTGCTTGCTAGATGGTATAATTTGCTTCTTACAAGATTGTAATAAAATATGATTCCACAAGGAATATAAGTTAAAAATAGTAAAACATTTTCCTTTTTTTGTAAGAAGAGGTCCTCTGTGAATATCTGAGTACCCTGTCTCATAGCTTTACCTTAGTTCCTGGGTGTCACAAATGGTTAAGCACTTGACAACTAACCAAAAGATTGGTAATGATTCAGACACACCCAGAAGCACTTCAGAAGAAAGGACTGGCAACCTGCTTCTGAAGGGCCACAGCCAAGAAAACTCAAAAGAATAGAGTTCTAGTCTACAAACGTGGGGCCTCCTAAGTTGGAAGTGACTCAACAGGAACAGGTTTGTTTATTACTTGACTCTTCCAGATCAGTGCTATTCAATTGAAGTATAATGCTAGACAGGAGTGGGAGCCACACACACAATTTGAAATCTTCTAATAGTACATTATAAAAATGAAATTAATTTCAACAGTATATTTAATTTAAACCTGATATGCCCCAAATGGTATGATTTTAGTATGTATTCAATATAAACAAATAGTAGATTGAATATTTTGCACTTTTTCTTAAGTCTTCAAAATCCAGCTTGTATTTTACCGTTACAACACATCTCAACTCCAGCCAGCCAAGTGCCATCGAGACATCTCAACTCAGGCTAGCTGAAAGTCACGTTGCCAACAGCTTCGTGTGGCTAGAATCAACCTTACTGCAGTAGAGTCCAGTCTGATTCATAGTGACCCTGTAGGAGTGTCTGATGGATTAGAACTGCCAGCCTTTTGGTTATTGGCTACCACACATGCACCTTAAAATGTTAGAGAGAAAATATTGTCAAAAAAGAACAGGGGAGAATATTTACTGAGTACCTATTTCCATTTAGACTGCACTAGTAATTTTACATTGATTAAAAATTTAATTCCCATAAAAGCATGTGGGATAACTCTTAATAGTCTCATATTTCAGAATAATAACTCCACTCAGAGGTTTAACAACTTGTCAAAAGTTATCCACATATTAAGGCTGTCTACCTCAAAGGTGTCCCCTTTCCCTTCCTCTGCTCCTCTTCAGAACAAGCATCTCCACTAAATTTTTCTTTATACCTAAATGCTTAACCTACTAAATATTATCAAATACATAAATTGCTAACTGTTGAAGCAGGCAAAGCAGCAAATGTACACTCATTTACTTTATTACCTTAAAGGAGACAAATACATTACCATGCTATCACTAAAAAATGTAATTGTGGAGCCATAGGTTTGTATATTTCAAGACATATTTTTCACAGAGATCATAAATTTGGCATTTCTTAAACGATATCCGAAGCTGGTCTTGTCAGTTTCTGTCATTTATCAGATCTGTCTTTTTACCAACTGTGAATTTCTTGGTCTCGGTTGTGAAGGGCATGTGGATATGACAGCATCAGAATTTGACATGACTGAAGAAAATACGTTGGTTCAGATTTGTTGTGCATGACAAGTATTAATCCCACAACATGTAGGCCTGTATTTACAAGCCATTGCAAATTGATGCTCTGCATATTTTGGTCACAGTTAATTCTGACATAGATGAACATGAAATTGGCTGTGCAGTATTAAGAACACTTTAAAAAAAGAAAAATAATTGCTCTTGTTATGTTGTTTAAATGTGGTACATACTAGTAATTGCAGAAGCGTTTTACCTGAATAACTTGTCACTGATGAAAAGCAGTTTTAAGAGTTTAAGAACTATTTGATCATCTATCTCCTTGAAAAATAATTTATTTCAGAAGTAGGAAAAGGTATAGAAATCCAGATAGTATTAAGGTGAAAGATTATATTGTTTTTTTAAAAGCTACGTTTGAAGTGGTGATTAATTTAGTTACACAGTAAAATCATAGTGCATGTATCATAATGGATAAGTAAAGGTAATTTTGTAAGAAGTATTCTCTTGTAAGTAAAATTTTGAAGTTATATACTCACATGTATCAGATCCAACTCGACGGCACTTGGCTTGGCATACATACATGTATGTATGCGTAATTCCAATGCAACAGGAAAATGGTATACAGTATTAGATAGGAAATTAAAATAAATAAAAACCAAAAATAATGACCTTTGCTTTTCATAACTCAGTGATCAATAAATAATTAACATAGTCTTATTAATGGAATAATTCATTTTCTCTTAAAAAGGCATGGTTTGCTTTTTTTCTTGTTCCTATATTTTGATTATTTAAATATTTTATAATACTGAGACAAAGTTATAAGCAGCAGGGTGCATTAACAAGAATCTAGTTTTTAGTCTAAGGACTTCGAATGATTTCTGGTTGTGTACCTGTTTTTGTCTTGAAAATGAGACTATACAGAATTTGATGTAACTGAAAATATTTGTTGTGTACAAATTCTGTGATTTTCAAATCAAAACTTAAACTAAAAGCCAGTGTAGAACAATAAAACAAACGAATTATGTCAACTTTTGTATAGCCATATTTTACGAGTTTAAATTGAAAATAGTGACTTAATATAAAAAAACTTAAATGATAGCATTTCTGTTAAATGAACAATAGTATTCACATAAATTTTTAAGTTATGAATTAAGGATGAATCATAGTAGCCTTGACTTCAATATCCCATTAATTTCTTATTTTAATTTGCAGAATAGGAAAATCCTGATTCATGTAGAGAAGTGGTTTCTAAATTGTAATGGTTTTAAATGGTAGTCCTTGAAATCTCACGACATATTTTAACTGACCCATAAACATGAAAAATGACCAATAGAAAATTATTATTTCAAAATTAAGTTATACAAGTTATAACATAACCATGATTAAGGACATCAAGTTTGAAGTCTGAAAGACTTTGAACTAGAGTTCTGCCTTTCCCCGTTTGAATACTATTTGACCTTGATTCCTTTAAATCCTTTTCTTGAGATGCAAATTGCTTCCTTGAGACACTAATCATACCCATATCATAGGATATTAGGTTAGATAATACACACAAATGAATTAGCTTAAAATATAGCACACAGATTTAAGTTTATGTTGGAAGGATACAGTCCAAAGTGTTGAACAAACTTAAATTTTTATGATATATTCAGGTGTATAATTTTCCAAAATCTAGATACTGTACACCTTGCTAAGTTTTTTCTCAAAATTTCAAAACAAGTTTCATCTTTCTGTTGTGTGTCTAGTGATTCACAAAGTCACATACAGACCAAAAACAAGCAAATGAGACCTCTATGTTTATTTTCTCGTCCAGTTAATTACAGAGATTTCACATGTGAGCCTATAAACTAATTAGTCAAGGAACTTGTATGCACATTCTTGCATTCTTCTGTTACCTTTACTTTCAGATAATGTACTAATTGTATTTTCATAGCTGCCTGCTAATCTAATACAGTATAATTGTTACAATATAATAGAATGTCATTTAATAAGTGCATTTTCAGCATCAGATTGAAATTGTGTTTGCATAAATTTTGGATAACATTAGACTGTTTCAGTTATCCTGAAAGAATTTGAAAGCCTTTATTTTTATGCTCACTTTGTCTTTTTTCAAATAATGTTGTAACTTGGCAGAGATTGTACAATTCTTTCTAAAATTTCACTGTATAAACACACTGAGGATTTGAGTAAATTTTATTGCCATAAAAATGATCCCCAACAAAAATAATCTGTCTTTAGCTTTCTTGTCATATTTTCTTGTCTTTAAATTTCCAGTGATTTTGTAGAATTTCCAGCGATTTTGTAAAATTTCCGGCATAATGCTTTTTCTCCCTATATATGAGTTGGATCTGATTCGACGGCACTTGGCTGGCTGACGTACATGTTAATGTGGGTGAATAACCTAAATAGAATACAACATGTTATTTCTTCTTACACCAGATCAATTTCATCACTAGAGTTTCCTTTCCAGATTTTTAATGTTCTTGCCAATAATCCAATTTTAATTTTGAGAATAAGTGAAATGTCTCTGAAAACAGAATTATGAGCATGCACTAATATAAAGCATGCACCATGCTATTATAAACATTTACACACAAAAAAAATACTGAAAATGTTAGAACTATTTTAATATCACAAAATTTGTTATACTTGCCAGTCCAGAATCGAACATTACTTTATGATTTAAGTATTCACAAGTAGGGACCATTGAATCTTGTCTGGCATTAAACTGAGTACAGAGACACACATATATGCTATAATACCATTTTCCCTTTGACAGTGATTATTGGCATGCAGGGGTATGAACATTTTTGGCAACAGTGAGGAATTAAATTACATCACAATAATTTGATAAAAGTTTCAAATGTATTCACAGAGATGAAAGGACATGCATTTTTCTGATGTATACAAAAATAAGTTAAGCTGACAAAGCAAGTAAACTGATGGTCTCTAATATTTTAAGTTCAGCATGTAATGTCCTTGATAGTTTATGATGTTTTATTTCACTTGTTGTTGTTGCTGGGTGCCATCAAGTTTATTTCAGGTTACAGCGATCCTATACTATCAAACCAAACCCACTGTTGTCGAGTCAGTTCCAATGCATAGTGACCCCATAGGTTAGAGTAGAACTGCCCCATAGAGTTTTCAAGGGGCACCTGGTGGATTTGAACCACTAACCTTTTGGCTAGCAGACTTAGGATTTAACCACTATACCACCAGGGTTTCTAGCAATCCCACAGGACATAGATAGGATTTCCTAGGCTAAAACCTGGTGCAGGGTGGGTGGGGGAGGGATGGAAGAACTGGCCATCTGCTACCACAAAGATTACAGACACTGAATTGGGAGCTGGAAGCTGTCCAACAGGCTGGCCTGAACAGGCAGTAGGGAACAGCACACTTCACTTGCCTGCTTATAATGAAAGTATGTTACCATTACTGGCTGTTTGCAGAAGTTCTCTGTTACAGTGTAGCAGCAGAAGCAGAGGTCAAACCATCACTGGATTGTTTTTGAGAAGAGAAGATTAGTCCCATACTGTTGCCCAGTCAAATATGTTAGGTCCCAAGGCTTCTCAGGTATTAAATGCTCCATAAAAAACACCATCCAGGCCTTAGTTCTCAGAGGGAGATGAGGAGACATCTGTTTACTCTGCCACCTTGCACCTCGGAGCTCTCTCAATTCAGCACCCAGACAGCTCCCTGGGTAGAAGTGCAGTTTACTTTTATTTTTAAGGTTTACTTTTTTAAGGCTGAGAGGCTTGTATTTTCTCTCTGGAAATCTCTCTATTGAAAAAGCTCTTTTCTCTCGCATTTTAAGATTGGCTGACAGCCTCCAGCATCTCCATAAACAGAGCAGCCTCTTTGCTGCTCAATAAGCAAAGTCTTCCACCCTTGAGAGTCCACCTGGGGCAAATTACTAGAGTGTTAGAGTCAGCTGGTGACCAACAGTTCTCTTAGATCCATTATCAGAGAAATCAAATAGCATCTAGATGGCACACAGGCAACAGACCATAATTAATGATTTAAAGAAACAGTATTCAAATGCTCCAGAAAATTTCCTAAATAAAAACTCAAAAAATTTCCCAGATGAAGAAGCCTTTCTGAATCTAACATAGATTGAATACAAAAAAGTTATATATAAAACCCTCCTAGAGATTAAACAACATGCAATAGTACAAAATGAAAAATTTGGTAAACTATTTGATATGCTAGAACATCAACAATCCGAAATACATCAGATTAATAACAAAATTACAGAATTGGATAATTCTATCCAAAGCCAAAAGAGTAGGATTGAACAGATGGAACTTAGAATCAGTAACCGTGAAGACAAAGTAACTAACGCCAACATTTATGAGGTAAAATCAGAGAAAAGAAATAAGAAAAATGAAGAAACATTAAGAAACATGTGGGACTCTGTGAAGAGGAATAATTTACGTTTAACTGGAGTTCCTGAACAAGGGAAGATTAATGACAACATAGAGAGTATTGTTGTAGAGATGCTGACAGAAAATTTTCCTGAGATTATGAACAAAGAGAACATAGATATCCAAGATGTTTATCGAACACCGCAAAAGTTAGATCCAAAAAGAACTCGGAGACATATTATAATTAAGCTTAATGAGCTAAAACACAAAGAGATGCTTCTGAAGACGGCAAGTCTCAAATCAAAACTAACATTCTGAGAGAAACCCTGTAGACTTTCAACTGACTTTTCTGCTGAAACAATGCTGGCCAGAAAACAATGGGCAGACACATCCAAAGTCCTGAATGAGAAAAGCTTCCATCCCAGAATAATTTATCCCCCTAAATTGTCTGTCAAATATAATGGTGAATTTAAGACTTTTGAAAATAAAGAGAAATTTAAAGACTTCATAAAAACTAAACCCAAATTACATGAAATATTGAAAGAAGCTCTTCCCTAAAAATATGTTTTAGGTGATAATTTAAGGCACTTCATCCAAATTTCTAGTTAGTTAAGGAAGGCACAGAACTTCACCAAACCAAGCCCCAAACTACAATATTATAATGAGGGAATCCATGAGCATATCATGACAATTATAATATCATCACATTAAAAGAGGGATACACTACAATAGTTACAGTTGTTTTTGATGCAGTGACAGTTTCTAACTTCTAAAATAGTTAAAATTGATTTCAATAATTATACACTAAGGGGGATTAGGTATGTAGCCATAGAACTGATTAACAATATACCATTTGAAATGAAAAATCACACTACAGGAGTCTCAATAAATATAAAATCAAAACTCATACCATCCATAAAGAAGAATGTCCCAGAACAGATTAATAAGAACAACAGAGAAAACACCAACATGAAAATAAACATATTGCAATGACATCACTAAACATATACCTATCAATAATCACACTGAATGTAAATGGACTGAAGGCTCCAGTAAAGAGACAGCAAGTGATATCATGGATCAAAAGACATGACCCATCTACATGCTGTTTACAAGAAACACATCTTAGACTTAAAGATAAGAACAGGTTGAGAATTAAAGATTGAAATAATATATATCAAGCTAATAATACATGAAAAAGAGCAGGTGTGGCAATTTTAATGTAAAATCCACTATTATGGACAAGGATGGTCACTATTGCTGAAAGGTTCAATACTCAAGCAAGACTTAACAATATTAAATATGTATGCACCCAATACCAAAGCACCTAAATACATTGAACAAATACTGACAACACTGAAAAATGAGATTGATCATTCCACAGTAACAGTTGGGGACTTTAACACTCCCCTTTCAGTTAAGGATAGATCATCTAGAAAAAAGCTCAGTAAAGATACAGAAGATCTTATTACAATAATCAACCAACTTGACCTTATTGACATGTACAGATCTTTTCATCCATCAACAGATAAATACACCTTCTTCTCCAAAGCACATGGAGCATTCTCCAGAATAGACCATATGTTAGGTCGTAAAACAATTCTCCATAAAATCCAAAACATTGATTCATTGCAAAGTACCTTCTTGGACCACAGAGCTATACAAGTTGAAATCATTAACAGAAAATTCACAGGTAAAAATTCCAACTTGTGGAAACTGAACAACACTTTACTCATAAAGCCTTGGGTTATAAAAGAAATTAAAGACACATTAAAGAAATTTATGGATTCAAATGAGAATGAAAACACATCCTACCAGAATTTATGGGATACAGCAAAAGCAGTGCTTAGAGGTCAGTTTATCTCTATAAATGCACACTTCCAGAAAGAAGAAAGAACACAAATTAAAGAATTAACCTCACAGCTTGAATAAGTAGAAAGAGAGTGACAAAGAAATCCCTCAGGCACCAGAAGAAAACAGATTATAAAAATTAGAGCAGAACTAAATAAATTAGAGAATAGAAAAACAATTGAAAAATTAACAAAACCAAAAGCTGGTTCTTTGAAAAGATCAACAAAATTGATAAACCATTGGCTAAACTTACAAAAGAAAAACAACAAAAGATACAAATAACCCGATTAAGAAATGAGTTGGGAGATGTCACAACAGACCCATCTTAAATAAACTATATCATAACTGAATACTATGAAAAGCCATACTCTGACAGATTTGAAAACCTGGGGGAAATGGACAAATTTCTAGATTCATATGACTCACCAAGACTATCACAAGGAGAAATAGATCAACTTAATAAATCTATCACAAAGAGATTGAGGAAGTCATCAAAAATCTAACAATCAAAAAAAGTCCTGGCCCAGACGGCTTCACCAGAGAATTCTACCAAACTTTTAGAGAATTAACTGCAATACTAATGAGGCTATTTCATACCATAGAAAGAGATGAAATACCTCCAAATTCATTCCATGAAGCCAGCATAACCCTGATACCAAAACCAGGGAAAAATACCACAAGAAAAGAAAATTACAGACCAATATCACTTATGAATCTAGATGCAAAAATCTTCAACAATATTCTAGCCAATAGAATTCAACAGCACATAAAAACAGTCATTCATGATGATCAAGTTGGTTCCATTCCAGAGATGCACGGCTGGTTCAACATCAGAAAAACAATTAATGTAATCAACCATATTAATAACACAAAAGATAAAAATCACCTGATTTTGTCATTGCTGTAGAAAAGGCATTTGACAAAGTTCAACATCGATTCATGCTTAAAACTCTCAGAAAAATAGGAATAAAAGGGAAATTCCTCAATATAATCAACAGCATCTAAAATGCAAAGTCAACTGCTTTCATCATCCTGAATGGTGAAACACTGAAAGAATTCCCTTTAAGAACGGGAACTAGACAAGGATGCCCGCTCTCACTGCTTCTATTCAACATTGTGCTTGAAGTTCAAGCCACAGTAATTAGACAAGACAAAGAAACAAAAGGCATCCGTATTGGCACTGAAGAAGTAAAGATTTCCCTCTTTGCAGATGATGTGATTGTTTATACAGAGAATCCAAAGAAACCCGTAAGTAAACTATTAGAGCTAATAGAAGAATTCTGCAAAGTATCGGGATACAAGACAAACAGAACTAAATCAGTAGGATTCCTTTATAAAAACAATGAAATTATTAATGAAGAAATCACCAAATCAATTCCATTTACTATAGCCCCCAAGAAGATAAAATACCTAGGAATAAATCTAACTAGAGAAATAAGAGATCTTTACAGAGAAAACTACAAGACATTGCTAGAAGAAACTAGGAGAGACTTACATAAGTGGAGTAATCTGCCCTGCTCATGGATAGGAAGACTCAATATTGTGAAAGTGTCTATTTTGCCCAAAGCACTCTTCTTATATAACGCAATCCCAATACAAATTCCAGCGACATTTTTTAATGAGACGGAGAAACGAATTATCAGCTTTAATTGGAAAGGGAAGGAACCTGGAATAAGTAAAACACTACTAAAAAAGAACAACATGCTGGGAGGCCTCTCACTACCTGACTTTAAAACCTATTACACTGCTACAGTAGTCAAAACAGCCTGATATTGGTACAAAAAGAGACATATAGACCAATGAAACAATGTAGAGACCCCAGAGATGCCACCATCCTCTTATGAACAGCTGATATTTGACAAAGGTCCTAAGATTTTGAACTGGGGTAAGAGCAGTCTCTTTAACAAAAGGTGCTGGCATAACTAACTGGATACCCATCTTCAAAAAATTGAAACAAGACCTATATCTCAAACTTTATACAAAAATCAACTCAAATTGGATAAAAGACCTGAATATAAAAGCTAAAACAATAAAGCTCATCCAAGATAAGATAGGGTCAACAATGGACGTTTTATTACACAATATAGACAGACTTCGAAATCTGACAAACAAAAACACATTCATCAGAAGAGAAAATAGATAAATGGGAATTAAAAAGAATCAAACACTTCTGCTCATCCAAAGACTTCATCAAAAGAATTAAAATACCACCTACAGAATGGGGAAAACTATTTGGCAACTCTATGTCAGACCAACATCTGATCTCTGTAATCTATAAGGTTCTACAAAATATCAATAAGAAAAAGACAAATCATTCAGTTAAGCGATGGGCAAAGGAGATGGACAGACACTTCTCTAAAGAGGAGATCCAGGCAGCCAAAAAACACATGCAGACATGTTCACGATCATTAATTATTAAAGAAATTCAAATCAAAACAACAATGAGATACCATCTCACCCCAACAAGATTGGCCATGATCCAAAAAACACAAAACAATAAATGTTGGAGAGGCTGTGAAGAGACTGGAACTCTCCTTCATTGTTGGTGGAATTGCAGAATGGTGCGACCTCTTTGGAAAGCAATTTGGCGTTACCTTAAAATAATGGATATAGATATACCATTTGACCCAGTAATTCCTCTGCTCGGAATATATCCTACAAAATCAAGGCCATTCACACCAACTGCTGCATGCACACAAATATTCATTGCAGCACAGTCCACGACAGTAAAAAGTTGGAATTGACCCAGATGCCCAACAACAGAAGAATGGATGGGTAAACTTTGGTATATATACTCAATGGAGTACTATACACTGATAAAGAACAACAATGATAGCAGGAAACATCTCTCAATTTGGTCTCAACTGGAGGACATTATGTTGAGTGAAACTAGTCAGTGACAGATGGACAATTACTATATGACACCTCTATGATAAAAACTTAAAAGCATACTCACACGTAATAGAAAAGACTATTTGACGGCTACAAGGATGGGAAAGGTGGGAGGGTGGGAAGACATGGGGCAAGGGTTTAGATTAGATAGTTGTTAGAAATTTGGCTGGGTGAAATTGGTGACAATACACATTAGTAAGAAGATCAATATTAATGGGACTTCGACACAACTTGTGTACTCCTCCTCTCTTAACCCAATATTGTAAGCACAGAGTATGTACACTTTCATTTTTTTTATTTAATAAAAATATATATGTAATAAAAAAAAAAGATTACAGGCTAGGGAACACTGTGATGCCAGTTCTACTCTGACCTTAAGGTCACTGTGAGTTGGAATCAAAACAGAGGCACACAACAACAATCTTTACAGAAGGACATTGCCAAGTCTTTCTCCAATGGGGTCACCAGGCAGGTTAGAACCACCAAACTTTCGGTTAATAGCCAATTCACCAAACCAAAAAACCCACTCATTGCAGTGAAGTCAATTCTGACTCACAGCAAGCTCACAGGACAGGGTGAGATTGCCTCATAGGGTTTTTGAGGCTGTAAATCTTTACAGAAGGAGACTGCCAAGTGTGTCTCCCACAAAACAGCTGGTGGATTCCAACTGCCAACCTTTCAGTTAGCACCAGGGCTCCTTATTACACTCACAGTTAAAATTATTTTCAGTTAAATTGTTACTAACTTTACAGAATCTTTGGGTCCTCTTTACACTAATCACATTCACTTATTTTCCTCATATTTATGTTACAGGTCATTACTTGAGAAAGTAGTACTTTGAAAACCAACTCTCCAAAATTCGTGAAACCATCTGGAAAGGAAGAATTTTCCACAAAATAATGAAAAACAAGAATATTCTAGATTGTGGTAGAAATTACACAAAATTCCATTGATGGTTTGGGATTAAAAATCAGTTCCTATCTGGAATGTTCTCCTTTCTGTCTGATTTTCTTACTCCTCTAGCCCAGTCGTTGGGTTTCCAGGCATGTTTGGTATAATAATTTGTCAAATTTACTGTCAGAAGGGACCCCTCTCTACCTGGTAACTTTCTGGCTTGCAAGCAAACTGTCTCAGGACACATGCACATTTGTCAAATTTAGACCCTTCACGAAGTACACAAACAGAACCATTGGTCCTAGACAACATCAGAAACCTTAAACATAAATACTCTTCTTTCTGCCAGCTATATATTTGGCCTTTAAGTCCCACCTGCAGAGTGAGTAAAATTCAACGAGACCTCCAACCTAGAAGGTCTCATTGCATTTCACTCAGGAGCAAATCAGTTTGACACCAAAACTCAGAACAAAGATTTCTAATCTCTAAACACCTTTCATGAATATATATTCAAAAGTTTGGAGAAGGTATGTAGCTTTCTTCTGAGTCTTAAAGATATTTTGGATCCTACGTAGGGTTCTAAATACATTAAAGCCAGTGAACTGTCCTCCAAAAGTCTGTCTCAATCTCTTTTTCTGTTCAAGAAAGGTTGAGATATACTTCCTGAAATAGGATAAAGCTGTAGAATCTTGCAGACCCAGTTTTCCAAAAATTTGTACTGCCTAATATAAACTAGCTAATCACTGCTGTTAGCTATTAATTGTCTTTATTGTCCATTCCGTACGAAAACAATTCTTGAGTTAGGAAGGAAGGAAGGAAGGAGAAAGTTTGCAAATGAAATCATTTTTCCTCAAGATTCAAATATACTTTCTTTGAAAACTCTTTTAAAAATACCTGCTACTGTAACTGTTATAGATAAACCCACTGCCATCAACTCAATTGCCACTCATAGTGCAACCCTATAAGACAGAGTAGAACTGTCCCATGGAGTTTATAAGGAGGGCCTGGTGGATTCCAGCTGCCAACCTTTTATTAGCAGACGTAGCACTTAACCACCACACCACCAGGGAGATGCATAGAGGTACATGGTCTTCCAAGGAGATGTCACTCTGACAAAGTTTGAGACTACTTTTCTAGAAGAACCATAGAATCTTTTTATAGTTGGAAACGATCTCAATGTTCAGGAAGCTCAACTGCACCGTTTCACAGACGAAATCAGGAAGATTCAAACAGATTCAGAGCCACACCACAAGCACTCAATCATTGGAGCTATACCAGAACTTTTCCATACCCTCTAAGCTTTCCATTGCCACTTCATCTTTCCTTCCTTATCTGCTGAAAGCTCATATTAAAGCCTGCTTTACTCTACAAAATGAGACTTCTATTTCCCTGCCCAACCCCCCCCCCCCCCCCCCACTTAAATTTAGCTCTTTGTTGATACTCCTTGTTAATCTTCCCTTACGCTTTACAGGAAAAATCACACCTTTCCTTGTCAATGTTAATCCCAATCCATGTCTTTTTTTAATCTTTTCTTCTCTTTTCCTGGTGCCTCAAGGTATGATCTGAGATACCAGCAGGAGCACCACCTGTTTGCTTATTTAAAGTGCTCCTTTCTAATCTCCTGGGAACCCTGATGGCATAACAGTTAAGTTTTATGGCTGCTAACCAAAAGATTGGCAGTTCACATCCACCAGGCAGTCCTTGGAAACTCTATGGGGGGCAGTTCTACTCTGTCCTATGGGGTCACTATGAGTCAGAATCTACTTGACGGTGAGGAGTTTGATTTGGATGTTTCTTTTTTTATTGTGATTAAGTGAAAGCATACAATCTAAATCAATTCTGCATGCCCGCCTATCTGCAGCTCCTTCTGCTCTCCTTGCCCAATGATAGCACACCCCTTCTTTTCGTTCTATACTTCCAGTATCCTCTTAACAAACTCCTATCCCTTCTTCTCCACCCTCTGCTCTCCCATCTGGAAAGAAACAAGTAGGACCACCTCCTATAAGTGCATAGAACTATAAAGAAACACAGCATATGGTTACACTGTTTCCCTGACTCCAGTCCATTCATGTCCAAAGAGTTGCCTGTAGTGGTATTTTCTGGTCAGGGGCAGCAGCAGATCTAGAGGTCATGCTATCAGGGGATCCTCCAGGCCATCAGACAACCAATTATGGTCTTTTAGTGGAGTTCTTAAGTGGCACCCCTCTTTTTCTCTTGTTGCCACTAGGATTCAACATTGTGTGCCCCATCATGGCTGTCTTTGGTGGTCGCTGGGCACCATCTAGTTCTACTGGTCACATGTTGATGCAGTCTCCCATTCACATGGGGTCTTCTGTCTGCTAGGCTCTTTTTTCCTGTTTTTGTTGTTCTTGGTCATCATCTGTTCTGGATGAATTGGGACCTTTTGATGTATCTCAGATGGCAGCTTGCTAGTTTTTTCAACCCCAGATGCCACTCACCAATATGGGTTATGGAAGACTTCCTAAGCAATAGGCTAGTTATGTCAACTGGCCTCGATGTCCCCCAAGCACATGATTTGGACTTTTTACATTTGTTTGTTTCTGATTTCTACCTTGATCTACTAAGCAAGAATTACTGGGATGATACCCAGAATCTGCTTTTTTACCCAAACACTCCAATTGCTTCCTATACGCACCAATGCATGAGAATCAATGTTCTCGACAATCCTCATCGCTTACTGCCTCTTCCTCAAACAGTTTCAGAAACTCACTCACCTAGCTCTGAAATTTGCCTCTCGTTCACTAATACAGCTCTTGGACTTCTTCCTTACATCATTTATAAACCCCTAAAAACACACTAGAATAGTCATTGTCCAGGTCCTAATTTTCCTTACCTCTCTGCAGCATGGTAGAACAATCACATCATACAGCACTGAACTTCAAAGCTTTCAATTATGCGTACCTTTCCGAAGAGAAAGGAGAGAAAGCAATAACTTAAACATAAGATTTATGTCCTATTAAAGTCAGTGAACATTTGATCCACTAGCTCAGGTATGAGCTAGTAGACTGCATCTGTGATCTGTTCAGTGGGTCACCCCTAATGTGAGCTCCTTGCTCAGTGAATGCACATTCCGGTGTAGAAAATAAGATTTACTTCAAACATCGCCCCTACATGAAATCCAATGACTTCATCTGATGTGCAATAAGAAAATATGTGACTAGAGGAATTCTTTAAAAAGTTGATCTAAATTAGGAAAAAAAAACTGCCTTGAATTTATTTTTATGGAAAACCTGTGTGTCAGTCTCCAATGTGGCACTTTTCTAATGAATTCTGTATGATTGTTTTGACTTTATGCCATTACCAGCTTATGTCAGAATGAGTACCTAAGCCCTGAATAAGACAGAAAAAAAGTTGCTTTTGAGTGTATTGTGACTCATAGCAACTCTATTGGACAAAGCAGAACTGCCCGATAGAGTTTCCAATCCACTGTAAAATCAACTATGCTGTTCTCATTAAACCACTTCCTTCCTTAGTCACAATTGTACTCTCATTTGGTTGCTCTGTTTTATGCTTACTTCTTGAGTTTCCATAACTTGTCCCTGTCCATACTAATTACAGTATTTTTAACTCCTGCCTCTTTTTCCTGTCTTCGTTCTCTCTAGCTTGTGGAACAGAACCACAACTGTTCCTGCAGCCCTAACTCCATCACCGAGTCCTATTCCTAGTACAGGATTCAGTGACACAGTTAAAAGGCTAAGATTTCACGCTATTTCCCAAGCTTCCTTGCTATGTTTTACACCCCTTAATTTGCAACTTAAGAACAAACTTCTGATGCCCACGTCACTTGAAATTCACAGGTAGTCTTTCCATCCTAAGCTCACCCAGTCCACAGCTTTAAGTTTCTGTCTTGACTTCACACTGAATAGGTTGACTTGTTGGCCTATTCTCTACTAGACAAAATGAGTTTCTTTAGTTTAAATTTCTTATAAACGATGAAGCTAAGAAATCAAAGATGTGGCTGATAAGATACACAGAAAAAGCCCAGGGATAGCCTTCCTGGGGATCAGGTATAGGACTATGGAAGATGAAAATAAAAGAAATAGAAACATAAAAATTCAAAAGAAACTCATTTTGCAAGAGTTTAGCCTTTCAAGAACTTTAAATTTTATAACTACTATCCAATATTAGACTGAACTTTAATAGTAACTTTTACAATTTATGATATGCTCTGACTTTTATTCAGAAAAGCACACACATTTCTATTTGAAAATGTCAAAGAATCACTATGAAATTAGGTCTAATCAGATCCTTGCCATTAGTGAAGTGTGAATTCAGCAGCATTCAAAGAAAATGGCTTTAGGAACATAAAAATTAATTTATCATGCTAAAAGATCATTGAAAACACTTTTTTTACAAGACAAATTGATGATGGCTGTATTAACCAAAATGTATCTGCAAGGGAAATTTTTCAGACATGTATCTTTATTTCCATTAGATGAAAGTGAATGCATCTCTCCACTCATATACAAGCAGATAAAATTATACAATATTTTGTAGTTGTAAAGGACATAATTATGAAGTTCATCACTTTTACTTATAGATGGAGATATGAAGGTACAAAGGCTAGGTGAATGTAGACTAAATTATATGTCCAATGTCACATATTGAGTTAGAGGCATTAAGAACCTTAGAGGTCTTCTCCAATGCTAATTCACTTATGTAACAATCATCTATTGAACACCTCATCTGTGTACTGGAACAGTGATAAATGAAAGGACATAATTTCTGAAAGCCCCCAGTACAAAGGAAAAGTCATACATATGAATAATATAACCAAAATATTAACTGATTCAGCCTTGAGTTATCACACTTTCCTTAATATTGAAATAAACTGGCTTAAAGCCTTATCCTGCTTTAAAGCCAGACTTTTCTGGAGGCTTTTACTTCTCCCAGCTACCATTTACTCCAGTTTCCCTCTTTTGATGAGTCTCATACTCATGTTTCATTTTCTTTGTAACCAAATTGCCTTAGTAAGTGAATATAAATAATAAATCTCAAAAGCCCCAAAGCACCCATAAATGCAAAATCTTAACACTGAACTGAGTTTCCTGAAAACTTAAGCATAGTGCACTGCCATTTAATAAGAGCTGTAACTCCTAGAATTGTTTTGGTTAAAGGTGAGAGGGGGCAAAATAATTTCAAAGTTTCCTAAACTATTCATTCACTGAACAGACAGTATTAATCCAGGTGCTAAGAAATAAAAAAAAAAAAAAAGGTGAAAAGCCTATGCTTTCACAGAGTAATTGTCCTTGTGAAAGACAGATAACAAGTAAAGAAACATGTATGTACAGTGACTATATTATTAAAAACAGTCAGAGAAGGACACAATTCAGAGTTTACGTTTTTAGAAAGGAGAGTCAGGGATGACTTTCGAAGATGGCATTTAAACAGAAATTGGAAGGAAGTAATCCACAAGGATGTTGGGAAGACAAGATTTCTAGGCAGAGGGAAAAGCAAATCAGAGGCCCTGAACTTGGCATATGTGAAGAACATCTAGAAGGCAAGTGTGGCTTCAGCAAAGTGGCAAACTCACAACAGAATAGAAGACATCACCACCAAGAAGATAATGGGAACCCAGATCATAGAGAGCTTTCAAACAATGTAAGGACTTGGATATTTATTTTAATGAGATGGGAAGTCACTGGGAAGTGATAACAGAAGATTAGTATGGTGTGACTTAACCAGCGGACTGCTAAGTTTACAGCACAGAGACTAGGATGGCCAGGGTGGAAGTAGAGAGACATTTGGGAGACTGTGATTATAATTCAGGACAGAGATGCAGGTGGGTTGTTAGGTTAATAGCAATGAAAATAATATTAAGTGGTGATATCCTTGATACACATTTAATGGAAAAGCTGACAAGAATTGCTAGGCAAGATTTGCTAATTTATTAGTGGCTTGTGAGCAAAATAGGAGAACAATTGGAAGGATTGAGATGTCATTTCATGAAATGAATTACACTATAGGAGAAGCTAATTCAGGGGACCAAGAATCAAGTTTGGGCTTGTTCAATACATAAGATGCATTGTATCATCTACTTAGAGAGATTAGAGGTTTGGCAGATATCTTAGTTATATACTGCTGCTATACAGAAATGGAAACCCTGGTGGCATAGTAGTTAAGGGCAATGTCTGCTAACCAAGAGGCTGCAAGTTGGAATCTGCCAAGCACTTCTTGGAAACCCTATGGAGCAGTTCTCCTCTGTCCTAAAGGGTCACTACTAGTCAGAATTGACTTGATGGCAGTAGGTTTGTTTTATACAGAAATACCACAAATGGATGACTTTAAGACACAGAAATTTATTCTCTCACAGTCTAGGAGGTTTGAATCCCAAATTGTGGGTGCCAGCTTCAGGGAAAAGCTTTCTCTCCATCTGTTCTCAGAGAAAGTATTTGTCATCAATCTACCCCAGTCTAGGAGTTTCTCAGTATAGTAACCTCAAATCGAAGGAGGCACTCCATTCCTTGGGTTTCTTTCTTGATATGAGGTCCTTTTCTACTACAGTCTCTCTTTTGTATATCAGTAGAGATCAATTCAATGTACAACCTAATGGTATAGATTGAGTTCTGCCTCTAACCTAGCTTCATTAACATTAATGATGTTTAAGAATTCATAAGACAGAAAATTACACCAGATCACAAATTAGCAAACAACTACACAATACTAGGAATCATGATGTGGCCAAGCTGACACACATTTTCAGGGGAGACAATTCAATCCATAACAGCAGGTTGCAGGGTGAGTTTATTGGGCATCTTGCTGAGACAACCAGTAGAAACCCTGGTGACACAGTGGTTAAGTGCTATGTCTGTTAAAACCAAGAAGTCATCTGTTCAAATCTGCCAGGCACTCCTTGGAAACTGTGAAGCAGTTCTACTCTGTCATACAGGGTCGCTAGGATTTGGAATCAACTCAACAACCCTGGGTTTGGTTCAGTTTTTAGATCATCAAAGACTCAGTTCTTTTCTTTTTTCACTTCCATTTTTCATAGCAGAGTGTTCCTAAAACTGTATCTCCCCTTGTGTCATAGGAAAACTTTCATAAGAAACTGGAGCTATATGTCCCCTCCTTCATATGCACTAGGGGAGGCAGGACAATTCCCAAAATCGTAAGACAAAAAGTCTTGAGACTCTGTAGAGTGGATCTTTCCTAAACCAATCTCTGTGCCTCCAAAATAAACCAGAAACCAAAAACCAAACTCAATCCACTTCTGTCAAGTTGATTGTGACTCACAGCTACCATATAAAACAGAGTGGAACTGCCCTATAGAGTCCAAGGAGAACCTAGAGGATTCAAGTAGCTAACGTTTTTGGTTAGCAGTTGTAGCAGAAAACCACTACACCACCAGGATTTCCTCCAAAAGAAAAAATGCTAATTGGATTAAGCCTAGATAACTCTCAAACTAATCACTGTCTAAAGGGATACCCAATTTATTTAAACAGATAGCTAAACAAATCTACTAATACTGATGGAGAAGTAGGGAAAGTTAATGTCATCCAAACCAATGGATATTTCATAACCCAGGAAGAGTGGAAGGAATGGTTGCATAGACAGGCACGATGTCTACTACAAATTCCCGCAGGAGGAACTGACTTACAATTGAACGCTGAGTGAAACTCTTTTTATAAGTCCTTTAACAATTCTCACCCTGGAAAACTCTCACTGGCTGGTTCTTTCATTGAAGAATCGAAAATGAATTCCCTGTTGCTGGACTCCCACTCTTGATGTATTTTTCAAATTTCTTCTTCATCCTACATTTAAGACTCTTGGTGTAGCCATCAGAAAATTCAAAATTTCCATCTTACCACTTTCTAAACCAGAGATATTAACTTCATGTCAGTTTTGCATGTACACGATACATTAAGTGTGGTAAGCGGGACACGCTGGCGCCCAGCGCCAGAACAACACACCAGCCTTTTCCTGATTGCTACCATGCATCAGGATTCAGAACAGCTGTCATTTCCCAGCCACACCCTTGTTTACCAGACCTAGGGCTTTCCTGGCGCATGCCTGTGGGCAGTGGCTTCCCGCTAGCCTATTGTGGGCCTCCGTCTTGGGAGAGCGTGGCACATGAGGATTGGAGGAATCTAGGATAAATAGAGCAAGCACCAGGTAACGGGGAAGACAGAGACTAAGACTAAGACTGGAACTAAGACCGGGACCGGGAACAGAGGACTGACGGACCGACGGACCGACGGACGGACGAGGAGGCAGTAGGAGTAAAGTAAGTAGTAGCAGTAGAGTAAGCAATAATAGTAGAGTAAGCAATAGTAGAGTAAGCAGTAGGAGTAGAATAAGTAAGTAAGTGTAATAAGAATAAAGTAAGCAACCGGTAAAGTGGTTCGAACCCGTGCGTGTGTCCTGTCTTCTTTCCGCCGGTGGACAGTTGGGCAGCGACAATTAAGGAGATTTGTTTAAGAACCATTTGGGCCAAATGTAAAATGCTTAGAAGAACAGAAAAATCTACAGAGTTTAAATTTTTAATCTTTTTCTTTTAAACACATTTAAATTTTTATTCTTCTCCCATCAAATACTGTGAGAGGGATCTAGGTAGATTTGTTTGTTTTGTTGGTTGGTTGGTTGGTTGGTTGGTTGGTTGGTTGATGGTTGGTTGGTTGGTTGGTTTGGTGTGGTTTTTAACCACTGTAGATTGTCTTTAGAAAAGAGAAACAGCAATATAGCCAAGGTGTTGTGTGTTTATCTGATTTTTTCCCCATTTATTGTTTTAAGTAGATGTTTCTTACCCCTCCTACAATAATAATTACTCGGAGAATCGATAACTCTAAATAAGCTATGTATAAATGTGTTGTTGTTGGTAGTTGCCGTCAGTTAAGTTCCAACTCATGGCAACCTTATGCATCATAGAACGTACCGACTTTCTGTCAGTTTGTCTGACCATGGTGGCATGCATGTTGCTCTGCTGCTGGCAAAGATACACCACCAGTATTGGAAATACCAGCAGGCCTGTTCTACATAAGGTTAGAAATAACTTAAAGATAATTAAGAAGTTAAATTATTTAATACCTCCCTAATATTTCATAGAAAACTCCCTATAGAAATATACGGTGACACCTTTGCAAGTACACAGTTTTACTAAACAATTTGTTATGTTCTCCATATCTTTTATTTGTTTTGTTATGTTGTCAATATCCTTACTTCAGCTTACATGCACAACAAATGAATTTTACTTTGAGGAAACTTATCTTCTCCCATTATGCATACATACAGTCTACTAAGGTGAATCAAGAGTTACCTTTCCCCATGTCTCTTTACTTAAACCAGCAAAATATGTTATCTTTGGAATTTTACAGCGGCAGGGAAGGAGAGAGGAAGACTGAAAGAGGCGAATTTGTTTTATTCCATTTGCAGCAGCAGGTGAGATCAATGTTCAGCCATTTGAAGAGGTAGCGTGTGATCAGGAGCCAATGGTGCTGAAAGAAGAAGTTGAAGCTGCATTGAAGACACTGGTGAAAAACAAGGCTCCAGGAATTGATGAAATATCAATTGAGATATTTCAACAAACAGAAGCAATGCTGAAAGTGCTCACTTGTCTGCTCCAAGAAATTTGGAGGATAGCTACCTGACCAAATGAAGAGGTCCATATTTGTGCCCATTCCAAAGAAAGGTTATCCAATCGAATGTGGAAATTACTGAACAATATCATTGATATCACACGTAATTAAAATTCTGCTCAAGATCATTCAAAAGTGACTACAACAATATATTGACAAGGAACTATCAGAAATTCAAGCTGGGTTCAGAAGAGAAAGTGGAACCAGGGATATCATTGCTGATGTCAGATGAATCTTGACTGAAAGCAAAGAATACCAGCAAGAAATTTACTTCTATTTCATTGACTACACAAAAGCATTTCACTATGTGGATCATACTGAATTATGGCTAACATTGCACAGAATGTGAATTACAGAACACCTAATTGTGCTCTTAAGGAATCTGTATATGGATCAAGCGTCAGTCATGTGAACAGAACAAGGGGACACTGTGTGGTTTAAAGTCAGGAAAGGCATGTGTCAGGGTGGCATCCTTTCACCATAACATTTTAATCCTAATGCCAAGCAAATAATCCAAGAAGAGCACACAAAGAAGAATGAGGCATCAGGATTGTAGGACAACTCATTCACAGCCTGCATTATGCAGACGACACCACCTTACTTGTTAGAGATGAAGAAGATTTGAGACGCTTACTGATGAAGATCAAGGACCACAGCCTTCAGTATGGATTGCACCTCAACATCAAGAAAACAAAAATCCTCACAAGTGGACCAGTAAGAAACATTGCGATGAATGGAGAAAGGATTGAGGTTGTTATGGATTTCATTTTACTTGGGTCTACAATCAATGCCCTTGGAAGCAGCAGTCAAGAAATCAAAAGACGCACTGCACTGGGAAAATCTGCTGCAAAGGACTGCTTCAAAGTATTCCAAAGTAAGGATGCCACCTTGAAGACTAAAATGCACTTGACCCAAGCCATAGTATTTTCAGTTGCATGATATGCATGCAAAAGCTGGACCATGAACAAAGAAGGCAAGGAAGAATTGATGCCTTTGAATTGGAGAAGATTGTTGAATGTACCATGGACCGCCAAAAGAACCAAGAGATCTGTTCTGGAAGAAGTACAACCAGAGTGCTTTTTGGAAGCAAAGATAGCAAGACTGTATCTTACATACTTTGAACGGTTGTCAGGGAAGATCAGTCCCTGGAGAAGGGATCCTTGGTAGAGCAGAGAGTCAGCAAAACAGGAAGACCTTAGACCAGATAGGTTGACACAGTGGCCTCAACAATGGGCCAAAGCATAGAAATGATTCTGGACATGGCGCAAGACTGGGCAGTGTTTCGTTTTGTTGTTCATAGAGTCGCTGTAAGTCTGAACCAACTCAACAGCACCTAACAACAGCAACAACACTGAGCAAGTGTTGTGTAGTCCTGAAACTCTTTAGTGATGGACCACCTGTCAGGTTCTTTGACTATATCATTAAAATCATCAGGAAATTTCTGAGCTTTCATTGTTATTTGTGCTTCTGCTGCTATTTTAAATTCGATTTTATAGTGTTTGGATGAGTGTTTTGTTTTTTGTTTTAAACCTTCAATAAAGACTTTAGCTTGTGCTAATAATAAATGTTGAGGTGGTTAAAATTTGAAATCATCTTGTAAATGATTTGTAAGAATAAAATTTAATATTCTTTTCTGTTCACTTCTTTATCCCAAAAGTTTAAGTGAAGATCAGACTCCTCTGAACGAATCTCAGCATCTCTGACTTTTGGAGGCAATGAATGGATTATTTGGTTCTGCTAAATCAGGAGTACGGCTCCCTTCTTGGTAAAAATCAAGCTGAAATTCATAACAGAGAAGTATTGTTGGGGGGGTGGGAGATGAATTCAAAGAGAAACAAACCAACAGTCTGAGAGAACTAAAAGCTGACACATATCAGTGCTGAAAACATTGGCAGATTGCCACAAAGTATTTTGGCAGACAGTATTCAAGTTTAGAAGAGCTAACTTTAGAATGAGGAAAGACAGTTAACTGGAGGTTAAAAGCAGAAACAAAACTGAATAGAGGGAAAAGAAGTTAAGGAATCATCAAAGTTGAACTTGAGACACTAACAGTTCTTTATTTTAATGAGAAAAGATGGATTTTTTTTCCTTTTTACTTGCTGAAGAATGCTGAAAATGAAGACACATTGTAACAAAGCAACAACACAGAATATATCTCTGATTTGGTAGACTGAGCTCTAAACAACAGAGAAATAAGAATAGGAAAGTGTAATTTCCTTGACCCTGTTATTGCAGATTTGAAAACAAAGGGCCATCTCCTTCCATATATGTATTCACCAAAACCCCATTGATGGAGGTAAAAAAACCAACAGTCTTAGCAGAAGACTTCTTGTCTTCACCATGTAGGACAGCAGGACACAAGGTCAATATTTCTAGCTGTGTTGGTTAAGGTTTCAGTTCATTGACTAAAAGCATTTTCTATTAGTTGAGTTACAAAATAAATAATATGACAAGGAAATTTTCAATAATTGTAAATCATGTTAGAAAAAAAGATGGATATATTATGGAACTAATCTAATGATACAAAGAACAGAAACTGAATGAAATTTCTCTGATAACTAGTTGGAAAACAAATTCAGTTCCTGTATACTGAGCTTTTCCACCTGAAGAAAATGTTTTGTTTGTAACCTGCTTGTCTGGGTCACAATCCGAGGGGCAGAGATGTGATGACATGTTAAAAATGTGGCTTGGCAGTCATCTCAATGCCATTTTTAAAAAATGTTATTATTTTTATGGATATATGGTAAGTTCCTTTAATAATTAAACTGAAAATACAGTAGATATAAAACTTAAATTATAGGCATGTTCAGACTACACATAGTCTGACCAAAGTTGGAGAACAAAACTAGATACTATACCTGCACAGTTGTTTTGTTACTTTTGAAAACCTGAACTGTCATGTTTTCTTTAGAAATTTACTTTTTCTTTCTTTTTTTTTTTTTTTTTAGATATTTAGACTTTTATTGCTGACTTCTAAGCTTGTTGAAGCTCTGTGTCAGTAGAAAACATTCTGAATTGTTTTTTCTTTTTATAATGTTCTATTTTGGCTTTTCTGTATGTATGAATTTTAATACATTTAAGCACCATTGTTCACGTAAACTGATATCAACTGTCAGACAAAGAAAAACAGATGCCTAGAATTTACCATTTTTTCTAGTTATTTATTGTTTTAATTTTCTGTAAGATTAAAAACTTACACATCAAATTTATTCATGTTGCACAAGAGAGTCAAATTTATTAAGCAAACATTAAAAACTTGTGACTTCCTTGGCAATTCTTTTTGTTGTCACTGCGCAGACAATGACTTCTGCTGCTTCTTGTTAGGTGCTGTCTAGCCGGTTCCGACTCAGAGTGATCCCACGTAACAGAAGGAAACACTGCGCAGTCTTGCCCCATACTCGCCGTCATCTACATGTGTAAGCCCACGGCTGCAGCCACTGCGTCAGTGTATTTTGTTGAGGATCTTTCTCTTTTTGCTAATCCTCCACTCCACCAAGCATGGTGTCCTCCAGGGATTGATCCCTCCCAACAACACGTCCAAAGAACGTAAGCATGGTATTATTTTAACATTTAGACTCCTTTCTAACCTAGATGGAAAAGAAGTGGGGGGGGGGGGGAAAGAGAGAGAGAGCGCACAGGCTTCAAGACTTAAGTAAACTTTTCTTGCTTTTAAAAAAAAAAGTGAAATGGCTACATTATTTGCACATATTCAAAACTGAATAAAAAATGTAACACATAGTAAGATTTAAAGAAACAGAAACTGTTCAACAAAATGGATATTTTCATTTGTAAGCAATTAGTGCTTCACTCGACCATTATTTCATTTTATTGGGAAATTGGGAAATTAATCCATGGATTAAACAAGGACAAATTCTTCATCAACTAGAAGCCTTTATAGAACAAAATTTTTATCGAATTTTCTTCAGTTTTTATCTAATAAGCCCTAATGATGCCACTGAACAACTAGTTTTAAAAGTCTGAACAGAATATGGTAAGATATAGAGCATTTTCTTTCTCCATGTCTGCTTTCTCACCTTCAAGATATTACTTGAAAGTATACTGCTACATTTCATTTTAGCCCTTTAGCTCATTCAATTCTCAATTATTTAATGATTAAACTGAAGGTGTTTCTTTTCTAAAACTATGAGTTGCACAAAAAACTTTGTTTCTAGCTGGATATCTTCATTTTCTCCTTAACACATTAAAAACCCTTAGGATTGTTTATAACAAATATGCAGATAAATACCCCAATAATTTGGGATAAATAATAACTAGTTGGGCAATTCTGTTTGCAAAAAGTACCTAACTTTTGAACCAATCTGTCATACTGGGAAAGTTACGTACTACCTATTGTTTGCATTTTCGTCATTCATAGAGAAGTTGGACAAGATGGAGCTCTGTGGTGCATAGATGACTTTCACACGGCTTTTCTTGCCATGGCTTTGTAACTCTCACCAAACAATTGTGTGGGACCATGTAAATAACGTGCTTGTGGCCCACCAAAGGAACTGGACAGCTTGCAAACAGTGCAAAAAGGCACTATCACATTTGTGAGGGTCAGGCCATGCAAACATGGTATACGGAACCCTAACCAGGCGTTTGGTCAGTTTTGTCATCCTGCTAGTTTAAAAGACAGCCAGTCTCAAAGAAGGGTGAGGGGGGGGACCACTACCACCAAGAAGAAGAGACCTGAGAGGAGTTGGTCCTTTGAACCCAAGGTGTCTGCACCGAGACCCTCAGAGAGAACACACAGAGAAAGCTGTAACACTGGGGATGGCACAAAACAGTTAGAAGCAGTAGCCAAAAAATGGTGGCAGAAGAACAAGGACACTGTTGCTAGACTTTCTGGAAAAACAGCTTAGAGACATGAAAGAATAAGCACAGAATTTATGTAGATACTTACCTATGTGACCTGACTGATAGGTTAATGGGAGTACGATTAACAGAGTGGAACAAAATGTAAAGACCTACTGTTGGTGAGACCATAATGAACCAGGAGACTGGAGTGAGCTAGCAGAGGGGGCTTCCAGGGCCATGCAGCAAGGCACGTACAGTAGGTCTTGAAGAGAAATGTTGACTTTAAGAAATTAGTGGAACAAACAACACATTTACACAAAAAATACTTCGAGGTAGGAAGTACGAGTTAAAACAAAAAAACTTGTAAGCTAGCTAAACAAGGTGATGTCTGAGATCTTAGGAACATTTCAGCTCTCCAGGATAGTAATAGAAAAAAGCAGGTAGAAGTGAGAACAGCACACAAGAGCCTTGGAGAACATTCCATGTAACAGTACATAAAGAAAAAGGCATGGAAGGTAACTGATAGGAAGAAGAAGGCCAAGTCATTGACAAGTGGAAATTCATGGCTTTATGCCCTACCAGAGGGGAAGAAATTCCTTTTATTTTCCCCTTGTTGGAAGTCAGCTTGAAGCCACAGGGCAGGGGAACCTGAGTGCTATTTGTGGGTAAGCATCACAAGGAAGAGAAGACCGGAGGATTAATTTGAGTAGGGAGTGGGAGTGACAAACAAAAAGAGTACAAAAAGGAAGAACAAACAGCATAGAAATTGTTTTCTGTATTAGTACATATGATCTTTCATTTTTACATTACACAGAATGAAGTTGATGGAATTAAAAGGTTAAATTTAAATCTTAAACACCTTTCTAACCTCTACATAAGAAACCCTGGTGGTGCAACGGTTAAACACTTGACTTCTAACAAAAAGGTTGATGGTTTGAACCCACCAGTCACTCTGTGAGAGAAAGATGTGGCAGTCTGCTTCTTTAAAAAAGACTGCAACCTTGGAAACCCTATGAGATAGGTCTACTCTGTCCTACAGGGTCACTATGAGGCAGAACAAATGCAATAGCAATAGGCATGTATTCACTACATCAACTGTTTTTGTATTTTTGCTATGTTTTTCACATTTAAACTTACTTAGAGGCTGTCACTAGGCACCAGAATTTATGTGGCATATATAAACTTAGAGACTAACACAATGTAAACATCTTATAAGTCTATAAACCTTATTTTAAAATCAATTTACATAACATGTAAACAAAGTGGCTTTCAATCAAAGTTTAATCAACTTATTATTAAATATTAATACAAAACTGGCATTCCTTCTAATTTATGTCACACTGATCAAGAAAAGCTTTGATCCACTCTGTACTTTCAATCTTCATTTGTCTTCAGGTAACTGGAAAAAATATTCTATACTTTTAACTATAAAATTAAATTCACAGAACATAGTTTTACTATTTAAGCTTATTCTATCCTGATAAGGTAAATAAAAATCTTTATACCAATTAAATTTCTTGTTAAATTATTTTAAAGGTGTATGTTAACCTTTTGTAAGTTTTAAAATATATTTAAATATTCTATCATTTGACTAACAAAATAATAAACTTTAAAATATTAAACATTTCTAATATTCTTTTCTGATATATGTATGCATAGTTTTACATCTTAAATATAAATCTGTTACCATTAAGTCAATTCCGACTCATAACAACCCTATAGGTTAGAGTAGACAAGCTCCATAAGGTTTCTGAGGAGCAGCTGGTGGATTTGAATTGTTAGCTTTTTGGTTGCCAGCCAAGCTGTTAACCACTGCACTACTGGGATTCTACCTTAGATAATAAGCACCACTTAAAATTAGTTTTGGAACCCCTATGGAATGTTCTGGAAACCCTGGTGACACAATGGTTAAGTGCTACGATTGCTAACCAAAAGGCTGGCAGTTCTAATCCACCAGAAGCTCCTTGGAAACTGTATGTGGCAGTTCTACTCTGTCCTATAGGGTCACTATGAGTTGGAATTGACTTGATGGCAGTAGGTTTGTTTTTTTTAATGGAAAGTTCTACTCTATCCTACTAAGTTTCTATTACTGAAAATTGACTAGACAGTAATAGATTTGGGTTTGGGGTTTGAGGTTTTAAAACAAGTTAATATTGTTTATCATTCAAATAACTGCAGTTTTAAGAACAATGCCTAACCCGTGGCAGACGTTTCCCACTAAACAATCCCATTAAGCAGTTAAACAGCAAGGGAGCCTGCTCAATCAATCTTTAGAGATCAGCTTTCTGAGGCTCAGGAAAGGTGTTTTAAAAAGTAAAATGAAACTAGAAGGACACATAGAAAATACTACGCACCATTCTTAAATACAGGTTATAAACTCCTATTGGATAGTATTGAGTCGTCTACAACTCGTAGGAATCCTGTGTGCAATAGAGCAAAATAGTGCCCAGTTCTGGGCCATCCTCACAACTATTGCTGTGTTCGACCCCGTTGTTCCATTCACTGTCTCAATTCTTCTTATTGTGAGTCCCTTATCTTTTTCTCTGACCATACACCTTACCAAGCATAATGTCCTCCTCCAGGGACAGGTTCCTACTGATACTAAGTCCAAAGTACATGAAGAAAAGTCTCACCACTCTCACTACTAGGCAGCATTCTAGCTGAACTTCTTTCAAGACAGATTTGATTGTTGTTCTGGCCGTCCATTGTATGTTCAATATTCTACATCAACCCCGTAATCCAAAGGCATAGTCGTCTCTGATCTTCCTTATTCATAGTCCGGCTTTCACATGAAGGTGAGGCAACTGAAAACATCATGGCTTCGGTGAGGCACACCTTAGTTCTCAAAGGTAATAAGTAGTCCCAGTAAAATTATATTTTTAAGCAATTAAACCAAAAGTTTTTAATATCTATAAAAGTTGTTTAGTAGCAGAAATTGTTTAGTAAACATAAACTTCTTTTTTAAAAAAAAACAGTCCCTTTCCATTTGGTTTGGCCATGTTCAAGTACAAAAGAACTTCACTCAGCAAATTTGACTGTATGTGGTACACAAGTTGGCAATTCTGCAAGCCTGACAGACTATTAGAATTTCTGTTTCAGGTTGAGAAGGGATGAGAAAAATTTATTGCTCTTAGGTTTATATCTGGTGTGAACACCTGAAAATTGTATGTTAACACAAAAGAAGCTAACAGCCTGATTGCATTCCTGTTCTTCACGATTAGTAGCCTGCATTGGGGTTCATATTACATTCCAACTAGCTGATAGAATATTCAACCTTACATTTTGCACTGTCCTAATCTGTTCCTTTTCTTTATAGTAACAGGGTCCCTTTCCTACACTCCTTGATCAAGTCTAACTTCTTAACACTAAATGTTGCCATTTTTCTACCAGACATCAGTATACCTCTTTGCCATAAATTGAACTGTGTCCCCAAAAAGTATGTGTAGAAATTTGGCTGGACCATGATTACCAGTATTGTGATTGTTCTCCGTTTTGTGATTTTCCTATACTGTAAATCTTAATCTCTGCTGGTGGGTAACAGATAGGATTGTGTTAAAAAGGACCAGGGTGGAATTGCAACACCTTTACTAAGGGAGTTTCCTGGAGTGTGGCTTGCACTACCTTTTATCCTTTCATCCTACAAGAGACAAAAGGAAAGGGAAGCAAGCAGAGAGTTGGGAACCTCAAACCCTCAAGAAAGCAGCACCGAAAATAGAGCAAGTCCTTCAGAACTGAGGTTCCTATGCCAAGATGCTCCCTGACCAAAGACAGATGTGACACAAGGAACTGCCTCTGGCGCTGACCGAGAGAAAAAGACTTCCCCTGGAGTGGACACCCTGAATTTGTACATGTAGCTTACAGAACTGTATAAGAACAAACTTTGCTTTGTTAAAGCCATCCGCTCATGGTATTTCTATTAGAGCAGCATTTGCTGGCTAAAATACCCTTAGATATTGGTACTAATCCCGACCCTGCTCAGTACAGCCAAGTTGCCTCAGATAATATAGCTGAGATCACGCCCCTTGGAGTCAGACCTCTAACCTCAGTTTCACTCAGGCTTGACTTGCTCTCCTCTCTTTGATGACCTGCCTTTGAAGAAAGAATTGTGCTGGGCCTTATTCAGTCTAAAACACTGGAAAACTAGTCATTTAGGTGTGCTCCTGGTGGTGACAATATATTTTCATGGCCATTTGAAAACCTAGTGTTGTATAGAGGGTTACCTGTCACCTTCAAAAGTTAACACCAAAGACTGGCAGCATGGCATTTTGACTTCCAGCACTAACATCCCAAGTTAAGAAGGTTGTATTTTTGTACTCTGTTGAAACTCTGTTGTTAGGATTTGTATGCCCCTGACAATTTTTTTTTTTCATGATACAGAAAGCAATATGGAAGGGTTTTCGTAGTTTGGAGTGTGTTTGAACTTTCAGCTTTCAAAAATCTATGTATTTGTTACAATTTTTTATCTCTTTCATTAAACTGAATGCTTCATGCCATCATTCATAACCAAGTCACTGATGCTTTTAATTTATAATAATACCACTACTCCTTCAAGAATCTCCATTAGTCAGAATAAAGTATATTTTATCATGCAATTTTCAGTAGTAATATCATATTTTAATACAGAATATGGTACTATTTCAGATGCATGTTGCTTTAAAAATTAATCTTCAAATAAACTGGTATTATCACTACTAGTCCATAAACCTAAACATGGAAATAGATCTGTTAAGTAAATTGCACAGTTCTCACAAAAATCACCCAAAACATAATTACAGTATCATGAGTTTTATCTCTGTCTGTGTCATTGCACAACAAATCAGACTTTTTTAAGGTGTTATATAAACCACTTATCAAAATATGATTCAACCTATCTTATAGGCTGTCATGTGTCAGGATTATGTCTGATGGCTTTAAAAATAGTTTGTGAAATTTAGAACACATGGGAAGAGTATGTAAAATGTTTAAGGACAAGTTACAGTATAGTAATGATGTGAAAACCCATATAGTCATTACTTGGGTTAAGAAAAAGAACAAAACTAGAACCCATTGCTGACTTACGGTGACCCTCCAAGACAGAGTGGAAGTGCTCCAAAGGGTTTACAAGGAGCAGCTGGTAGATTCAAACTTCCAGGCTTTTTGGTTAGCAGACAAGCTGTTAACCACTGCATGACCGGGACTTCTAAAAGTCAGAGTAGTGCCAGTTAAAGCTTCCTATTCCACCTTGTTGGATACCCTAGTGGGTTAATGAATGGTTAAGTGGTATGGCTGCTAACTGAAAGGTTGGCAGTTCCAATCCACCAGACACTCCTTGGAAACTCTACAGGGCAGTCCTATAGAGTCACAATGAATTGGAAACAACTTTACAATATGTATTACTTTTGCTTGGGTCTATTTCCCTTTCTCTTCCACCCATCCCCACAGCAAATCATTATTCTTCATTTTGTATTAATCATTTCCCAGTTGGTTTTTTTGTTGTTGTTGTTTGTCTTTTAGAATTTTACAATCTGTGAATGAATTCCTACATACTTTACAACTTACACTGACTTTTCACACTGTGCACTTAAACTGCGTGGAATTGTACTGGATACATTTTGACTTGCTTTTCACGCTCAACAACGTACTTCAAGATTTATCTGTGTTGATGCATTTGGCTATGTTTCATTAATTTTCTCTGCTCTATGAGATTCCACTGCATAAATAAACACATTTTTTATTCTTTTATAGTTGATGGATATCCCATTTGTTTCCAGATTTTTGCTGCTACAGCAATACTCTTATAAACATTATTCTACATGTTTCCTGAGTGCATAGCCAAAAGGGCAAATATCAACTAACGACACATTCAGCGTTACTTAGTAAAGTCACAGCAATCAGAATTGGCTAGAAGAAGCTCCAAAATCTCAGTGGCTGAAACATCAAAGAGTTTATCTTTTGCTTAAGTTATGTTTTCATCTTAGATGGGGTCTTGGGTAGGAAGAGGCTCTCCTCCACATCATTCACTCTCAGATGTTGTCAATCCCCATGAGACAGGAAAAAAAAGAACCACAGTTGACCCCTTACCTCTCAAAGACTCCCACTTGCAAGTCAGTTGGGTCACATAGCCACATTTAAAAGTTATCAGTTGTCTTCCAGTTAGCCCCGAATTCATGTCACAAACCCCTTGACTATGGCAACCCCATACCCCCCAAAATCAGACCATTATGATCAACAGGGTTTTTACTGGCTAGTTTTCAAAAGTAGATGGTCAGGTCTTTTTTTCCTACGCTCTTAGTCTGGAAGCTTTACTGAAATCTGTTTGTGATCAGTGACCCTACTGCTATTTGAAATACCAGTGGCATAGCTTCCAGCAACTTAGCAACATGAGACCCACTACAGTACAATAAACTGACAGAAGGGTTGTAGGAGACAGACTATTTTACGTTAGTTTCCTATTGGGAAAACATAACTTTGTCTCTTTTTGCTGAATTATTTTGTACAAATGAAAGAATTTCCTAGACAAGACCTTAATTGACTCACAGATTTTTAACAGTTGGGAATATGGCTACATTTTTGGTTTGATCTTTCCCATGGCTTTCTAGCTCAGAGTTCTATTAAGTCATTTTTTTGTTTGTTTTTTCTTATTTAGGGAAGAAAATCAGTGGCATCTTCATACTCTATGGTCCCCAAATTTCTTGATTTATCTAATCTCTTGTATTCTTGCTTCCAAATTAGGCATTTTTTTTCCTGAAATTATGTTTTGTTTTTTGGTTTTTCCTTTTTTTTTTTTTTTTTTATCATACAAACAAATGCAAATACAATGAGTAGCAACTGGAGTTCCTACCAAACCAACCAAACCTGTTGCCATAGATTACAATTCATAGTGATCCAACACGACAGGGTAGAACTGCCCTATTAGGATTTCCAAGGAGTAGCTAGTGGATTTTTTTTGATTAGTTGTTGTAGCTTTCAACCAGTGAACCACGAGGGCTCCAGGAAACCCTACCAGTATTCTCTTTTACCAAAGACAGAGGAATGATAACAAATTTGTTGACAGAACATGCCTGTCAATCTATAATTCTATATCGAGTGAAAATGTCTTTCAAGAAAGAGTGCAAAATAAAGAAACGTTTGGATAAGTAACTACTTGTAACCCCAAATCTCCTAGCAGATCTTACCTAAAGGAAATTCTAAAGGGTAATCCAGGAAGAAAGGGAGTGTAAAAGTGACACTGGTCTAAACCAGGGTATCTCAATTTCAGCACTACTGACATTTTGGGCCACATAATAGTTCATTTTGGGTGATTGTCCTGGGCCCTGTAAGGAAGTGTAACAGTACCTCTGGTCTGTATCCACAAAACACTGTTCCCAGCCCCTGTAAGAATTAAACAGCCTTATAACCCACAATAGAAAAGCAATTGTAATATTTGTACATGTATGCTGGGAACATCTTAAAATGTCTCATTATCTCCAGCATTACTGCTATGTTCTCAAAACAAAGTAGAACAAACACATAATAAAACCCAGAAACACTAAGTGTTTATGCCAAAAGATCTGTTTAGGAAGTAGGAAATAAGTGTTATAATATCAAACAAAAGACATTTTGCAACTTTTGGGTAATGCAACTTCAAAATGCTTGGAACATGTACTTTAAGGTGCCTTTCTTTGTTTCCTGTTTCTAGATAAACTGTTATAGACACTTCATCTCCTATTTTACCATTCATCTGAAACATACCAAAAACACAAACATGGCTGAGATAGCAAGGTACTGCCCTGCTTCAGTTGATTCCAGATTTCTCTTTCTGACTTAAAAACTTTCTAAGAGAGAGAGAGAAGTGAAGAGAAAGTCATTCCTAGTTTTTATGTAAAATGCTTAAGGATCCTCTAAATAGTTTAATCTTGAGCTAATTGGCTATTGAACAATAATTAGCAAACTCCACTGTGTGGACTTCTTGTATTTTCAGAAGAGCCTCTGGGATTCTGAATACCATTGCTTTGAATTTTTGAGTTTCTAAATATATTTTTATCATTTCAAAGCCATGTTAAGAAAGTGTGTCATACACCAAATTTTAATACCTGGGAGACCAGCAGTATTTAATTTTGTATTGCCTCTTTAAATTTCTTCTGTGTTTGCTTTAGTAAAAAATATTTTTCAAGGATTTCTATTTTACTGAAAACAATCATAAAATTAACGGAAAATATTCAGTCTTAGAAAAATCATTATCAGTTGCAACTTTTCTTTGTAAGTACAGTTATCTTGATACTGTACCACCACACGAAATAAATAAACTGGATGGTAAATCTTTCATCTACAACTTTTAAGTTTTTCCATCCTCCAATGATTTTTTCTCAATAATTTATTTAAAAATAAGTGATATAAGTTTAAATTTATAAAGTAAATTTAATAAAATAAAAAATCTAATAAAATATTGCTTCCATCTTGTAAAAGGATTTTCATTTATACTGAAAGAAGGATTCTGGTGCTATAAACATTTGAAAACCTCATTCCGTATTATGTATTTGCATCTAATTTAGCTTTTATTGTCAGTGTTTAGATGTCTAGTCTTCTTTGTATGTGTTATATATAGAAATGTAACCATTAAGTAATGCTTCTTACAAAGTTATAATGAACATCTTACATCCGTTATATTGATATAAAAATTCAAATGGATAATGATAGTACTAATGTTTTTTCCTGTGCTTTTTCTGTGAAGATAATATAAAACAATGCCTGTCTTTATTTGGACATTATGCCAATCAAAGACTGATACTCACTGACTTCAAAAGGCTAAAGGATCTAAAAACTGTCAGAATATGCAGTTTTCCATAAAATTGCTTTTAAAAGACCAAGTTAAATTTGAATGACAAGGAATCCAAATTCTTTGTTCTAAATCCAGAAGAAAAAATAATTCTTACTCAGTATTAACCAGCTTCACAAATGCAGGTCAATGTACTGGCTGAGATCCTAGGCAGGTAACAATGAGTGGAAGTGTGAGTGAGGAGAATCATGTCAAAGTCCCAAGTCAATGTCCAGCCTAAAGGGAAACCTGATGCTTAGCTTTGACCAATTATTACCATGTATCCAGATTATGTGACTTTTATCAGACAAATGCTGAAAAAGAGTTTACTGTTGTTGTTTGTTTTTTAACACATGAAATCTATTTTTTAAATGTTGGCCTCCAAACGGAAGTCGCAGTGCTGGTAAAAGAAACCAAAGTAACCAGTCTGTAATCTCTGAAGGACAGAAAGTAAGCTCCCTCAAAATTCTGCAACCACAAAATTCCACAGACAAAACAGTTAAGGTGATCTGAATTCTACATTTTGGCCTAATAACACTTTGCCATGAAGTAGATTGCGCTTGGTAGATTCAAACTGCTGACCTTCCTTTTCAGTTAACAGCCGTCACATCTAACCACTATACCACCAGGGTTTCTGTAAAAACAAGTCCCACGCTAGCCCATGTGAGAACAGACCTGAAACCTTGGTGTTACGTTCTTTGAATCTGGTTTACAATTATTTCAAATAATTTCATTTTGCATGAATCATTGGGACATATATATGTTTGCGTTTAAAAAAAAATTGCCATCAGGTCAATTTGGACCCATAACTACTCTACAGGAGAGGGTAGAACTGCCCCATAGGGTTTTCAAGGAGCAACTCATAGATTGGAACTATCAGCTTTTTGGTTAGCAGCCAAGCTCTTAACCATGAAAACATAAATTCAATATTTACATTTACATAAAGAATCATATAATTACATATAATTACTTAACCATTTATATATTTTAACCTCTATTTCAGTATATTTTATTTTCCTTTCTTTGGCTACCGACAATTTGTTAAAACTTATTATTAAATATTCTCCACCAAAGTAATATATTTAAAATTAATTTAACTATTCAGATCCTTAGAAAGGAATTAAATGCATTTCCTTGACTCCTTAACTATATTTGCACTGTTTTCAAACTACCATCACAGATAGAACTGTAAGTGTTGCTGAATCTTAGGCGGTGAGTTATGTCCAGCACATAGCAATCTGCCAATAATCTGGACGATGGTCTTTAAGAAAGAGAAAGTAACTTTATTTCAACACACAGAGCACGAAGCCAGAAGGAAGTTTCCTAGGTCCAGCTCCCTGAGCTACGGGGAGCTCATGGCCACTGATGGAGTACATTCTGACTTGTGATGCCCCGTAAGCAGGACACAGTAGATATGATCCGCAGGATTTGATTCAAACAACCTTTTGGTTAGCTGTAACACCTCACCCTGTGCCACCAGGGTTCCTAGTATGGAGCAGCAGAATTTACCTGTGATTTGGGCAGCAAGATGGTGACAGCATAGGTGTACTGAGGAGGGGAAATTCTAGAAGGAAGACATTGCAGGAATTATGACCATCAGGAAGCAGAAAATGAGTTGGTTCTTGTTAGACATCTCACTTTGGAATGAGGTGTGGGTGATGATTTTCCTTCTGCTTCATTCCACTTGTTGCTGTGTCCTCTGTTGAGGTCAACTGATTGTCACATTGTGCCCTTATGCACATGAGTGGCTGGACAAACCCAGCTTGGGCTACTTTAAGGCAGTCTTTTCTGACTAATGGAAATTTACTGGCGTTCATAAGATCAGGCTTCATACTGAAAAACGGTTTAATAAAATTATTTATGTTACAGATGAATAAGGTCCAGAAAGGTGAAGTACTTGTCCAGGCTTATAGTTCATGATATGACTGAAAATCTAAAGAGTACAACATTAAAATGTAACATTTAATATTTCAAATTGAGATAATGAAAATACTGAAGAACAAAGATAGCATGTGCGAGAACATAGCCATATACATTAAGTTAAAATATAAAATCCACAATTGATATATATACAGGCATCTCAGAGTAAATTTTACAAAGAGATGTTACTAAATAACTTTTATATTCAGAGGGGTATTCACCAATATTTTTACAGTTGGTAAAGGAGTTTTTATGTTGTACACCTAGAGCAAATGAATTCTGGGTGGGTACCATTTGTGAGCACCTAGGGAAATCCAAAGAAGTTTGTGGCAATGGACAGACTTGGTGTCCTGAGACTCAACAGTAATTAAACTCAGTATCTGTCATTCATCTCTGCTTTGCATATAAGCTGAGAATTCAGAGATTTTGTTGTTGTTGTTGACAAAAAAATAGGAATGTAGTGGGCAGTTCAATAGAAAAGAGGTTTTAGAAACTGGAAAACATGAGAACTCAGCTTCTGGCTGTCAGAAAAGCTGACAAGATTCCGATAGGTTCCAGCAGGGAATGATCGCATTTTCTATCAGAACCACAGAGCTGCCTGAGAGACCAAGGCTAGATTTTAATGTAGCCAGCATGAATTTGCTCCACATACTAAGTAGCCTGGCTTTATTTGTTCTAAAGTAAATCAAATCATATTTCAAATCCCTGCTCTCTAGAATTGCAAAGAAATTACACTTGTCTTGTTTAAAGAAGGGAGCTCTTTTCCTCTCTAGAGGTATCCAAAAATCTGGAGAAGGTTGGTACCTTTTCAGACATTGAGGGTGAGAGTTGGGAGTGTTGGCTGATCTTTACCACGCAACAGGTACTGTCTTTCCAGCTGCTCTTTATAGTTCTGTTATTCACGGTCATGTCAGGAGCTGGCCCACAGACAGGCTCAGTAATCCTGCCATGGTGATGCCCTTCACTAAGTGCAAGCTCAGCCAAAGGACCTATGGTGCTGCCCTCCTGGTCGCAAAGCTTAATGATTTGTCTTCAACAGCATCACTAAGCCATTCCCCAACGTGGGAAGCTTCATGCAGATGGTTACCACCCTCTAACATTTTATAACTCTCCCTGACTCCCAGGTAGAATCTTTTCCTTCTTTTAAATTCGAGTTACCTATTTCTTTCTACTGGATCAAAATGAGTTTCGTTCTCCTCAAAAGGACTTGGGTGGCAATGTTGTCCTCCAGTTACCTAGCATTTGCTGTTTTGGGGACTTGAAAAATGCAAACCATTTACATCCCTCTAAGGTAGAAACTGCAGATTCACAAAACTAAGGCTTGGCTTTCTTCTGATAGGAAATGCACCTCTCATCTTTATAGTAACACATACTTTAATGTAATACAATCCAGGTGGCAGCTCAGTAAACTCCTAGCACATGAATTTAGGTAAAGGACTTCAGATCACTTAAAATAGAACTCATTCCACAACTAGTCAGTCAAAATGACTGAGAAAAAGAGTAAGACAGAGAGTTCAAAGTCATAGACGTGATCATTTGAGGCTGGGGTGAGAAGGAAAGGTTAACAAAATAAGTAATTATAGTCTTTGAGATTAGTTAGGGGAAAATGGGTCCATGTCTGTGGCTCACCGGTTACTAGAAAGCATGAAAAATAAGTAGCTAGGGACTAGAGTAAAGAAGGGAAGGCTAGGAATAAATCTTGAAAAGAGACAGAGAGACATTACCTAGCTGTGGGAATATCACAAACCTATCTCCATCTAATAGATTTCTAAGCATGCCATTAAGGAATATTTGAAGGAAGAATAAAAAAAAAGGAGGTAAACTTCATGCTCTATAGATGCATAATCTTAATTACCTAGTGCTGCTATAACAGAAATACCATAAGTGGATGGCTTTAACAAAGAAAAATTTACTCTCTCATGGTCTAGGGGGGCTATAAGTCTGAATTCAAGATGCCAGCCCCAGGGGTTTCTCTCTCTGGCGGCTCTGGAGGAATGTCCTTGCCCATGTTTCCCTGCTCTAGTTGCTGCTAGGTGCAGGGACCCTGAGTCCAAAGGATGCACACTTGTGACTATTTTTCTTAGTCATATGAGGTCCCTGTACCTCTCTGCTTGCTTCTCTCTTTTATATCTCGTAAGAGACTGCAAGTTAATCTTGTAGATAGAATCCTGTCTCATTAACATAACTGCCACTAATCCCACTTCATTAACATCATAGAAATAGTACTTACAAACAGAGGAAAATCACATCACATGAAGAAATGGTGGAAATCACAGAATACTAGGAATTTTGGAGGAACACAATTCATTCCATAACACTAAGCCAATTTATGGCTGAATTTTAGTTAAGGTGGTATACAGGGAATTGATTAAAAGTTTAGTTCTCTATGCTTTCTGATTTTTTCTTAGTTTCTAAATAAACTGCCCGAAAAATCTCAGTCTTCCTTTAAGTATAAGGGGCAAACAAAAAGTTTTGTTAGACCAGAGCCAAGGCACAAGGGAAATTTTAGTGCTTATGAAGCTTAGCATGGTGGGAGTACTTTCCATTCCAGTTTGGCAGTAAGGGAGGAACAAATGGGGCAGAAAGATGAAAATGAAGCATGGAAAAGTTTGGAACACTTAAAATATTTATCCCTCAGCACATAAACTTGTCCTTTATATAAAGTAGCAGAGTTTCTGGGTAACAGACAGCACTTAGGACATTTAAAAGTATCTATCATAATCCTGGAAACCCTGGTGATGTAGCGGTTAAGTCCTATTGCTGCTAACCAAGAAGTTGGCAGTTCAGATCCACCCGGTGCTCATCAGAAATTCCATGGGGTAGTTCTACTCTGTCCTCTAGGGTCACTATCAGGGGGAATCAACTTCATGGCAGGTTTTTCTTTTTTATCATAATCCTTAAATTTTGGCAATATTGTCAGTGGAGAATAACATCATGCCTGTTAAGACAGAGATTCATTGAGAAAGAGGAAGACTCTGGACAATATAGATGGATGGCACAGTAGCCGCAACAATGGGCTCAAGCATCTCTACTCCCTCTTATGTGGTCCATGCGAGTCAGAATCAACATGAGGTCAACGGGATCAGAGAGCATATAATCCCTTTTCACAGAATAGATAATTAAAGAAGCCTTGGAGCCAATCCAAACTTCCTTCCTGTGCATGGAAGACAGGCTTGTCTCTGACAAGCAATCTCAGTGGTGGACCCCACCGCAGAAGCAAAGTGTGGTGGTCTGCCTACTATCAATTCCTGGATAGCTTGGCAGGTTCACGTATTTACAGAACCATCCTGGATCCATCACAGTCACCAGGCCATGTCAGAGCACGATGTCAGCCACCTGCTGCCCCTCAGAGATGATGATCTGAGAATCGCTAGCATTTCCCTGACACACAATTATTCATTCTTCTATCCATGAACAACTCAGTATGTCCCGAGCTACAAACTTGTACAAATGCACTGTAATGAACTCTAAGGTAGAAACAAATGAGTACTAAGGGAAATGAGGGAAACCCTGGTGGCTTAGTGGTTAAGTGCTATGGCTGCTGACCAAAAGGCTGGCAGCTCAGATCTACCAGGGGCTCCTTAGAAACACTTTGGGGACAGAATAGTATTTATTTTTGATGATGCAGGATAATATTCATTTTTAACAAGGTAAAACTTACATAACATAAAGTGAACCATTTTAAATCATATAATTCAGGGTATTATACGATTTAATAGCAAGGGGTTTGATTTTGGTTTTCTTCTGAGAGATTTATGGCATTTGTTCTTATATTTAGGTCATTATTTTATTGTTTTTTGAGTGTGATGTGGGTTATGGGCCCACTTTTATTCTTCTGTCATGCAAATAGGGTTGCCTCAGAACCATATGTTAGAGAGAACATTATGTCTCCATTGAATAGACTTAGCCCTCTTGTTTAAAATCAATTGACCACAGATGTACAAGTTTATTTATGAACTCTCAATTCTGTTCCACTGATCTACATACCTATCTGTTCTTAAGCCTGTATCACACTCCTTTGATTACTATTGCTTTGTCATAAGTTTCTAAATCAGGACCTGTGAGTCCTTCAGCATTTTTTCTTTACCAAGATTTTTTTTTTTTTTAATGTGGGATCCCTTACAGTTCCATTTGAATTACAGAATTACCTTTTCTTTTGTACAAAAAAGTGTGATTAGGATTTGATAAGAATAGCCTTAAATCTATAAGTTGTTTTGGGCAGTACTGTCATTAAGAACCATATTAAGTCTTCCAAACAATGAAGATGTGATGTCTTTCCTTTAGGACTTTGTTGATGACTAAAGTGTGTCTGACCCAAGGCTTGGTCTTTTAAATCACTTATCATTTAATACAAAGGCTGGACAATGAAAAAACAAGACAGATACATTGATATATTCAAACTGTGGGGTTGATGAAGAATATTAAATATACCAGGCACTGTCATAAATGTAAACAAAAGAGTCTTAGAAAAAATACAGGCAGAATGCTCCTTACAAGTAACAATGGAGAGAACTTTTATAACTTAACTTTGGACATGTCATCAAGAAAGATGGACACCAATGTTGGTAAAGTACAGGGTCAGCAAATATAAGAGAACTCTTCAGTGAGATAGTGACACAGTAACAGAAATAATGGACTCAGATGATCAAGAAGATGGTGCAGGACCATGTAATGTTTTGTTCTTTTATACATAAGAATTCCATGAATCTGACCTGATTCCACAGCAACTCACACCAGCAATTTCTTTAAGCAATGTTTTGCAGATTACAGTGTAAAAGATTTGTACTTGCTTGGTTCTATTTACCACTAAATATTCTATTCTTTTTGATCCTATTGTGAATTTAAAAATATATATATAGTTAATTTGTTTGGCATTATTCCCTGCCACTGTTTACAAATTCAACTAATTTTTACATATCGCTATTTTTGTTTGTTTGCTTGTAATATGTAATAGTTTTTCAAAGTGGACTCTAGGATTTTTATACATAGGGTCATGGCATCTTTAAATAGATTTACTTCATTTTCTTAAATAGATTTTACTTTCTTTCCAGTTTGAATGACTTTTATTTATTTTCTTGTCTAGCTGCTCTGGCTAACCCTTTCAGAGATGAGTTGAGTTCCAGGGTTGAGCACAATCTTTTAATCTTGATCTTAGAGAAGAAGTATTCAGTCTTTCATGATTGAGTATAATATAAACTGTAGGTTTTTCAGAAACATCATTTATCGTTTTGAGAAAGTTACCTTATATCGTATTTTTGAATCACTAAAGGGTGTTGGATATTATAAAGTGATTTTGTGTTAATTGAAAAGTTCGTGTGACTTTTTTTTAATTCTATTCTGCTAATGTGGTATAGGATGTTCTGTACTTTGAAACACTTTTGCATTCTGGGTTAAATCCATTTCGTTGCGATGTATAGTCCTCTTAATGTGCTGTTGGATTAGGTTTGCTAATATTTTGTTGAGACTTTTTACATCTATGTTCATAAGAGACCTTGGTCTATAATTTTCTTATGATCTCATCATTTAGTTTTGATATTATAATAATGTTGACCTCATAAAATGAGTTAGGAAGTGTTTCCTACGTTTTTGTTACTTTTTAGAAGAGTCTGAAGACTGGTGTTTAACCTTTACGTGACTGATGGAAATTAGTGGTGAAGCAATTGGCCTTCGCCTTTTCTTTGCTGGGAGATTTTGGATATGTGATTAAATCTTTTACATATAAGTATTAATAAAATCTTATTTTTGAGTTAGTTTTGTTAACTTATGTGTTTCTAGGTATTTATCCATTTCATCTAGGTTATCTCCTTTGTTAGCACAGTTATTCAAAGCACAGTCTTATAATCCTTTCTTTTCCATGTGATCTGTTATAATGTCCCACTTTTGAACCTAATTTTAATAATTTGCCCTTCTACTTTTTTTCTTCATCATTCTAGCTAAAGATCTGTCAATGTTATTGTTCTTTACAAAGTACCAAAATTTGATTTCACTGATTCTTTTCATTGTTTTGTATTATCTATAGTGTAATCTTTATTATTATTATTTTTTTTCTGTGTGGTTTGGGTTTAGTCTGCTCTTTTTTATGTAGAATCTTAAGGAGTAAGGTTAGCTAATTAATTTGGGAAATTTCTTTTCTTTAATGTACACTTTACGTTTATAAATTTCTCTCTTAGCTCTTCTTTTGCTGTATCCCATAGGTTTTGGTATGTTGTGTTTGCATATTCATTTGTTTCAAGTACTATCTAGCTCACTTTAATTCTTTAGCACATTAGTTTCTTGAGTATGTTGATCAACTTCTATATATCCGACTCAATGGCACTTGGCTGGCTAGTTTACCTCCTGTTTTTTTCTGGATTCATTTCATTTTTGTCACAATATGATATATTTCTGTCTTAAACTTTCTGAGACTTATTTTATACCCTAATGTATGGCAAACCTTACAGAATATTCCATGCACTGTTAAAAGAATATGCATTCTACTTTTGTTGGATGGAGAGTTCTATATATGTCTATTTGGTCTGGTTGGTTTATATTACTGTTCAAAGACCTTATTTTCTTACTGACCATTCATGTAGTTTTTCTATCCATTATTGAGAATTGAGTATAAAATCTCCAACTCAAATAGTAGAGCTATTTTTTCCCTTTAACTCTACCAGTCTTGCTTCAGATATTTTGGGGCTCTATTGGAAACCCTAGTGCATAGTGCTTAAGGGCTATATGGCTGTTAATCAAAAGGTCAACCATTGAAATGTACCAGTCACTTCATCAAAACCCTATGGAGCAGTTCTACTCTATCCTTTAAGGTTGCTATGGGTCAGAATCCACTTGACAGAAATGAGTTTGATTTTTGGTTTTATTGTGAGCTGTGTTTATATGTATAATAATTATGACTTCTTGATAGATAATGCCCTTCTTGATCTCTTGTGAGACCTCATAGTGCGCTGATTAAGCACTCAGCTGCCAGCAAAAATGTTGGGAGTTCTAATTGACTGATTCATGCCAGAAGATTGTAACAGTTTGTAACAACAAAGATTATAGCCTTGAAAGCCCTATGGAGCAGTTATGCTCTGCCCTTTAGCATTGTTATGCATTGGAAGTGCCTCAGTGATAATGAGTTTGGATTTGTCTCTTATAACAATTTTTGACTGAAAGTCTGTTTTGTCTCAGATTAGTGTAGCCACTCAAGGTCTCTTTTGTTATTAGTCGTATGGAATATTTTTTCCATGCTTTCATTTTCAGCCTAGTTGTGTCTTTCAATCTAAAGTAAGTCTCTTATAGACAACATGTAGTGGACCATCTTTAAATTCATTTTTCCAATATATACCTTTTAATTAGAGAGTTTAGTCTATTTACATTTTAGATGATAGTGACAAAAATTTATTCTTGCCATTTTACAATGTGTTTTCTAACATTTTATTTAATTATTCTATGTCTAAATTATTCAGTGCTGCTACAACAGAAATGCCACAAGTGTACGGCTTTATTAAGCACAAATTTATTTTCTCACAGTTTAGGAAGCTAGAAGTTTGAATTGAAGGTGCTGGCTCTAGGGAACAATTTCATCTCTCTGTTGGCTCTAGAGGAAAGGTGTGTTTCTTCTGAGCTTCTGTTTCTGGGCAATAGTCAAGTCCTACTCATTGGTTTAATCTTTATGTCTCAAAAAGAAGGACTGAAGATACACCCTACACTAATCCTGTCTCATTAGAATAACAAAGATAATCCATTTACAAATGGGATTATAACCACAGGCATAAAGGTTAAGATGTACAACACATATTTCAGGGGGGTACATAATTCAATCTGTAAAATGCTAAAACTGCTTTCTTCTGTGATTCGTTGATTTTATATCGTATCATTTTTATTCTCTTAGTTCTTTTTCTCTCTGTGTGTTAGAGGTAATACCAACTTTGTTGCAAACTATATGCAAATTGATACTGTACACTGTTACTCCCACATTTTTGTTATTGTCACAAGTTAGATATTTACATATTGTGTGTCCATTAACATAGCTTTATAATTATTTTATGTACTTGTCTTTAAAATAATAGAAAATTCAAAAAAGGAAAATGATTTTTTTAAAAAAAGACAAATTACAAGCAAAATAAACAACATCATTTTTACATTATTTCTTTGTCTGGATTCAAGTACTGTCTACTGTTCACTCATTTCAAATCAAAGGTCTCCTATTTTTTGTAAGGTAAGCTTACTAGCAATGATCTCCCTCAGGTTTCGTTTATCTACGAAGTCTTAATTTCTCCATTTCTGAAGGATTTTGTTTTGTTAGGGATGACTGAGTCAATTCTGACCCATAGCTACCCTATGTATAACAGAAAAAAACACTGTCCAGTCTTGTGCCATTTGCACAATCCTTGTCACGCTTGAGTGCATTGCTGTAGCCACTGTATTTATCCATCTCATTGAGGAGCTTCCTCTTTTTCACCAACCCTCTGCTTTACCAAACATGATGTCCTTCTCCAAGGATGACCCCTCCGTACAACACATTCAAAGTATGTAACAGTAGCACTCTGGTTGTACCTCTTGCAAGACAGATGTGGTTGTTCTTTGGCAAGTCCATGTACTCAATATTCTTCAACACCACAACTCAAAGGCATCAGTTCTTCTTCTGTCTTCCTTATTTATTGTTCAGCTTTCCCCTACATAAGATGCAACTGACAATACCACAGCTTGAGTCAGGGGCATCTTAGTCTTCAAGGTGACAACTTTTTTTTTTAACACTTTAAAGAGGACTTTCACAGCAGATATGCCCAGTGTAATGCTTCTTTTGATTTCTTGACTGCTGTTTTCATGGGCATTGGCTGTAGATCCAAGAAAAATGAAATCCTTGACAACTTCAAGCTATTTTCCATTTCCCATGATGTTGCTTATTAGTCCACTTTAAGGATTTTTGTTTTCTTCATATTGAGGAGCAATCTATTTTGAAGGCTATGGTGTTTGGTCTTTATTAGCATTCCATGTCTTCTTCATTTTCAGCAAGCAAGGTTATGTCACTTGCATAATGCAAGTTGTTAATGAGTCTTACTCAAATCCTGATGCCCTGTTCTCCCTTATATAGTTCAGTTTCTTGGATATTTACTCAACACATACACTGAATAGGTACGGCGAAAGGATACAACCCTGACACACATCTTTCCTGACTTTAAACCATTCAGTGTCCTATTCTTCTGTTTGAACGACTGTCTCTTGATCCTTGTATAGATTGCCCATGAGCACAATTAAGTGGCATGGAATTCCCATCCTCCACAATGTTACCCATAATCTGTTATGATCTATACAGTTGAACACCCTTGCATAGTAGTTAACGAAACATAGGTAAATATCTGAAGAAAAGTTTATTTCAAATATACAATTCTCATTAAATAGTTTTTATTAGTTATTATTTCAGAATGTTAAATATATAATTCTACTACCTTCTGGTCCACTATCTTCTACAAAGTAGTAATACCTTAAAAGTATGTAAAATGTACCAACACATATTAAACCCTAGTTTAAAAATTGTTATCTAGATGTTAGGGTGGAGGGTGTAGGGAGAGTTAGGGATGTTGTTGTTCTGTTGAAGTGCTGCTAAGTCAGTTTTGAATTGTAGCAACCCTATGTGCTATAGAATGATCCATATCCTCTAGAAAAGGGAGAAATGTACTCACTGAGGAAGACTGAAGATGTTATATATACTAAGAAACACATTAAAGAAAGCGGGTGGGGGGAAGACTACATTCTTGTCTTAGTTATGTAGTGTTACTATAACAGAAATACCATAAGTGGATGGCTTTAATAAACAGAAAATGATTCTCTCACGGTCCAGGAGGACAGAAGTCAGAATTCAGGGTGTCGACTCCAGAAGAAAGCTTTTTTCTCTCTGTCAGCTTGGGGGGAAGGTACCATCAATCGTCCCAGGTATTGGAATTCCTCAGAGCAGAGACCTTGTGTCCAAAAGATATACTATCTTCCTAGCTTATCTTTCTTGGTAATACAAGCCCCTCATGTCTCTTGGCTGACTTATGTCTTTATTGTCTTGAAAAGGATTGGCTTAGTATGCAATCTTAATACTATAGATCGAGTTCTGTTTTATTAATACAAGTGCCCCCAATAGCATCTCATTAACATCGGATAAGTAGGATTTACAACACACAGGAAACCACACAAGATGACAAAATGGTGGATAATCACACAATACTGGGAATCAGCCTAGACAAATTGATACACATAATTTTGAGAGACTCAATTCAATTCATGGCAATACTGAAAGACTCTGAAACAACAGTGAAAGACAACAAAGCAAAAGACAAAACTGAAGCCATGTATAGCATTCATATAAAAAATAGGTTTAATCTACGTTCTAGAGGAAAAATACGTTCAGATTGGCTTGCAAAGGAATAGCCAACAGTACATTGCATACTAGAGGTGAAACTAAAAGAAACCCAGAGGGCCCAATACTAAAAGAATCACGAACCTATATGAACAAATAGAAAGCATAAGAACATAAGAGTTGCAGTCTTACCTACACTATTTTTAAAATAAAAATAAATACATATAATACTTACTTTTGAGAGGAGAAGGCAAACTATATGCATTTACCAAGTTTTCTACCTTCGCTATAGACATGAGGCAGATTGCTATACCTATAAATATAAATATCCACATGTAAAATGTACACATCTATAAATAAGCTTAACATAATCTCCATTACATAAAATAACACATGGATAAGAGAACATATAATTATACCATTCAAAGCATGGACTCTTCTGATCAATCATAGAAACAGAGTAAAACTAAAGGATAAATTATGAATGCAGAATATAGGAATGAACATGTTAGTGTAATTTTATTTTAATATACAGTGGTAACAATTTATTCTTGTACTTATAAACATCACTAACATCATTATATGACAAACAGACATTTTTATAATTTGGACAATAATACATAGTGGAAATAGCAAACTATATTAAGAAGAAACTTTGACCAGAGATATTAAAAAGCTTGTCTGAAAGTCAAGAAAGATTATGCTTTATCTGAATAGCAGGAAGTAAACAACAAATGTGAATAATCCATAACATAATTCCCATATACTTTATGTGAGACTAGTGTTTACCATTTGATGTTGTATTTCTTTATGTTTACAGTGCCTCATTTACTGTGTCTTTAATTCACCTCATCTTTCTACACAAGATTCTTCCTAATGGAGTCATCCTGTCAAAATGATTGTTGAAATATGAAAAGATTCATTTCTAAATTCTATTCTAACTCACTCTTCCATTATTTTTTATTACTGTAGTGAATATGTGTGTAACAAAACATTTGCTGTTTCACCATTCTTCACACGTACAGCTCAAGGAAATGAATTATGATTATCATGTTGTTCAATCATAAATATTATCCATCTCCAAATGTTTCCATCAATCTTAACAGACGCTCTGTGTCACCTAAAAATGAATCCTTCTTTTACCCTCCCTTCCACCTGTCCTTGGTCATCACTAATAAAATTTGGTTTCTATGAGTCGGATCCGACTTGACAACACTTGGCTTGGCTTTATACACTTCCTTATTCTACCTATTTCATATAAATGGGAGCACATAATATGTACTTTAGTGACTGACTTATTTCATTCAGCAAATTGTTTTTAAGGTTCATATATGTTGTAACATGTATCAAGATTTCATTCTTCTTTACAGTTTAGTAAAATTACACTGTATATGTGTGCTACACTTTATCCATTCAGCTGCTAATGAACACTTAAGCTATTTCCGCCTATTGGCTGTTATGAATAGTACTATAGTGAACATTGGTGTACAAGTGTCTGTTTCTGTTTCTACTTTCAGAGACTTTGGGTTTATGCCTCTGAGTGGAATTGCTCAATCACGTGGCAATTTTATATTTATTTTCTGAGGAACCACCAAACTGTTTTCTACAGCAGTTGTACCATTTTATTATCTTACCAGCAATGAATGAAAGCCCCTATATTTCCACATTCTCACCAACATCTGCTGTTTTTCATTTTGCAGTCATAGGCATCTTAGTGGGTGTGAAGCGATATCTCATTGTGATTTTGATCTCCATTTCCCTGATGACTAATAATGTTGAACGTCATGTGTTTGTTGACCATTTATATTCCTGTGGTAAAATGTATATTTGAATCTTTTATCCATTTTTTTTGTTTGGGTTACTTGTCTTTTTGTTAAGTTGTAGGAGTTCTTTAATATTTTAAATATTAAACCTGTAGCATATATATGGTTCTCAAGTTTTTTCTCTCAGTCTGTAGGTTGTCTTCTCATTTTGTTGATCAAGTCCTTTGATGAACATGCCATGGATTGAACTGTACCCCCCAGAATGTGTGTGCAGCAAATTTGTCTGGGCCATGATTTCTGATACTGCGTGACGTTCCTATATGTTGTAAATCCTACCTCTGTGATATTAATGAGGGAGGATGGGCAGCAGTTGTGTTGGTGGGCAGGACACAATGTATTAAGATTTTACTGTACATTGAGGCAGTCTGTTGGTAGATAAGGGAAAAGGAAGCAAGCAGAGTTGGGAACTTCGTACTGCCAAGAAGCAGAATCAGAAGCAGACTGTGTCCTGTGGACAGAACCTCAGGTCCCTGAGCCTCTGAAACTCACAATCAAGAGGAGGACTGACAATAGAACCTTTCTCCACAGCCAAGAGAGAAAGACTTTCCCCGAATTTGTACTTCCAGCCTACTGGACTGTGACAGAATACAATTTCTCTTTTTAAAGCCATCCACTTGTGCTACTTCTGTTATAACAGCACTAGATAGCTAAGACAAACAAAGTTTTTAATTTTGATGGGTTCTCATTGGTCTGTTTTCTTCTTTTGTTTCACATGTTTTTAGTGCTGTATTTAATGATCCATTGGTAAAAACTAGGTACTAAAGTATTGTGCCTGTGTTTCTTCTAAGAGTTTTATGGCTTAGTTCTTACATTTAGATCTCTAATCCATTTTGCATTAGTTTTAGTATATTCTTATTCTGAAATAATTTTAGACTCAGAAAAGAGTTGATAACATAGAAGAAATTCCCTTAAACCTTCCACCCAGATTCCTCTAATATTAGCATTTTATATAACAATGGTTTAATTATTAAAAAGTTGTTTTTATTAAATTATGAAAAGTCTTAGTTGCAGATTCACTATCCTTGAAGAAAGTGCAAAAAGAGTGCATTTCATAATATTTAGGAAAACAAAAACCCTAGAAAAAAAAATCAATGATTCCTTAGAAATCAAGGAAGTATACATCAATGCCAAAGAACTTAGGATTCTTTCTAATATTAATATAGCTCTTTATTTCTAAAGATGACATACTTGCAAATGGGATATTGACACTTGGAAACTTCTTGAAATGATATGTTTATGTCTCTCTATATAAACTGGAGCCTTTGTGGCACAATGGTCAAGAGTTTGCTGCTTACCCAAAGGTTATCCACTCAAACCTACCAGCTGTTCCATATAAATGAGATAAAGCAGTTGTACTTTGTTCTACAGGGTCACTATTACTCAGAATCAACTCAGCAACAACATTTTTAACATATAAGTGAGTATGTAAACTGTTCCTAAACAAATTAACAAACAGTGAATTTACCTTATTAAACGTATAAAACCAAATGCTGTTTAAATATTTGAGAATTCAACTGCTCTGACAGGGATCACAGTAGAGAGTCCCTTACAGAAAGGGAGAAAAATGCACAACAAAATTCATACTAGAAAGAAGAAAGAAAGGGAGGGAAGAGGAGGGGAAAGAGAAGGAGGGGATAGAAAAGGGAAAAGGAGAAAGGAGAAAGGGAAAGAAGAGGAGGGGAGGAGGAAGGGAGAAAGACAAGACTTACTAGTCTGATAGAGACTGGAGCAACCCCCAAGACAAAGGTCACCAGCATATTGGTAACACAGAACTGAAACCACTCCTGAAAGACAGGCCTATAAAACAAACAATAACACGAGTAAGGAATGTACTTCTTAGCTCAAACAAGTATATGAGACAAAAGGTGAAACACTTACCCAAAAAGCAAAGAACAGGCAAGGAGAGACAGGAAAACTCAGAAGATGGACACAGGGAACTGAGGGAGGAAAGGGAAAGGAGGAGAGTGCTGACACAATGCAGGCACTGCAATCAACATCATAAAACAACTGGTGTATAAATATTTTAACAAAAAACTAATTTGTGCTGTATACTTTTACTGAAAACACAACAAAATTCAAAAGATAAAAAGATAAAGTTCAATAAATTGTTTTTACTTGGCTGGTAATAAATGCAAAGAAAACTATTTCTAGTAGCTATGCCTATTTATAGGACAATGAGGGTATGTCCACTGATTCTTTACACTTTGTACCATAAAAGACTAAAACTATTCATTAAAAAGACAGAAAAAAATTAATTAGGCTTTGTAATTAATCACTGCTTGGTTACAATATTTGGACTGTAAAAATTATAAGGCATTATTTTTAAGTACTTTAAGCTTTATAACTATTATGGATTTGATCACTGAAATAATAACTATATTAATAGGAAGAATTCAGGGGTAAAAGTCTAAGCTTTCATGTGGGAGCTTGGGTTCCATTCCCAATTCCTGGTCAACGTGACTCAAGAGCAGATGCTACCAGTCTGTCTATTGCATCCTGCTCTCGAAGAGAGCTTCGAGACTGACTATGAAGAAATTAAGAACAGGATAAGCATTTCTCAAGCTGAAAGAAATGAAGAAAAAAATTAAGCCTTGAGTTGTAATAGTGAAGATCCTACAAGAAAACTATGAAAAGATGCAGGAAGCCTCAAAAGAAGATGCAAGGAATATACAGAATAATTACACCAAAAAGAATTGGTCAACATTCAAACATTTCAAGAGGTATCATATAATCAGAAACCAATGGTACTGAGGAAGAAGTTGAAGTTGCAAAGGACTGGTGATAAACATGGCTCCAGGAATTGATGGAATATCAATTGAGATGTTTCAATAAATAGATGCAGCACTGGAAGTATTCACTCAATCTATGCCAAGGAACTTGGAAGACAGCAACCTGGCAAAGCAACTGGAAGAGATTAATATCTGTGCCTATTCCAAAGAAAGGTGATCCAGCTGAATACAGAAACCATTGAATAATACCATTAACATCACACACAAGTAAAAAATTGCTGAATATCATTAAAAGGCACCTGCAGCAGTATATTGACAAGGAACTTCCAGAAATTCAGGCAGAATACAGAAGAAGATGTGGAACTAAGAACATCATTGCTGATGTCACGTGCATCTTGGCTGAAAGCAGAGAATACCAGAAAGATGTTTACGTATGTTTTACTGACTATGCAAAAGAATTTGACTGGGATCCTAAAAAATTATGGATGACATTGTGGGGAACAGGAATTCCAGAACACTTAATTGTGCTGAGGAACCAATACAAGGATCAAAAAGCAGTCCTTCAAACAGAAAGAGGGGACACTGCGTGGTTTGAAATCAGGAAAAGGGTGTGTTGTGGATGTATCCTTTCACCAGATCTATTCAATCTGTATATCAAACAAATAATCCATGAAGCTGGACATGTGAAGAAGAGTGGGACATCAGGATCAGAGAAAGACCCATTAACAACCTGCATTATACAGACGACACAACCTTCCTTGATGAAAGTGAAGAGGACTTAAAACACTCATTAATGAAGATCAAAGACTACAGCTTTCAGTATGGATTGTACCTCAACATAGAGAAAACAAAAAAAAATCTTACAATTGGAGGTGGTGCCAATATGGCAGAATAGTCAGGTACCTCCTGTGACCCTTCTAATAACAAAGACCCAAACAAAAAAATTGATAGATTACATATGGCATTCAAGGGGCCCTGAAAATCAAAAACAAAGTTGAGAAACTGGACTGAGCGACTGGGAAGGAAGAGTAGTTCTAGAAGTACCTAGAGCTGGCCAGACTTGACCCATCAGCAATTGGTTGTAAGCCAGCATGTTGAAGAGTAGGAGCACTCAGAGGGCATCCTTCTAAGTGGGAGAAACTGACTAGAAAGCAGTATAGTCACATCTCAAGAACCAGTGAAAAGTTCACTCTATTGTCAAAACTTGACTGACTTGTGTCTAACCAATCATAGTCAGGTCTAAAACCTTCCTTTGGGATAAACTTCTCTCCCTTCGACCAGCACTTCCTTGTATGTTTCCTGGTCAGCACCTAATTTCGGAGTCTTATACTATCACCTGTCAGGAAGTAGGACTCTTTATGCCCACCCAAAATCATTCTCTAAGACTTGGAGAAGGAACAATTTAATGAACAGAGGGAAAGGGGGAAAAATATCCACCAACTCCCCTAAGCCAAAAAATCACAGCAGAAACAGTTCCTTCACCTGAGATCAGGCATAAGGGGACATCATCCTCATAGATACTTGGGGACAGCCGCCTGTCTTTTTCAGTGCATGCAGCCAGATACTTGTGCCTACATCAATCACCCTTGCCCATCCAGGACAGTAAGGGAGAGCCTATACCACACACTTAGTAACTAACTATCTGGACAACTGAGGTGACTACATACAAGAAAAGTAGATGGACCCTGGGCTCACATGTTTTGTAACAGCTCTAATTACCTGGTGACAGGAATTTAGAGATTCAAAGGTGTGAATAAGCAAATGAGCACACATAACTAACCTATTTAGACATTTCAAGTCAAAACAAAACAAGAAGCTAGAAAATAGTAAGCAAACAAATAAATTCACAAGCTTAATGATGGCCTAGAGACAACCAAAAAAACCCAAACCCACTTCCATTGAGTCAATCCTGACTCATAGCAACCCTACAGCCAGAGTAGGACTGTCCCATAGAGTTTCCAAGGAGCACCTGGGGGATTTTAACTGTCAACCTCTGGTTAGCAGCTATGGCATTTAACCACTACACCACTAGAGTCTTCTCGGAGACAACAGTCTATATCAAATCACTTATAGAGGCAGACCACAATGGCTTCAGAAGGTTCCCAAAACAAAGAATCAAAAAATTTTCCAGATGAAGTGAACTTCCTGGACTTGTCTGAAGTAGAATACAAAACATTAATATTTAGAACACTTCAAGGGATCAGGAAAGAGATGAGGCACAATGCAGTAGAGCATATTGACAAATTGAACAGGCTGTAAGACAGCATACAGAGACACTAAGCAGAAATCCAGAAAATTAATAATAAAATTACAGAATCAGATAACTCAACAAAAAGTCGAAGGAGTTGGATTGAGGCAGTAGAAGGCTGCATTAGAGATAATGAAGATAAAGCATGTGACACCAACATATCTGAGGAAAAATCAGATAAAAGAACTAAAAATATCAAGAACACTAAGAATTACGTGGGACTCTATCAAGAAGAATAATCTAAAATGACTGAAGTGCAATAACAGGCAGGGATAACAGAAAATACAGATAGAATTCTCAAAGATTTGTTGACAGACATCTTCCCACAGAAGATATCTATCCAAGACACTAACTGAACCTCATTTGAGGTAGATCCCAAAAGGAACACACCAACTCATACTACAATTAGACTTGCCAAAACTAAAGAAGATAGTTTTAAAAGTGGCTGGGGATAACCAAAAAGTTATATACAAAAGAGAGTCAATGAGACTAAGCTTGGAATACTCAGCAGAAGCCATTCAGGCAAGGCAATGAGAGGAGGTATACAAAAGCCTTGAAGAAAAACAAATAGCAATCCAAGCATTACATATTCAACAGAACTGTCACTTGGATATGAAGATGAATTGAAGACATTTCCAGATAAACAGAAATTTAGGGAATTTGAAAAACAAAAACAAAATTAGAAGAAATACTAAAGTGAGTCTTTGGCTACAAAATCAGTAACATCAGGTAATAACCCAAGACTAGAACACAGAATGGAACAACTTGTTAGCAATCCAGATAGGGAAATTACAAAAGTAAATAAAAGGCAAAAGACTGAAAATAGGATAACAGAGATGTCATTATGTAAAAGATAACAACATCATAACAAAAAAGAGGGATTTAAAAAAAGGGTAGACATAGGTCCTTCACAGGAAAAAGAAGTCAAGGTTATAGAAAGAAGTGTAAGACTGGCTTAAATTTAGAAAAATAGGGGTAAATATTATGGTAACCACAAATGAAATTAACAATCCTACACATTAAATGAAAAACAAGAAACACATTAATTCTCAAAACGTGAATACAAAGCCACAACAATGAAAAAGATGAAAACACATGGAAAAAGTGACTCAGCACAGAAAAATTATGGGGAACAAAGAAACTGTCTATAACACACAAATAAACACACCAAAATGACAGCACTAAACTAGTATTTATCAACAATTATGCTTAAAGCAAATGGTTTAAATGCACCAATAAAGATACAGAGAGTAGCCAACTGGATTAAAAAAAACCAAGATCCATCTATATGCTGCCTACGTGAGATACGCCATAGACTTAAGACATGAACAAACTAAAATACAAAGGACAGAAAAAATATATCAAGCAACAGTATTCAAAAGAAAGGAAGTGGCAGTATCAATCTCTGATAAAACAGACTTTAAAGTAAAATCCACCACATTGGATAAGAAAGGACACTATATAATGATTAAATGGTCAATACTCCAGGAAGACACAACCATGTTAAATATTTATGTACTCAGTGATACAACTCCAGATACATAAAACAAATTTTAACTGCACTGAAAAGAGAAATGGACAACTCCACAATAATAGTACAAGACTTCTACCTATTCCCTTCCGTAAAGGAAAGAATATACAGTAAAAAGCTCAGTAAAAACATGGAAGATCTAAATACCACAATCAACAAACTTCACCTCATAAACATGTACAGAACACTGCACCTGACAGCAGCCAAGTATAAGCACATGGAACATTCTGCAGCATCAACCACATATTGGGCCATAGAGCAAGTCTTAACAAAATGCAAAGCAGTGAAATATTACAAAACATCTTTTGAGAACATAAAGCCATAAAAGTAGAAAACAATAATAGAAAAGATGAGGAAAAGAACACATGGAAACCGAAAAACACCTTGCTCAAAAATGACTGAGTTACAGGAGAAATCAAGCATGGAATAAAGAAATTCACAGAATCAAATAAGAAGGAAAACACCCTACCAGAATGACTGGGACAAAGCAAAACCAGTGTTCTGAGATCACTTTATTTCAGTAAGTGGACACATCCAAAAAGAAAAGGCCCACATCAAAGCACTAACCCCACAACTGGAATGAGTAGTAAGAGAGCAGCAAAAGAAGCTCTCAAGCACTAGAAAAAAAACAAATAACAAAAACTGGAGCAGAACTAAATGAATTAGAGAATTGAAAAACAATTGAAAGCATTAACAAGAGCAAAAGCTGATTTTTTGAAAAGATCAACAAAATCAATAAACCGTTAGCCAAACAGACAAAAGGAAACAGGCCAAGCCAAGTGCCGTCGAGTCGGATCTGACTCACGGTGACAGAGAGGAAGCAAATAACCCAAATAAGATATGAGATGGGCAATATCCCAAGAGATCCAGCAGAAATTTTAAAAAATCATAATAGAATACTATGAAAAAGTGTACTGTAACAAATTTGAAAACCTACAGGAGGAAGACAGATTTCTAGAAACATACTACCTCCCTAAACTGACACAAAAGTAGAACTAAATAAACCCTTAACAAAAGAAGAGTTTGAAAAATTATTTTAAAAAAAACAAACAACAGCAACAAAAAAAACCTCCCAGCATAGAAAGGGCCTTATAACTCATAGACTACATCAGCATGAGACCAGAAGATGAGATGATGCTTGGTCACCACCAGTGACTACCCTTACAGAGAACACAACAAAGAGTCCCTGACATAGCAAAAGAAAATGGGGTACAGAACTAAAACTTGATTAAACAGACCAGATTTGATGGTCCAACATCCTGGAGGGTGCTTGGAAGACATGGGCCCTGGACTCCCTGTTAGTTCAAAATTGAAACCATTCCCAAAGCCAACTCTTTAGACAAAGATCAGACTGGACTTGCTATGAGTCAGAGTCAACTTTATGGTATTGGTTTTCTTGTTTTGGTTTTGGTTATAACAAACAAAATCATACTGGTGAACAGGTGCTTCTGGACTTACATAGATGCATGAGACTAACTGGGCAGCTCCTGTCTAGAGGAAAGATGAGAGGACAGAGGGGGACAGGAGTTAGTTGAGTGGACACAGGAAATACAGGGTGAAAACAAATGTGCTATCACATTCAGAGAGAACAGCTTGAGTTACATAAAAATGTGTAGGTTTTTTTGTATGACAAATTTGACTTTGACTGTAAAATTTTACTTAAAGCACAACAAAATATTAAATAGAAAATTCTGACAACTCAGCCAATAAACTACATCATGACAAACAGAGAAAAGACTGAAGTTGTCATGGATATCATTTTACTTGGATCTGCTGTCATATGTCCATGGAAGCAGCAGTCAAGAAATCAAAAGACAGGGAGCAGGATCAAGATGGTAGACTAGTCACACGTCTCCTGATTCCCTCTGAGAACTAAAGCCTAGAAAAATAATTGAACATAGCAGTGTAGACATTCTTGGAGCTCTAAGATTAGCCGCAGGGTTTTGAGTTCAGACTGGGCCACAGAAAGGGGAAAACTACCTTTGTCAGAGGCAAAATGGCAGTGCACTGAGTCCTGCTTCTGCTGACACAGCGGCTGAGAGGCCTTCGGGTATAGACGCCATCTTTCCTCACCAGGAGACTAGGACTGGGACCACCAAGCCTGAGAGCCTGGCTGGGGCTGGCTGCTATGCTGAGTTGCAGTGCCCAAGCGGACTGCCTCTTTTGCAGCAGAGTCTGTGCTTGTGACAGTTACATTTAGAGAACCTATCTTGGCCCCTCTCTTCTCTGCACCATGCCACAGATTCTGCTGACTCAGTGCAGAAGAGGTGGCTCAGGTGGGATGCCATCTTAGCCAGCTGACAGGCAAAATCAGACACAGTTGAGGGCCTGGCTGGGACTAGCTGTCATGCTGAGCAACAGTGCCTACCGGGCAGTGCCTCTCCCAGCAAAAAATTTGCTTTTAATACATTCATACAGAGAATAAAGTGGTGGCTGGTGGCCAAGGGTGTAATGTCCTTACTCCTTCCTTCTTTGAGTCATGTCGTAGAGTCTACTGACAGGCCCTCAAGGGAATCCACAAGCAGGGTGCCATCTTTGTCAGCCAGGAGGCAGGGCCTGGAACCCCTGAAGGCCCAGCTGCTATTGGCTACCACTGGATAGCACCTCTGTCACCAGAAAAGCAATTTTTAAGATAAGTGCATCTAGAGAACACAGCAGCGGCTGGTGGCTGAGAGCGGCAGTGCCATTGCCACCTCCCTTCACCAAGCCATGCCATTGCATTTCCTGACAGCCCCCCAAGAGACCACATAAATAGATGCCTAGTGGTCAAGTGTGGTGGCATCTTTCTCTCCCCCCTTCTCGGAGCTACGCCATAGTGTTGAATGGCATGACTCTGGAGAGTCAGCACAGGGTGGCTGTGAGTTGGAATTGACTGAGGGACAACTGGTTTTTAGGGATGGACCTCAACAAATGAGTTTACAAAAAAAAAAAAAAGAACCTAAACAAATACCTCAGCTTTTTCATGTTTGAAACGGGGTAATTATGGCTTAAAATAGTTCACAGGAAATTCCTGTGAGATTAAGCTCTGTTTACTCACAGTGATTTCTTGCTTGGTAATTCACCCTTTATTGCTTTCCTTCATTTCTTTCTCTTTCATATTCTTATGTCCCTACTGTGATGATCCAAAACAAACTGCTTGCATTTGAATCTTCCGGTGGAAAACTCAAGAACACTTGTCCACAGAGTAGACTGAAGACACCCTCACATAGAGGGAGAATTTAAGTTCTTTAGCAACATTCTTGGTTGTAGAAAGGCAGGAGCATGGGGATGGATACATAGGTTTAAGAATAGCTGTGAGTATGAACTCTTGGTACTTTCTCTTAAAAGCAATAATTAGCACTGCAAGGAGGTTATTTTTTTTGTCCACAATACTTAGTCTAAAATTTAGATGGGAAAGCTCCCAGTTACAGTTAATAAAAGCTGAGATTTTTTCATATTAACATCATTTTCTATCAAAGTTCTATATGATTCATAACATCAAACTAATTAACAATGACAAACCCACAAGTTATATACTCTGTCTTAAGGTGTTAGAACACATTTAAATTAGCAGTCCCAAATGTTTGGCAATTAAAAAATAAAATTTTATTTCGTTTCAGAAAATCAAAAGGTCAAATGCTTCTATTATATTTTTCAAAAAGTTTACTTATTTATAGCATAAAATCTGTAGCATGCTGCATATTCATCTGGCAGCTATTAAAACTTGCAAAAATTTCTTCAGTTTTATTACCTGTACAAACCATAGAAAACGACAGGTAAAACAATGATTTTATGTCTATATAATCAGAATAGTACAAGTATATGTAACAAGAGTAGTAAATCAAACCAAACTCATTGTATCATCAAGTCTATTCATAGCACCCAACAGAACAGAGTAGAGCTGCGTGATCATTTCCTAGGAGCACCTGGTGGATTCAAACTGCCAATCTTTTGGTTAGCAGTTATAGATCTTAACCACTACGTGATCAGGGTTTCCTAATAAGTATAATAGACACAGATAATGGAAATATATATACAAACATACACTCTAGGGAAGAAAGGCTTAATTGCGATATAACTGATCAGCTCAACTCACGGAGGACTCATCCTTAGATGCTCAGTCAGGTTATCTGTAATTTCTTTATAATTTCTTGCTTGTTTATAATTCCTTATAGCACCTCAATAGGACAGAGTAGAGCCACCCTCCCTGCAGAATTTGAAGGAAAAGGTGGTGAACTTCAACTGCCAACCTTTTGGTTAGTACTTAAGCTCCTTAACCTACTGGACCATACCGCAGTTATGTCACTATCAAGCATACTATCCACAGTAAAAATCCTATCTTCTGTTTCTGGGCCCCAGTTAGAAATTACAAAGTCTGAGGAAAGAAACAAGAATATGGTCAAACAGTACTGTAATACTTTGCACTGACTCTATCCTGGTAAGTATGTATCTGAGATGTAAGTTGACTTAGGTTTATTTTCAATTTAGCTTATGCATGACAATGATAGAAATGTTTTCAGAACTATTCTAGAAATACTTATTTTTAGAAATACGATAAATGCAAGTATTCAAATTTTAAAACTCAGTCTTCCTCCACTTGAAATATACTATGTAATTTTGACCAAACTATAACAAAATACAGCTTTAAATTATGTGTCCTACTGTATTGAAGTAATTTAGTTCCAAACTCCGCTCCTTTCCTCATTTCATTTCACACATTTTAAAAACATATTTTGTACATTTCACAGAACACTTCACAATGTCTGGCATCTACCTCTTTCTATCTTGATTGCCATATATACATATATATATACTTAGTCCAAACTGATTTCTTTTTGTTTATTTGTTCATTTTTGCTGTTGTTTTTTACTCCCCACAGCTTCCCTTTTACCCAGTTCTAATCAGTATGTTGGTGTCCTTAGGTGCTGGGATGTTAGTTTAGACTCAGCACAACCAGGGCTCCTTAATTTTGCATGTATCCTCTTTATTTCAGCTACTAAAGCTGTATCATGATTTCATACTACATTATCTATCAGGCCACATTTATGGGCTTTGGTTCAGTTTTCATAGATTGAATTTTGTCTCCTCAAACATGTGTGTAACAATTTGGCTGAGCGGTGATCAGTGTAAACCCTGCCTCTATGATGTTAATGAAGGAGGATGGGCAGCAGTTGCGTTGGCTGGGTCAGGACTCAATCTGTGGGATTGTATTGTACCTTGAGGCAGTCTCTCAGGATAGAAGTGGAAACAAGCAGACAGTTGGGGATCCTGTGCCCTCAGGAAAGAAGCAGTGCCAGGAGCCCAGTGGTGTCCTTTGGAAAGACCAGCATCTCTGTGCTTCAGAAGCTTCTAGTCCAACTACAAGGACTTTTCTCCAGAGCCAACACAGAAAGCCTGCCCCTGGAGCTGACACCCTGAATTTCGACTTGTAGCTTGTTTTTTCAGTGAGAAAATAAATTTGTTTGTTAAAGCCATCCACTTGTAGCATTTCTGTTATAGCAGCACTAGACGACTAAGACAACTCCTGATTTCCATTTTTCTGCCTTTCAGTGTATTTTCTTTCTACTTGAGCAAATGTTTCATGCTTCAAATAAATCTCTATTCCCATACTAAACATTATTCTTGTTTGTTCAGCTGATTGTCTTCTATCCTTCATTCTTTAAAAAGTATCACAAATCACAATGCCTCCTAAATGCTCTTTCCATTAAGGATACTATGATCAGGATTGGTATTCTTAGCCTCGCAGGAGTTGAATTTTATTGTCTTTGGTAATTGCCTCTGCTAACTGTCTTGGTTAGGATACCACACAATACCAGCGGTCAGTCTAGCTTAGCACTAATGTCATCTTTCACACTGGGAAGTGGTAGTGGTAGTTATAGAGGAGTATCTCGTTCTAGAAGTCTAGCTCATATACCTTTTTATAGCTCACAATACACTGACATACATTTCACCATTTGACTCATAGGAGTTGTGAAAGGTAGAATTGCAGTCCCTGTCTTAAGTGGGAGGGAACCTGAAGCTCCAGTGTACTGCAGTATTCAAGAAGTGAGGCTTTGGAGTTCAAAGACCTGGGTGTGGATTACTACAGTGGGACTTTGTGCAGACTCCTGACATCTCCAAGCCTGGACTATCCCATAAAATAGTGACAGGAACAGACAGCATGCAAAGAACACAGTAGATGGTGTGACAGACTGAATTGTGTTCTCCCAAATACGTGTGGGGCTGTTTGGCTGGGCCATGATGCCAGGTACGGTGTCATGCTTCTTTACGTTGTAAAACCCTCTCTACGATGTTAATTAGAGAGGATGGGAAGCAGCTGTGCTGGTGTGGCAGGACCCAAGGTTTGAGATTGTTTCGTGCCTTGAGGCAGTCTCTTAAGAAATAAAGGAGAAAAAGCTAGCAGAGAGATTTGGGGACATCGTATCACTAAGTAAGGAAGCAGTGCTGGGAGCAGAGTGCTGTCCTTTAGAAAATACTGGGCTCCCTGAGCCTCAGATGCTTCCAGTTCAGGGGAAGATTGACAAGCCCTTCCTCCAGAGCAAGCAGAGAAAGCATACCCCTGGAGCTGACACCCTGAGTTTGGACTTCTGGCTTACTGGACTGTAACAAATAAAACTTCTCTTTTAAAAGCCATCCACTTTTGCTATTTCTGTTAAAGCAGCACTAGCTGCCTAAAACAGGTAGTGAGCAGTTACGAAATGGCAACATGTTAAAAGAGATTTGCCCTAAGCACTACATTAAGACTACGCCTGAGAGAACAGGAACCAAGACTTCAGATTTGAAGTCCCACGCTTTTCCAAGATCCCTGCTTCTAAAAACAAAAACCCCCAAAACCCAAACTCATTGCCACTGAGTCGATTCTGACTCACAAAGACCCTACAGGGCACAGTAGAACTAAACTTGACGGAGGACCTTGAGCAAAATACTTCACCTAGTCAGTTTACTCATCTGTAAAATGAGAAACTTGATTTAGGTATTCTATAAGGTCTCCTCAGAGTCTGTTTCAGTTACATTCAATTAGGCTTTTTGGGTACTGTTGAAGTATTGTGATATAAATTCATGATACATCCAAGATTCGTATAATGCTAATCCATACACTTTGCAATTCCTTGCATTCCTATATCCGTATTTCGTTCAGCGTTTAGTTTGTGTACACGGTCAGCCGCTGCCTCTCTTCAGTCTGCCTACAAGCGCCTTGTGGAGATCCACACTTAGCAAAATTCCTTTATTTATTTATATCCTCGCTTGCTCCAGAAAGGGTCTAAAGCAGCGAGTGACACTGTTAAGTCCTTAAAAGTGTCACACAGTGTGATTAATACTCTTGATGAAATCAGCCCAGAGAAAATCGTCAGTGATTGAGATGCTAACGTCTTTTGACTGGAGTCTTAAAAATAATAACTTAATGTACCTAGCTTTAAGTCCTAGAAGCATACAGTTCCGATTCTTCGCTTAACCTGGACGCCAATCCCACCCGTTGTCACCGGTCACTCGAATGCCCTTCTCAGACCAGCCAAAGCCCTCTCGGCTCCAGCCGGAGCTGGACCAACATCCCACCCCGCCCCTTCGCGCCCTCTCAGCATCCAAGTTCCTTGATTGGGAAGGGGCCTGAAGAACCTTTCTCACATTTGCATTTTATTGGCTGGCACCGCTGTCAGTAATCTCTCCTTCCCCGCCTTCCAGTCTAGCGGGTTTCTTGGACCCCTTAGTTTCGGCGACTAGCCGTTTACGTTTGCCTGAGCAGTGTTGCCGGGGACCGACGACCTTTCACCCCTCCCTTCCCTCTGGAGCACCCTGGCCCCCGCCCACGGCGCGCGCCCCCGCGCACACGCTCACCTCGAGCGCGCACACGCACGCGCACACACTCACACCCCCGTACGCCCCCCCCGTTTCCCCCCAGGCTGAGGCAGCGGCGCTGGGAGGCGGCAGCGGCGGCGGCGGCGGCGGCGGCGGCGGCGGCGGCAGTGGCGCTGCTGAGAGGCAGGGACCCGAGCGCGAAGTGTGTGGGAGTCTACGAACTCAACCCCTCTCTACCCTCCCCTCGCAGCCATCCCCCTCCCTCCCCGCCGGCCCCCCCCAACAAGCGGGAGAAATAATGAGCGAGACCGGGCGGCAGCAGCAGCAGCAGCAGCAGCAGCGGCAGCAGCAGCAGCGCGGAGCAGCCCGGGCAACGGCAGAACCGCTCCGGCAGCAGCGGCGGCGGCGGCAGCACCAGCAGCGGGAGCGAGCGCAGCGCTAGCGCGGCGCGGGGACCGCCGCGCTCCTTCCCGGCTCCTGCCCTCCTCCGCCGCTTGCTCCTCTCTCCGCATCCACCTCCTTCCCCTCCTCCTGCTCATTCACTCTTTCCCTCACGCTCCCCTCCTCCTCGGCTTCTCCCCGCGCCCCGCCAGTCCTCGCGCTCTCCCACTCCCTCTGCCCGTCCTCCCCGCTCCCCTCCTCCCGCTCATTCACTCGCCCCTCTCCCTTCTCCACTCTCCCCCTCTCTCCTTTCTTCTCCTTCTTTCACCCTCCGTCTCTCACACCCCCTCCATTCCCCTGTCTCCTTTCTGACACTGCACTGCAGCTGCTCCTCAGCCCTGCCCCCTCCCCAGTGAGAACAAACCAGCAACATTGCTTTTTTTTCTAAAGAGATTTCTATTGATCCGATTTAAGAAAAAAAAAAAAGAGAAAAACAAAAAACCTTAAGAAACCCCAAACGCAAAAAAGAAAAAGAAAAAAAAAAAAAAGAAAGAAAGAAAGAAAAAGAAAAAAAAAAAAAAAGCCAAAACAAAAGGGAGAACCTTCTCCCCTAGCAGCGGCAGGAACTGCAAACATGATGGCGGCAGCTCCCATCCAGCAGAACGGGACCCACACGGGGGTTCCCATAGACCTGGACCCGCCGGACTCACGGAAAAGGCCGCTGGAAGCCCCCCCTGAAGCCGGCAGCACCAAGAGGACCAATACGGGCGGTGGGTATCGCTTCCACCTCCCCGCCGGCCCCATCCCCCGCCGCCCGCCCCTGCCTCCCTCCCTCCCGCCGCCCTCCCTCCCTCTCGCGGCCCGGACACCTCCAGCTTGAAGCCGGCGGCTCCCGCGCCCCTGCCTCGCGCCCCCTCTTCTGCACCTGCCCCGCGCCTGGCGGTCCCCTACACATTTCCATTTCTGTGTTTATCATTCATCAAAATGGCGACCGGTTTTCGGACTAGATCTATCTATTTAATCTGTTGAGAGGCTGACAATTTAAATATCCTGCACCTGGGCAAAGGGGTCTGTTGAGGAGGAGGAGGGCTGACCCCCGAGTGAGGTGATGGCCGCCTGAAGATGCGCGCTGCATTTAACAGTCTGATAAAATAAATAAATAAATGGCACTTGGGTAGCGGATTGCAAATGATTGGGGCACCGGAGAGTTTTCCTCTCTCTGTCCCCTTGCTTTGGGCCACAAGTAGTACGCAAAATCTTGATGAGTGCCTGCTGTTACCGCACTTTATATTGCCGGTGCAAATATCTCATTGATTTGTCTTCCGGGGTGTGCAGACGCGGGTGGGGGTGTCTGGTACGGTGACTTGTTAGTTAACATCCTGCGCTTCCTTGGAAGATGAGTTATAACGGGACCAGTATCGCGTCTTCATTTGTACTGGAGTCATCTTAACAATGCACCCAATGCATCGAGGCAGAGGTGAATTTATCTCCAGCATGTACATTGGAGACGGATGGGGGTCTGGTGTATGGCACACCTGCAAAATTTGGACATTCATTCACATAAGAAAACTGGGTTTACTGGGGTGTTTCGTGTTTAAGACATGGTCAGGCTGGAGGAAATTAAAGTTTATGGAGTTGGCTTTATTTTCTAAAACATTTCGTTTCTCTGGGTTCATCCATTCCCTCTCTGTTTTAAAAATTGTGATTTTATTTCTTAAAAGGAGCATTATCTAGTAACTTTTAAGTGTCTAATATAAATGACTCCTAAGCTTTTTGATACTAGCAAAAATCTTCTTAAGGTCCTTTAATTAATGAGCTTAAACGAGATCATGGTCGACTAAGAAGTACTAAAGAAATGCCCCAGGATTACTTAGGTTTGTCAGTTCACTTCACATTGAGTTATTTCCTGGCAGTTATTGAAGGCTTGGAATACACCCTACCGTCTGGGTGGATTATTTGGAAGGGGAATGATTATTTTGCATACTTTAAGTAGGATGTAGGGAATGGCTAATTGTAGTCCTTATGTGTTTGCTAATGACAGAAAAAATAGTTCATTACTATTTACAGTCCTGGGTTTTTTTTTCTTTTTGCAATATTTTAAGTGAAGGTTTGTTATTATACAAATCTCCGAAGTTTTGTTATCTCGTTTTACCATAGTAACCACAGATAAAATTGGAAGACTTCCATGTTTGGAATAACAACTGGAATTTAGTCATCAGTTTCTACAGTGATGCAAAATAATAGAACATGTTCAGATTTTTATTCCAAGTTTAAAAATATAAGTCTTGAAAAATAGGAAACATCTAGTACATATTTAAGTGTCGTTGACTTATTTTTGTTCTTTGAAATTTTTTTAACCCCATATTCTCTGCAGCTATCTGACCAATTCTTTAATTGCTGCTTCTCCACTCTGAAGAGTGGAGAGGGGATCGGAAGTTTAAAATACCATGTTAACCAAGTATATTTCTTTGCATTTTTCAGAAGACGGCCAGTATTTTCTAAAGGTTCTCATACCTAGTTATGCTGCTGGATCTATAATTGGGAAGGGAGGACAGACAATTGTTCAATTGCAAAAAGAAACTGGAGCCACCATCAAGCTGTCTAAGTCCAAAGATTTTTACCCAGGTAGGTGCCATGGTGAAGAGATTGTTTGATGAATCCCCAAGGAAAGACAGAACATCTACCTATGTTATGTGCTGTACTGAAAGAAATTCTTTAACAGTTGTGGAGACTTTATGTATTTGCTTTACTAGAGTATATTATGAAAAATAGTTCAGAGTATTTCTGTTGTTGATAATGTCTAGTTTCTGTAATTGATGTATGTTTGAGTCTGCGATTTAGACCAATTGCAAGATTGCTGTTTTGGGTATTTCTCAATACTTTCTTGAGATCAAGGGGTGGGAAGCCTCCAAAATTTAAGGATAGAAACTTGGACAGCTGTCATTAGGAAATAAGATTACTATCAAGTTTTCAGACATCGTTGTAGTGACAGCTTACAGTGAATTCAGAAAAATGGGGGGGTGGTTAAAGAACAGACCATTTACTTCTAAATCCATTATGTACCTCTTTTTTGCCTCTGTTTTGTTTTGTTGCCCCTGGTGTGAGTATCGAGGACAAGTGCTGCCTCTTTACGGTTTTAAAATATTGAATTTTTGATGTAATTGTGACAAGGAAGTCAAGTACATTGTTATGTAAGAAGTAAAATAATGCTTCAGAATTTGCATTACTTAAGAGCTGTATTTGATTAAAATACATTAACAGTTTGTGTGGTATAGTAACTCATTGGACTATGGCAAGTTGCTTAGGTGGAATTATATTTTCGTTGTGTTACTTTTTAGTGTCTTGAACGATCAGGTGTTACACAGCTCTGCATGTGCATTTTTTTTATGATTTTGCTACTCAATATATGGATTATAAGCTTAATGGGAAAACATCTATAATCAAATAGTCTGTTTCCTAGATAACACATATTGACTCATTACTTTTGCTTAGAGCTAGCATTATGCCAATTTGGGGAGTTATTTTATCTTTGTGGCCATTAAACAAATAATTCAGTTCTGAAGGGACTGATACTGCTTCCTTTTTTTCTGGTGGAAAAAAAGCTGATTTGCTTTCAGTGATCTATTTCAGTAAGAATTCTTTAATACAGCGAAGACATCTGGCATGAATGTAAGCAGAACATTTGGAGGATTTCTTTTTCATAGTCAATTGCTTGGTGGTAGAAATGTAATATTATGTTGGCTAAGAAGGTATAGATTTAACCTACCATTTATTTTTATAAGTTAAATGCCACGTTTTGGTGAATATTAACCTAATGACATTAAAATGTAATCTATAAAATATGATGCCCCTCGAAAGTTTATATCTTCTAAGTGTAGTTTTGCGGATGGTTTTTCTTTGAAACTTTCTTTATGCATTAAGAAAGTTTGCTAACATATTCACATTCATATGTTTACAAGATATGATGATGAAAAAAATCACTGTGGAACTGTGAAAACTCTTAGCACAAATAAGAGAACTCAAAAGAGCTTGATTGCAGAATTAATAGGATGATAGTTCTAGGAAAAGAGCTGCACTGGTAAATTAAATTCACTGTCAATAGATGAAAATGAAATAGCTTTTTTGCATTATACATGAGGTGGTATCAGATGTGCAGGGATGTTACAGAAAATTGGTGTTTATCAAGGATATTCCAAATAGTAAATTAAATGCCCTTTCATCTGAATATAGTTTATTTTCAGTGGGTTGGAAAGGGTGATCAGAGAATTTGATCTTTTGTTTTTAGTCCACTTAGTTGTGCATTTTTTTCTTATTACACTGAAATTGCTTACTTTATTTATAGTTCTGAAGCGTATTGTTCATATAGAGTGAGAATATATTTTGGAAAAAATGGATGGCTGGAATGATTTGAATACAATTTTGTGTGTTTAGTGACGTAACCTTATTAAGGGTGAGTGAAATGTCGGGATAAAAGAAGGCTTATACTCTGCCTGTAACAGGTGGAGACCAGTCACACACTATGAAATCATTTTTGAGGATAAAATAAGCCTTGTAGTTTATAAGAAGCTGTAAGAATTCTGTACAGTTTGTATTGAAATACGATTGCAAACGAAGTTGTTACCTCTTTGGACAGTCAAATCTCTCGTCTGCTGATAGGCTTGATAGTGTTTCTATTCACGCTTGACCACAAGCCTGTAGAATTATCTAAGGTCTTGATACTGTTTAATATAGCGGCCTCTTAGTTTGTTTCAGCATCTCTCATTTATACATACGTAAGGGATACTTGAGCATCTCCGACAAGCTAAAATATAAAGCTGTGATTTATATTACCGAGCTATAAGGAATATCTTGTAGAGTTATGCAGTATTTCGGAAACCCATTTCTGTGTTTCCAGTATTTATGTACATATGTGTGTGTGTATATACACACACATGCGCGCACACTCACACATCTATATGTATGTGTATGAGTTTCATATTCTGTTACAATGAGTATGCTTGATGTTTATTCCATGAAGCATTTTTCTGTTTCCATTTTGGTAAGAGTATATGTTTGGAAAAAGGTGTATTTTAATTGTGTAACATAATAGATTTTTTCAGATTGCTTGAATTTTGAAACAGAATACTTCTGAGGTTGTAATTGTAGGTTTTGTTTAAAAACAAATCAGTCTTGAGAAGGTTACTTTGTTCTAAAGGTTTAGTTAAGACAGAGTGTTTGTAAAAAAAACTTTCTTTGGAGTGTGTAACAGAGTATAGACACATTTTGGAGACATTTTAGTAAAATTCAACTCAAATGATACATGCATTTGCTTTATTATAGTTAACATAACCTCTTCAAATTTATCATATCTGTTTTCCTATCTGTGTCTCTTTGCTCAGGTTAAGTGTTTAAAGTATCTTAAGCAACCTTGCCTTTCTAAGTGTATTTTTTAATGTTTGAAGCTTAAATGAAGAAAACATTTGTTCCATGTAGGTATTAATTTAGAATTCATAAAAGTGGGTATCGCATTGTATATTTCAACATGTCATATATTAAGATAATATGGAAGAGTTTTGTCATGAGAAATTGTAAAGCGCATTTCCAGTTACTGTAATGGGAATTAAATGAACTGCAAGTAGATGTGTTCTACTTTTTGCTGTGCTATATAACTCATTAGCCTATTTTGTTTATCTAAATCTTAAAGAAGACTGATACATTACTGATTTGTAACTATTCTCTTTTTTCGTACTTTGTTAAAGCAGCCTAATTTGATTTCCTTATATTACTTTTTATAATTGGGTTTCATAAAGTTTTTTGCCTTATAGTTAAAAACAGATTTTTTATTTGGGGGAATATATTACTGTATGGGTTTTCAGAATGGTGACAGTGTTCTTTTATTATTTTGTTTGGTACCTGACCATGTTTTTAGTTTTTCTTAATAAAGAGGTTGATTTTGTAATTAATGTTATTTAATGAATGATTTACATAGATAACTGGAAAAGCTTAGTGCATACATTATTGGAAGGCAATACTAAAGGATATATTGAGTAAATATTGTCATATATCTTGAATTTTAGAATGCTTCATAGTATACCTGTTTTTATTTCATTATTACATGACACTGGAGATACTTATTCTATCAGTCAAATAAGAATCCTTTACTATAATCTTGGTATAATTTTGGGTGTGTTTCATTTTACACTTTCCATGTTTGATTATGGAAATGGATCATATTGGATATAAGTTACTATTTTTAGGATTCTTAAGTTAAAAATTGAAATTATAATCCCCAGATTCATTGTATCTTCATTTTATTACTGTCCAATTTGAGTGATACAATTTTTTATTTTAGTCATAAGCCATTGTATGTTAAATTTTAAAAATTCGTGAACAAGTAGAATGTTAAGTGAATTTTTCTTTTAGTGAATGCAGTGTCATAAATGGCTTTTATTTTGAGATGGGGGAAATTCAGTGGGCAATTTAGCCTTTACAGTTGAGAGTGTGTAAAAATAAACACTTTATGAACATCAGAGATGTTAATAGAATTAAAGAGAGATGACTGACTTAGTTTGTTTTCAGGGTTGACAGTAGTAGTAGTATAATGTGAATACTTTTGTTATAGCCTCTAAGAGTTTAGTGTATACTTTTTTCTTTAGTCTTAAATACAGAGTTTCTCAGAAATTTCATACATACTTTCTGGCAGAATATCATGAAAACAGGATTATAATGAGTAGAATATAAGGTACTATAATTTCCAACACTATTGAGCATGTTTAATAGGATAGATACTGATTATAGTGTGTTATACGTTTGGTTTTTGTATGATCAAAGAGTTGTTAACACATTTTTAGTGTCTTTGTATGAATCTTAAAGTTATAATATTTATATTTGACATGCTAGCTGTTTTGCGCTGCTTTATAGCTTGTTTCCTCACTTGAAAGAAGAACCATTGTCTCTTAGTTAAATGCCTCTGACCATTTTATAAAAATGATTTAGTACTGTATTTTCTTATTTTAAGCGGTAGGCAATCACTTCATATGAAGGAATGTTAACTGGCATACCCTGAGTCGGTAACACTGCGTTTTATGAAAAACACGCTGTTTATATGTAACTCATGCATGCAAATGTTTTGTGAATGAGATTGTTAAAGTGATTGAATTAACTTTAAATATCTTTTTCATTTTGTTTGATTCTCCTGTTTCGTTCTGATGTTATGTCTTTTATCGTTAATTTAGTATAGTATTGGATGTTAGTTTTTGTGGTATAATGACATTCTAAAATTCTCTTTTTAAATCCTTCTAGATTTGAGGAATAAGTGCTCACTTAAAATTTGTGACATCATACATAAATCCTCCTAACAACATTGCGTTACAAATATTACCCTTAGAGAATCTCAGGAGTAGTTTAATAATAGTGAGCACAAGAGGTGAAATAATACAGAATTTAAATATTGAAGATGTTTCGTGTACCATTCTAAGAAGAAAAACAACCCATGTCCTGGGAACTCTGAGAAATACATGCCTTCACTAAAAACCCACTTAGTAAACTATCAATCAAAAAAATACCCATCACTCATAAGTGTTTTATACTTTTTCCCCTCTGTTTTGAGAGAATTAATGTTCAAAGCTGTTAGGTGATCCAGATAACATATATTCATTTATTAACACTTATTGTGTCACCTGTTGACTAAAATTCGGAGCTTGGTAATTTTTTTTTAATCCTAAATTTGAGTTTTCGTTTTATCCTGTTTAGTAGAGCCATGTATAAGGCACGACTTTCATGAGCAAGTGTAGTTCTGTGAAATAAAGTTGGAGGGATGAGGATGGGAGACTTGAGCTTGATTGCCATCTCATTTCCATCTTTGAATACAGCTCTAGCATACAGTTAAACAACATCTGCAGAGATCTGAGTGACAAACATCTCTCTGGGACTCATCATTGCAGCCTGCAGCAGGTGCATTCAGCTTTGCAGTCTTTTCCAAAAAGAGGTTAGTTTGTTCTAACATTTATCAGTAGACCACTGGGAGCAAGAAACTAGGGACAAGAGGTTGGTTGTCACTTGTCCAGTGCTGGAATACTACAGGTAATTGGACTGGACTGGCGGGAACTGCAGCAGCATGTCTCTTACGTTGCACTGCAGCTGCTGTGGAGCTTAATTAACCTGACCCTCAGAGACTGAAGTGTCATGGTATAAAATGCAACGTGCGAGAAATGAAACAGTACTTTCTAGTATCTCTGATGCTTTGGTTAGCGAAGTTTCCATTTTCTTCATCTTATTTTCAAAAGATATGGCATAAACTCTTCCATATTTTTAATCTGGAAATATTTGCAACTTAAATGATTTTCCATTATTCTAATAAAATGCCCATAGAAAGAGAATTGGGCTTTAGGAATAGAAATTTTTAAAAGAATCTTAGGTTAGAAGTATTTAACTTTCCCTACCCCACAATTACATTTTCAAGGCAAGAGTGATTTGAAATAAGTTGATAGACATTGTAGCTATTTTTTGATTATTTTAGATGAACCTGTATATGTTTCTTCTCGTAGGAGAAATAGTCCATATAGATTTGAGGTGTGTCTTTTTAGCATGCTGAGGGCTTTGGCAAGCAGACTTAGTGTTCTGAAGTGTTTTAACCATCTAGACAGATACACAGTATTAAAAAATTTTAAATGGTTTCAGTTTAGTATAAGTATACTGTTAAAATGGAGTCCTGGTAGTACAGTGGTTAGGAATTCAGTGGCTAATCAAAACATCAGCAGTTCAAATCCATCTTGTACACCTTGTGGGGTAATTCTGTTCCATCTTAGAGCATTGGTATGAGTTGGAATCAACTCTAGAGCAATGGATTTTACTGTTAAATAGTTCACACATTTTATTACAAATAAAATTTAATTAGTTGAGCTCTGTTTAATTTCTGTCGTTTTTCATTTTTTAGTTTATCTGAAGTGCTGACACACAGTGTGCTTATGTGACCTCTGTAAAAGTTTCTCGTGTGTTCTGTTAGCATCCCAGTTTAATAAAGATCATCTCTATCCTCACAGTCCTGTTGGTTAGGTGACCCACAGATGGAAAACAATTCCTAGGGCAAAACTGTCCTTACGCTAAGTTTAGCAAGACGATACACTATTGTAAAATAATCTGGAATTGTGTAAAACCATTTGGGTGTCTTTGTGAAGCAGTTTTGTAGCTTTGATTCTTCTATTAACATTACTGGTTTGAATTTTTTGGTATCTGCTAAATATAATTTATCAGTTACCTAATAGTAATTAAAATTTGAATTTTACTCAGATCTTCTAATATTGTCTGTAACCTAGGTATTCTCCTGAAGGAACTTCCATCAGAATTGCCAATAACTCTGATTCTGAAGATTCTATTTGTAAGGAAAATATTTTCAATTTAATTATGACTAGTTTGTAATTGGCATTTAGTAATAAATGGTAATGACACTAAAATAATCATCTCAAGAGGTCAGGAGAATCATTCCCACTTTTAAACTTACATAATTTTGTTTTTCAATCCCCAATTTTTCTTTTTATCAGCACAAAAAGACGCTTTAAGGTTTCAGTTAAATACTTTACCATAATTTTTTTACTTTTGAGAAGAAGAAAGCATTGAATAAGAATGAACATTTTAAAGACTACAAAGTAGGAAAAGAATGAATATCATCTACAAACATTTCAGTATTTGACAAGCTGTAGACTACTATATGGATATTCTTTTTCGTGACAAATCTTGATCATGAAAACACGTAGTATCTGTTTTCCATCATTGATCTTTTGCAGCTTCCTGCAGGGCCTGTCACTGCATCATTGACAGGACCAGCTGAAAAATGATATCAGTATCTTGAGTTTTTTAACAATGAAGTCATTCAGGTAGGATTATTTGGTCTAGGAAATAAAATACTTTTGTCCATCCCTAAACACATCTGTTCAATAATTACATTTTAAATTAACATTTTTTTTCTTACTTCAAGACCTGTTTTTTAATCTTACTGATCAGTGTATTTGGAATTTCTAATGAACTTTAATCTGAACTCAGTAATTTGAAAATTTTAGGCTGTAGTACTTTTTACTCATGTTATAAGCAGCATGCTTTTTGAAGTTTTAAGCATTACTTTGCTTTTTTCCTGTTTTAAAACTTTTCGAGAACAGTTAATTCATAGAAGCCCCCATAATTCTGTTTACACTGAAAATTTTCACAGAATGAACTGGTTAATGAAGTCAAAATCTCAAATCCTGCATCCCTTCCCACCCAGAATGTAGTACATTCTCATTTCCAGTTTATTAAAAAAAAATCATTTTGATCTTATAGTAAAAGCTTGTCTTCATTTAAATTGTTAATAATTTGCTTGCTAGGAATTAGAGTGAGTAATTACCCTGTTGTGAAATCCAGTAATTTGGTGGAAGAAAACAATAGAAGGAATTGAGTAGTACATTTGATGAGCACAGAATAATAGAGAATAATTAGGTGTTTTTGTTTTCTTTTTTGTTATGTTAATAAATATTTTAGAAGAAATGTGGCTTTTTAGTTGATCCTCGATCTTGAATATGTGTTTCTGAAGCAAGTGAGCTCTTAGTTTCCTGAAAAAGTCAGGAAAGCGTTATTTTTTAGCCTAGTTTCGTTCTGTAGTGTAAAATTTGTGTGGGAGCTTTTCAGTTGTTAGTTATGATGAATATTTATCACCTTCCTGTGAGCTCAGGTGTAGGCAGCTATTTGATCATCATCATGACTTAAAATTATTACAAAGTAGCTTTGTTTAAAAAGCATAGGCATGTTTTACTTTACCCTGAAAAGGTGAGCTTTAATTGTTACTGTCTCCAGATATGTATTTTAATATATTATATGGCATCTCTGTCAGAGACATAATGACAACCCTTCGGAGTAGCAGAGACTTTTCTGTGTAAAGGAATTGGAGAAACCGTAGAATTTTGCCAGACTTAAAAGATGAAAGAAATGGAGCTTAGATAAGATCACATCTGGGGCTTTCTTTTAACACCTGAGAAAAACCAAGATACCATGAAATAAATGATTTATGCAGGGTTTTCCTAATGCCAGTAGTAGTTCTGTTACTTTTAAATATGTTTTTCTGGATCTGTGGTAAAATTGTATTAGGTACTTCATTCTCTTCATGTTTTGCTGTTCTCTTTTTCTAATTCTTGTTTTGGATATAACTTTGAGGAAATAGGTCTTCATAACATCTCCTAGTGTTTAAGTATTCTCTTTTTTTTTAGTAATAAGATGAAAGCACAGTAGGTACTTTCAGGAAGTTTTGTCAGTTAATTTACTACACTGAAGGGCCAGAGACACCATGTTCTTTAGAAATTAGCATATGTTAAAAAAAAAAGCATGACAGATTACATTGCCTGGAGCATAGCCTGGCCATCGTCTGCTTCCCTGTAGCTGTATAGTTTGAAAATAGCAGTGTTTTCAGTATGATTTGATTTCTGCAGCTTTTTCACTTTTCTTCATTTGGACTATACATGTATTTAATTTTTGGGTTAACATAATCTTGATTAAAAAGTATGTATATTTGTAAGATCACATTTTATTTTCAAGAATATTTTTATTTTCTATATTTTTATGATTTTTATAAAAACTACCCTAAGTAGAATGTATTTGGCTAGGTTTTCATACCAGTTGGTTTTAAAAGGACAACTTAATGTGATTTAAAAAAATGCATGAAACGATATAAGTAAGCTGTAGATCTCTTCTGCAATGATTATTAACTGTAAAATATCAGTATATTCTGCTTTTTTCCCTTTGTCTATTTTATTAAAATGGTACATAATTTAGAATTCTGATGTTTTTATGGCATTGTATGCTTATGGACTACTTTCCAATGTAGTTTTAAAAGTACTTAATGTACTTTTAAGATGTTTTTTCCATCTACAATTTTTTTTTTTAATTAAGAAGAAACGGTAATCATCTTCACATACATCAGATGAGTAATTGAATTCATTTACATTGGTGTGGGCAAATTAATGTCATCCTTACCTGTTCTGTATGTTCAGCATGCAACCCAGTGCTTTGTACAGGTGCCACTGGAAAAGAATGTGTCAGTGAATAAATAAATGACTTGAAGTTACTTCTGTGAAGTGCTTATGTTATGTCAGTGATTGGAGAAGGCAATCCATCTTTAGTTATTCACTGCATTTTTAGTTTACTCCAGTGGGTTAAGTGATCATGTATAAAATCTCTGGTTTTATATAGGTGAGATAATGAGTTCAGAAACCAAAAATGGCTCTAGGAGTGTTAGAACAGGCATAGGCCAGGTACTGAGAAACAGTCTAACAGGGAAATTTTACTTTGTATTTATCACTGTGCCCTGTGGGAGGAAAACTGGAGCATTTCAAAGCCATCTTCCAAATAAAGATAATTTTTAAAATACTCTGACTTAAGCAACAGGAGTCTAATTTAAACTTAATCAGTGATAAAACAAAGTACCTACATTATAAAATTTTATACTAAATCACATTATAGTTTATATATGGCTACATGAACAGTATGGAATAGCCTACTCCTGACTTCTCGTGAGATACCTTGAAAACCATGTATTACTTTTAAAATAAAGTATCATTACTAAAAGTATGATTAAAACCCCAAGCCAAAACCAAACCTGTTGCTGTCATTTCCGACTCATGGCAAAGTGTTTTATTTGTAACATATTTTAATGTCTTCTTCCCCATGGATCTGTAGTTGACACATCTAAATACATTTTGACTAACAGAAACTGGATAATTTTATGTTCTTATTTTGCTAAGAAGAAAATATACCATCTGTGTTGTAGAATAGAATTTATTTACTTAAAATTTGACTAACTTGCAATTCTGTGAGATTTAAAATTTTAGGAAAATTGCTGAGTTTGGGTTATTTTAAAAACTTGAGCCTTTAATGCTTGCTAAATAAAATTTACAGAGGTGCATGAAATGCTAGTGTTTTTCTTATATCAGTACATTGTTAGGATTTTGCTATAATCAGTGAAACAGATGAGATTTAATAGATACACATTTTTTGCCCTCCTACCTCATGCTTAGTTTCTTACATGTTTATAAACTTATTTATTTAGATACATACCAGCTCGCTTATCAAAACTAGTGGGCTCAGATAGCCCTGTCAAAGTCCGTCCTTCCCTGGCTGCATCCGTTGCTATTCCTTGCCTTCACCGTCCCAGACTTTCATGTGACATTTTGATGGACATTATTGTGTTCCGTCCCTTACAGTGGGAAACCCTGGTGGCGTAGTGGTTAAGCACCTTGCCTGCTAGCCAAACGTCAGCAGTTTGATTCTACCAGGCACTCCTTGGAAGCTCTGTGGGAACAGTTCTGTTGGTCTCTGTGAGTCTGAATTGACTTATTGGCAATGAGTTTGGTTTGGTTTTGGATTTTCACTTACAGTGCAACTAGTTACACATTGTCCTGAAGAGCTCACTGTCAATTAAAGGAGCAAAATGAAATAGCTGTTTATTATAATATTTGATAATTGAGTAACAAGAAAATTGTGTTTAGAAGTTGTAATTACCTCTGTTGGTGGCATGGTCTTAGTAAGAGAGATTAGCCTTCAAAGAAGACTTCAAAAAATTCATCAGGGTTTTGAGGGTTGAATTATAATTTACTTGATGGACAAGGATGGAAGACCATTTGTAGCAGAGACAAAATGCATAGACACAGAAATGGGAAAAAATACTGGTGCAAAAGTGGTTTTGTATTACTGGGATAAAAAGTGGTTATTGCAGTATATCTGCATATGGGTCTGGGTACTGTAGATGAAATCAGTATGTTGCATATGAAAATGAAGAAGGCTTGAGTCAAACATTGTCAGCTTGGAGGCTTCATTTACAAGAATTATTTTAAAGCGAAAGTGAGTCTGTTATGTTGAGAAAATGACAGTAGTGTTGGAATATATGTATCTTTCTCTAGAGATATAAATAAAGAAATAGTAATACTTGTATTCTAGATGAAGGATTGCCCTAGTTGTCTAAGAGTGGAGCTGAGTATTAGAGTTGAGGAGTCTAGCTTTCTGCTTAGGAGATGTAAGTAAAATCAAAGAGAAAACTAACTTGTTTAGAAAGATGACACAGCTAGGAATTCAGAAAAAAGATTTTAGGAAATAGAAGAGTTGTGTTTTATTAAATAATTGCATGCTGAATGTGGAAGAAATAATGTGGAAATTTAAGGACTGTCAATAAAGAGGATTTCACTGTATACAGGAAAATTCTGGAGGTAGAAATCTGTTTCTGACGTGTTCAGTATCACATGAAGTGTTGTAATATGTGCCAGTGCTTTAAGAATATGTTGTGTGTGTGTATATATATATATATGTTTTAAAATAATTGCTGCAAAATGATTCCTTTAACTGTTTGCCTTTAATTCATGTAAGTTAAGAATCATATGCCTGATACAATTTCTCGTTTTTAAGTTGATTTACTATTTAAGCTTTTTTAACTCTCTTACCATATGAACACACACTCGTTTTTAAGTTGATGAAATACTTTCAGAATGTATTTTTTTTTTTAATGTGTGAATTTGATGCAGTTTAAACACCAAAGCTTTGGTATGTAAAGAGACAAGTTACGTGTTATGTTAATAAATATGAATGTTGAACTTATTGCTCATTACCAGTGAATTGTTATGTAATTATTCTATTTAAAATTGTTGTTATTGATATTTGGCAGGCTTTTTCATGGTAGGTACTCACTTTATAGAAGCATCAGTCTTAATCAATACTCTTATCAAATTATGATGGATTAAAAAATGACTTTCTGAAAAATATGTCACTGTTTTCTGTTTAGAAAATGAGATTAAAAATCTATCTACCATTTTGCATTGATTTGTGAAATTATTGGCTACTTTTTGTAGAGAAACATTAAAAAATTGAACAGCTGAGGTGACATTAAGCACCAGATGGGGATTTGAAATAAAAATATTCACTGTGTGATCTTTATTTAAGTTCTGTTCATAATTCAGTAATACTAGTTGTATAACTCAAGGTTGAATTCAATATAAAAAGGAAGCATGCACAAAATCTCATTGCCTTAAAATTGATATCCCTGTCATGGTATAATGGGAATGGTGGTAGTGTAGTAGTTAAGTGCTGTAGTAGCTAACCAAAAGGTCAGCAGGTCAGATCCACAAGGTGCTCCTTGGAAACTGTGAGGTAATTGTGCTCTGTCCTGTAGGGTCATTGTGAGTCCAGAGTAACTTGACATCAACAAGTTTGACTTTGTAATTTGTTTTTAAAGGAAAAAACTATATAGGTAAGTCATGTATACTTTTGTGCATAGAAAAAGTTTGGAGATTTTGGATTTGGAACCTATTTCAAATTTTAGTTATCTAAATGTAACATCTGTTACAAATTATATCTTTAAAGAGATACTGTATTTCATAATTACACATCTTCTCAACTGAAAATTTCCAAACATGTTTTCTTTACAGTAGTAGTTTAGTTTTCTGAAATATGTGTCTTTTCTAAGGCAAGGTATGTCCTTCTCAAAAGTTTTACCACATTTTTATCTACATTGGTGTATTTGATACTTTGTTTCAAAACTATAATGCTGGGCATGTGAAAACATTTAAGTGTGGTAATGTGCTAGCTATATACCATATGTGGCAGTTTAGGTTGGCATATATCTCAAATGGTGTGTTTAATGTACTGTGTTGCTAAGATTAGTAATTTTACAGTGGAAGTGTGCTACTTTTATTCTGTAGTTTCCTGCTCATGGTCTTATGATGCTCACAGACCAGTATACCAGTTTTCAGCCATTGTAAAAATCTTTTCCCTTGGAGTTATTTCTGTGGCATCTATCTTAGTAGTTTACTGATTCTCTGAAGTTTGTGAAAATTAGTAATAATTTTAAAAAGAAAGGTAGTATATAATTTGATAAGATTTATGAATGCAAATAGTAATTGTATGTATTGTGTTTGTGTTATGAAAACAAGTATGGCACCATTTAATATATTAAATAAAAGTTGAAAACATGTTTTTAGAATATGTACCTACAATGATTAAGAAAATCTTCAAGGTTCTAGAGAATACTGGTAGTGAAGCTACTATTAAAATCAAACCAGTTGATTGTGAGTCATACCAACCCTATGAGACAGCAGAGTTCCCATGATGGTCCTGGTGGATTAGAATTGCTGAGCTTTTGGTTAGCAGCTATAGCTCTTGACCACTACATCACCAGAATTTCCAGGCTACTCTTGGGAAACTGTAACAAATATTGCCCTTTTAGAAAAACAGTGTTAAATTTGGAAATCATATTCAAGTTTTCGGAACAAGATCCTTTATTAATTTTTTTTCTTTTGATTGCGAATGAGTGTACAATCCAAATTAAATTTGCATGCCTGCCTATTTGCAGTTCCTTCTGCTCTCTTTGCCTGGTGACAGCACACTCGTCTTTTCCATTCTATACATGTTGTATCCTCTTAACAGTTAAATTGATGTTCTTTCTAAAGTGTGCTGTCACTGATTTTACCCAACCAAAGTTCTATCAACAATCTAATCTGTAATTAACCCTTTGCTTCCTTCGCTCCGTCCCTCCCCTTGCAGCCTTCAGAGAGTCTTTTCTTCTGTACATTAGTCTGTTTTAAAGTTCTTATATTAGGGATCTCGTATTTGTCCTTGTGATGCTGACTAATTTCACTGAACATAATGTCTTCCAATTGAAACCAGGTTATGAGATGCTTCCTAAAATCATCATTGTTCTATATCACTGCATAGTGTTCCACTGAGTATATATACCATAGTTTGTTTATCCATTCATCTATCATTGGGCATCTGGGTTGATTCCATCTTTTTACTATAGTGGATTGTGCTGCAATAAACATTCATGTGCATGTATCTGTTTGTGTGACTGCCCTTGATTCTGTAGGATATATTCCAAGCAGTGGAATTATTGGGTCAAATGGTATATCTCTTTTCAGCTTTGTAAGGAAGTGCCAGATTGCTTTCCAAAGACGTTGTATCATTTTGCAACCCCACCAGCAGTGTAGGAGAGTGCCAGTTTCTCCAACAGCTTCTCAGTCATTTGTTGTTTCGTGTTTTTGGTATCATGGCCAACCTTGGTGAGGTGAGATGGTATCTTACCGTCATTTTGATCTGGATTTCTTTAATAGCTAATGATTGGCAACATTTCCTCATGTGTCTTTGGCCTGTCTGAGTATCCTCTTTAGTGAAGTGTCTGTCCCAAAGCTTAGCTGGATTATTCTTTTCTTGTTGCTATCTTGCAGTACCTTGTAAATTTTGGAGATCAGATGTCGGTCTGACATAATATAGTTGCCAAATATTGTTTACTTTTCTGTAGATGGTCTTTTAATTCTTTTAATAAAGTCCTTAATTGAGCAAAAGTGTTTGATTCTGAGTAGTTTCCGTTTATCTATTTTCTGTTGATGATGCTTGCATTGTCAGATTTTGAAGTCTCAGTTGTGTATTAGAACTTCCATTGTTGATCCTGTCTGTCTTTCACGATCTTTATTGTCTTAGGTTTAATATTTAGGTATTTTATCCACTTTGAGTTGTTTTTTGTGTAAAGTGTGAGACATGGGTCTTGTTGTAGTTTTTTGCAGATGGATATCCAGTTTTGCCAACACCGATTTTTAGGGAGACTGTTTTTACCCCAGTTTACAATCTTAAGGCCTTTGTCAAGTATCAGCTATTCATAGGAGTCTCCACTCTGTTCCATTGGTCTATGTGTCTTTTTTTTTTTTTTTTTGTACTAGTACCAGGCTGTTTTGACTACTGGGGGCAGTGTAATAGGTTCTAAAGTTGGATAGTGAGAGGCCTCCCAGTGTGTTCTTCTACAGTAGTGCTTTCCTTATCGGGGTTTCTTTCCTTTCTAAACAAAATTGGTGATTTGCTTCCCCCATCTCATTAAAAAATGTCACTGGAATTTGAATTGGGATTATATTGTGTATGTAGATCGCTTTGGGTAAGGTAGACATTTTCACAATGTTAAATCTTCCTATCCATGAGCAAGGTAGGTTTCTCCATTTATGTAAGTCTCTCAGTTTCTTGCAGTTCTCTTTGTATAGGTCTTTTAGTTCTTTTGTATAGGTCTTGTAGTTCTCTTTGTATAGGTCTTTTATTTCTCTAGTTAGAGTGATTCCTAGATATTTTACCTTTTGGGGGCTATAGTAAATGTTACTGATTTGGTGATTTCTTCTTTAATGATCTGTTTGTTGGTGTAAAGGAATCCCACTGGCATAATTATGTTTATTTTATATCATGATACTTTACTGAACTCTTCTATTAGTTTGAGTAGTTTACTTATGGCTTCTTTTGGATTCGCAGTGTATACAATCATATCATCTGCAGGTAGGGAGATTGTGCTTCTTTTTTGCCGATGCACATGCCCTTTTATTTCTTTGTCTTGTCTAGTTGCTCTGGCCAGAACATCTAGTACAATGTAAAATAGGATACGTGAGAGTGGGCATCTTTGTCTAGTTCCCATTCTCAAAGGGAAGTCTTTCAGTCTCCTTACAGGAGAATGCAGGTGTTTGGCTTTGCATAGATTGCACTTATTGCCTTGAGGAACTTGTCTTCTATTCCTATTTTCCTGAGTTTTTAGCATGAATCAGTGTAAGAGTTTGTCAAATGCCTTTTCTGCATCAACTGACAAAATCAGGTGATTCTTTTGTGTTGTTTGTGTCGCCAAAGCCAAGTGCCTGTAGTTGATCACATTGTTTTTTGATATTGAACCAGCCTTGTATCCCTGGTATGAATCCAACTTAGTTGTGATGAAATATTTTTTTGATTGATTGTTGAATTCTGTTGGCAAGGATTTTGTTGAAGAACTTTGCACCTAGGTTCATGAGTGATCTTGGTCTGTAATTCTCCTTTTTTGCTGGATCTTTCCCTGGCTTTGGTATTAGCATTATGCTGGCTTCATTGACTGAATTTGGGATGTTTTTTAATTTTTAAAATATTGCTTTTATCAAAATTTTTTATTGAATGCCTTTCAGACTAGCATATTGCATTAAAAATAAGTAAATGTTATAATGCAACAGATTTGTTTTTGAAGGGATAAATAATAGAAGTAAGGACTGTATTACCTTTGACTGTTTAGACCGTGTAGAGAAAATACAATTCTTTATTCTCAGAGAAAAAAGAAAAATTGAAGAAAAGTTTGAGAAGTGTTTCAGAGTAAAAGTTATGTAAATTCAGTATCTTTTGTAAATTCTGGCTTTTGAGGTTTGCTATTTTGGAAAATTTTCCAGCTATATTTTCTGAGGAAAGTAGAAGCCAACCTCTGTATCTTTAAATTGCCTCTAAAACAGTTAATAGAAAAAGAGATAATCTTGTTTTTGAGCATCTAAAGCCGTGAAACTGAAAGTTCTTCTAGTTCTTCAAGTATGGCTTAATGATGTCATAACATTTCTGTCACTTTAATTCGATTTAGATAGGAATTTTTATTTTACCAGTGAGGTAATTAAAACAATTAAAATATGGTATGGCAGAAGTTTGAGTTTGGACTTACCAGTATTCAAAATTTAGGTAAAATTCACTAAAGTCACATTGAGAAATCACTGGGAGATAAACAGATGTTATTAATGGACTAATACACATTTTTCCTGTTCACTTGAAAATCCTACCCTTAAGCAAAACTGATTATTAAGCAAGAGGGACATATAGGTACAAGTTTTCTTTTTTTGATCAAAGCTATATAAACTTAGAACCTTGAAATAGTTTTTTTCCCATATTCCTGTTGTTATTAGACCTTTGAGGTAGTTTGGCATCATGTTTTCATTCTTTGGATGTATTTATATGAAATGATTCAATTGTTTGTGATGTGGCAGTATGAAATATTGCTTTTTACTTTTTAGTCCACTATCCTGGAGATTTGTTGAATTACAGAGGTTAGAAAGGGCATTAAAAATCTCTGAAATCAATGATGTTACTCACTGTCTTCTAAATGTTTGCCAAGCCAGCCATGTGCCTGATACTTCACATATATCTTTAGTAGTCTTACTACAGAATTGTCATGTCAGTGCAGTACTTTCTAATGCCCTCTATAAAAGTGGAGTTGAGTGCAAGAGTCCTAGAGAACATTGGTAGTAAATCCAAGTTTGAATCCCAGCTCTGCCACTTAGTAGCTCCATGATTTCATCATTCATCTTATTGAACCTCTGATTCTCTCTTATGTGTAGTTGTAAGTTGTTGGTCCAAGTACTGAGAAAGGAAAATGGTACAAATGTGTTATAGTTTATAGTGAGTCCCCAGATTATACTTGTCTGACTTACTGACAACTCATACTTGCCCTTTAATGGTGTGTAAATTTAACTTCATTTTGGAAAGATTGAACCAACCTGTACTTGCAACAGATTCATCATTGCAGTTGCTGTCAGTTGCTGCATGTACAGCTTTTAAATCAGTGGAAAGGCTTTGAGCCTTTTCTTGGTCTACATCCAAAAATGCACTGCCTTTGAGTCGATTCTGACTTGTACTGACCCCTGTAGGATAAAATAAAATTGTGCTGTAAGATTTCTAAGGCTGTAAGTCTTTAGGGAAGCAGACTGTCACATCTTTTCCCTTAGAAAGGGTAGTACGTTCATCAAACTCCTGACCTTTTGGTTAGTAGCAGAATGCTTAACCACTGCGACACTGTGGCTGCTTCTTGCACTAAAGTAAAGTAGGTAAAGGTAAGAATTTGTACTTACAGATTCAACTTAAAGTATAATTAGGAAAGTGACTCATTCATAAACTGACTTTGTATATATAATGTCTGGCATATGATGAGCAGTTTATGGCCCTGGCTTTTTTTCTCCTCCCCTCCTACTACTCCTTATGTTTATTTCGTTTAACAATACTAAATTTATAGCATTGATTGTTTTGTAAAATAAATTATATTAATGTGGCCTTAAAAAAGACGAACATTTCTATAAGGATTTTTTTCCCCCAAAATCAAAGAATTCATCTTTTTTCAGTTCTTTTAAAAATGCAAAAAAACATAAAGTTAAAACTGACCTCTCTTCCTCTCATCATTTTAGGATAATTTTTGTTTTCTGTCCTTCCAGACTTTCTAAGTGTTCTTTTATCCAAGTTCAGATTCTTAGCAGGTAATTACAAGTGATACTTCTTTTTATTTATAGAGATAAATTTTCAGCAAACCACCTGTCTTGGTTATGAGTTAATTGTACTGTTAAATACTGTAAGGTGACTGCTCAATGTCAGTAATGTAGGTATATTTATTTAATTTCATAGCTTAAAAGAGGTATTTTGAGGTGACTAAAGAGATGCAGTGCTTGTTTGTTTTTAACACATGCAACTGAGAGAAATTAGATGAAAATGAAAATAATAAATTTGTAATATTAAAATATAATATAGAGCTTGACTGCTAACTTGAAAGTCAGCAATTCAAATCCACCGGCCAGTCCTTGTAAACCTGATGGATCAGTTCTGTTCTGCCTGATGTGGTTGCCTTGAGTCAGAATCAGTTTGATGGCAACAGGTTTGAGGGTTATTATTATTATTATTATTATTATTGGTGTTTATAAATGATGAGAGGAAGAGAGGTCAGTTTTTACTTTATATTTTTTTTCATTTTTAAAAGAACTGAAAAAAGATGAATCCTTTGATTTTGGGAAAAAAAAATCCTTATAGAAATGTTTGTCTTTTTTAAGGCCACATTAATATAATGATGGTATAGTGGTTAATATCTTGGCTGCTGACCAAAAGATTGCAGTTCTAATTCACCAGCCACTCCTTGGACACCTGTAGGGCAGATTTACTGTGTCTTATAGGGTCTCTGTGATTCAGAATCTACTTCACAGCACCCAACAACAACATGTTTTAGTGGATCTCTAGTAGGCGAAGTGACTAAGTGCTCATGTTATACTAACCAAAAGATTGGCAGTTTGAATCCACTAGCTGTTCCTTGGAAAGCCAATGGGGTGATTCTCTATCCTGTAGGGTCACTATAAGTCAGAATGAACTTTGATGGCACACAATAACAACAATCATAATTTCTGTAGAGTTGCTGTGAGTTGGAATCAACTTGAAAGTAGGTTTTTTTTTAGTTTTATCATGCTGTTTTCCAGCATGTTAAGAAATTTGTGAAAATCCTTTCCCTTTAGTTAAAAGAAACATCATAATATATTAAATGGTACAGTTAGATGTTTTAAATGCGGGTGTAGGGACTGTGATTTCTGTTCCTAAGAGTTAGTTCCCATTTTCTGTGAGTTATACCCCAATTCATGATTGCTGTTAAACTACTTTTCTTAATGATATTCATGTTTTTTTGTAGCCAGTGTGTAAATTTATGTTGTTTTCAAATGTTTATTAGATATTATTTGTGTATTAAATATTTAATATTAGTCTAATATCATAGCAAGAACAACTGTGAACATGATTTTGTTTTGTGTGACTGAGGAAGATGGATTAAAGCATGCTGCTTCTAGGATAGCTTTATGGAAAAAAATGGAACAATGATACGCAGTGAGTTCAAGCTTTTATAGTTAGAATGCTAGACTTCCTAGTGGGTAAGAATACTAGAAGCTATAGCAAAAAGTAAAGTAAGAAACTTCACTGAAGGTCATTTAATTCCACATTGATTAAGTATTGTGGTTCTAATGTGTAGAGCAAGGAGCTCTGATAGTATAGTGGTTAAGCACTTGGATGCTCACTGAAAGGTTGATAGTACCAACCTACTCGGTGGCTCCATGGGAGAAAGAGCTGGAAATCTGCTTCAGTACAGATTACAGCCAAGAAAACCATGTAGGGAAGTTCTGTTTTGTCATGTTGGGTCTCTAAGAATTGAAAATTGACTCAAAGGCATCTAACAACAACAACAGTGGTAAAAGAAATAGATGGATTTTTAGATAGTTGGAACCTATAGAGATGAGAAGTGTGAAACGGAGTAGGAATCAGAGTAATGTTGAGTGTTGCCAGCTTGTAGGAGAGACAGCTGTGTTAGATCTAGGCTACTCATTACCATAAGGTTGATTGCAACTCCTGGCGACCTATAGGGCAGAGTAGAACTACTCCATAGTGTCTCCATGGAGTGGTAGATTTGAACCATCGACCTTCTGATTAGTAGCTGTAGATCTTAACTACTGTGCCATCAGGATTTTCAGATCTAGGTTAGAGGTGAGTAAAAAACTCATTACCGAACCCATTGTGGTCAAATCGATTCCAACTCCTAGCAGCTCTATGACAGAGTAGAACTGACCCATAGAGTTTTCAGAGAGTGACTGGTAGATTCAAATTGCCTGCTGTTTGGTTAGCAGCTGTAGCACTTAGTCACTATGCCACCAGGATTCCAAAAAAAACTATCACTGTTTACATTAGGGAATGGCTGTGGGAAGTAGAGTAATTGGAGGTAAGTATATAGGCCCTTTTCATTTGTAGCATTTTTACTTCTCTTTGGAAATACCGCGGAAGGCTAAACGATGTGCCATAAATTTAGGTATCAATTTCAAAATCTTTGTCATTGATTATTTTGTTTCTTATTTCACTAAGTAAATAAAAGTAATTAAAATAAAAATTTTATTAACTTGCACTATCAGGCTTATTCAGTTATATCAGTGCCTCTGTACTGTTGGTGTAGTGGTTAGTTGCTATGACTACTAACCAAAAGTTTGGCAGTTCAAATCCTCCAGATGCTCCTCAGAAACTCTATGGCACAGAAGCTGTAGGGTTGCTATGAGCTGGAATTGACTCAATGGCAGTGGGTTAGGTTTTGGTTTGGTTTTTATACTGTACATTTTCTCGTATTATACTGATAAACTGTCCCTGCTCTTAGCAAAGGCCAATCTTCTACTTTTATTTTAGATTCCCTTCACCCTTATACTAGATACTAGATACTAGTACTTCTTCTCTTTCCTGCACTGTCAGTCTCTCCAACTCCTTAGTATATTTTCTGTCCACCTACAGGCATGCTGTTGTTTCTCCAATATTAAAAGAAAACAAAAAAAAACATGTTTTCTATATTCACTTTCTCTTCCAGTGCCCACATCATTTACAATAGAATTCTTCAAGCCAGTTGTCCATGCTAAATCTACCTCCAGTTTTCTGTCCTCCAGTTTTTCTTTTGAAGCCACTAGAATTAGGATGTTGAGCTTATTATACCAGTTAAATTGCTCAGTAATGACTTCCATGATGCTAATTCATCATCACTTCTCTGTCCTCAGCCTTATATTCCATTTAGTAGCAGTTGACACAGTGATCACTCCCAAACATGTTGTTTGGCTTTCAGCACACCTCCACTTTCACTCATTGCTTATTATTTCTTCTCATTTCCCTTGACTTGGTCTTTGGACCACTCTCTTAATGTGTGCTTGCTGTGTTGGTGATCATACGGCTTTAATGACCCCAAATGTCTGTCCATCCTTGACCTTTCACCTATACTCTATATTAATGATATAACTGCCCACTTGATATTGTTTATGTCTAACATATATGCTGTAGGTAGATATTATTTTGATATTTCTTTTAAACTCCCAAATCTGTTCCCCCACATAGTCGTCTGCAACTACGTTGCAGCTTCACATGTCTAGTTCGTTAAGTCATCCATGGGCGTCATCTTCATCTTCTCTTACCTTTTCTCATTCTGTCCCACTCCATATCCAGTATGTCAGGATTCCAATCATACTCAAGATACTTACTGTAGAGGAAAACCACATATTCAAACCTAAAACAAATATAAAAGCAGAATTGAATGTTGTAAAACTATCTGTTACGTGTAGCCAAAGAATTATAGGGAAATTGTGATTGGCTATGAATGCAATGTTACAGTTTTCTGGTAAGTGGCAAAGTAGCGTTTCGTAGTTTTGGGGGTAGAGCAGACCAGGCTGTGTTCATAGTTATCAAAAGGTAGAGCATTGAGAAAGCTGTTTTCATATTTACTTCTGTTTTATATGAAACTCTGTAGGAAATAATTTATATTTTAAGGAATACCTGTGTCATTACTTTCCTTATGGCGGCATAAATATTTTTATACCTAGACAGAGTGTTTTGAAGAATAAATATGAAGCAGCAGGATTAGTGTTGTTGCTGTTGTTAGTCTTCATTGTGTCAGCTGTAACTCATGGCAACCTTGTGCATTACAGAGAAGTGCTCCACAGAGTTTTCTCTTTTTTTTTGTTCTCAAGAGAAGGAGCGATGGCGGCACAGTGGTTAAACGATTGCGAACCAAGCCCGCCCGGCGACTCCCTGGGAGAAAGACCTGGCACTCTGCCTTCCTGAAGGTGGTAGGGTACATAGGAAACCCTGTGGGGCAAATTCTTCTTTGTCACATCGGCTTGCCGTGCACCCAAACTGACTCAGCAACAGTCTTAGAGGAAGCATATCACCAGGTGTTCTTCCATGGTGTTGCTGGCTTGATTTAAGTCACCAGCCTTTAGTTTAGTGGTCGAATGTCATCAAGTAGGATTAAGAAAAATCTAAATAGTACCATTATCAGGATGTATCAAAACAAAATCCATTGTTGTGGAAGGGCACATTTGTCTAAAAACGTGGTATATATACACATTGTGGGTGGATGAAAAATAAATGCTAAATCATTTAAAACATTGTGTTAAATTAGAAACTCATCTTTTTCAGGCTTAAACTTGAAAGAATGAATTTTTTTTTTTTTCCCCTCTGAAGTACCTTGAGATACTTTTAGGTTTATCTTGTGTAGATTTCCTCATTTTATTATCAGTTAGCAATTATTCTAGTTGGTAAATTTTACTTCTCTAATTTAAGTCAGTTAAATTTAATTTTTTTTCCACTCTATACTCAATTATTAAAAGAAGTTATGTTTTTCCTGTTTAAGTAGGAAAATTGTGTTGACTGTTATAAATCCGAAATAACAATTTTGACTTCTTTTTTAATTGTATATATTATGATACATATTACTGGCAAAATATATTTGGTCTTTGGTAATAGAATGACAGAATGTGCGAAAACTTGTAAACTTGATAATACAGAAATGATACAGTAGAAGAAAGTTGTTTAACCACTATTGTAAAAGAGGAAAACTAGCTGTGGTGTTTGTGGCTTCCTAGATTACAGGGAAAAGAACTGTGTGTCTGCATTTGGTTCCATTTTCAATTCTAACATGCAAATTTAATTTTGTGACGTAAAATTATGGCTTAAAAGTTGTGCCTTAAAACATGTTATTTTGGAATGATGATTAATTTTACACTACTTTCTTAAACCATACTGTAGTGTTAGTGCTCGTCTAGATGGGATATGGGTTTGCTAAAAGCTTTCTTACATATTGTTTGGAAATACACTATTTCATACAGTCCTGGTAGTTGGTGTAGATTTTATTTGCATGATATTTTCTTTGTACTCTTACCTTGTTATGAAATTACCCTTTTGAATAAAGGTAATTTTCGAATAATTGACTTGTGCTTACCCAGCCTAACATGTGTTTGAAGTTTTTCAAATTGAAGTTTTATTTAATTAATTTTACTTTTGGTGGTAGAGCCTAATGTTTTCCAAACAACTTTCTGTTTTTTTTTTTTTTTTTTAAATGGACTTGCTTTTTTTAGGTGTACTGAAAAATGTGCAGAAAGTATGGAGAGTTGCCATAGATTCCCCTCCCCTTGTACACTGTTTCTCATATTGCTAAAATCTTAGTCATTGAAGTAGTATGTTTGTTACAGTTGATGAATCAGTGTTGATTATTGTTAGCTAAAATTTGTAGTTTATAATAAGATTTACTGTGTGTGGTATATGGTCCTATATTTGATTTTTAGCATGTGCAAATCATTCTTTCTAATTTTTTTCCTTACAAAATAAGCTTAGAGCTTATGTATATGCAATGAAAACATATTTAGACTGGTCATATTTTATGAAAGAAATACATACAGTATGAAACTAAATATGGAATTTTAAGATATTTCTTCATCATTAATTATCCATGTGGTTTAAGTTTGATGTTAGCCAAGTTCAATACTTCAGTTTTTCCAACATTTATTCATTTCTCCATGTATTCAAGCCAGTAAATACTTGTAAAGTATGGATTAGATACTAGACATATTTTGCTATTTACAAAGAATGCAAATATGAGTAACACCAAGTCTCAGTGATAAGGGATAGGACTAGAGAATCAGGCATGTACAAGATTTTAATCTGTGTTGAGTAGTTTGTACTTTTCTTTATATTATTTCAGATTGTAGACTGTGTTAAAAGCACATCTCAGTTTTCGGTTATTACCTGTTCAAGCTTACACTGGTAAGCAAAACTCTTTAAGTGGTGGTGAGTATTTGCAATTTCCAGAGAATTATTTACTTAGAATTTACCTACAGCATATCCCTCAGAATAATTAATTTTTTTTTCAATCGTAAACAGCATTATGTGTGGAATGGTCAATTAAAACATAAATAAATATATATCATCCTTTAGAATCAGAAGAAATCCTGGTTGTATAGTTACTAAGCGCTACGTCTGCTAACCAAAAGGTTGGCAGTTTGAATCCTTGGAAACTCTATGGAGCAGTTCTATTCTGTCCTATAGCGTCACTGTGAGCTGAAATCAACTCTACAGCAGTGGGTTTAGGTTTTGGTTTAGAGTGTGATACCTCTGTTGTGAACTGTTTTTCAGGTTTAGTTTAAGTGAAGATTAATTGATATGCCTCTGCTTGAAACTGGAAGCCAAAGATACTTGCTGTAAGATACTGTTTTATATTAAGACTGTGTTAGACAGATGTTTGGGGAAACTGACAGAATAACATTATTTAAAATGTAATATTTCAGTAGTATTTTCGTGCTAGAAATGAATGTGTTATACGCTACACTAATCATACCATCAGTACTTTTTTTCCGTTTCATGTTACGTATTTTTAATCCTGGGAACGTTTGAAGATGTGTAGTAATTGTTTGCTTGAACTGTCAGTATTTAAGATATAAATAGAAGGCTTGATGTAGCTAAGCCTTGTGCTTTTTATTACCATCCTCTTTTTGCTCTGAGGTTGCTGAACATCCCTAAAGAAAAAGACTGTAATTGGGCCAGTTGATTCTGTTACTCAGTCTAACATATAATTTCAGTTGAGCCAACTTTACTACTATTATCCTTTTGTTTATCTCTGTTTAGCTTCTTGTCCTTTGTGCATTTGTCAGACTTTTTTCATTACTGTCTGCCCAAGTCAGTGGTCTAACCTCAACTTCCAAATATTCTGTAAATGACTCAATTCGCAGTTCACTTGATCATCTTCAAGTACCTGTATCAATCTCATTTTACAGTTCAGAATTGCTCTATAATTTTACTTTTAATCTTTGTTCTCCATTTCTAGAGAGGAAAGTTCTTTCGCCTTCTTTTGAGGATAGCATTTTTTTTGTGTCCTTTTACTCTTCTCAGGCTTTCGTTTTGTCATTTATCTCATTCTTTTGGGTCTTACTAACTAAAATAAATATGTAAGTCTTAGAAAGATAAAATTAGAAAATTATTCAGTTCTTAGTTATCTTAAAATATAACTCTAAAGGTAAACCTTTTCTTTGACTTTGATCCTGTCTGAAGTTACTTAGCTCTCTCCTTTTTCCATAAAGGTCAATTTTCTTGAAGGATAATATGTATACTTAGTTTCTATTTTCTTAGCATTCTGCTACCCTAAGTTATTCACCTCTAAAAGTTCATTTGTATCCTCGTATTTCCTTAGTTAAGTGAACTAACTTTTTTGGCCTTTGAATTTTTTAAAGCCTTCCATGTTGGTAAGCATCTCTTTTGGGACTCTTCCTCCTTTGGCTTTCTTGACACTGTGACCCTGCTTCTCTTACTGTTTATCTCATCATATATTGTGAAGCATTTTTATAGACTTCTCCCTCTAATTTCTTACAAGTGTGAGTCCCTTTAGATTCTGTCCTTGGCCTTGTAGAGATTCCTCTCTTTAATTATTACCTTTGTATAGATAATTCTTAAGTCAGTTTTTTCAGCTCAAAACTATTTAACACTTTTGTTGTATGTACATCTTCTCATAGAAATGTTCATACTTTTCAAACAAATTGGATCACTTAAATTTTATTTAAAAAAATTTTATTAGAAATCTTTCTGTAAATTGCCTTACCCCTAAAGTAGAAGTTCCTTAATATCATTCATGTGATTCAACTTGTTTCTCTTTCCAGGATATGTGATTGTCTGTCCGCATTAACCCCTTCTTGAAACCACCCGCTACACTCATTCACGCACACATCCCATGTCTGGTATAGTATGAAATTTGAATATCTGTTGATTTAAAGTTCTTCTGTGCCCCTGCACTTGGGCTTTGGGTCTTGGGGACTGGAAGAATGGAAGTGCTGTGGTTTGTGATTTCTAATTCTCGGTGTGTTTTTCTTTGGAGTCAGTAAGGGAATGGATTAATTCTAATATGTGTCTTGCCTGTCTCAGTTTTTGTTCTAGTTCCTTCAGGTTTGGGGGCTGATTGGAGGATGTGCCAAACTTTTTTTTGACTTAACTAGGATTATGATTGAGATATTTTATTGAGTTTTGTTGCTTTTGTGATTTCCACCAAAGAGCCATTAGCAAAGAAATCCTGGTGGTGCAGTGGTTAAGTACTCATCTGTGTACCAAAAAGTCAGTACTTCAAACTTACCAACTACTCCTTGAGAGGAAGAGATGGCATTCTGCTTCCATACAGGTTACATCCTTGAAAACTGTATAGGGCATTTCTGCTCTTTCCTGTGGGTCCACTGTGAGTCAGAATCAACTTGATGTTATGGGGTTTGGGCTTTTTGGTTGGCCATTGATAACATCTGTGTGACAGGTCTGCAAATGGTGTCTCTTTGAAAGAGTGTATGGGGTCTCCTACTACACAGTTGGCTGATAATGAAATACCGTTCTTTAGTGAACCCTCTTTAGCCTCACTGTAGTCTAACCACTTGGGCTTAACAGTGTCCACCTGCTGTTGGAGTCCCTGTGCCCTCTCTGGCCATCACTGTTGAATTACTGGCAAGAGGCTTCAGGACCAGCTATTCTCTATAGGGCCTAGATAACCCACAGCAAATGGTGCTAATGCTCACTCCTTCATTCCCATAGCATGCCTTATTCTGCTGTCACTCTTTAGTTCTTTTTTTCCCCCTGTACTCAATCAAGAATAGAGAACACCTTTAATTATGCTGTTTAAGTCTTCTAACACAGTTTCTTCTTGTGAGCAGCTTCAGTATGCAAGAATCATTTTTTTGGCCTGTAACACTGTAGGAAAGGAATACTTCCAATATAGAGACTGCCTGACCTCAGTTATTTTCAGTTCTGAGTGTGAGACTACTTATATCCTCCTCTCATCTGCTTTAAAGCAGAATACGGACTTCCAAACCCCTAGCAACAGGAGAAGTATCATTAAACATCTTCATGTTATACCAAAATATTTTAATTCATGATATTTTGGTTTTAAACCAAAATATCACATCAGTGATCATCATCTTCCCTCCCTCCACCAGTGTGTGAGGCAAATGTCTGTAGTGATAAAGAGATAGCAAGAGAGAATACAAAGGTCATGATCTGTCCAGATTTAGGTATATTTGGGCAGTAAATTAAGCTAGGAATAATACTTTTTGTTAGACGTAGTTTTAATCTATGAAAGTAAGCATTTCAGAGACTTTGGGGAAATCAAATAAGGGAGAATATGAATGCTGTTATGTGAAACTTGCTAAACACTGATTGGAATTTTTTAAAAAATGAATAAGTAATAAAATTTATGGAAAATTCTGTCAAAGCACATTTCAGTGCCATGGTAGTAGTTATAAGACAGTTCAAAGAGGTGATTCAGAAGATGGGTGACCTAGCAGAGTGATTCGTACTATGTGTTGTTTGGGAAAAAGAGATACTGTGTGAAATGTTCATTGATTAGTTTTAAATATATGCATATGTGTATGTGTATGCTGTACACATGTACATGTATTTTATATATGATAGGTGGTCATTTTTGATTTTTCCTTAATCTGATTTCAGTAAGATGTTTATTTTGGGAGCTAGTATATCAAGTGACACGATTTCAGTAGGAAAAAAAAATCAAAACTACTGCTGTTGAGTCAATTCCAGCTGAAAGTAATCTAGTAAAACAGTGTAGAAGCCCCTTAGCGTTTCCAACACTGTAAATCTTTATGGATGCAAACTGCCACGTCTTATTCACATGGAAAGTCTGGTGGGTTTGAACTACCTACTGTTTACTTAGCAGCCAGGTGCTTAACCACTGAAACAAGTCTTCTTTTTCAATAATATCACCACAGCAGTTGAGGTAGGGTTTCATACTTGATTCAGTTAAAAACCAAATTTAATAGTATGTATCTTTCTTTAGATAAGGAAGAAAATGACTTACTTCTTTTGCGTTTTCTGACATTTAAGGTAAAAGAACTAAGAATGGAAAATAAAGAATATTCATTAAGTAGCAAGAGCATGGATCTTTGCTTAACTAAAGTATCACATCACAACTCAGAATTAGTTCAGCCTTGTTTATGATACTAAAAGTGAAGATCAACACTAACAAATGGTATACTTCTGAGCTAAAGGTTTGAAATACAATCTGGAACTGTTTCTTTTCAACTAGAAAATTGCTTTGGGCTATGCAGTCAAGCACACAGTTGTTGAAATCCTGTGTGATAATTTGTGATCAGTAATAGACTTGTTTTACATCTTTGACTTCCACTCTGAGATTTTGGTAATTTGTATATGTAGATCTGAGACTTAATCCAATTACTCTCTATGATAAAAAAAAATTTTCTAGGTAAAGAGAAAAAAGGTTACAATGAAAGGTATTTTTTAAAAATTAAACATTCAAATGTATCATCTTCATCTACTCTTGTCAATATTTTAATGATCTGATTTGTTGTCAAGAAGTATGATTGAATAAACCACATACAAATGCCTACTGTAATCCAAGCTTTTAAATAATACAAATTATCTGCTCTCCATTTAATCAAAATTAGTGTTTTTGAGACAAAAATAGGGGAAAGAAGTGAATTAAAATGTATTATGAGATTCTAAATGTAAGATACTTTGAGAGGCTCTCTAATTTTAGTTATTTTTCACTTCTGGAAGTGATCCTTGATTCTTGTTTTTTGATCTCTTTGTTATTGTATTTTCAAGCTTCATTTTATAGATTGAAGCATACTATTCATACTTAATAGTTAACGCAGTCTGATAATTTTGCTGTCTGTTGTGTCTGCTGGCTCTTCCTCATGCTCTTGCTTCCATATGTGCTTTGTGAAATTTTTTTGATGATGTTAATTTTTGTGTACAGTTTATCTGTAGAAATGTTTTGAGCCTTGGGTCAAAGGTGGTTTCTTCCATAGTGGTTTTACATTTACTTTTGTCAGATACCTGTGATGACTTCCAGTTTAGAGCAATTTGAAACCAAATTCTTGGCTTGAAGTTATTCAGACTCTCTAGAGATGAATTCAGGCTGAAAACCTGTGTGAAGACAGACAGCCTGTTTGTTAGAATCCCCAGGTATTTTCCCCTCAATTTTCTAAGTTTGTGGTAACTATCCAGGGTGAGAAGAAGTTTTTATTTTACTCTCGTGGTGGTATGGCTCATTGGGGCCAACTGGAGGTCTCTTCTTCTAAGCTGCCCACCAGATCCATATAGTCAGTAATATCACAAGACTAGAAAATCAGATTTCTAGGTCTCATGAAATAAATGACTTCGAGATAGATACATGTTTTACTGTGCTGCTTACCCGTCTGAGTTCCTGCATTCATTTACATCTTGACTTCAGTGTTTCCTGCTAGCGGGTAGATGGCACTGAATGATGCATTATTTATTTATTTATCATTTCTGTTGTCGCCATGAGTCGGATCCGACTTGACAGCACTTGACTGGCTTTGTTTTTTGTAGTGTTGAGAATATTCTCAGCAGACATACAGCAGTTCAGCAGTTTCTCCCATGTATAGTTCAGAGACATTGATTAAACTCTCTAAGACTTGCAGGCTTATGGAAGTATGGAGGCTGGTTGAACTTCCAGAACTGCTGCCTTGAGGTAATCTTTAAATTTCAAACCAAAAAGTTCCTTGAAGTCTTTTTAAGTTAGTAGTGTTTTAAAGCAGTAGTGTTGTTTAATTAGTAAAGATTGTCTGCTTTAAGCATTGTGCTCTTTTGAGGTTGGACTGTGTGTGGTCAGACTGATAATAGTAATTCAAAAGACAGGAACCTTAGGGGACAGTGAGTTTATAATTTATATTAATGGGGAGGAACAACTGAGCAAATGAGAGTGAGAATTTTGAACAACTTGAATGTAACCACTGTCACTAAATTGTATATTTAGAAATTGTTGACTTAGTGTAATAATGGGTTTCTAATATATATATATGTATTATATAACATTTTAGTTGTTTCAACCTTATTTGGTTACCTAGGCTACTGTTACTGTATTCGTGGACATGAACATATGCTATATTTTATTTACAAGAATTATCTTATTTTTGCAACTACCCTACGTATCTATAGTATATATGTATTGCAGTTATTTTAAAAGTGAGGTTACCTGACGAAAGTCGTGGAACTGGTAACGGGAGAAAGAATGACCTGAACTCCAGTTTGTGGCACTCCTGAGTCTGTGCCCTTTACATTGCACAGCACTGTCCCTGCCTTGTTTTAGGTCTTTGTTCACAAATACTGGAGTTCCAAGGTAGTATGCATTTTGTGGATCAGTCGTGAAATCTTAAATGACTGCCTGTGAGGAATTTTGAGAAAGATGTTATAGTAACAGTTATTATTGGGTAAACCGTTCATTAGCAGCATCTGCCAAACATAGACAGTAACGCATATACTACGATTCCCAAAAATAAATGTAAATCTTTCTGTTCCTACATCTTTCAGTGTTATTTGTCCACTTTTATCCAGGATTGAACAGCTCCTTCCAGATTGCTTCTATTTCCCTCGACCTTCTCTTAGCAGTCTTCTTGGTATTTTTATTAGCTTCAGAAGTGTCATATACTAAATATCAAGAAACTCTGAGTATTTCAAGTAGAGGCAGAAATGAAGACACTACTTGTTAGGCTTTCCTCAGTAAAGGCATAGTAGTAAAAGGAGCCGTGTCAGTCACCAAAAGGAAAAGACTACTATTTTCTAAAAATAACATTATAACTAGTTCATCGTGAACAAGGGGGGAAAAAAACAAACTTAAAAATGTTATCTGATGCTTTGTATTTTGAGATAACTATTTCAGATTTAATAGATCTGATAAAACAGAAAGTTAATGAAGCAGGAGTGTGGAAATGAGACAGGTAGCAGAGTAACCATACACACAGTAGAACAAATGATCTTATAAATAGTTCTCCAGAGTGGGTTATTCTAACCATTATCAACCTGTTCAAATCAAACAAGATGTGTAAATGTCATTGGACAGTGCAAATAAGAGAAACCGTTTCTGAAGACACTCTTTGTAAGTTACATTCAGCTGACTATATTGTATTTTAAACAAATGTATCAAATTTAATATCTTATTGTATTTTTGTCTCTAGGGTCGCCATGAGTTGGACCTGACTCGACGGCAATGGTTTTATTGTACTTTTGTATATTAATATGGTATACCTTTGCAATGCTTGTAGAAACAAGTGAGTTCAATTGAGGACAAGTGCTTTTATAGGAAAGGAATTGGAGTTTTTAAAATTGTTTAGATACTTACTGAGCTTAGCCTATGAGAGATACTCCTAAGTGTGGCTGAAGATATAGCCCCCAATTCTAATTTTAAAGGAGGAAAAAGAAAAATGGAAAGTTTGCTGAGTGACATTTAATGTTTTTAAAATTTATAAATTAAAATCTATTTTCTTTTATTATAAGTTGTATTTCTGTGATCATAATAACTTCGTTTCATAATTTTGATGGCATAAATGGCTAATGTCTATAAGAAATACATGTGCTAAGTAAGAAAAGAGTAAATAGAGTAAGGTGGGTCCTTTCTCAGTATCTTTAATTTTACTTTCAGAGTTACAGTTTTTGACTCAGTGGTTATTACGTTGAGTGAAACTAGTCAGCGACAGAAGGAGAATTATTATATAAGACCCCTACGATAAAAACTTAAAAGCATACTCATACATAATAGTAGAAAAGACTTTGATGGGCTACAAGGGTGGGGAGGGTGGGAGGACGGGAAGGCAAGGGGCGAGTGTTTAGATTAGTTGTTAGAAATTTAGTTGGGTGAAATTGGTGACAATATACATTAGTAAGAAGATCAATATTAATGGGACTTCGACACAACTTGTGTACTCCTCCTCTCTTAACCAAGTATTGTAAGCACAGAGTATGTACACTTTTTCATTTTTTTTTATTTAATTAAAAAAAAAAAAAGGATTAGTTCACTAGTTAGTTTAAGAGATGTTACTGGATGATATGAGGCAGTGTTGTAAACGTACTGATACTAATAGCCAACATTTATTGAACATTTTCTTTTTGTAAGATCATGTATTTTTTTTTTTCCCTCAGAGAAAGACTATGGCAAAAGTGAATTACCTCAGCATGAATGTCTTCCACAAAGTTACAGATCTCTTAACTCCTATTAAGTTGAATACTTCTTAAGTTTTCTCTCTTACTTCCTATTCGTATACAGCTGCCTCTGCATGGTGTAATTACTACTACAATGATGACTGTGATTCATTAAGAAGTCTTGATTACATTTTTAAGAAGTTAGATGTATGTGTGATATATTTTAGAGAGATATTCTGGGAAATGTGTTTAAAATTATGTGTTTGTTGGATATGTTATTGTAACTTAAATAGTCCATCTACATATTGTATATCTCTTATGATTACTGGGTTGGTTACTGCCACCTGTCCTAAAATTATTGCCAACTTTACTGACAGTACTCTTCTCCTTATGTTGAAGAACAAAGGCTTTAAATATAAAGTAAATCAGAATTGGATTTGAATTTTTGTCCTGTGACTTGCTGGTTCTGTGATTTTTGGAGAAGTTCCTTCCTCTGCCATTCTTTCAATATAAAAATGGATATCATAGTATCTATTACAGTGAGCTATAGTGAGATTGGTTGTGATAGTGTGTGTAACAAATTTATCAAAATACACGTGAAGCACTCAACAAATGGTAGTATTTCACCTATAAAGCAACATTTGGTTATGAAATTACATAAGCAGATCTTGTTTGTCTCCATATTTAGCAGTTTGAGATTGCCTTTCATTTATCAGAAAAATGGCTCAGACTACATAGGGATTATTGATCAAGTTAATCATAAATGATTTCTTAACATTTATTTAACACTGTTAATGTCATCATTGTGCATAATTTCTGCAGCCATTGGAGTTGTCCATATAGTGGTGGACATTTTAACAACAGTGGAATTTATGTTCTTTGGTTAAACATCTTTCGTGGGAACTGAAAATATGTCGAGGTTTTATAATCCAAGAGATTTCAAGTGAAGGTATGAGGAACAGCTGAGCAGGGAGTTGAAGAATGGATGCTGACCCATTTATGCTACCTGACAATCAGGTAGTTCTACTTTAGTTTTACCCTTTATTCTTAGAAAACAAAGAAATACAAATTCTCTTTACGGAATGTTTCAGCTAGAACCACTTGCATTTTTAAAGAAGACATTAGTATTAGGGGTTGTCAGATCTCAAGAAAGGAATAAATTATGAAGACTTTTTGCTGAAGTGTGCAAATTATGAAGACTTCTTGCTGAAGTGTGGGGCCCTACTCTGATAGTTACTAGCTACAGAAACTCCAGTGATATTGTTAACGTCTCTGTGCCTTGGTTATCTCATGTGTAGAAGAGGAATGATAATAGTACATACCTCACCAAGTTGTTGTGAAGATTAAATTATTGAAGAGATATAAAACAGTTGGTAGTACCTGATAAATTGTAAGTGCTTTGTAAGTTAGCTACCATGTTTCATCAAATTTGAGTTATGTGTTTGAAAGGTGCACTGTTACTATATGTACTACTAGGGAAGCAAAAAAAAAAAAATGCTGCCAGTTGAAGTGTGACACTGGGCTTTCTTATAACACTGACTGTAAAGCATATCCTAATTTCAGATATTTTAAAAATGTGGAAGACTGTATACTTAGCATCAATGCAGTGTGATACCATGTTATTAAATAAGTAATACAGCTTTTCATAATTGTAGTTATTTTGAGTAACTTACCTTTTTCTGATGTGTTATATTACATATAATTAATTGACTTTATAAATTGACCAGGCTGGCATAATGATAATTATTATAGAAAAAATAGAAATATGATAAACCATGAATAAAAAGATGTAGTTTAAGTGAGTCATAATTGTTTTTATCAATTTATAGTTTTTATGGCAGAAAATTGTATTTTAACTGTTGTAAAAATGATTTGGTAGCTAGCATTCTGTTAATTTCAAACACATTTTCATGTAACTGCAGTACAGTATTAATAATAGTTTATGTGCCTTAGGTCTTGTAAGATCCTGAAGTGTTAATCAGATCATCAAAGATACTGTTGTGTTCAGCAGATTGATACTGCTAAGAGTGCAACATACTGTTAAGGATTGTGGGCTCTGGAACTAATTGCCTGGGTTCAGGTCTCTACTCAGTAACTTACTCACTTGTCAAATAGCATTACCTCTCTGTGCATTTGTTTTCTATCTGTAAAATGGGGAAAATAAATGTTTCTACCTCACAACGTGGAATTGTTTTTACCTCACAGTATTTAAGTCAGTGGTGCATAGTAAGCCATAATGTAACTGCTTGCTATCATTTTATGTTATTTTGTCACCATATTATGAATATTTTAAAAGTTTTAATCAACTTTGTTAACTACATTCTCTATAAAATCAGATCATTCTATTTTTTTCCCTCTTTTAAAATTATAACTTCATTTTTTTCCTAATCAAAATTGCCATGGGTCCTCAGTTAGCTAATTTGCCAATTTATTACTATCTCTTGCCCAATAAAGAAAAGTCCCCATATGTTTAAAGATGTATGTGGGTATTTTGAAGTCTCTGAAGTGCAGACAGAATAAGTTCTGTGCTAAAGTATTTATCATCATTTAGCAAACATTCAAATATCTTGGAACCTTAGTCCTGAATGACTCAGTTTTGGGTCTGTATTATGAACTCAGTGTTGTACTACAGCCGTCACATTGGACAGATTAGAAATGCCCCAGAAAGTTTCCAAGAAGCTTTGGACGTTTTGGCTAGCAGCCATAGTACTTAACCATTATGCCGCCAGGGTTTCCCATTTTTTGGTGTTAGTAATTTTAAACTATATTCTGGAGTCTCCTAAAGATTCTACGGAATTTTGTTCTCATGAGGTTTTACAGGTCATTTGGCTGCTGGGACCCTACCCACCTACTTCAACCAACACAGGACTGATTTACCTATTTACCTGTCAGATAAGACTTGGCTAGAAGAAACTAGCTCTGGATAAAACTTTAAAACCACCAGATTAAGTTGTTTCTAGCTCTAAAATTATTTAATTCTTTGAATGTAAACAGTAAATCTGAGACTGGATCTCATAAAGCCCATACGTTTATGTTTCAGCAATTTAATGTCAGCTAATTTGTCAAAATCTGTTGATAACTTTATCCTATATTCATAGCATTAATGAATAATTAACATAGTTCCTTAGAGTTATTTTATGCTACTTTATTTTTACTTTTTATTTTATGCTCAAAAGAATTCTGCTGATCTTGTAGCACTGTCTTAAAAATGAAGCAACAGGCTTAGGGAGTGAGTTTATTAAAAAAGGTTTTATGTTAGAAAACACCTAGATTGCCACTTAGCGGTAAATGGATAACTCTAGTATCAAGTTAGTTTCTCCAGCCTTGGTTTTTCTTATTTGTTAGTGGACTTAATTATACGTAAGTAGCAGAATTGTTAGTATTAAATGAAGTGATCTGTATAAAACTTTTAACACAGTTCTTACATTGGAGTAGTAAAAGTTTTTTCTTTTGATAGTAGAAACCAGGACCAGGAATTGAATGCAAGTGCTCTGCACTTGTTATTGTAACCAGACGGCTCAGTTTTCTACCTATAGTATAAAAACAACAGCTTTAAAAATTGTAGACATTCTAAATGCTGCTGGTAGCTTGTCCATGGAAGTAAAAATAGAGACACTTAAAAAGCAAAGGGGATTGTGACAGTTTAAGACAGAATATTCTGTATGTCTCAAGAGTTCTGATGTTGGCGTGATAATTGGTATCCATAGTAATGATACTTAATCATCCAGAAGGTAGGAATGGTGTGTTACACAAATAGACACCAAAAAAAAAAAAAATTACCAACTGGTAGAAAAAGGACAGTTTTGTCATTTAAGGATACAACCTTCAGTTCATCTGGGAGATTTTTGTGTGAAACAGTGCTGCTGCTAGGTACGTGAGATACTGTTCTTGATGTTAGTTGCCATCAAGTTATTTCATACTCACGGTGACCGTATGAGTATGGCTTTTAAGGCAGAGACCTTTTGGAAGCAGATCTTTGACTCAGTCTTCCAAGGTGCCCCTGGATATTAGTCCAGGGTTTGTCCATTTGTACCACCCAGGGACTCACAGATGAGATAGTGCTAGGTTAACATTTAGAAATAGACATGAATCCTGTATTGTTTTACATTGTAAGTAGAAAATATATCTAATTTACTCTCTTAAATTGATTTTTTTAATTAAATAATATATGGACAGAGTTAAAAATCAAATTGTATTAAAAGATTTAAAACCAAATAGAGCAGTTCTTTGTCTCACAGCTCGCTGTCTCCCACACAGCATGACTGCATAGCACAAGCAATCTCTTAGCATTCTTAGAAATATTTCTTGTGCCATTTATTTCCATACTTATAAATAATATATTTAAAATGTATAACTTTTGCTGTCAGTTTACTTTTTTATTAGTTGGTGATTCACTATTACTGTGTTTATATCCCCTATTTTTTGAACAATATGCAATAATTATGCATTAAATCAGCACTATTGTTTCTCTTTGTGCCAAGCAGTGTATTATGATTGTTTTCTTTCTGCTACAGTTTTTTTTCTAGAGTTAGTAGTTACTTCATTTTTATTTTTTTGGTGTATTCTTTGTGATTACTTGGATTTTCTTAATGTTTACTCAGTTTTGAAAAATGTGTATTTTAAAATGTTTAAATGTGATTTCAAACACATCAATTTTGCCCTTTTTTGGAACTTTTCTACTGGAGTCTGTTTTACAATCTAGTCAGTTACTTTCCAGAGCTGGTGCATAGCAGACATCTTGGGATTTTCCTTTTTGTATCACCTATAGTCTAAATTCATACTGGCTCAGCTTGTTGCATAGTGGACATCCTAAGATTTTCTCACTGTTTTCCAGTGCTAGATCCTGTTTCTTGAATCCCATGCTTTCTGGTTTTTTTGTTGTTGTTTGGTTTGTTTTCTCTTTTGTGTTTCAAGGGTATACTTTTTGCAGCTTCTTGGGAAAGAATTAAAAGACTTTTGCATCCTTGAGTATGTCTTCATTGCATCTATTAGCTTATATATAGAATTGTAAGTTGCAAATAATTTTCCCTCAAATTTGGAGACACTGCTCCCTTCTCTCACTGTTCTGTTCTCTAGCTCGATTCACAGATCATGCATAATTTGGACTCTTCAGTTTGCATTTATGTTCTTGCCTCTTCCTCCTTTTTTATTTTTATTTTTTAAATTTTTATCCTCTTACTGTCTGGCGGATTTGGTAGATTTCAGCTTTTAGTGGATGTTTTATTTCAACTATTTGTTTTTGTTTTATTCTTTCTTTTTTCTTTTTATTTAATATGATTGAGTGAAAATGTAAATGTACATCCCCATATAAATTTACATGCACACCTATATGCAGCTTCCACTGCTCTCCTTGTCCTACATATATATACATATATATTTACTGTGTCTCCGATTATTCCATTTTTACATAATGTAGTGTTGTTACTTTGACTATCGTTTGTGATATCAGTGAGGTGGTGCAGTGGTGAAACACTCAGCTGCTGACCAGAAGGTTGGCAATTCAGCCTCACCACCTGCCTGCCTACTAAGAGAAAGATATGACAGTTTGCTTCTGTAAAGATTTACACTTTTAGAAACCCAAAGGGGCAAGTTTACTCTGCCCTATAGAGTCACTGTGAGTTGGAATTGAATTAACAGCAAAGGATGTGAATTTTTCCTTGTTGGTGGTTAGGAAGCCTAATAATAGTTTCTTAGTCCCTCCCCCCCCCAGTAGTTTCTTATTTATTACTATTTCCTCTGAGTATCTTTTTCTGTTTGTTTTGGTCGTAATCTTTCATGTAGGATTTTAGTTGGAAGCTGTATGTCTGAGGGGAGGTCTTGTTGCCTAGGTGGCATCATTAAGATGATGTGGTAATTAAACAGTGAGCCAGAATTTCTGTTGAAAGTCCTAGATTGTAGTATGTGTTTTCTGAGGGTCTTGGTTTCTCTTATAAATTGTCCTATGACTTGCTAATTCTATGATTTTTGGAGAAGTGGTGTATATCTGCTTGCCAGCTTTTAGGAACCATTTCATATCTGTTTTAGCCTTGTCCCTCAACTCTTCTCTTTGTTATGCTTTTTAGTGTTGACTGAGTAACATCTCTAGCTCAGTAGAACAATATTCCAACTCTTAGGTTTGGAAGAGTACATCTGGAATGGGGTAAAAAATCTACATGTCAGAATATTCTCCCAGTGACATTTTTTAAGGAGATAGAGAAACAAGTCTCCAACTTTGTACAGAAAGGAAAGAGACCCTGGATAAGTATAGCATTAGTGAGAAAGAAGAACAAGATGGGAGGCCTCACACCATATGATTTTAGAACCTTTTATATGACCACAGTAGTCACAGCAGACCAGTACTGGTACAATAACAAATATGTAGACCAGTGGAACAGAACTGTGAATCCAGACATAGGATAGCTGGTATTTGACAGAAGCCCAAAGTCTGTTAAATAGGGAAAAGACAGTCTCTTTTACAGATGGTGTGGCATAACTAGGTATCTATCTGCAAAAAACTGAAAGAAGACCCTTAAGTCACACCATGTACAAAAACTAACTCAAAATGGATCAGAGATCTAAATTTAAAATCTAAATGGTAAAGAAAAAATAGGGACAATATTAAAAAGTCTAATACATGGCATAAATAGACTATAAAACATAATTAACAATGTATAAACACTAGAAGAGAGACTGGATAATCAGAAGCTCCCCAAAATCAAACACTGATGAAGTCTGCCAGTTAAGTTCACGTGGTCATCCTAGAAAAACTGCTGCATACCTCATTGTTGAATATTACTGCGGTCACCCTCGAAGTACTCCCCTTGGGAAGCTATGCACTGATGCCAGTACCTAGTCCACCCTTCAAAGCAATTTTGGAACTCTTTTGTCTGGAACAGCCATCAGAACTGCTGTTGTATTACCCCTGATGTCCTAAATGTTATCAAAATATCTTCTTTTCAGTATTTCTTTTATCTTTGGATAAAGAAAAAAGTCACTGGGGTCCAGATCAGGTGAGTAGGTAGGGTATACCCATACAGTTATTTGTTTACTGGCTAGAAACTCCCTCACAGATATTACTGTGAGCTGGTACCTCTCGGCTTGTTTCCATCTTTTTCATGCAGCTTTTTCAGCACTTCTAAGTAGTAAAATTGGTTAACTGTTTGTGTTGGTACAAATTCATAATGAACAATCCCTGTCATATCAAAAAAGGTTAGCAACATCATTGTGACTCCTGATTTGGGCTGATGAAAGTTTTTCAGTCATAGAGAATTGACTGACTTCCAGTGTGCACTTGACGACATGTTTCAGGGTCGTGTTGGTAGACTCATGTTTCATCACCAGTGATACCATGGCTGAAAACATTGTCTTGCCTCTCCAAAAGATCTTAGCAAACTGCAACTCTCTTTGCTGTTGTTTGTCAAGGAGTGACTTCGGGACCACTTTTGCATATGCTCTTCTAATACCATGATTTTCGTTAAGATTTTCCTGTTTCTTTGTTGATGGGTTCTTGGTCTGCTCTGTGTCTCACAGTCAGTTGACAATGTTGACACACAGTTTGACAAATGTTTGCAATGTTTTTGTTGGTTATGCGTATTACTGACTTCTGTGACCTGTTTTTGTCAGTGACATTTTCTCTCAGAAAAAATGTTTAATCTGTTTGTACACTGCTGTTTTCCTCATGACATTATCTTCATAAACTTGGGCTAACATGTCCCTAATTTCACTTTCACTCTTGCCAGATATAACGAGAAGTTTAATGCTTGTTCATTGCTATAAGTCAAGCTCTGACATTCTCATGAGGGCACACGAAAATACTCAACAACAACAATGAATGCCACTCAGCAAGACACTGCCACACATTGACACGAACACAGCTGTGAGACACTGATATACCAATGTTATGAAACCTTACAGAGTTTTGGTATAGTGCTGCAAACGTAGGTGCATGATGGCAAGCTTGGAAACTTAATTTTCAGAACTCGTATACTCTTCAAAAGACTTCACCAAAAGAGTCAAAAGAAAATCTACAGGCTGGGAAAAAAAAATCTGGCTGTGAAATATGATCACAGTCTAATCTCTAAAATCTATAAGATAGTGCAAAACTTGAACCACAAAAGGATGAATAACCCAGTTAAAGAATGGGCAAAGGATATGTATAGGCATTTCAGCAAAGAAGACAGGCCACTAACAGACACATAAGGAAATACTACCATTATGCATTAGTGAAATCAAAATCAGAACTACAGTGAGATACCATCTTACACTAACAAGGCTTGCATTAATCCAAAAACACAATAAAGGCTGGAGAGGTTGTGGAGAGATTAAAACACTTCTGCAGTGCTCATGGGAATATAAAATGGTATGACAACTTTGGAAATTGATTCGGTGCTTCTGTAAAAAGCTAGAAATAGAAGTACCATAGGCTCCATCAACCTCACAACTTGCAGTACATATTAGAAAAATAAGAGGTTTCCCAAGCCTAGATATATGCACACTAATGTGCGTTTCAGCACTGCACACAATAGCAAAAAGAATCAACCTAGGTGCCCATGAAGAGACAAATGGGTAAACGTGATATATTCACACAGTAGAAACACTGCAGTGATGAAGAACAAGGATGAATTTGGGAATATACCATAACATGGATGAATCTGGGAGTATGCTGAATGAAATTAGTTGCAAAAGGACAAATATTATAGGAGACTACTATTCTAAGAACTCAGTAAAAGGTTTAAACCCAGATGAAAATATTCGATGGTTATGAGGGTATGAGGATGGGGAAAGAGAAAGAGGGGAATTTAGTAACTAGATAGTAGAGAAGAACTATTTTAGGTAAAGGGAAGGCCGACACACGGTGCCAGGGAAGTCAGCACAACTCGACTAAACCAAAAGCTAACAAATTTCCTGAGCTCAACCAAACACTTTGAGGGACAGAGTAGCAGAGGCAGGAGTCTGCAGACCGTGATTCCAGACCGTGGTTCCAGGGGCCACCTAAATCAGTTGGCGTAAATAAGTTAAGGAAGTGTTCTGCATCCCACTTTGGTGAATGGTGTCTGGAGTCTTAAAAGCTTGCAAGAGGCCAGCTAAGGTGCGTCAGATGGTTCCAGCCCACCTGGTGTAAAAGAGAGTGGAGAACACGACAGACATGTGGAAAATATTAGTCTAAGACACAAAAGGGCCACGTAAACCAGACTCCATCAGCCTGAGACCCGGGGAACTAGATGTTGCCTGGCTACCAGTGGTGGCCTCCCCAATGACAGAGAACACAACAGAGTCTCTGGTGGAACAGGAGATAAGTGTGGTACAGAACTCGTATTAGCATAAAAAGACCTAAGTTAATGGTCTCACTGAGACTAGAGGAGCTGCAGGAGACACGTCCCTAGGTTTTCTGGTAAACCAATACTAAAACCATTCCTGTAGCTAACTCTTCAGACAAAGATTAGACTGGAATATAAGACGTAAAATAATACTCGTGAAGAATATGCCTGTTAGATCAAGTAGATGCATGAGACTAAATGGGCATCTGCTCTCTGGAGCTGAGATGAGAAGACAGAACGGGATAGGAGCTGGTCGAATGGACACGAGAAATCCGGGGTGGAAAGGAGGAGTATCCCTGTAGTCAGGTAAGACCATGTGCATAAACTTTGGCATTGGAGACTAACTTTTGAGCTGTAAACTTGCACCTAAAGCCGTGATTGGAAAAAAAAAAAAAAAAGGATAATGAATAGGGATGCACAGATAGTAATAAAATCTATTCTTAATATGTGCAGAGTATACTTTCTGTAGATGTTTAGAAACGCCCCTGGTATTCAGTGGTATGTTACCTGCTTTTCTGGGGGTGTGTTAGGTAAAGGTCTCTCTTCTCATTATCTTCTTTAGTTGTTCCTTTTCTCTGCTGTCTTAAATTAATCAACACTTTTCTGTCTGGGTTTTTCATTTACCAAACCTGTGTTCAATTTCTTGTTTTGTTGCTTCCAGTAACATTTTCTTTACCTTTTAGTTTTATGCTTCTATTCATTTTAGTGGGATTTCATAAAGGAGTAAAGTTGAATGCATGTGTTCAGTGTGGCACAGTAGAGGGCCAGTGCAAGAGAGGAAGACTCAATAAAATAGACTGATAGAGTGGCTGCAAAGATGGGCTCAAGCATAGCAATGATTGTGAAGGTGGGGCAAGCTCAGGCAGTGTCTCATTCTGTTGGATATGTAGGATTGCTCTGAGTACAGCTCAGACTGCTACACTTAATAATCAGAATTTATGGGATACTTGGCTGTGTGCTAGACGTGTTCTGGGTGCTTTAACGTAGTTTCTCATTTGTTCCTCAAACCAACACCGGTACAGATACCACTGTTAATCCTCATTTTACAGATGAGCTACAAGTGATAGTGTGTTTTGTCCAAGTAGTAACTGGTAAGTGGATTTGAATCCAGGGTACTTTTTCTAGAATCTGAGGTCTTGGTACTTTATTAATATAGACAAAAAGTCTGTAATACTTTGTCATACTTTGAGTTGTTTAATATGATATCTTAAAAATTAGTTTAAATAGGCAAAGTAATAGAATTTCATGTAACCAGATTAGAGAAAACCTAATGTCTTATAAATATGACACATACTGATAGAAGTGATTTATTGTTTATTGCATTAAGAATAAATTTTCTATTAGTATGACTCTAAACTTTTAATTATAACTCACATTTTTCTAAATAATTGTTTCTAAGGAGGCGGCATTTGATAACTGACCTAAGACGTAAGGCTCTATCTAACACACTAGGTATAACTAGATACAGTTAGAGGATGAATAAGTTTTAGTTTATATTCTTTTTTCTTTGTTTAAAATGTTCAGGAATAGTAAAAATACCATATTTGATTTGAAGATTTAAAGATTATAAATTAAAATAACTTATTTCCGTGAGAAATCAATGTCAGATCTGGACAGACATTTGAAATTTAAAATAAATAACTGTAATTATAGTGGCACTAGTTAGAAATAAATCCTGTTCAATGCTAGTTTGATTTTTCTTTTATAATAATAATAAATCATTTCTATTTAGTGCAATTTTTCTATCCTTGTATTTCTTTGGTGTAGACAGAATCCTATTGCCTTCCTGCTGAGGACATAATTTCTGAATCTAGGAGATGTACTGTCAGCACAGTGAAACAGGAAATTATTCTCCTGTGTCAGCTGCTGCTATTAACGAATAAAGAAGGTTTGGGATAGGATGCATGTCTGTTATCTCTACTCACAAATCTCGTATGACATGCAAATATATTTTAAAATCAAGAGAGTTCAGAGTATGTGGTGACAAAAGATACTTCTCTGCTGTCAGTTCTTCCTCTGTCCGCCTCTAAAAATTGTAATTTATGTTCCAGAGTACCTTGCCTTTTTTCTGTTTCAGTGGCAGTATTCATGGCGACTGCAAGGTCCCAGTTTTGAAAACAATAGAAAGCAGTTCTACTGTGCAATGCATGAGTTGCTAATAATTGAAATTAATTTGATGGCCACTGATATTACGAGTTTGCATGGATCTTATAATGAGACAGGGACAGTTATAACTAAGTGCTTTCCACATACAGGCGTGCATTGCTTAATGTGCATTTGAGCAACTTCAGACTTTATACATGTCTGTGGTCACATGAGGTTATAAGAGAGTTCAGAAATCCTGATCAGAGAACAGGATGTAAGGAAGTACTTTGCTAATGGTATTATCTTTCTCTCACTAGCTCTGTAGTTCGCTGTCCCCTCCAGCCCTGGAAAGACATGGGCCAAGGGTCCTGGCACCCATAAGTTGGTACCTACCATTTGTGCTGGCCTCAGGAAGGGACCACACAGATTCTGCTAGAGCTGCTTGGTGCAGCTCTTGGCCCAGATGAGCTGTGTGTGATGCTTGGGTCTGAGCCCACAGCTCCTCCTCAGTGGTGGCCTCATAATGGTAGGGCTGCCACAGTAGCAGGAAGAAGGGCAGAAAAAGTGGCTGGAGGAGGAGGAGGTAGAGGTGGATGATGTGCTGGTGAGACTGGGAGAGTTTATAGCCTATTAGAGGAAATGGGGAAGGCAGGCAGGGAGGATGAACAGGTGCAGGATGCCAGGTGGATGGCAAGGGCATGCCCAGCTGGGTGTGGATGGGGTGCATTCTCAGAGACAGTGATGGAGCCAAAGTTTTTCCCATTCCTTTGGTGTGATAGTAACAGTGGGTCTGAATCAGAACTTTGACCATGCTGTGTGCGTGTATATAATATGGGATTCACACAACATCCACATCACATAACATCCTGTTTTACAGTATGTGTCCTGGATGTTAAGTGAGGCGTTAAGTGAATCAGTTCACACAATAATCTCTTGAGAAAGACAAGGAACAAGAATTCGAGTGATTTTTCCAAAGCTTGTGTGTGTGTGTGTGTGTGTGTGTGTGTGTACGAGGCTCCATATATATGTGTATATATATGTATATATGTGTGTATATGTATATATATGTGTGTGTGTGTATATATATATATATATATGGAGCCTTGATGGCACAGTGATCATTACCTGGACTGCTAACCAAAAGGTTGACAGTTGGAATCCACAAGCTGTTCCTTGAGAACCCTAAGAGGGCAGTTCTGCTGTGTCCTTTAGGGTCTTTCTGGGTCAGAGACAACTTGATGGCATGTGTATGTAGGTATATGTATATATATAATATGTATATATTTGTATTGTGTATATATGTCTGTGTAGTCTACAAATTTAGAAGCTGAGATGGAATTTACATTTTCTTCAAGTCTGCCTCTGGGGTCTACCCTCAACCATTGTGCTATATTCATAAATTTAAACTTTATGCAGAGTTGATAGCAGATCCTAGTATAGCCAGTTGGTAGGAGATGGAATTTTACAATTTTAAATTTTACCTCTTAATTCGTCTGTGAATTGGGATTTGCTGTTACTTGAGTTTTACCTGCAGAAAGCATCTTCCAAATTACAGAACACAGCTTTTTTAGACATTCCCTAAACTGTGTGTCTCTCTGACGCAGACAGGCAACAGATTTATTATTTCCTTATTCAGAGCCTTCATTTTACTTAATTACTACAATTAACACTTTCAGTATTGCTTTCCTACAAATTTTTGGTAGGTGAAATTATTAAGAGTCATTCTTTTTATTTGAGGCAGTTATTTAAAGCACCAAAAACCCGGTGCTGTCAAGTAGATTTTGACTTATAGCAACCTAATAGGACAGAGTAGCACTGCATCATAGAGTTCCCAAGTAGCACCTGGTGGGTTTGAACTACCTGCCTTTTGGTTAGCAGCCACAGCACTTTCCACTTATGCCACTGTTTACAGATGTGTATTATTAAATATGACAAATTACTTGATAAGCATTTGAAGGATTTCTGAGAGACCTGTGGAAAGTCATGATAAGGAGTCCATTTGCTTTTATCTTTATTATAAAACGTAAGTTTTTTATGTGACCTGTGTTGAATACCATTCACAGATATTTTTATTTAAAAATGTCAGTGGCAGTTAATAACAAGAGAATCTCAAATATACGGCTATCTCCATAATGTGAAATGACATTAAAATTTACAGTTATTTCATGTTTTTAAATGGGAGGTTCAGTGACATTTCTGAAGTTACAGTAACCAGTAGAATAATAACTGAAGCGGGTGAGAATATATTCCACACTTGTTGAATTCTACACTAAGCATCGTGTGTTTAATAGTGTTTTTTTTTTTTTTTAACCACAATTACCAGTATATGTTTTCCTAAAATTCATGGCTATTTCTCTTTTTGGAAAGGGTGCATTATAGTCAGAATCCTGATTGAGGAATATTGGATGATGAATAGGAAAATGATTACAGAGGAATATGAATAGATCTAAATACTTTAAAAGAAAGACTTTTTTACTTTAAAATAGGGAAAACTGTGTTTCCTTCTCTTCATGAAAATTCACCTGTTAGTTTAAAATCTCCTTGAACCCTTGTAAGAGTTCTCTTGCATCCATGTGTGTGACTCATAATATGTAAGCAGGAGGAGAAAAGAAAAAAAAGTTACCCTTGAATTTTTAATCAGAATGTTTTCATTTCCCTTCACTGAGCTTACGTAATTCCATACTAAGATCATCAGGCCAAAAACCAAACCCACTGCTATTGGGTAGATTACAACTCATAGCAACCTTGTAGGACAGAATAAAACTGTGCCGTCAAGTTTCCAAGGAGGGGCTGGTGAATTTGAACCGTTGACCTTTCTGTTAGTAGCTGAGTGCTTAACCACTGTGCCATCAGAGCTCCTAGATTATCAGGCAGGCTAAAGACTTTTCGAATCATTAAAATGCAGACTGAATACTTTTGTGAACATAACTCCAGACTCTAGATACTGTTATTTCCATGGCTTTATCTGGGTTTCTGAAATGAATGTAGCATTTTTGGGGAGCAACAAAATACCTTGACCTGTTTAAACCTTGTTTTTCTTTATAAAACCAAGTGTGTGGGGGGGCACCCATTGCCAACGATATAACTGACTCACAGAGACCCTATAGGACACAGTAGACTATCCAAGGAGCGCCCAGTGGATTTAAACTGCCAAGCTTTTGGTTAGCAGCCATAGCTTAACCATGACACCACCAGGGTTGCCTTTTCTTTCCCACTAGCATTGGTGGTTCAGTGGTAGAACTGTCACCTGCCACATGGGAGGACTGGGTTTGATTCTTGGCCGGTGTAGCACTTGCCAGTTAAAGTATCCCTGTATATAGATTTCTGGTGGCCTAGAATTTGGACCTTGACTGCTAAAGAAGAGGTCTGCTGTTAGAATCCACCAGCCTCTCCATAGAAACTATGTGGGGGCAGTTTTGTGCTGTTCTGTAGGGTTGCTGTGAGTCAGAATCAACTCAGTAGCAATGGATTTGGTTTGATTTTGGTTTATGCATAGATTTGGAACTCAAGCGGAACAGTTGTTACAGCTCAGGTGCTAACCAAAAGGGCAGCAGTTTGAGTCTATTGACTGCTGCTTGAAAGCCCTATGGGACAGTTTTGTTCTGTCTCACAGGGCCACTATGAGTTGAAGTGCACTTGATGGCAATGGGTTTGTATTTTTTTTTTTGTGTATATGGATTGTACTTTTCTTAAGTACATGGCATGGATTTCCTTTATAAACATACAGTGTAATATGTATGGTGATGTCCTAACGGTTGGAAATGCTACTTGCATGTGATGAGAACAATTTTGGATAATTGCATATTTAGATTTATTTCTTATTTTGAGTACATGAAATACTTCCTTTGCTGCTGCTTTGTGTTTCAAGTGCAAGTAGCTTCAAGCTGAGAAAATTTTCTAAGACTAAAAAATAGCTTTATAAAAGAATGTTAGTGGAAAAATGAGAAACAAGAAAAAGGTTTACTTTGATAAACTCATTTGCATAGCATCCATTGCAACAAGAATCTTACTATTTTTTACTTACATTGTACTCCTGTAACTTTATTTTCTATTTAGATATATTTTATATTTTCCATAAATTTCCTCTGGTGACTATGGCTGAAAAATACTGTTACCGGACAGGGAGAGCAGTGGAAGCTGCATATAGGGAGGCATGTAAATTTATATGTGAATGTACATTTTCACTCAGTTATGTTAAATAAAAATTAAAAAAAAATACTGTTACCATGTGCTTTTAAATATTTAGGGTTTATTTTTATTTTCATATAATTACACTAATCTGTCTATTCTTGACTTTTGTCATAATTTACAGCAACAGGTTTGACTGTTTTTGGTTCTTAATAGAGTGCACACTTCCTACACAATTATAAAAACTGTGAGGGTAAAAAATAGAAAGCCATAATATAACTGTATGATTGTAAATTACTGTGCTAGGTTATTGATTTCTGGATTTTTCTAAGTAATAAGTATTGCTTAAGTAATTACTACCCAACCTGGGAAAACTTAGAAGTGTATTGTTACAGTACAGTTACCGATTGACATTATTAGTTGATAGCAAGTTAATACGTAAGATTAGAATAAGTTGAATTTGTATGATTTTCCTTAAACTGTTCCTTTTGCTTTTATGCTAGTAGTTTTATGTACATACTGTGAGGAAAAAGACTAGGAAGAAGTATAAATACAGAACTTTGTTTTGTAATTTTGGCTTATGTTACTTCCTCTTCATTATAGGCTCTCTAAGAAGGAATGATGAATAAAATATATGGTGAATATACGTACAATATTTCAGGATAAGTGATTTTAAAGTGAATGGGAATATTAAATACACAGTTACAAGCAATAGCATAATAAGATCCTCTTTTCATGCAGAATTTACTATCAAATAAAGTATCACATAAATGCCAATAACTTTATTTAAAAATACCTGAGTTTTTAGAGAATTTCTGCTAAATATTAAATGCCTAAAGTTATTAGTTGTTCACAGTAGAATGTTTTCTAAAACTGTGTTTTAGATTGCTCCATACAAGTACCTAAATGATTCCTTTCAAATAATTGACCTTATAGACTTTTTCCTTCTGTTTTGTTCTTCTTTACATGAGTGAATGAATGAATAAATCCTAGTTTATAGGCTCAGAACTTATCCCACATTTTTACTCTTCCAGAATTTTGCCTAGTAATATAATTTTTATTTTGTGTGTCGCTCTGTTGTTACTCTGAATCGTCTAGTCTTACTATCATTACTCATGATACCATGACCATGACAACTCGAGTTCATCTTCTATGCTGCTGGTACAGTGATTTTTGTAAGATGCTTGTGTACGTGTCGCAGTTCTGAGCAAAGTATCGTAAATTCCTTAGTATAATTGGCTCTGTTCCTATTTTTATCTTTTCCTAACTGGACCATAGCCAGTTGCCATGCATAACTTACTGCTCTGTATTTCCTTAATATGTGTATACATAAAATATAACTCCTCCCATTATCATGGTGACTCTGTGTCGTACTAGACCTATGCTCCATAGACGTTTCAGTTGCCAGTCTCTTGGAAGTAGATCCCTGTGTCTTTCTTCCAGGGCACCTCTGGGTGGACGTGATCCTCCACTCTTTTGGTTAACAACTTAACAACTGTGAGCACGTTAACTGTTCGCACTACCAAGGGACTCTGACTTGCATGGCACTCTGTATTCTGCTCGTATCCTTATAGTATCTTGAATAACAAACTGTATTTCTATCTTGTATGCTTGTCTCACTCTTCTGCTTAAAACCTATTTACTTTGTGCCTGCTACTGTGTGTTTCCTTAATGTATGAATACATAAAATATAACTTCTATTTTTAACTTGAAATACTTGAGAACCAACTATATAGTTGCCTTGTATACTTCAGTTTCATATATATTAGCAAAGCTTCTGTTTTCTTCAGTGTGTATCCATAACACATGGTGAAAGTTCATTTGTCACTTGTTTGTTAGTATTTAGAACTTCCTGCGATTTTGACAAGTGCCATATTACAGTATTTCATAATATTGTTTTGAACTTGTGCGTTTATTTTAAAGGTGAGACTGATCTATGTGCTATGAATTGGGGAATCTTATTAAATGATGTGTATGTATGAATGTATATGGTATCTTTTACCTACAGAAAACTAAACTAAAAGGAATAAGAAAGATTTGTAACTTTTTTTAGAATAATGTAAATCTTCACTAGATTCCTCAAATTTGGATTTTTTTATTTGCATATTATCGTATGGGTAAAAAGACTTACAAAAGACATGAAGCCATTTCGTATTCCATACTTTAGGATTTATTTATATAATTAATTGAATAGGAGCCCAGTGGTTTTCCATGTCTTACTCTGTTCCATGTAAGTACAGTATAAGAGAAGGGGCCAATGTGACTTTTTGGGAAATGCAAACTCTGGAACTATGTAGCAAGAATCCAGAACTTGGATTTGATATTTTGAATCCACAAGGCTGCAATAATGTCTGGAATGTGACATTGATCATATTGACTTAGAAGATATGGCTACACAAACACACACACACACACACACACACACTGTACAACAATAAGCAAGAATGATACCTTACGAAGGACTTTTAGTTGCCTGTTGGTGATGTTTTTATGAACCATTTTTATCAGTGTTGCTGATGATTAGTGTACTAGGTATCGTATGTGTGGTTTATATGACTACTTCGTTTAGTCATTGGAGCATCCTTGTAAATGCTGCCCCTCATTCCATATGAGACAGCTGTTTAGAATTTAAAAGGATTGACTCTGCTCCTTCAACTGGATTTGTTAGACATCATTTATCAACAATTCCTTAAAAACTTTTTTTTTTTTTTGAGAGAGAGAGACGGTTATAATGGAGCCTTTTGAGAATCTTGTAAATTATTTCCCATAGAAGAATGTACTTGTGGACCCACATGTTTTCATTGTAGTATGTACTTTGGTCAAATTATCAAATTTCCTGATTCCCATATGTGGAACTCATATTGAGAATCCCTGAACTCTGAGTTCTTTTAGTAAAAAGGCTAAGAAACTGGACATCTTTCTTGCTCTTGTCATTTAAAGGAAATAATACTTATTTACAATATTAATATTGTCTTAGAAAGAATTGAAGAAAGATGAAAGGAAATTGTCAGCTTTAACCAACTCCACTGTGTATATGCTGAAAAACAAAAATAAATTTCCTTAGAACAAGCAAGATTCAGAAATATTTGACCTGTGGAACACCTCGTAATAGTCAGTTTTTTTCTGATTTTATTGCATAGCACCATTAATCTGTTGAATAACTTGTGAATATTTTGAAATAATCTACACAGCTACTGCTTCAGAGTAGTATAAACAAAGTAGCTGTGCCGAGAAGTTGGAGACTAGAATGGTATCCTAGTGATTCCTTCTCTTAGGAAATGATTGTTTGAGTTTAATTTTCTAATCTATCAAGTCCTTTAGAAAAGGTGTTGGAGTAAATGTAGGATGTGGTAATAATTTTCTGAATTAATGTTAAATTTAGTAAGCTCATTGTTTATTTGGACTGAGTCTAAAGACTGTCTTTAGATGCTAACTCAGTGTGGTTTGGAAAAGAAAATTGCCAGGTTATATGGGGTCACTTAGAGCTCCAATATATGAAAAGTTTTTTAAATTTCATAGTTTAGTTCATAAAATTGTTTTTCAGGTATAAAGTAATTTAGAATATTGTTTTCTTCTGCTGCTTTTTAGCTGTTTTCTTGTTACTTGTGCTTGAGTTCTAATCGTCTGTATTTTTTCCTTTGCATTGTCATTTAAAGTAAAAACATTAAATTAGCTGAACAGCTAATTATGTGGTTTTAAGTGAATAGCTATAGAAATACTGTGAATTAGCATATAATGTTTGGGATTTATTTTTAACTTTTTTTAACATTCTGACTTACACTGTGAATTGAATAACTATATTTCTACTTTTTCCTTCAGTCATTCTTGACATTCAGTTTTTAAATGGGTGGTAGCCCATCTGCGCAGTGCTCTTGTGACTGACTGATGTATTCTGTTTTGCTGTGGCGCAATTTTCTTAAAATTTTTCATTTTCTATAGTACTTTTCATCCCTGTATGTATGTACAGGAGTCACTTCACCCACCACCGAATTGCAGCCACTTCTGAGGTGGAACGCAGCAACTGTTTAACAGCGCACTTTCCCCTAGGTGCTGCCAGCTGCAGAAGAAATTGTACATGGTCCTGTACAGAAGGTATTTCTCCACTGTGCCATCTGCAGAGTGAAACTGACTAGGAGTACTACATAGACTGTAAGTTTCTTGTGTACCTGCTGTAGACTGGAAAACCCATTAAGGCTGGAAAACACCATTTAAAAAGCACACTGAAGTCAATTAAACTTAACTCTGCTCTCCCTGGCTCTAAATTTTACTTTAAGGTAATGTAATTTGTGATTGATACCAAACTGAAGAACAAACAGGTGAATACACTCCTTAGAAATTCTTTTATTCTAAAAGCAAATGAAACTGAAATGCTTTTAAAGAATTTATCTTTGTTTTAAAGTCATTTTAAATAACTAAACCAATATAAGCGTTTGTGGTTACGTCCTTAAACCAGAAAATCAACTTGTAATTTAACAGGAACATACTAGTTAGCTTTGCTTGCAATGTTTTGTGTCTTAGTCTTAGTACTCACTGTTTTTGTGAAACTTTTTCAGCAGAGCTAGTTCATGATGAACCTAGTGTTGATTGTTTGTCTGGAAACATTGAGTTTGAATCTTTTAACATTGGGGGGAAAATATGGGAGAGAAGAAACGAAATATTTGAATGTCCATGTAATGTATTTAATAGTCTCTCTCTCTCATAGAACTATTTAATGTTTTTCTTTTCCCCTTTTTTAAAAAGCAGTTTCGTGAGAGTGTTACCCTTATTAATAGATTGGCATTTGTATGCTTTATAGGATAGGAAGATAAGGTTACAGACTGCTGTGTCTGTTATTACACAGTCTGATACGAATTGTTACATTTTGTTATTTTAGTAAATAGTCTCACTGTTCAAATGTTTTTTATTTTTTTGTATGTCTTCAGACATTTCTGTGGAAAGAAATTAGGGATTCATATCTTCATGTAGTCATAATATAATGTCATTTTCTTTAAGTGATATTTGCATATTTCTATGCCTATAGATTTTCACTTACGGTAACTTCCTTGGGCTACAGTTTCCTTTGTACAATGAAGTAGATTAAAGAAATGATTGCCTGGAGACCCTTTCTTTTAAACATTTTCTGTTTAACTTGGGACAGAACTCTGTGCCTTCAGAATTGTGCTTTATATAACAAAGATATTTTGGTGCATGTAATTTTGTTCTAGTTAGAATTTTTTTGTGTTAACAAAGGTTGAGTAATGGTGTTTTAGAGTGAAAAGATGAGATCTGATAATCCTACAAAGATGGTTTCCATCTGTCTGTAATTTTGTCCTGCAATTACTTCACTGTTTTGAAATACAAGTTTCTGAGAATACATGAAGTATAATACTTAATATTGTATTTGTCATAGAAGCAGCAGGTAAATTAGACAAAAACAAAACTATTCATATATTTATGTATTTAAATTATAAAAGAAAAGCCTCACATTTTCAGTCATGATCTTCCCCTCTTACTTACATAGACTTAGTTATTGCTTCTTTTAGCAGTCAAAGCATTATTAGATGAGAAAACACTTTCTAAAAGAATATATTTTAGATAATAATGCATTTACATATCTAGCAACAGGGTTCTTTCACATTTTCTACAGTGTAATAGTAAGTATTACATAATCCTTTTCATTTTATAACACTATTTCTACAGAATAGATTATATTTTTTATATATTTAAAGTTTGGGTGATGAAAAGATATGTACTATGCTTATTGTGTACGTCAGACTATTTTTAGATTATATAGAATATTTGTTATATATTTGACAACTGTTAGAGTACATTTTTAACCATATGAGTCTAGTACTTTATTTCTAATATGTGAGAGTTCAAAAAAGTGAATTAAAAGGAGAAATTTCATTTTTCCTGAATATATTTGTGCATCATTTTCACTTATTGGACATACACTAGTTGTATACTCAAAAGTAAAGAAAGGAAAATACTAGTATTTCTGTTGAATTATATGTTTGAGTTTTTCTTTTTAATTTGGAGTTTATTCTCATTTCATGATGTGTCATAGATAACTGATGTCTCTAATTGAATGATTGTTTTCCGAGTGAGGGCTGCTCATCTTATTCTGAAGAATCAAAATTGTGATTGAGGTTTTGATTTAATTTACATTTACTTAATAATTATGGAATTCAGAAATAAATAGTACATTGAAAGTAATTATCATGAAACCTTTGTTTTTCCATCATCCATTGTAATTGTTCTGTTTGTTATAATAGGATAAAGGAAGTGAATATATCAGTAATAGTATTTTTAAGTGTTTAATAATGTGTTCTTAGACCTCTAACAATAATGTTTTGGCAGTATCTAGCTTTCAGTTAGAGACTTTAAAAAGGGATATTAAAACCAGCTGAAAAAAATAGTAAAATCAGTGAGAAAATAAGAAGATATAGGGAAATATCTATTTAGTATAAATTTTAATTTGAACTAATTTTGAAGAACCTTCTCATATATTTTAGTGCCATTTCAATCCACACTTTTGCACATTTCCAGATGCTCTCAGTTTTGTAAAATAACACACAGTATCTTGCAAATTAAGGGCTATTTTATACTTAATCTCAGAAAGACTTTTATGAAAATTATTCAGTTTACCGAATTTGTCTGAACAAATTACTGAGATTTAAATATTTTATTGTGGATAATGAAAAACAACAACAACAACAAACAAAGAACCAAACTTGGTGCCCTCCAGTTAATTCCGACTCATAGTAACCCTGTATAGGACAGGGTAGGACTGTCGCATAGTTTCCAAGGAGTGCCTGATAGATGTCAACTGCCAGCCTTTTAATTAGCAGCCATAGCTCTTAACTGCTGCGACGCCACTGTTTCCATTGTGGAAATAGGTAGTTTTGCAGTAAAAAATTGTACGGGCAAGTCTTTTTATAGTAATGGCTAATATTTCAGTTACTTTAATTTATAAAACTTTAGTATTTCCATGGTGTACTTATTAAGAGCTCGGCTGGTAATCAAAAGGCCAGCAGTTCAAATCCACCAGGTGTTCCCTGGAAGCTCTGCGGGGTGATTCTGCTCTGTCCTCTAGGTTCACTATGAGTTGGATTTGACTTGATGGTGATGAATTTTTTTTTTTTTAGTATTTCAGGTATTCATTTTTATTGAGTATAATTTATGCTAATAGAATAATACATGAATTTTTGGATTGAAGTGTTTTCAAAACAAATGGAAAAATCTTCCCTCTGCTCCTAGATTTCAAGTAGATCAACAGGTGATAAAATACTCAATAGCCTCAGTCTTTACTATTCTCGTTTTATATTATCAATTCCTGTCTTTTTAAAAATTAATTCTGTAGTTATATCTCAGTATAGATTTAGTTGAAATTTTAAATGTATAAATTTGTATAAAAATTGTTGATGTTACAAATCTTACTATCTTTCATACTGAATTATTAGCCCTTTATTTCTTGAAAATTATTCCTTATTCTGAAATTTCTGTATGCATTTTGAATAAATGTGTGTGTGCGCGCACATGATTGTACTGTATCATATTTTTCTAGTGTATTTTTTGAAGCCTGATCTCAAATCCTAACTGCTACTTTGTAGCTATTTAATCAAGTGTAAATTACTTAACAGCTTTAAGGTTGTTTTCTTTTCTGTTAATTGCAAATCATTACACCTACCTCACAGGGTTGTTGTGGGGAAAAACATGTGAAAGAATGCTTAGCATATGCTAGATGTGCAAACCAACAAGACCAAACAAAACATGTTGTCTTCGAATTAGTATCCATTCGTAGCAGCCCTATAGGATGGAGTAGAACTGCCCCATTGGGTTTCCAAGGAAAGATTAGTGGATTCAAACTGTAGACCTTTTAGTTAGCAGCTGAGTCACCAAGTGTGTTAAAAATGAGTGATACTGAACCCTTTCAGTGTCACTATTGCCCCCAAGATAAAATTCAGATTCCTTGAGATGCCATTTGATCTGGCTCTTCTTTTAAGTAGTCACTCTCACTTTTTTCCTTTTAAACTGCCTGTAACATTGATACTGGGAAATCCTTCTGTTCCCCAAACTATGTCCCATTGTTGCTTTGTGCATTTGTCTGCTTGAAACAGCCTTTACTTGACCTGCTCCTGCGCCCGAACCTGCTCTCCTGTGTTTCAGTCAGCCTCACCCCTCAGGCCTCACTGCGTGCAACTCCTCGGCTAGGAAGATGTTTCTTGCTCCTTCTCTTAAGTTGTTTTGTTAGCTCCTTTATGATCTTATAGGCCTTTGGTTGTTTCTGTTCTAGTAACTGTATGTGCTTGTCTGTTTTCCCCACTAGTTGTAAAATAATTGTGGGTAGAGTCTGTCCTGTTTAACTTTCTTCCTGATAATAGAGTTTCTACAACTTAGTAAACAAGCAAGCAGTTTATTAATTGATATAAATTCCACTCTGCAAATTCATAACATATGTACTATCATAATGTTAGTACTGCTTTAAGGTCAAGTTTGAGTTTTTTATACTTATGGAATATGTATTACAGTCTCCAGTAGTCAAATCAAATTGATGGCCTTAAATCAGCTGTTTTGCCCAGCCCAGCCTTCATCACTTGGCAAGAAGTTTATTAAAAGAAATGGACTTACTAGGGTCCAGACAGTTATTTGCTTTATTCTTTTCCTGTCATTACACCTGCAGTCTCATTATTTTTTTTTTCTTCTTTGCTCTTTGGCAATATGTTCAACAGGTTTCTCTCTTATTCCTCTTGTATCTTCTGTCTTTTATTGTTTTCTTCTTTATCTCTTTCATTCTCTTATCACTCTCTCATATTTCAAAATAGACTTAATTTTTCAGAAGGAAAAAATAAAACAGGTAATAGATTCACAATTTCACCCTCACGTCAACCTTGCATTAAGCAGGCTTGCAGACCTTACTGGGGAATGCTAATCGGGGGTGGGGCAGCTAGTCAATTAGTAGATTTGTGCCGCTGAGTCTATTCCGACTTGTAGCAACCCTAGAGGACAGAGTAGAGTTCCTTTTAAAAATGGCTCAGTGGTAGTTCTCAGGAGTACCTGTGTATCCCATGAGAAGCTGTTTACTCCACCAAATTCTGGAGGTGTTGGTCATTTCTAAGGCAGTAGCTCAGACTGTTAGCTCTCCCTCAGGCCACTTGCCCTGCTGCCTTTAAACTTTTCTTTAGGCCTGAGTCAGGTACCTGGACGAATTATATACCTGTTGCTGAGTGCCCATATTCTAGAAGACATTGACCAAACTCTGAGTGAATCACTTGTACCATGTTGTCCACACTAACACCACTCTGAAATTCTTACGTTTCTTTCCCATCCACAGTGCATGTTTACATTTTTATTTGATTGATGAACTAAAGTTTGTGCAGTTTGGAGGCACAGTCTTTCCAAGCACTGCGTAGATGGCCTTGTTACCTTGATTTTGACACTTGAGATTTAACTATATATATGCTGTTGGACCATCTTTTGCCTGCACTGGATATAAGTGATGGTCAACTTACTTTTCCATAAATGTTCACCCATTTCGGTATGCTGTTCCCATGAGTTTGGAGTGTCCTTTCTACCTTTTATTTCTAGTAAAATCCTGCTCAGTCTTTGATGCTCATGCCAAGTAAAATGTTGGTTTTGGCAGTTAGTTAGAAAAACTGTTTTTAGATGTGTTGGCCATTTCTAAGGTATTAGGTCAAACTGATAGTTGTGCCATCAGACAGCTTATGCTTTTGCCCTAGACTTTTCTTTGGGCCTTAGTCAGGTAACTGTTCTAATTAGCTGTCTGTCGTTAAGAGTCGCATGTTCTAGTGGACATCCAAACATTGAATGAATCCCTTGCACTAATGCGAACACGTATTTAAACTGTTACTATATTACCTGTAATCATGTTTTTTTGCCTAAGCAGATTGTCATCTTTTGGACAGTCACTGACTTATTTATTGTGGTCAGTCTTTTACTACCTGTTGTGTACTCAGTACTGCTTTGTTGAATTGATGAATTACTTTTGAACACTGAGAATATATAGAGTTATATTGAGTATTTAATGCTTTTATTCTCCTTATTTATTTTCCTCCTTGCTTCACAGTATATTTGAGGGGCAAGCCCTGGTTTTTATGCCACTGTTTTTGTTTTTTAAAACCCAGTGGTGCCACTGCTGTTTGTCCCTTCCTCACCAATTTTTTTCAAGTTTCGGTTTATTTTTGGCTGGATTTTCTTCTATTTTTTCCTGCATGTCTTTATTTTTTGTCCTTTTTTCGTCCAGGTGATGCAGTTAACTATGAGAAATGAAGAGAACCCTCTATTCCAAGCAGCTTCTGCTTACCAGTTTAAAGAAAAACAAAGCTATCATAATTACAGGATGTTCAGTTTTTGAAAGATTTCATATTGTATTGCTAAATGTAGTCCGTAATGGTTACAAAGCAAGCTGGTGGTGTGGGTGGGTTGTGACAGTATAGTATTGCTATAGCAGAAAATGAAATGAAAGTTTTCTTTGTGGGGATACAGTGCTGGTTTCAGTCAGACTTGAGTGTTATTTTGAATGATTATCTGAAATAAGATTCCGCAAAGAATCTGCAATGTTATAGCATTGATTTTCTGCCATTCCTCAATAGTATAATTTAATGTGGTCTTTATTACTAAAATTTCACCAAAATGAGATTCTTAGATATTAAACGTCAGGCAAATTATAGTAATTAGATAATTTAGAAATCAAAATAGTATTATAAATAGAGATAATTGAAAAAATGCTTTCTATGAATAATACTTTCTTGTAAAGCTACAAATGAGTACAAGTGGAGGAAAAATAGAAAAACATTTTCTCATCATGTAAGATCAATAAAATTTTAAAGAAGATAAATAAACTATTAAATATCCTGGGATTATTTTTGTACCTTATTTCTCTATTGCTCTTAAATATGGAAAATCTTATATAAATTTTTAAAAGAGAGATACTTGTTTTGTTTACTGTTACCAGGAAGATGGATGATGGTTTTATATTTAATGTGTCATAATGTTATTCTATCCATTGACACTTACTGACTAGGAATTTTGGTGAATGGACAGTCTAACCTTTTTGTTACATGAAATGGTAAATCATGGCAGAGAGCAGGGTTAGTTTAAGGTCAGATGGCAGAAATTATTTGTGATTACTCATGCATTTGTTTTTCTTGTAATGCTAGACCTTTGTGTCAGTATTTTTTCATAAAAAGAAGCATACTGGGTTAAGATGTCAAGTACCATCATTTATTTCTATTAGTTTACCTGTTCTTCAACTTTTAAGGTAATTGAAACATTTTAATGTAAAACAGTGGTAAAGAGCCCAAGCTGCTCTCTGAAAAAGATAGCAGTTCAAATCTATCAGCTGTTCCTTGGAAATCCTATGGGGCAGTTCTCCTCTGTTCTGTAGGACCACTGTGAGGTGGAATTGACTCATTGACAATGTGTTAATTACCTTATAGTATTAGTAACATGAATTATTTTTGTACTTTTCAGTAAATGTCACCTGAATATTGCTACTGGATGGATGTTTGATGTGGTGATTTTTTTAAATTTTGGGGAGGATATTTGGGAATACTAGTACATGAGAGAATTTTTAGGCTGCATCTAGCATATATACATGCCAATTATCCATAATGAAAAGTAAAGTTCAAAAGTATAATTTACCAAAATATACTACCTGAAGTGTATTCTTTTTTGAAGTATTTGCTGTGCTCCCCCGACCTTTAATTGGTACATTCTGTTTTTCCATCACTTTATCATATAAAACTTTATAAATTCTCTCTTTATGTGGGCCAAGCAAAATGTTAAAAATTAATAAGAGTAAACATCAAATACCAAGCTTTTCTTTCTTTCTTTCTTTTTTTTTTAATACTTAATTTTAGGTATTGTTCCTAATGAAAATACGTCACTTGAATTATGGTACAGTTGCAGATAATAAGGAAGTTGGCAATTAATGGGTGATTCTCTGTGCTTCTGTAACTTTCTATTTTCCCAGTATACTGAAGGCTATGATGGAAATGATACCTCTAAAACCAAAAAAAAAAATCAGTAGTTTCCCATTTTCATTCTGTGTCACAACCCCCTGCATTCCTGCTGTGATATCACAGTACACTTTGTACTGTATGGTCAAAATGGTATTGTCACTCTCTGTTCTTCTCTTTCCTTTGATTTGAATATCATCCTTCTTATTGCCAGATCCTAATTGTTTTACCTTTCTGATGTGTCTTCATTCTGAATCAGTTGATAAAATGATAGTTTATAACTTACCATTTCTTAAGAGATGTGTACTAGTTTTATCTTTGTGTAGTGTATTTCATTCTCTTTGAGAGTGTAAACTAATTATTGGTCACCTTTGTGCTTTCCATGATGTTTTCAGAAATCACCAGTTAGTTGTGATTTAGTTGATTCCTACTTGTTAAGTTTTAGAAACGTTGATTAGAGTACAGAAGGTCAGATCAGTGCCATGGTTTAAAATTAATCAGACGTTATTACAACTTGACTATACTCCTCATGTTATCAAAATTAAGAAAGTACCTTAAATGAATTCTTAGTCTATTAAAAACACTTGGCTTGGTACTAATTATGTGAAAACAGTTTTTACTAGCAGTATGCTAGTATGTGCCAGTTTGTGGACTCTTACCTTTTTCTCTTTGTTCCATTTTTCAAATAGAGTTCCATGCCATATTTTAGCAGAAGGGTTTTAATTGTTTGGTTTTTGCATTAATCTTTCTTTTTGGAGAAAAGTGGAAAGGAAGCTTCTTTTCAAATGTTGAAAATGACTTTAGCTCAAGTACAAGTTCCACCATGTATTCCATTTTTCAAGTATAGTTCCATGCCATATTTTAGTAGAAGGGTTTTAATTGTTTGCTTTTTACATTAATCCTTTTATTCCTCACTTTTATAGAAAAATGGAAAGCAAGCTTCTTTTGAAATGTTGCAGATGACTTTAACCCAAGTACCAGTTACACTATGTATATGATTTATCCTAGTAAGAGGATGCTTTGGTCTCTTAAAAAGAGCAACTCTTCTGCAGACTGTTCTCATGCTACCTGTGCTGGAACTTTGTAAACCATTGACCATTACATTTTAACTCTTGGCTGCTTCTGGTTAGAATCCCTGAGGCTAATCAGTGGTTCTAAATTCCTTCGTTCAGAAGATATTGTCATTTCAAATCAGATTGAATTTGAATATGTGATGATTTATTTATTTATTTGTTTATTTTGGTTTAGTGAAATTATTTGAATCGATATCTGTTAGTGTTACACTTAGAAATTAAGATGATCTTTTTAAGCGTGTTCCCTTGAAAACGTTCTTGTTGATTTGCACTTTTGAATGTTTTTATTAGCTTAATCCTGTTTTCTGGTTTCTTTTTAGTTCCTTTTGAAAGTACGCATATATGTGTATATGTATACATACAAACATATGCTTGCGTGTATATCTCTGTCTGTATGTATGTATCTCTGTCTCTACCTTTGTCTCTAAACCAAAACCAAACCCATTACCATCAAGTTGATTCCAACTTATAGCGACCCTATAGGTCAAAGTAGAACTGCCCTACTTGATTTCCGAAGAGTGTGTGGTAGATTCAAAATGCCAGTCTTTTGGTTGGCATCCATAGCACTCACTATGCCGTGCGTGCTTCAGTATATTGGAATATGAAAAAAAGTCAGTTTACAAAGTTACACGATACATTTTGCTGAGTTGGAATTGATTTGATGGTGCTAGGGTTTTTTTTTAATTCTGTGTTACAATTATTTCTTTTGAAAAGCTAACTTTTAAGGTCTGTTAGGTTTTATTTTAGCTAATTTAAAAATGAAATTTCAAGGCTATGTATCTCTTACTGTTTTTCAGATTTAACTACATTAATATTGATGCTGCTTTTATATTCTGCATACAAATGCTATTTATCCATGGTTTCTATGGTAATTTGTAAATTGATATAGTTAACATACTGTTGATTATATAGTATCTTATTTGTAGTATTATACCATTCATTAATTTTTTTCAGTATGTGTTTAGTAATACTATATCTTAGGCACTGTTCTAGGCACTGTTCTATGACACTTTCTATTGGGGCGTATGTTCTATTAAGTGAAAAGGAAGACGTAAACATGTAACACTAAATAAACACATAATTTCAGATAGTCCTAAAGGCTATGAAGGTAACAACAGCACGTGTAAGAAATACTAGGGAAGGAAAGTGTAAATTAGTTAGGGTAGTAACAGGAAATATCTTCAAATAACTTGCCATTTGAGTTCAGATCTACATGAATAGAAGGAAGAAAATGTTATTCTAAGTATCGAGAATAGTGTAAACAAAAGTTCTTGGATCAGAATGACTCTAACATATTAAAAGGACAGAAAGATATATGAGTACATCATTGTTACAGAAAGAGGGAATATCACAAGGTCCAGAGTAAGTGACCCATAGTAAGGAATTTGGATTTTTTCATTGCAGTGTGAAGAAGACATTAGGTATTTGAATGCTATGATCTGGTGAACACTGCAGAAATTGCACTACCTACCGTGTGAATGGTGAACAAGGGAAGAGGGTAAGGGGCAGGAAGGGGTTATTATTAAGTTGTTGTAGTTGTCTCAGTGAGAAATTATTGTGTCTTGGTATATGGTTTTTAGTTGTGGAAATGGTGAGAGGTAGTAAATATTTGGAGGAAGTACTCAAACTGTTTTAGAAGCACTGCTGGACTTGACAGATAGGTTAGAAATAGGGTAGTCAGCAGTATCAGACATCCTTCAACATGTTATGCCCTTTGAATATATGATTCAACAGATGTTACACATTTTCATGGTGAAAGTATAACATCGTTTCTTTGTGTAGTTTTCTTCCTTTTTCTGCCTGTATAAATATTTATCTCTAGTGATACTTCTCACTTTACCAGCGTTATATATAAATAATGATTTGTGATGGCTAGACAGTTCAAAAGATAGGAAATTTTATCTTGCTATTTTAAATTTCCGTTAGTTAGACTGGTTAATTTAGATTAGTAATCTTTGATTACTAGTCTTACTCAAATTTTAATGTGTCCATTTTTACCAGTTGCACTTTTTCTGTTATGAATTTTTTCTAGCCATGTTTATTTTGGGATGTTGGTATTTCCCTTATTGATTGGAAAGGCTGTATTAATTCATTATGATGATCTAAAAGGCCCAATGTGATTTGGCCTTGAGAATTTCTGATTTCATCTTATGTGAGTCTCCCTGCCTACCTTTTGTGTTTTAGACACACTTGATCACTTCTCAAACAAGAAAGATATTCTGGATCTCTCTTCTCCAGAATCTTCGCTTTGTTGACTGTGTCTCATCAGTCTTCATTCAGATTACATGTTACTTCTTCAGAGGAACTGTTGCCAGCCTCCTCACACAACATCCCTTCTTAGCCTTGACAGTCCATCACATTACTATCTCTTACTGATTTTTTATTTTCATTTCTTTCTTACATGGTCTTCATAGCATTTGTCACTGTCTGAAATTATTCATTATTTATTGCCTGTTACTTCTTCCATGCCCTCTTGAGCTATAATATTGCTGAGCAAGTGATAATGGACGTTGTAATATATATTGTGGAATACAAATACCATTTGTCTATTACGGTTGTATTTTTCCATTTTGTCAGTTGTCTTTCAACTTCATTTATGACTTTTTTATGTGTAGAATTTTATATTTTCTTGAGGTCAAATCAATGAATGGTTTTCTTACGTGACTTTTTCCATTTCAAAAAGAAAAGAAAAATTTCCCACGTTTAGTTTTTATGTTTTACCAGTGTTCTAATGTAAATGTTTTTGATTATAAAATTAACATTTTGTGACTTGTGGAAAGTATTTGACGATAAAAGTAACTATGGTAAATGTGTTTCTATACTTTCTTCAGTCTTATTTACACCTCTTAAAAGCAGAGTTTATGTTCACTTTTTCAGTTAACATTGTAATTGAGTATGTTTAGATAATATGTGTTCTTCATTCTTTGCAAACATAGTTTTTAAATGTCTCCAGAACATGTTATTTTAGGCATTTGTTATTAAGTATTTAATGAATTCTTTGTTATATATTAAGGTTGTTTCAATCTTTTTTGTTTCTGTAATGCTGTGTTTAAATTTTTGTGTTCATTTGTGATTGTTCTATTATGATAAATCTCTTAACATAGAATAGTGAAATTATTGGGTCATATGAGTGCATGCATTCTTTTAAGACATTTGACGATTTGTTGACAGATTATGTTTCAGAAAATTTAAATCAGCTTACACCCCAGTAATGGTGTGTAAACTGTGGCTGTTTCTCATCCAGTTTTTCAGCATCTGATATGATGTGCTTTTAAAATACTGGTCTATTCCTTCCTGTCCCTTTTAAGCATTTTTGGTAAAATAATTGTATTGTCTTTCACAAAAAACTTAAACTATTTTACATAGTCAAATCTATCATCTTTTCCTTTTCTTAACCCTTTTATCTGTGCTTAAAATGGCTTTTGTTTTTGTGAGGTTATATATATGCCCACCATGGTTTGATCTAATATTTTGTTGCAACTCTCTAATTTACCTAGAATTTTTATTATATTTTCAGGGAAATGCCTTCAACTTGTTTTTTTCCAAGTAGTATTTCGTTATTGCCAGTACTTTTGAATAATTATAGTACTATTACCACATTAACTATTTATGTATGCTAAGCTTTTTGAAGTCCTGATGGCAGAGTGGTTAAGTGTTCAGCTGCTAGCCAAGAGGGTAGCAGTTCGATTTCACCAGCTGCTCCTTGGGAATCCTCTAGAACAGTTTTACCCTGTCCTGTAGGGTCACTATGAATTGGAATCAACTGGGCAGGAACAAGTTTAGTTTTTAGTTTTTTTTTTTTTGTGGTGAGGCCTTTTGGGGTAGAGGTTTATTCATTCTGGTCCATTGTTAAAATAATTCTTGTTTTAATTATTCTTGCCCTTGGGAAACCCTGGAAACCCTGGTAGTGTAGTAGTTTAAGTGCGACTGATGCTGACCAAAAAGTCTGCAATTCAAATCTGCCAGGCTCTCCTTGGAAACTGGGGGGCAGTTCTGCTCTGACTTCTAGGGTCACTATGAGTCAGACGAACTCTAAGACAGTTCAATTTGGTTTTGGTTTTGGAAAACCCTGTTGGCGTAGTGGTTAAGTGCTATGTCTGTTAACCAAAAGGTCAGCAGTTCAAATCCATCAGGCACTCCTTGGAAACTCTGTGGTGCAGTTCTGTTGTATAGGGTCATTGTGAGTCACAGTGGACTTGACAGCAGTGGTTTTGTTTTTGTTTTTGTTTTTTTGTTTATTTTCAGCTATCCATCAGGGTAATAGAGGATTACTGTGAGTTGGAATTGACTCAACAACAGTGGGCAATCTGTCACTTTATTATCCCTATTTAAAAAATTTCTTTGCTCTATCATTACATTTCTTTTTCCATATGAACTTAGAATAATTTTGCCAAATATCTGTCATAAATAAAACATTTCTTTTTTTTATTTTTGTGAAATTATATTAGAACTATTAACTCGTTTGTACAGGATATCCTTATAGTATCTAGAATGTCATCTAGGGACAAGGTTATTGGTTCTTTTCTGTCTCAGTAAAGATTTTTCTCAGTACAGGTTTCCAACATTTCAATTTGTTTTTTGTTTCTAGCTGTTTAAAATCTTTTTTTTTTTTTTTCATTTATGTATCTAACTGATGATTATAGATCTGTGGCATGGTAGTTTGCTGTAATAATTGCCACAGTCTGCATGACTTAACACAACATGGATTTATTCTGTTACATCTGCAGACCAAAAATCTGGAATAAGTTTCACTGGGCTAAAGTTCAAGGTTTTGACAGCGCTGGTTCATTCTGGAGGCTCTAAAAGAGACAGTATTTTCCCTTGTTAGTTTTAGTTTTTGGAGGCCATATGCTTTCCTTAATTGGACACTCCTTTCTAAAATCACTCTAGTCTCTTGCTTCCACTGTTGTGACAGTGTCTTCTTCCTTTGATCCTCTTGCCTGTTTCGTATAAGGACTCTTGTGATTATATTTGGGACCCAACTAGATGATCCAGAATAATCTCCCCATCTCAAAATTCATAACTTGACTCCTTCTGCAGGTTCCTTTTGCCACATAAGGAAACATTCACTTGTTCCATAAATTAGGATATAGCTATTTTTTAAGGGCAGCCTTGGTAGCACAGTGCTTGAGGGGCCCTTTTCAACCTATTACATGTAGGACAATGATTAAATTGGTACTAGGTCATTTCTCAGTATTTAACTTTGTATTAAGTATGGTTATTTTCTGTTTATATTCTATCCTGGTTATAAAATCTATAATCACAATATTTTACTCTGTTTTTTTAGTAGTTAGTTTAAACTTCTAGTTTCTGTTTTTTCTTTTTTCACTTTTTAATGCAAATGACCATGATCCTTTCCTTTTACTTATCATATTTAATAGTTTAACATAGATATTTTTAGTCAGAAAGAAATAATTTATTTCCCTCCTCTGACTTAGTTTTATTACATCTATGCACTACCAAATACTAACCTGTACTTGCACTTTGGATTAAGGTATATGTGACTATGTCATTCTTTCAGTATGCTACTGGATTTGATTTGCCGAGTACCTCATGATTTATTTGCAGTTTATATTCATAAATATTCCTTTGGTGAGTGGTTTTTATATGTGACTTCTCTCTTTTTGCTATCAGAGTTATTCCAGTTAGTAAAATTAATTTAACAGTGCTCTCTTCTTCTGTATACACCAAATTTATTTTTAAAGCATGAACCTGAGCTCAGGATTTATTTGAGTATAATTCCTTGACAGTCTTTTCAGTTTACTTGGTTATTTAATTTTTCCTTGGGTTAGTTTTGGTAATTTGCATTGTTTCTGTACAGTTGTCTGTTTTCTCAAGATTTCCTAAGCATTGTGCTCAGTGTTCTGTATGTCAGGATGAATAAGATAATAAAACAAAATTCTTCTTCTCAGAAAGCATTTAATAGTGGGTTAATATAAAGAAAAGTAATTTTTACAGAAGAAGAGGAGTGAAGTAGAAATTAACACTTAAACCTTCTGAGGAGGATTTCATCATGAATGTAGGCCATAGTAACACGGCATAAAAATGGTTGTGAACACATGAATATTTCAGAAAATTGTAAGTAGTTCATCATGGCTAGAGTTTAGGTCTGGCCAGGAGGAGTAATAGATAGAGATTAGAAACTGTATTATTGATTCTTCTAATATTTGTACCTTTTCTTTTAGACATCATTAGATTGTTAACAATGCCAATTCTATTATAACTGTATTTTCATTTTTCAACGTTTAGTTCAGTGGCAGCATTAAGGACTGTCAGGAATGGGGAAGGAGGGTCAACAGTGGACACAGGACTATGATTACATTGTCTGGTGTAAGTATAGATGGAGTGGAAACCAGTTATCAGGATATAGAAACACTCACACACACACACACACACACACACACACACACACACACAGCTAAAGAAATAGAATAACCAGGATTTGTTCACTAGTTAAATGTGATAGATGAGGGAGAAATCAAGGACTTCTAGTTTTCTGTCAGGTATGTTTTAGAGTTAAAGACAGTGTTTGCCTTATTTCAGAGCCTGTACCTCTGATTTCATTTGAAAGGCTTAGTAAATTTTGGATATGCCAACTGTTAAGTGAAAAATTGCAGTAGGAAAATAAATTTAAAAAATTAAAGACATTTAGGTATCCATTACAGTGATTGGGTAATTAGCTAGAGGAAATCTATTCTAGTAAGATTTTGGAACTGTGTAGATACAGGATAAACCATATAGCTAAAAAGTTCTGTTTTATTTAGTAAATCTCTATAAGGAAAAATAAAATCAATAATTCTATAGTGAGGAAATTTAGATACAATATTTGAAGTTATTTATCCTCATATGTGTACCAGACATGTAAAATCTGGATATCAATATAAAATATACTTGCCCTCAAAAGGTGAGAAAACCATGGAAGATGATGTTTTGTAAGGGTGATTTCAAACTGTCTACCCTTCCTGCCTTACATATATGAGCAACATAAACTCATGTAATTGCCGTCACAATAAAGTTATGCTTCCATCATACCAAAAAATTCCCTTGTGCTACTTCCCAAACAATCTTCCCCGACCCTTGAGGTCTGCTGCCCCATGTCAAGAAATCACTGACCATTTTTCTGTCACTGTAGCTTTGATTTGCTTTTTTAGAGGTTCATTTAAATGAATCATATGTACCCTCTGTCTGTCTTCTTTTGATTTGTATGATGTTTTTGAGATTCATCCCTGTGGTATATGTAAGTAGTTTATTCTTTTTTATTATTGAGAAGTGGTCATTGTATGGCTATATAGTTTATTCACTTATTGAGGGACATTTGTTTCTGGTTTTACTATTAAGAATAAAACTGCTGTAAACATCTGTATATACAAGGCTTTGTGTGGACATCTGTTTTTATTTCTCTTGGCTAAATACTTCATAACAGAGTATCTGGTCACATGTAATATTTAACTTTATAAGAAACAGCCAGACTGTTTTTCAGAAGGGCCATGCTGTTTTATATTCCTGCCACCAATGAATGAGAATTCCAGTTAGTCACATCCTCATCATCATACTTAGTGTTGTCAATCTTTTTTAATGTAACCATTCTAATGGGTTTTAATTTGCATTTCCTTAATGACTTTTGATGTGCTTATTGACCGTTAATTTTCTTTTGTCAAGTATCTCTTCAAATCTTTTATCCACTTTTATTAAGTTGTTTGCTTTCCTATGAAGTTTTATATGAGTTCTTGGGCATATTTTCAGTCCAAGTCCTTTATTAGATATGTGTGTTGGGAATACATTCTCCTGTGTTGTGACTTATTTATGTCTTTCAACAACAGAAGCTTTCAGTTTTGATGAAGTCTATTTTCTGTATTTAGTTTGTTTGTTTCATGTATATTGTGCCTCAATATGTCACGTATGGAAACCCTGGTGGTGGTGTGGTTAAGAGCTACTGCTGCTAAACCAAAGGTCAGCTAGAATCCATCATGTGCTCCTTGGAAACCCTGTGGAGCAGTCCTGCTCTGTCCTACACAGTCCATGTGAGTTTGAATCCACTTGGCAACAGGTTAACAGGCTATGTTAAGTATATTAAAATTTTCTCCAGAAAGTTTTGTAGTTTAACTTTTATGGTTAGATAGTGATTCATTTTGAATTAATTTTTGCATATGGCATGAAATGAGTATGTTTATTTAGAGAAGAATTACCTTTAAATATTTGAAGACCTTTGCATATAGAAGAGGTATTCTCATCTGTTTCCCTCTTCCTGAAGTTAGATTTGAGTTTGGTATTAGTCTGTGTAAAAATACTTTGCTAGTTCTACCAGTCTAACAAATGAACAGATGTCTTGTGTAATAGTGAATGCTCTGTAAATAGTGCTGCTTAGGTAGAGAGTGTTAGCAGTCTAGATTAGTATGTATAAAGCTTTCATTACAGTAATTGTCACCTGAAAATACTGCTTATCTGTTATTGCTGCTGTTATTATATTTAGAATTCTTGGCTTGAAGGAGTATAGTGAGGATGATTATTTGTATAAAATAGGTTTGGATTCTATCATTTATTTACGTGATACTTACAAATAGTGGTCACATTTTTATTTGTTCTGCACCCCCATAAGAACTCAATAAACCAATAACTAGTAAGCAGTGTTTTAAAAAATGTTTTAGGCATGTCTTTTAATTGTATAATTCATAAGTACTTTTTCTTTTTAAGTTCAAGCAATATAGATGTAAAGTAATAGTGACTTAACTATGTTTCCAGTCTGCTCCTTAAAGATAACTGCTAGAAGTTTAATACATTTGCTTTCAGACTATTTGGGTATATTTATGCTAGTGTATATTCATATACATGCATATACACATCAGCATTTTGGGGTCTAAGCCTAACTAGGCATACTAGCTTTTTTATCTTAACAGTATACCTGATCAATTTTTCTGTGTTTATATACCATCTTCACTCTTTTTACTGCTGCTAGTAGTTAATATAACAGTCATGCCATAATTTGTCAAGCATGTAGCAATTAAGACAGGGTCAAGCCCAGACCTGACTGACAGAATTGGCTGTTAAAAATACTAGAAGCCACTTTTAGATCAGATAATGTTGTCAGTTTGTTTGGAGTGTGAAATCCCCTGTTGCTAACAGTCATTTCTAACTGGTAGCTATACCCTGAGGCCAGAGAGCGAATAGCAAGGTGGATAACCTTTTACCTCAGCCAGGGAGGCCATGAGAAACTGTTCCATGGTAGCCTTTTAGGGCACAGAATAGGGAGGTGAGTGGGAAATAGCCTTACAGCAGCTACCTACAAGCTTCCTTTTCTCTCATGTCCCAGAAGATCACAAAGCATACTTTCAAGACTCAGATTCACTGCATTTAAAGCCATTGTCTGTGTGGTCTGTGCAAGATTGGCAGGGCATCATAGCAGAGTTACTCCATTTCAACAGCTGAGAACATAGCCTACGTTATTACTCTACTGAGTTGTACTTATAGAGGCTTGTGCCAGATTAATTCTGTTTGTCTGAAGCAACATCAGATGGTACTGACCATGATTGACTTCCCAGTGTAGTGATCAGGCAGGATTGGAGGATAGTCTTCAGTCTGTCTCTCCTTTCAGTTCCAAACCAGTTACGTATGTTATTGATCCAGGTGCAGCCAGAGATTTTGGCAGTCATACTTACCCCATCTTGACTAGCTTAGCAGTTAAGTCCAAAGCATTGCTATTTTTTTTTTTTTTTATCACCACTCAGGCTACAGAGTTTAGAATAGCCAGTTTTGTGGAAACCATGCAAGAGTTTAGCTTTCCCCTAAGCAACAGAGGAAGACCACAGAATACCAGCAATAGTAGATTTCAGATAAAGGGAGTCATGTTAGTGTCCAGAAAGTTAACTTCCATTCTTTTGTCTTGAGTAGAGGCTGTTTGTTCTGTTGTAAGCAGTTTCAACAGTTTCTGGGAGGTTTCTGAGACTCAGGTGAACCACTTGTCAGCCATCAGACTGAAAATGGTGGTGGCAATTGGTTAAATTGGCCAGAAGCATTGTGAATTAATAGCTGAGAGAGATTCACGTTTCTTCTTCCCACTTCCCTGACTCACTGGTGTCTAAGCTGTTCTCTTTGTTACATTCTTGATTATTATTCTCCTTCCACAGTCATGCAGTTGGTATGACCTCATATTCGTCTCTGTGACCTCATATTCGTAATCATTACTGCCACTATGCATAAATTCTGGAACCTAGCAAACACAGCCATATATCAAAAGAAGTAGCAGGTTAGAGCTTCTCATTCCCTGACTGTTTTCTAATCACAAGTTCTGGTCACTTGGTTTTCTAGGAGTGGCGTCAGAGGAAGTAGAATGAGAAAGATTAATTAGTGAGTTGAGTCTTTTACAGCCTATTTGGCCCTGTTCCCCTTTTTCTCCCTTTTATATTTATACTTGATTTCTATGGGAAGTAACTTTCTGGGAAATTGCCATATTTAGAGGTCAAAGTGCATTTCCTAAGTATGTGACTTAGAACCCAACTGACCTTATCTATGCAGTTTCATTTTTTCACTTTTTCATTTTCTCTGAGAATTCATGCTGTCTACTAGTGAGACTTGCTCTCTATGGATGATACAGAGCATGAAGGGTCTATTGAAATTTCAGGTGTTTGGTCACTGCTGAGTAATCTTTCCATAAAGAGAGCATGTTGTATAATTGGATGTATTAAGGAAAATGCAAATATGTAACATAGTCCATCTAAGAGTCTTTGAATAGTATGTTATGCATCAACTGTATGTGAATGAAAATGGCAGTAGACATCCGGCAGTGGTGTTTACTTGTGGTCAGTGCCCAGCTGTATGCTAAAGAGGAAAGAAGGTGCCTGTATAGTTTGTTTTCCATAACTGGCCAGGTAACCTTGGCTGTTTGACTGTGTAGCTATAGCCTGGGCATATTTGCCAGGCCTTCTTGGCCTCATATCCTGGAACCATCAGGTCATCTCTTTGGTCTGTGTCCTGAATTAGGATGGATTACCATGGCCTGGGCAGTGGTATTTTCAGGTGGCTGTAATTCTTACCCAAAGCAGTACAGGTCTCATCAGCTTGTTGATTGCGTTAGTGTCCGTCCTCAAAGGGTTCTTTGCTGTGGGCATCAGTGGGATCATAAAGGGGTAGTATGGATCCCACATGTTTTGCTGCCAAAAGCTCATCCTCTCAGGGACTGGGACTTGATCTGCTAATCATTCCACTGCCAAGCCCTAGACTACACTGCTTCCCCACTGACTGCTGATGAGCCAGTGAAAATGTAACAGCATGCATCTTGAGGGTACTTTGTAGAGGAAGTATCACAGCTCACAACTTTGTCCACTAAACTAAGTTTCTTTTTCTGTATATAGTTTTAAACAGCTTTCTTTGGGGCTGCTGACTGCAGTGACCCAGTCCATCCCGTCAGTCTTTTAACTTAGCTGATTCATCTATGAACAGGATTCTAGCATCCTCAGGAACCTTGATGTAAAAATGTACCCAGAAGCCTGAGATTCTGATACAGCTCTTGCATCTGGGGTGACCACATTTTGGGGGTGACTAACTACTTCTCCATATGCCTCTAAAATTCTTTATTTTTGTTGTTTCTTTAATAACATGTAATCTGTGATGTGCCTTGTTATTTGCCTGAACACTTTGTCTTGTGATAGGTGAGCACATAAGTTATATTAGATTTGAAGCCAGATAATTGTTGAAGAATACCAACAAGTTGCTTTTAGTTCTTTTTTCTTTGGTTTGAAATTGAAGACAAAATTTAAACATGCATTTTCACCATCAAATAGTAGTCTTAGTTTTAGGTGTACAGTTGTGCTTAGTTGTTATTCAGTCCATTCCAGCTCATGACAGCCCCATGCATGTGGATTAGAACTGCTCCATAACATTTTCAAGGCTTGAACCTTTCAGAAGCAGGTCACCAGACTTGTCTTCTGAGTCACCTCAAGTAATTACAAATGATTGTAACAGTAATTCTGTATGGTTCATGCACTCATAATGTGAGAAAGCATATGCTTATGTTTTTATACATTAAAAATATACGAAGTTTGAGTGTAAATGTGATTCGTTTCCTTAAAAATTTTATAACAATTCTAAGCAAGTTGCTGCTCAGTCAACCCCAACTTACTGTGAACTCCTATGTGTCAGAGTAGGACTGTGTTTCACAGGGTTTTCAGTGGCTGATTTTCAGAATAAGGTTGCCAGGATTTTCTTTTGAAGCACCTCTAAGTGAACTCAGAAATCCTACCCAGGGACTCTTAACCAGTGTTAGAGCTTTTAGATAAATATAGGTACATTTGTTCAGATCTTACTGTTAGCCCCACAAAATGATGTCAGTGAACTTTTTATTTTCTTCTTAGAAAAGACAGTGTTTATACAAGTTTCTAAGCAACATCAGCTTTGAGAAAAGAATGACTGAATACTCAGCAGCAGATGCAGTTTTGTTGTACTTTTGGAATTGACTAATTGATGAAAAACAGAGCTGTATTAGTCATCAATAAACTCCACCCGATTTGCAGTTTTAAAAATTATGTATTGTCATATGTAATGTTTTTCTAATTTGAATTGTTTACTTCACATATTTGAATTGATTTACTCAATATTGTCAAAAGATTTTAATCTCATTAACATATTGAGGGAATTTTCATTGCATAATACATTTGCTAGTAATTCTTTTAGCTTAGAAAAACAATTGAAAAAGTAAGAACTGTATAGTGGTTCAAATATATGTAATGTAAATTAAGACTAATAGTTGGAAAGAATTTTGTCTTTATAACCTCTTTAATAACACTTTCAATTTAGACTCTTAAAAAATGTTCATTATTATGTAAGTACACTATTAGCGTATTCAAAATGAACTCTAACCCCTACCCTTTGAAAAGGAGATACAGGAATCACCTTTGAAGTATAATTTTATGTGACATTTTCTGAAAATGCAGTAAAAATGTAGGAAAATATAAGACTGTTAAAATGTCTGCCTTGTGGTTTAGACCACAAATGAAGAGTGAGGACAAAGATACCTGGAGAAACAATGAGGGTGACAGACTTCAGAGGCAAGAAAGACAGACCAAAAGAATATGCCTTAGTGACCTCTCGAGAGAGATCTTCAGACTAGTTGAATATTAGAAGTTGCCTAGTACACGGTAATCCAGTAATTAAAATGTGTCAGTCCATGGACTTTTTTGCAACAAATACATCTCCTCTAATTATTTTAAATATATGTTCCCATTGGAGATTTCTGTTGATGTCTGTTAGATTCGTAGCTTTATAAATTAGCTGCCATACCTTGATGCTGTATGTTTCTGATAGAAGCAAATGATTAAGGTAATGTGAGAAGCAAGGAGAGGATGCGGACTTTATAATGACTCTGATAGGAGAATATGATTTTAATTATTTAATAAGTTCACAACTCTCAGACACTCAGCTGTTACATGAAATGTGTCATAGATATTAGTGTGTGAACATGATAAGCCAGTTTGACCAAGATTGTCGTAGTTTCTTCCTTTATTTTTCTGTGTTGCTGATTAGTAATAAAAGTATTTGAGGCTTAAAGATACTAAGTGACCTAAAGAAATTCTTGTGTGGGAGGTGAACAAAAAGTTGGCAAAGTTATGTGTTCATTATGGAAAAAAAAGACAAGAACGAAGCTCTTAGAGGAATTAGCCACATCTGTTTTATTTTTTGCAGTTGAGACATTCAACTCAAAATGAGTTGGCTGATAATAAAAGTACAATAATACTAATGTAAAACAGAAAGGTATTGTTCTTATTACACAGCACTGCGCAGATGTATTTTAGTAAAAGAATTGAAATGTTTAACAAAATTAGGTTGGTCTTGGTCCTCAAAATTTGTGTCTTCCTTTGAAATCAAGCATATGGTGAATCATGTAAATGTTTCATCGTTTCTAAAATGGATGTGAAAATTTTTTAGTTTCTCTTCTCTGCTTTCAGAGATGCAGAGGACTAACTGCAGCTGATTACATTTTGGGTGCTAATTTTTTTTATAAAAAGTGGTTACTAATGCACTATCCAGATTGCAATATCTTTTTTATTATACAATACCAACATATTGTTCTTCTGTTGTTTTTATATCTCCTCCAAATTCAAATTTTTATCTTTTGCGTTTGAGTTATGCCTTTTGGTCTCTTCTTGGCTATACCATATATACAAAGCCATATATTGAAGAGTGTCTTCTCTTCATTGATTACTTCGCACTTTGCATAGGGGAAAAAAAGCAGTGTGAACATACCTCAGAATATGTATTGATTATTCTATGCCATTATTTATTTTTGTTCCAGAAGATGACCTATGGCTGCTAGATCATGTTGACTCCTTTAGTAAATTGATTGAAGAAAGTCTTCAGTATTTTCCTATAATTCGATACCTAAAACATAGTGTCATTTTAATGTTGAGTTTTGCCATTATTAATGTTGAATACTCTAGAGGGCAGTTCTGCTCTGGCCTCTAGGGTCGCCATGAGTCAGATCCGACTCGATGGCACTGTTTTTTTTTTTTTTTTTTTAATACTGAATGAAACCTTAGTGGTACATCCTCTGACTAATTTTTATGCTGGATTTATGTTGGTACATCTGAACTCGTAAGAAAGCATCTTTGTCATCACCAACAATGAACAGCTTAAAGTATTCTTGCAGTGACTTACAGTCACCATTCAGGAAACAGTTGGTCTCACTGTCCAGAGATGTTTGACCTGGTAGTATCAGTACTCCAAACAGGTGACTTCCCACAGTATTTGAACTGATTGAATTGTGAGCACTGCTTTTAGAAAGCTTATTTTGTCCAGAAATAAAGAAGCTTTGTTCACAAGTTAATAGCAAGTTGTTTATTCAAGGAATTAGTGTGACTTAGTAATGAACTTCTATAAATAGTCTGCATGCAACGAGAATAGAAGAGAATATTCATAAGGGATTTGAGAAAACACTAATTCAGAACAATTTGGAATAAAATTGGCTAACAAAGTTAAATATATGAAGAACAGGATGGTAATTGTACAGGTTTACACATCTTGTGGAAAGGTAAGATGTTTAAGGCCTATGGTTATTCAATGAATTACTCACCAGCAAGTATGTTGTAGGATGTATTTGAACCTGTCACGTGTTGTTGAACCAGTAGTGTAAATGTGAAACTACATTCACTGCTGTAGACTTAGCCATTGTCCATTCCATGAGTTTTTGTCAAAATGCTCTCATTTGCCCTACAAACAGCCCTTCTGTAAGGTAGTGGTGATACAGTGCATTGTGATTTATGGGGCTCAGGCTGAGATGGAAATGTTTTGGGAATGAGAACAAGGACTTTCAGTTGTTTATTGAACAGTCAGTGGCTTTGAAAATTAGCTTTTGCGGTAGACTTGATGATGTTTTATAATTAATTCAGCTCAGGATTACAAGGCAAAATCAAGACTTAGGTTCAAATCTTCAGCTACAGTAAAGTCATCTTTACAAGAACAAAGTTTTATGAATCACAAGTATTCCCTTCTTATGCTGTCAGAAATTCTAATAAGATCTCCATTCCCACAAAAATTTGCAGCAGGTGTATTTTCTGAGCTCTGATATAGTTCAAGCTTCATTTTCCAGACTTCCGTGCAAGTGCAAAGAAAATTTTCACCTTTTAAAATCCATTTAACTGTGCAGTTGAGTTTTTACCTAATCTTCAATTGTCAGTGATTAATGTAGTGACATACTAAATCAAGAGAAAAATCTAATAAAACTCTGTAAATGCCACCCAAGTAATGCATATGCTCAATAAGTATCTATTCATGATATTATCTGTATGTGTGAAAGGCATTATAAGAAATGAAATAAAACCTCTTGCTAAATCAGCATTAACAAATAAACGTTTGCAATTGATTTCATGATAAGGAGTGCTAACATTAAGCTCATTAAGCAAAGTAGTATTCTCCTGCCTATCCAAAAACAATTCTACTTTTCTCATTGGTAGCCTGTGTTTTCTTTTTATTTATTTATTTATTTAGTTTTTATTTAATATGACTAAGTGAAAATGTGCATTCCCGTATAAACTTACATGCCCACCTATATGCAGCTTCCACTGCTCTCCCTGTCCGGTGACTGCACACTATTCCTCTCTGCTCCATACTTGTCTCATCCTCCCAACAATCTCCTTTCCCCTCCTCTCCATCTACTCCCCTTCCTCCAGCCAGAGGTCAGTAGGATGATATCCTATAGATGCATAGAACCATAAAGTGCATCCAGTATATGGTCACTCTGCATCACCAAGTCCAATCCATTCATGTCTGAAGAGTGGACCTTTGTTATGATTTATGGGCAAGGGCAGCATCAGGGCCAGGGGCCATGCTCCCAGGGGACCCCCGAAACCACTGGACCATCAGTTGAGGTCTTTTAGTGGAGATCTCAGGATGCACCCCTTTTTATCCTTGTGGTGGTGTTGTTACTTTTGCTGTTGTTTGAAATTTGTCAACAAAAAATTGTAGAAATTTGTTTTCTCTCTTGTTATATAAGCACCTGTGTAATTTTGTTGACTTTGCCTCTTGGTCCATAAAGCCTAAAACGTTTACTATTTGACTCTTTCCTGAAAAAAAAAATTGTACACCCTGGCTTTAATATGCCCACTTTCACTTCTTAGACTGTCTTGATAAATATTTTCATGTCTTTTGATAAATATTTTCATGTTATGCCATATCTTTGATTATTTTTAAAAGAAGGGCAAGTAAATTAAAAAGAAAACTTACAATGTATGAAGAAAGAAATATTTATAAAAATACCAGTTAACCAAAAACAAAGAAAAAAGACATCTGACTGTAAGAAGCAGCATCAGCCTCCTGGTTCTTTCATACGTTTAATACAAAGAAGCAGACCCCGGAGCTCTGTCAAAATGGGGGAAAAAAAAGTTTTGAAATGCAGTTGATTGATCTGTTTGGTTTCTATTTTGTAAGAGCAAATCTAAATTATAAAGCAATTACAAAGTTATTAATCCTTAGAAAATGTATATCGTATTTCACTTTTTTGGTTTACTCTTACATTTGATACTGATTTGGCTAAAATTACTCTTGAGTTTATAGATAATTTATAATTTTCATACAAGAATAATGTGTCTATAAAACTTGATTGTAAGGCAGGAAGTAGATCTGGCAGTTCTGAGTCTAATTCTGCTAGGAAATTTAGAAAATATGGTATTTTTCACTTACACATTTTTCAGCTTCTGACTTAAATTTCCCATTGTGAGCTATCTTAAATAGGCCCTGATTTTCAATAGTGAATCTTTGGAAAAATTAGTATTCTTGACAGATTTCCTTAAAACTCCTTTGGTACAATGCTTTCACTTTGTTTGTTGTTTTACTATCCATAGAATTTACCAAATCCGATGTTAAACTTTGACATTCTCTACCACAGAGCTCTCACATTGAGATGTCAGAACATGTTTGGAAATCACATTACAGGTGGTTTTGAGGAATACAGCATTGACTTATTGGGCACTTGAGCATAAGAGTCAATAGTGAAGACTTGTAGAGACTTTCTTTGTTATTCACATAAGAGAACATGTCTTGCTCTTGGTTATGTAGCTAATTATTAAAACCATAGAAATTAAAACTCAGACCATGTAACTCATTCCATTATAAGTACATGCTTATCAAAACAAGGTTTACTTATTCTTCGTCAGTTAATTTATTACTCACTGTGGCTTTCTTCTTTCTAGGATCGCCTTAATAGGGATATAAATTGAGGAAAATATTCTCTTTCTGTTACTTGTTTTAGAAAATACACCTGGTCCTTTCAAAATCATAATAGCTTTGTTTTCATAGATGGCTGTGTTCTCAATAATACATTGCGTTATTCATGAGGCATCCAAGGGAAGAGAAATTGAGTTATATGCAAATCCATTACCATTACTGGAAAAATAATTCAAAAGGGCATATCAGGAAAGAGACACTTTATTTTATTTTATCATTTTGAAAGTTATGACTTCCCATTTTCCTTCAGTCGTCTTTCCTTATTTTTCTTAATCCTGTATCCCTGTTAGCAGTCTAGTTTTACTAAAACAAACTTGTATGAAATCACTTAAGAACCTATACACATCAATTTTTTGTCAGAATTTCAAAGCACTCTATAATCTGACCTTACTTCATTTTGTAGAGAAAAGTTTATCCTTAGTTTGTTCTTTAATTGACATCATTTGACACTGTAGGTGTGAATGCCTTCCCCAATGTGTATCCTCACTTGCTCTGTTTACAATCATATCCATCTACCTCAGCTCCTACGGTCTTCTGGTATCTTTGAGAATCAATTCAGAGTTTAGTTTACAAATGTAGTATGATTTTTTCATTTGTTAGATAATCCAAAACTTTTACTAAGTGCATTTAAGCCCAGACAAATTTTTCTTAAACTCTGCATTATGTAGTTACACGAAATGTGAGTTGTTCTAAATACATTTTAAAAAATAATTTTCAATGGAAAGAATAAAATAAAAGATCTTAAAGAGAAAAACATTTTTTTCCTATGTATCATTTGGAGCGTTAGTGGCACACTGGTTAAGAACTCAGGCTGCTAACCAAAAGGTCAGCAGTTTGAATCCACTAGCTCTGGAAATCCCATGGGGCAGTTGTGCTCTGCCCTGTAGGGTCACTATGAGTTGGGATCAATTCAACAATAACAGGTGTGCTTTTTTGTTTTGTTTTGTTTTTATATGATATTTCACTCATTACAAAAGTTTGATTAAGTTTATTTCCATTTTAAAGGTCTGTATTTCTTTCCAAAGACACTTTAGAAATATTAGATCTGGAACATGAAAGAGCTGTGTAACCTATGATAGTTTCTTATATCCAAATACAATTTTAAAAATGTAAAGTAAGCTTTTAAACCAGCCTTTCTTTTGCCCCTACAGATAGAAATGTAATTACATTTCAGTTGATTTGTTGAGTCTTGAAAGGGGTAAAAGAGGTGATTGTTACTGAAAGGAAAAGCAACAGCAACATTAAAAAAAAAAAAAATGCCGTCGAGTCAGTTCTGACTCATAGTGATCCAGTCTGTAGGACAGAGTAGAACTTCCCAGTGGAGTTTCCAAGGAGCACCTGGTGGATTTAAACTGTAACCTTTTGTTTTGCAGCCATAGCACTGAAATACGCAGCTCGGGTTGTTGGAATGGGACTACGTGAAATTAACAGATCTCTCTGATCTAATTTATAAAAATAATGCCAATTTCTTTCCTCTTAAATCTTTTTAAAAATTGTTACACTTATTTACAAGTATAATTACTTTTATAAATTTGGACAATTTAGAAAACTACAGAAAAGAATGGAAAAATCATCCATAACCCTCCAACACATAATAAAATTACCCCTCATGGTAAAATTTTAATTGTTTTTTTCCTCATGAGCAGAAACTTTCTGTACCTTCTTTGCACTTTCTCTCATTAAACAATTTATTCTCACAGAAAATTACCCATGTTTACTTCACCCTGGTTAATATCATAAGTGAAATAGCCTATCAAATATTTTTAAGTATTCACCTGTAGTTGAAAATTGAAATTGTTTAGAGCAACTTTGTTAAAATAATGTGTTAAAGAACTCCTTTACACGTAAGTATTTGCATTTATGTTTCTTAAGATAAATTCCTAGAAGATGGATAAATGAGCCAGATAATCTAACAATTTAAAGCTTAACATGTGGTTCAAATTACTTTCTGAAAAGATAGAACTTTTTACTTTTTAATGTACCTAATGGGCCTCCAAGATTGCCATGACTTGGATTTGACTTGACGGCACTGGTTTATTTTTCAAATATAGTGCGTTCTATAGTATAAGTTACAAGTCCACTTTTTTCCCCCTGAGGTAACTTTTTCAGTTTCATTTTTTTAGAGAAATAATTGGAATTCCCATTTGTTTCTAATACCTTACTACAGAAATAATTTTTTTTATAAGTTATACTTGTGGCCTTTTCTATTCCAGTGATCTGTTTGTATCATAAGCTGAATATTATCCTGTCAATCATAATTTTCAGCTATTTATTTGTTGAAAATTAAAGTTGTTTAGAGTATTTTTGTTAAAATACTCTCATATCAAAATATCCTAATTATAGATTTGAGTACTTATTAATATCCTTTAGAATAATATACCTCCTCCACTTCCTTTTTTAAAATGATAAGATTGTCTACTTTCCAAATGAAGTTTAGAACTATTTTTCTACCAAATCATCCCCAATAGGAATTTTAAAAAGCAAAAAGCAAAAAAGTCTCAGTTTAATGTGTTTGGGAATGAATGTAGTCTTTCACTTAGGGATAAAAGTGAGACTATGTAGTTTTACTGCAAACAAATCTCTAAATAGTATATATTCGATTTTTCTAGTATAGTCTTTTTTTCTGTAGATTGTATGTTTTATTTTCTGGCTAATTACTTATGGAAAGCTATTTTTTGAGAGATGTTTTCTATGAACTCTTATTTTATAATTTTATTTTCTGCTAATCTTGTAGATGTGAAAATTAGTCAGATATTTAGATTTTAGAACTTCTAGAGTATTTTGCAGTTAAAATTTGCAATTGCAAAAATGTTATTCTTTTTTATCATATAAACATGTTAAAAAATAGTATTTATTTTGCAAAACATGCTTTTATTAGCATTTATGTTATTTGGGGAAATAATATTTACTGTTGCTTATGACAGTAATATTTTTAAATGATCACATTGTTAATGTGAATAAATATATATAAATACTGCATATGGGTTTTTCCTCTCACTGCTTTTTTATTCAATGTGAGTAAAATGGTCCAGTGTATGGTCACTTTTTCAGAAATAACTAGGGTATATTATATAGCGTCTCTTAATTATTACTTCAGCAAACTTACAGTGAATACTTACATGTTCATGACCTTGAAATAAAGCTGAAGAACAAGACCTGTAAAAATCCCTGTGTCTATGAAGGTAATGTTCTGGTGGCTAAGAAATGTCATAGGTGCTTAAATTACTAACATTTCATGGGGAGAAGAAAGATATGTAGATGGAGTGGTCACCACAGGCCTGTCTGAGGAGTAGTATTTGTAAAGAAATAAGCCACACAAAGGTGGAAGTGTTTGGAGACACAGCGTTCAGATGAGAAGAGCTAGGGCATTTCAAGAAGGCCGGTGTAGCTGCTGTATAGTGAGCATGTGGAAGGTGTTAAGAGATGTGGCTCAAGTGTTAACGACAGTGGCTAAAACATGAAGAGCATTGTAGACCATCGCAAAGAGTTTGTATTTTAGTCTAAGGGTGAGAGGACTTTGACCAGTGAAATGATGTAGTCTTTCTTTTTTCAAAACAGAAAGACAAACTTGGTGGATTTGTACTACCGGATACCATGGCCCTTTTAGATAGTGGTATTGGTGGAAGTGTAGATGAGCACACCGAAGGGCAGGAGAGTTCAGTGCAGTCCAGGTATAAACCAAAATTTATGCAGTCACTTTATGACTGGGTGGCCCTGCAGTGCAGTTGTGAAAGAGTAGTATGCATTAACTGGGTAGCTCCACTTCCCAAGAAAGTATCTTGGCTTCTACTTCATACCATTCTTGAAAATGAATCACAGATGAATTTCACATATGTCAATGGTAAAACAAAGCTGTTTAAAAAATAGAAGAATGTTTTCATGAATGAATTTTAAGTAGGCAAGTATTTCAAATATGGGACACTAGAAATGCTAACCATAAAGCAGAAGAGTGCTGAATTGGAGGATGTTAATCTTAAGTGCTTCTTTTCATCAAAAGATAGCAGACCTAATAGACAAGCCACAAAATGAGAGCATGTATTTGCAATACACATGACAAGACTTACATCCAGAATATGCATTGACTTCAACCCAGTTTAAAAATGGCTAAAACTCTGAACAGGCATTTTACAAAAGAAGATAACCTAATGGCCAATAAGCACATGATAATGTTGCATTTAAAATTGTGATGATACCACTGAACATCCACTAGAATATGTAAAATTTGAAAATTAAAAATAAATAATAGTAGCATATATTAACATGGATTTGGATTAACTTTATCTCTCATATATTGGTGAAGGAGTGTAAGGTAACACAACTTTGGAAAATCACTTGGCAATATCTCGTAAACCTGAACAAGCACATATTCTGTGACCCAACAGTTCCATTCCTACAGTTTACCCAAACAGAATGTGTACCTGTATTTGCTTATGGACATATATCAGAATGTTCTTAACAGCACTATTGAAAATGGCCCCAAACAGAAAGCTACTCAAATTTCTGTCAGCATTAAAATATAAAATATGCTATATTTACACAAGGGGATAATAAATAGTGATAACAATAAACAATATTTATGAGTAAACTACAAATAAAGTCTGAATCTTACAAGTATAATATTGACACACGGATGCCACACATAAAAGAGTGCATGCTGTACAATTCCAGTTGTCTGTGGTTCAAAATCAAGTAGAAGCAGTCTGTGTATCTGTAAACTAGACCCGACTTGATGGCAGTGGGTTTTTTGTATAATAGTTACTGGAGGAGCAAGTAATGCCTAGAATATGGGACATGGGAAGACTTGTGGGATATTTTTGATACTCTTTCTTGATCTACTTGCTGGTTACATGGATATGTTCTTGTGATTTTCTTAACATACTTTATGTGTACCTGTAAATGTGCATTCAGAGGAGAAAGATGTGGCAGTCTGCTTCTGTAAAGATTTACAGCCTGGAAATATTACAGGTCAGTTCTACTCTGCCCTCTAAAGTCACTATGAAATTGAAATCTTGTGATGGTAATGGTTTTGGGGTATACATACATTAGTAAGTTTTAAACCAGGAAAACAAGTATTGTGTAGAAATGTGTTAGTGTATTTATGAATAGAAAATGTATAGAGACTATAAAACGTTTCCAGACATGACTAGGATATGTTTTTCTGTAGATAAAGGTTTGTAATATTTGTCATGAAATAATCAATACACAATTTAACTAGTTTGTTTTCCCCCACCCCTTTTACTACCTTTTTTGTGTTTTTCTAGTAAGAAGAGTATGCGTGTCCTTGATTTCATATTTTAGCAGAAATGTAAAGTAACCATCCAATACATATCAATAATATTGATTAGTAATTTAAAGTTTGCACTCCAAATTTTTAGCCCAGTCCTATCTTAGGCAACTTACTTGTAGTTGCTGTCTGAATATTTGCCGGATAGCTGATTATAGAGTGGTTCCAGATGACTGGCAGAGTGACTCCGTCTAGGAAGCCCTGCCATGGCTGCTCTACAGAAAGTTGGTGATTCAAATCCTCTTGGCACTCTGTGGAAACTATATGTGGCAGTTGTGCTCTGTCTCATAGGGTCACTATGAAATGGAGTCAACTTGACAACAGTAGATTTTTGTTAGTAGCCCAGGTTGCCCAGTAGTTAAGTATTCAGTGGCTAAACAAAAGGTTGGCTGCTGGAACCCAGCAGTGGGTTCAAAGGAGAAAAGACCTGGCAATCTGCTCCTGTAATGATTACAGTCTATGAAACTGTGGGCAGTTCTGCCATGTCCTGTGTGTTTGCTGTGAGTAAGGATAGACTCGATAACAGTGAACATTAGAAATAACATAGTTTATATTATGCAGTTGTTATAAACTTTGAGTAATGCTTATGTAATAAGTAAATACTCCCCATAATCAGTGTTTCAGAAAAATTCTTGGATAGCACTGTCATTGGGTTCCCCCAAAAATGTATGTATTGATTTGATTGGTTATGAGTCCCAGTATGGTGCACTTCCTCTGTGATTCTTGCCTCTGTGATGTTGATGTGGGAAGATGGACTGCAGTTGTGTTGGTGCGGCAGGACTCAAGTTATCAGTTGTGGGATATAAGGGAAACGAGTAATTTGGGAACCTCACCACCAAGAAGGTGGCACTGGCACTGAGAACAGAGCACATCCTTTGGACCTAAGGTTCCTCTGTCAAGATGCTCCCACTGGATTTGGACTTAACCTACCACACTGTGATAATTTCTCTCGTTGAGTGGACTTGTGACTTGTGAATGGATTTGTGGCATACCAGACTATGTCAATAAAATTTCTCTGCATAAAAACTTCCACTCATGGTGTTTTCTGTTAGAGCAGTACCAGGTGACTAACAAAAGCACCAATTAAGTTCAGAAACTTTTAGACTTAAGACAATGTTTGAATTTTCCTTTCAGTGTAAACTCGGGGCATTTCTGTCACAATTCCAGGTAACACATCACAGTCTCTGTGACTTGGAACCCCGTGAACCTGTCAGTTTTCAAAAGTAAGAAGCTTGACAATGACAGATTAAAAGGAGAATTTCTTTTGAAATTCTTTTCATAGCTGTAAGTTTTGTCAATTTTCATTTCTTGTTGGCCATTTTTAGAATCCTTTTTAAAAGTTCTAAGGGATGTTAGGGAGAAAAAATAGATGATAAGAAAGAGCGGTTACTAAGTGTAAGTTGAAAGGTTAGAAAGCTGAAAAAAATGAAATTGGTACTAAGGTAATTAAGGTAGAATGATGTAAGACAAAAATGAAGTGAATGTGAATAGTGTTAGATTGTGGGCGTGTTTTTGAAGATAAAGGCCAATATATGGGCAAAGTAACCATGATGGTAGTATTAAATGTACACCAGTAATGCAGATTATTAGCTTCAGAGTTTGCATTCAAAACTTTCAGCTATGTAAAATGCCTGGTCACTGAGTGGTGAAGCACCTAGCTGCTAGCGGAAAGATCAGTGATTCAAACTCACCAGCCACTCTTCAGGAGAAATATGTAGCAGTCTGCTTCTGTCAAGATTACAGCCTTGGGAACCCTGTGGGGCAGTTTTACTCTGTCAGAAAGGCTTGTGCAGTGAGTTAAAATTGACTCAGTGGCAACTGGTTTCATAGTTGTGAACCACACTGATAGTTAAGGCAGAGGAGTATGGTTTATAGTGCCCTTGTCCAAATGTATTTTTTAATGATTTTTCTGCGGTAAAATTTTAAGTTGTGTGTGACTTAAATAAATGAGGCTGTTTATATGTAACAAGTGCATGCAGAGATAGTCTATTTATACATAAATATATTTATATATAATGTAAATATTTGTATATTTCTGTGGTATCAACTTATTATTAGTGCTCTTGGAGGAGAAATAAAAATGAGATGTTACTTTTATTAGCTGTCATAAGCACCATACATATCCATTTACTTGGAATGAAAAAAAAATCTTAAACATTACCTGTGTTAAAATATATACTGTATCTTAACACTGTCTTTTTTGTTAATGGCTCCCTCCCCGCCGGAGGTATTTTCATATGCATGATATGCTAATTTTTTAAAACCAGAGCATATTTTAAAATTGGGCATACTTGTGCTTCCGAAAATGCCTCTACAGGGGAAGGAGCGATTGGCAAACAAATATAAAAAGTTCTTGTGACTTGCATAAGAACACTAATACTAGTCTATTTTTAGATATGCTAACTCCTTTGTATGATACTAACATGTTAGTGCCTGTCTGAGAATTGCGTTTCTTTCTTTAACCGATTTGCTGTAATTGTATATTTTAACATTCTGTGGGAATACATGTTTACCATGAATGTGAAAATGTAGATCAGTTTTTCCTTATGAACATTAGGTATGCATGAAAAAGTCTGCTTAATAGAGTTTATTTTTTTCATATGTGAAACTTACTTTTTCTTAGATGATATAAGGCAAGGTAATGTGAAGGCTAGATATATGTATCGTTAGCTGTACTGAAAAGCCCTAGTAGTTCAGTGACTGAGACCTGTGACTTCTAACTGAAAAATCAGCAGTTCAAATTTGCCATCTCCTTGGAAACTGTATGAAGCAGTTCTGCTGTGTCCACTATGGTCATTATGAGTCAGAATTGACTCAGTGGCAGTGGTTTGGGTTTGGATATTTAAACTAAGGGACAGTGGTGACGCAGTGGTTAAGTGACTAACCAAAAAGGTCAATGGTTCACCTCTCAATCACTCTGCTGGAGAAATATCTGTCAGTCCTATTTCTTTAAAGATTATTGCCTTGGAGATCCTGTGGGTCAGTTCCATTCTGTTCGATAGAGTCCCTGTGTGTTGGAATCAACTGCAGCAATGGGCTTGGTGTTCCGTACTTAAACGGATGATACGAACTTTTATTTTGATACATTTTAGTTGTTCAAGTATTTATTTAGTGTTTACCTTCAAATTTAAAGCAGTTTTGCTTGGACTTGTAAAAATAATTAATTTAGAGCTGTGTTTTAATCATTTTAATTCTGTTAAATACTACATTCATAATATTAGACTTTATCTAAAAGCAATATGAGATTATCATATTATGCTATTTTAGTAGTTGGCATTAGCCCTTCCAAACAAGTGGCTATTTGCAAATGCTATCTGTTGTGTGTTTATTAACCATGACTTTTATAATGGCATGTTATGCATAATCTGATTATTTTGGATTTGAAGGTATTAAGCATGATAACTGGTGAACTTTTAGCTCCTTTTAATAATAGTGTCACTTCCACTTCTTTCATTATACTTTGATAGAAGATGCTATTCATTTGTTGTAGTAATAGCATTTATCAGTACATTTACATGACTTGTTTGTAAGTAAAATTTAGAGTGCAGAATTTAAAACTTTAAAACATTTTAAACAAAAAGTGTGCTTTTCTTCCAGTGTGTTTTATTTTTAAGCAGCATTTTGTGTTCATTTATTGTTCAGAAGCACTGTTTTCTTCCGAGTTTATTGCCATTCGCACTAACTGTTGCCATGACAGCAGCTTCATGATCGTTTTTTAAAATCAGATTCCTTATTTAATTATGTGTTAATGTATTTTTTTAAAGTATTCTCAGTTGATTTATCAAGTATGGTACCCCTTCTCAATTTAAAAGCATTACGTTGAATGTAATTTGTAGTATTTAAGACCTTGTATGTATTGTGTTACTGGTAAACATCTGTTTACTCTTGTTTAATTTTTCGAACAGTTTTATCAAGTAAAACTTCTAAGTTTAATATCCTTCATTATACTTTACAAGAAGCAATTTGAACTTACTCTGTCTTAAAACATAAGAAAAATGTACAGCCTACTAAATTCTCAATAGCCATTGTAAGGGCATTTTGTGTTGTTACAATATAAAAGACAAAGTGCAATTAAGTATTATTTCAAGTTCCAAGTACCCTTTAGTGGTTTTATGAATGGAAAGTTTAGACCAATCTGTAATGTTTCACCTCTGTATGCTTTTCCCTCTACAACAGTAAGATAAATCCAGTTAAATCCAGTTAAAAAATATGGGGAAAGGAAAAGGACATTTCACCAAAGAAGATATTCAGGCAACCAACAGACACATGAAGAAATGCACACAATCACTAGGCATTAAAGAAATGCAAATCAAAACCACAATGAGATACCATTTCATCCTAGCATTACTGACACAAATCATCAAAACAGGAAATAACAAATGTTGGAGACATTGTGGGGAGATCAGAACTCTTATGCACTGCTGTTAGGGATACAGAATTATACAACCATTTTGGAAAACAATATGGTACTTCCTTAGAACTCTACGAATAGAAATACCATGTGATCCAGCAGAACCACTTCTAAGAATATATCCTGGAGAAATAAGAGTTAGCACATGAATGGACATAGACATTCACATGTTCCTTATAGCACTGTTCATGGTAGCAGAAAGTTAGGCACAGCTGAGATGTCTCAGCAGATGAATGGATAAACAAATTATGACTTCTCCAGGAGTCAGAATTGACTCTATGGCTTTTTTTTTTTTTTTTGGTACATATACACAGTGGAGTAGAATGCAACAGTAAAGAACAATAGTGAGTCTGTGAAGCATCTCATAACAAGAAGTAAACTGGATGGCCTTATGCTGAATGGAAGAAGTCAATTACAGAAAGATAAATATTGTGTAAGACCCCTACTGTAAAAACTCATGGAAATGTTTACACGTACAAAAGAAACAATCTTTTATGTTAGCAGGGTGAGGAGGGGTGGGGATGGAATAACTCTAAATAGACAATAGATAAATTGTTACTTGGGTGAAGAACAGGACAGTACATAATACTGGGGAAGCCAACACAACTTGTCCAAGACAAGGTCATGGAAGCTTCATAAATGGATCCAAACTCCATAAGAGCCTGAATTGCTAGACTGAGGGCTGTGGGGACCGTAGTCGTGGGAAACACCTAGCTCCATGGCATGACATAGTTTATAAAGACAGTGTTGTACATTCTACTTTGCTGAGTAGTGTCTGGGGTCTTAATAGCCTGTGAGCTGCCATCTAGGATGTTACACTGGTAAATTACACCTTTGGGAGCAAGCAAGAATAAAGAAAACTAATGAAACAAGGGAAAAATTAGTCCAGAGGACTAATGGACCCCATCAACAACAGCATCCAGTAAACTGAGTCCAGTGCAGCTGGATGTGCCTGTCTACCACTACTGACTGCTCTGACAGGGGTCACTACAGAGGGTCCTGGACTAGGCTGGAGGAAAATGGGGGACAAAACTCGCCCTCAAAAAGGAAAAACCAGAATTTTTTGGCCTGATGGGGAATGGTGAATCCCTGAGAGTATGGCCCCTGTACATGCTTTTCAGTCTTTTCTGTGATTCATTTCTTCAGCCAAAGACTGGAAGCTGCATGAAACAAAACAAGACTTAAGGGTACATCAGCACTGGGACAAGAACTGAAAACCAGGAGGGAACAGGAAAGTGGTAATGGGGGACTCAAGGTTAGGACGGAAGAGTGTTGACTTGTTGTGGGGTTATTAAGCAATGTCATTAGATAGTATGTGTACTAAATGCTCAGTGAGAAACTAGTTTTTTCTGTAAAGCTTCACTAAAGTACAATAAAAAGTTATGTTTTTCTAGGTATTGTAACTAGCAGGCATAAACATTTAATGTTAGATATTTTAAAAATGACCTTTATGTACTTCAAAGTTAGTTACATGTCAAGGTATCTGGAAAGAGAAAGTAATATCTCTCTGTAAATCATTTTGTATCATTATTTTATTGGACATGAGATAAAATAAATGTATTATCTTCTGCATACCATGTAAATTGCAAGTAAAAACACGTAAACTTGTTATGGGACAGAGGAGAAATGCCTGTGTGCTGTTCCCAAAGCTGTAAATCTTTACAGAGGGGGCTGCCACATTTTTCTCTCATAGAGCGTCTAACAGGTCCCAACCACCAACCTTCTGGGTAGCAGCAGAACCCTTAACTACCCCACCATCAAGGCTTCTAAATATATTTAATTTGGCTTCAAAGAAAATCTGCCTATGAGAATGATATACATGTATAGTTCTGCTTTTAGAAATCATGACAAAACTAGAGATAGTAAAAACACAACTTGAAGAATTTTCTGTTGTTTAAATTCATTAAGTATTTTCAATGTGTATGTAATATGGGTCTTTAATTAAAATGCTTTAATCTTTTAATATGAATATTATAGGTAAGCAATTTAATGAAATTTGTAGTGTCTTTCATTAAAAGGTACATAGATTCCCACTAAGATGCATTTGAAGTAAGATACATAGTCATATGTAAGCTTTGGCAATATTCTCTTTTCAATTTTATTTTTTTATTAATAAGAATAAAATTTCTAACATTTATCAATTACCTCATCTATGATAAACCCTCAGCCACCCACCCATGTAGCCAACACAGTCATTTTCTTCGGTGGATAATTCTTTTCTTAAGTCATTATAACAGGGGTCTCATGCAAAATGTATCCTTTTGATACTGATTGATTGCACTCAACATGATCTTTTCTGAATGAGACCATGTTAGGAGATGTTTTCTAAAATTGTCACTGTTGTTTTTATCATAGCATAATGTCCCACTGAGTATACATACAGTAATTTGCGTATCCTTTCATCTGTTGATGTACTTTGGGGTTGATTCCAACTTTTTGCTGTTGTGAACTGTGCTGCAACAAACATTCATGTACATGTGGTCTGTTCATGTGCCAACCTTTGTTTCTGAAGGATAAATTCCAAGCAGTGGAATTACAGGATCAAATGATATATCTATTTCCAGCTTTTGAAGGAAGCACCAGATTGTTTTTAAAGAGGTTGTACGATTTTGCAATCCCACCAGCAGTGTAGGAGAGTTCCACTTTCTCCACAGCCTCTCCAGCATTTGTTGTTTTGTGTATTTTTGGATCATGGCTAACCTTGTTGGGGTGAGATGGTATCTCACTGTAGTTTTGATTTGAATTTCTTTAATAGTTAATGATCTTGAGCATTTCTACATGTGTCTTTCGGCTGCCTGGATATCCTCTTTAGAGAAATGTCTGTCTCCTTCGCCCATTGCTTAATTGGATCATCTATCCTTTTATTGTTGATAGTTTGTAGTACCTTATAAATTATGGAGATCAGATGGTGAGCTGACATATAGTTGCCACATATTTTTTCCCATTCTGTAAGTGGTCTTTTACTTCTTTTGATGAAGGCAATCTAAGGCAGACTTGGAGCTAATCAAAATATACACATTGTGTTTTGATTATTGGCTGTATTTCATGTGAATAAGAAAGTCGTACAAAGAAATTGAAATTATTTCTTTAAGTTGAATTCCTAGTACTTTTCCATTGAGTAATCTGAAATGACTCAGGTTTTTAGTACGGGGTTATTTACCTGGTGTGCTCTCTGCTCTTCTGGGCGGCTGAGCGTGTGTGTTACACAGCCCTGAAGGTGTTAGAAGCCATTTTGTTAGCAATCCTAGGTAATAATCCTAATGACAAGTTTTATTTATTCATGGATTTATTCAACAAGTAATTGAGCATCTTAAATGTGCCAGGCATTGTACAAGGTGCTAGAGATAAAGTTCCTTAGGTTCAGGAGTATAGTCTCAGGAGGACACTATCAGATAAACTTAACTATCATTTGCACGTACCTAACTGATGTTTTCTTACTGATTTTTTATTTTGAAAATGGTATTTCCTTCTGCAGTCTGTTTTGAATCTTTGAACCAACAATAACTAGTCTGTTTTGTCTATTTGTCTTTCTGCATCAATGTGCAGTGTTTGAATATGTTCATTTAAAAATTAGTTTTGCCAAAATTGTTTATGCTACTTTAATGGAAACATAGAAAACTAACAGTTCCAACACTGGTCTTTCATTTTATGTTTGAATAACAACAAAAGATAACAGACTTTTGATGAACCGTTTACAGTCTTTGTCCAAAGTTTCATTCTACCTTTAGATTCTGTATTTTTGTAATTGGTGAAATACTTCACTTCCGTGTTGACTCTTAGCTGAGTTTTTCAACTCCGTAGTCTTTCTTACTTTTAACTATCTTTGCCCTTCCTTTCTTTCTATTTGTTTTCTGTCCATTTTGGAAACTTTTAGAAAAGATTGTCTTTACAACTTGTAACTTGATTATTTCACTTTAATCCTCAACTTTTATGTTCACTTATTACTTATTGACAGAGATCCTTCTGAAGTTTCCTTGTACTGGGAATAGTGTTTGAAAACAGTAGGTACTTATGTTCAAAACCAAAACAAGTGGATTCTGACTCGTGAATACCCTATAGAGGCAGAATAGAACTGCTCCACAGGTGTTTCCAAGGAGAGGCTGGTGGTTTTGAAATACCAGCCTTTTGGTTAGCAACCAGTCACTTAACCCTTGTGCCACCAGGGCCACAAATAATCATTTATTATTTCATTCTTTGTCTTAACATTCTAAAAGCAGCAACCAAGACATTTGAGGGGAACTACATAGATGAGGTCAGAGGCTATTATGTTCTTAGTTGTATTTCTTTTGTTTAGTTCATAGTAGGAAATCAATAAAATTGTCATCCAGTGAATCAACCGTAAAGCAAAGTGATAAACTTCTTCTTCCTGTATTCTCCCTTTCATTAAATCTTCTTGGAGCTCGTTGTTTCTGATCACCTAACTCTCTTTTTTCATTTTCTTCCTGCTCCATTTGTTGATACTCCTGGAAGATCTAACTTCTGTACAGTTTTTCTTCTGTCTAGATTTTATGCACTCAATAAAAGCCTGTCTTCATGAATAAAAAAGAATTTGAATGCCAGTACTAACACTCTGTCTTCACATTTTGAGAGTGTATTGAATTCACAGTGTGCTTAACTAAACTTTATCTGAAACCGTCTTCCTTTTTGTCTACCTTATTCTGTCAACAGCATTACTATCATCTCGGTCATGGAGGTTTAGAACTCTGAGGTTAACTTTTTAATCTTCCTTTCCTGTTGCTTGCCATGTTTGGTCAGTTGGTAAGTGTTTTTTGTTTTCTTCATTTTAGGTGAAAGTTTACAGCTCAATATAATTTCTCACATAAAAACTTACATACATAATGTTACATGACACTCGTTGCTAATTACAATCCCCCTTTCCACCCTGGATTTCTTCTTTCTGTCTAGCCAGCTTATCACCCTATCTTCTCGTCCTGACTAAGGAGTGAGATTTGGGAATGGTTTTAGTTCAGGTTAACAGAGCATCTTGTGGTCATAGCTTCGGGGGTTTCTCCAGTTTGAGTCAGACCGTTAAGTTTGATCTTTTTTACATGAATTTATGTTTTGTTCCACACTTTTCTCTCCGTTAGGGGTTGTGTTGTGTCGCCTTTCAAAGCATTCATTGGTGGTAGCTGGGCATCATCAATTCTTCTGGTCTCAGTCTGACACAGTGTCCAGTTTATGTGACTCTTCTGTCTCTTGGACTGTTCTTTTCCTTGTGTCTTTGGTGTTCCTCTTTCCTCTTTTCTCCAAGTGGGTTAGGACTAACTGTTGCATCTTAGATGGCTGCTCACAAGCTTTTGAGATGCCAGATGCGCTAACTAAAGTGGCATGCAGAACATTTGCTGAATAAACTTTGTTACGCCATCAGTTGGTAAGTTTTGACAGTTTGATCTTTGAAGTATGTTTTGCCTCTATTCAGATACAAACTGTTCAGACTCACTGCATCTGGTTAGTTTTTATTGGCTCAGCTGGTTATTTTTTATTGAGTCTAACTTGGATTGTTGAATATTTTTTAATTTTGTTGTGGTTAAGTATATATAACAAAAAATCGCCATTTTAACCATTTTTGTGTATACAATTTAGTTACATTAATTATATTTACCATGTTGTGCAGTGTTCATCACTGTTTCCAGAATTTTTTATCAACTCAGCTCCTGTGTAAGCAGTTGCCGCTGATTTCCCCATATATTTTGCTACTTACTCTAAATATTTCATATAAATTGAATCATACAGTATTTGTCCTTTTGTGTCTAATTTACATCACTCAGCATAAAGTTTTCAGTGGTCATCCATGTTGTGGCATGTATCAGAACTTTATTCTCTTTATAGGTGAATAATATTCTTTTATATCTCTATACCATCAAGTGTCGATGGACACTTGAATTGTCCCAAGTTTCAGCTTTTGTGAATAAGGCCTCTGTGAACATTGATGTACAAGTGTTTTAAGATTTTTGGGTAAATACTTAAAGGAGTAAAATTGTTGAGTCCTGTAATTCTGTATTTAACTTTCTGAGGAACCACCAAACTTTTCAATAGTAGTTACACAGATTTATATTCCCTCCAGTCATGAAAGCGTTCCTGTTTCTTGTATCTTCATCACTACTTAATTATTTTCTGATAATAAGCATCCTTATGGGTATAAAGTGCTATCTCATTATGGTATAGATTCCCATTTTCCAAATAACTAATGACGCCTAGTGTTAAATACCTTATTAATCTCCCTATCATCAGTCTCACTTTATTCCAAGTGTGTTGTATAAATACAACTATGATACTACATTATCCTGTTCAAAATACTTAGTTTTTTCTTTCATTGCCATTAATTTTAGGTTCTCTAATGGAAACCTTGGTAGCATAGTGGTTAAATGCTACAGCTCTTAAACAACAAATCAGGAGATCGAATCCACCAGGCCCTCCCTGAAACTGTATGGGGCACTTGTGCTCTGTCCTGTAGGGTCACCTTGAGTTGAAATTGATAGCGGTAGGTTTGGTTTGGTTTAATGTAGTTAGTATTTGAGGCGCTGTGCTTGCTTTGTTGCTGTTGTTATTTTTAAGTATGTGTGCCCAAATTTTATTCATTTGTTAAGACCTGGTCTGATTTTTTTTTATTATTGAGTGAAAATGTACAATCCCATATAAATTTTCATGTCCACCTGTGTGCAGCTCCTATTACTCTCCCTGCCGAGTAGCAGCACACTCCTCCTCTCCATTCTATACATGTCATATCCTCCTAATAATCTCTTATCACCTCCTCTCCACCTTCTCCCCAGCCTCCAGTAAGAGGTCGGGAGGATGACATCGTATGGATGCGTGAAACCATAAAGTACACACACGATATGGTCACTCTGTGTCACCAAATCCAGTCCATTCCTTTACGAAGAGTCGACCTCCATTGTGATTTATAAACAGGGGCAGCATCAGGGCCAGGGGCCATGCTGTCAAGGAAACCTTGAGGCCCCTGGACCATCAATTGTGGTCTTTTAGTGGAGATCTCAGAGTGCACCCCTTTTTATTCTCGTGTTGCCAATGAGACTCAACTTTGTGAGCCCCATCACAACTATCACTGGTGGTGGCTGGGCACCAACCAGTTCCTCTGGTCACATGTTGATGTCACCCACTCACGTGGTTCTCTCTGTCTTCTGGGTTCTCTTTCCCCCATGTCATTTTGGTCCTTGGTGATCATCAGTTCCTGCTGAGTTGGGACCATTTGGTGTACCTCAGATGGCAGCTTAGCAGCTTTTAAGACCCCAGATGCCACTCACCAGTGTAGGGTGCAGAAGGCTCTCTTAGCAAAATGCTAGGTATGCCAATTGGCCTTGATGTTCCCTTAGAGCCTAAGACCCAGCCTGATTTAATGACACTTTCTGTAGGAATCCTTTTGTGAGATGCTATCTCCTTTGCCTGATTCTTTCAAGGCAGAGAGACACTACAGTGTTTATTTCATCAGGTTACTGTGTGCCATCAAGTCTATTCTGAATCATAGCAACCCTCTAATACCTGACATTATACCTTTGACATTAGTAGATATTCAGTAAGTATTTTTGAATGACTCAGAGAATCACTGCATACATGAACAAATTAGTGGTTTTCTTTCTTGAATTGTAGAGACGTAACTGTTTGATATACCCACTGCCATCAAGTTGGGTCCCCAAAAGGTCAGCAATTCAAATCTTCCAGGTTGATCCTTGGAAAAACTCTTTGATATATTTCCCTTAAATACAACCCAAAGAACCGTTTTTTGAATTCCATCATTCTTTAACCCTTATACAACTTAATTCTAATCCTATCCACTTTTTCCCTACCCCTTTATTTAATACTAGTTTCTTGTTTGTCCTTTTCTAAATGGACTGATTTGTAGATCTGTATAACTTTCCTGTCTTTAGACATATACATGGTCCAACAGTTAATATTTTCAAAAGTTATATGGCATGTTTCAGGAATTTTTTTTTTTTTTTTTGGCTGAGTAAGATTCCATTGTATGTGTTAGCTCCCCCCCACCCCAGGAGGATACCTTCATCACAGATATTTTGTATGGTACTTTTAATATATAAAATTATATACGTAGTACACATTACATTTATGTTTTGGTTTTGTTTGTGAATGTTCTAGTGTAGAGGGTAACAGGAAGAATTAATGGTTACCTGTGGCTATAGTAAGATAGAAAATAAGCAGGAAAATACCAATTCTGCTGTGTAGTTCTTTGTTTAGAATACTGGTTTGATCTGAACCACGTGAGCCAAGGCTATTTAAAGAGGTGTGTTTCCAAAGGATAGAAATCGTGACATTCTATGTTTTTTTAAAAAAGGTATATAAGTCAAACATTTGTGTAGCTTCTATAATTTTACTTATTCCAAATTTATTTCAGACAACTTTATAAAAAAAAAATCTAAGCATATAAGTCAAGATGAGATGGCCTTCATTAGCTACAATCGTACAAAAAGTAGCAGCCCAACTTGAACAAAAGACTGCTTAGCAGGAAATAGGCTTTGCTCCTCAGTTCACATCTATTATTAAGCTGCCATGACAAGATTTGCAGAAATCATCATGCATGCAATGTGGAACCTAGTTTTCAACTTGTGAAATAAACTTACACTGAGGTGTCGTTTTTCAAAATCCAAATTAAATAGATGTGCCTTTTGTTACAGTGCTTATTAAGTGTGTTTGTTAAAGTTTGGAAATTGTGGCAATCTCTTTTTTATTAAAAAGTATAAAACAAATGCTACCTCATGGCAAATCACTTGTTAGGAATTTTGCATGCCTGATGCTATTCACTTTGGCACATAGTAACCATCTTATGTTCAGTATGAAATGTGTGAGCTTCCAGTTCTGCGATGTACCATGACATTAAACTCTACCTCTCAGGCATCCCAACTCGCTGTTAAGTATAGATGAGCTCTTTTGACACATGTTAAGTAATCCTTTTATATGAATAATAGTTTGTTTTAAGTACCAAAATAAATTCAGGAAAGCTCAGATAATTAATTATTGAACAATTAATTAAGATTATTTCAGATTTTTATTTTATTTGGTATCAGTTACCTAATACCAAACAGAATGTTTTCATAGGTTTTTAAAGCAATTATTTGTCTTTCTATGTGCAGAGACCATAGAGAGTTAACCTAAGCACTGCTCAAGTTCTTCCTGATTGGTGAGGACTAGAGGACTCTTGTGAGATGAAATAGACTATGATTTTAATCTAGCACTGTGACTTAGAGGCCTGAAAAGTTTCTGGATTTCTTAAAGCAAATTTTTTCCAAGTATATTTTATTGAGGTTGAACCTGTGACAGACAGTGTTATTAACTCAAGATCCAGTCTAATCTCCTAAGGTCGACTGGAGTAATTTTACATCCTAGAATATTACCTGGCATAACTAAAAAATTCCATAAATTCCTAACCTGGAAAATTGTTTATGCTAAAGAAAGAGTTTATTCAGGTATTGGTAACATTGCATTAAATTTGCAATGATATTTCTAAGAATTACATTTGGTTTCTAAGGCAAATAGCATTTATTATAAGGCCATAATGACTGTATCATAAATATTCTGTCTTCTTTTGTATGTTCTTTATCTAATAGTGCTGTTTGATTATAATGGTTGAAATATTTATTAATATTCTTTAATTACTCAGACCAGTATACTTTTAGATGTGCATCTAGTTTTGTATAATTTTTAAATTAAGTTTTAAAATTTTCACTGAATATCCAGTTTTTAAGAGTTTAAAATAGTTTTATACAAATGACATAAGGAAAATGAGATTTTTTTAAGTTCTCTAAAATTGAGCCCTGGTTTTTCTAAATGAATTGTAAATTATCAAATTCATAAGCTGTACGAAGTAACCATGTTTTAATTACTTACACTGGTGTTACTTGATTTGTTAATGACTCGACGGCACTTGGCTTGGCAATGTAAATTATGCATCTCAAGAAACACATTATTATAGGAAAACTTTAAAGTACCATTAAACAAAAGTAAGGCAAACTACACTACATACTGCTCAAAGATAATAACATTTGCTATACAACATATTTCATATTTTTCTCCTACCTGCACACCTGTGTCTTTTACATAAATATATATAGATACATGTATACTCATATAAATGTGATTGTTCTTAGTAGAATTCAATTAAGGAACGCTGTTTCAGTATACTGTTCATCTTATGAATTGTGTATAAATACTGTGCAGCTTATTTGTGTTGTTGATTTTGTTCAAATATATGGTGGTTTGGTTCTGTGTTTATGTTTGAATATGCCTTTTAGCCTCACTGAATGGTGTTTACTGTAGATCTCCCTCCAGGTATAACTGTAGTCATTTGTTTTACCTGAGCCTGTATTCAAACACTCAAACTGAAAGTTTCTGTAATCACCACTCCTACCTAGGATCAGAAGCCTCTGCTTTCTGCCATTTTAGTACAAGTGGAAGAATGAAGGATGCAAAGGATTAATTCATTTTTCTCTTCTTGCACACTGTTGCAAAGAACTGCCCTATCTTTTGTCCCAGCAATGCTTTCTCACTTCTCTTTGTTGCCTAAGAGCCTGGACCAGTATATGTCATCTGTGATTTAGGAGCTTAACGCCTTCCCTTAGTTCATTAATTATCATATAGTTATTCAACAGTTATTTTTTGAATGCTGCTATGACTAGAGCACATTTCAGAGTGCTGAGCATGTTGTAATGTCAGTAGTAAGTCATATGGAAATAGAAATAATTGAATAATGAATGAAGTAAGTATAGTTTTATAAAAGCATAGTGTAGTTCTAGATTTGGAGGGTGGAGGGGACATGTGGTGCTTGCTTTAGTAGAATGGCCATCTTCTTTATTCAGGAATGTTTTGTAAATTCTGATCCAATAAAGTACTAATGATTTGAAATAAGAAAGGAAGGGATGTTGAAATGGTTCCCTTATATTGATCAGCTTTCACTTGTGTTTAATATGAAAAGCATCACTGAAAAAAAGGAAATATATTCATGTTAACTCAGATTTTCGTAAATATGTATAAATAATGTGATATGAATAAATGTAAAATGATCCAAGAACCATAAGATGGACCTTAAATGAACATTTTAATAGAAAAAAATCTGAATATTTTTGTGATAAGTGTATCTAAGATGTATAGTGTAGTCATAGGCTGTGTTTTGAACCATGAGGTTAGTTCATTGCCATTTACCTGACATCAGAAAAGTCAACTGAAATTCTGCAAATGAGTAATGCATGGCATGGTGCTGTTTATAAGTAATGGGTAGCACACACTTTTATCTAAATCTTATGTGGTTAATTTTTTTCCCAGAGAGTCTGTTTCAGAAAATACATTATACATCCCTTATTTGGAATATAAAGAGAGACTTACAACTTAAAGGGAAATCAGCTCTTCTTTACTGTCATTAAATACTGAACTATTTAAGACATGCTACTAAAAAGATGCCAGACATGGCCTGTGTGGTACATATGGGTCACTTGCTTCACTGCTAACCAAAAGGTTGGTGGTTTTAGCCAACCAGGCAGTACCTCAGAAGAAAGACTTGGCAGCCTACTTCTGGAAAATGGGTCCTGGTAATCCTCCAGCACACAGTCCTTCTCTGACACATGGGGTTGCCACGAGTGGAAACTGATTCCATGACAGCTGGTGTCAGCATGCACGGGGTACTCCATGTTTTGTTTTTTCCTGGTGTTCTGTTGTCAGCTTTTTTTTGTTTTTATTTTTCTTATATAATTCATCATCTTTCCGTGTCAGCATATAAAGATCCATATCATAAATTTCATTATGGTGTATCTCATGATGAGTCAGAACTTATTTAACATCCTGTTGTCGAACCTTAAATTCCATTTGATTTTTTGCTATTAAAAAAAAAAAAAGGACTGCCATGACAAGTCTATATTTGCATCTGTCTGCTTTTTCAGTTGTTTTCTTGTGATAAATGTTTAAAAATATGCAGTAGCCTGGTCAAAATACTTTTGATACATTTTGTTAAATTGCCATCCAAAGTGTGTTAGCCAGTAATTTCAACAGAATTGTGGTAGAGCATTCATTTCTACATATTCATACCAAACCTTTATAATTAAGAGGCATATAGGGGTGTTTGATTACTGTTTGATTTGTTTTTTTTTTTTGAACACAAATGAACTTGAATATTTTTCCATTTGATTATTGAGCTAGATTTTCCTTGCTGCCTCATTACCCTTCCTTTCTCTTTTCTTATTTGGTGTGATCATGCCAGAGTGTGTATGCATGTGGGTATGTGTGTTATGAGAGAGTGAGGGGATTGGCCATTCCTATTTTTGGTTAATTTTCTTAGGGACTTTTAAAGTATTTTATATAGTAGATGACAATCTTTTCCTTAAGGATTTTTAAAGTATGTTATATAATACATAAAAAAAAAAAAAAAAAAAACCCTGCTGGTGCACACAGTTAAGGATGTGGCTACTAACTAAAACGTGGGTGCTTCAAATCCACTCACAGGGCACCTCAAGAGAATGGACTAGAGTCTACTTTGGGAAGATCACAGCCGTTGAAAACCCTATGGAGCAGTTCTACTCTGGCACACATGGGGTCTCTGGGAGTCAGAATCGACTTCATGGCAACTAGTTTGGATGTATTAACTAATAAGTACTGGATATCAGTCTAATAAGTACTGGATATCAATCTAGCATTTGAGACGTATTGCCAGTTCCCTCAGTTTGACATTAGCTTTCTAATCTTGGTTAATTGGGATCTATAGAAATATTAAATTACATGTAGTTACACATTGTTGTGGAGAGACTTAATGGAAACAGGGTCTCTGATACATTGCAGATGGTATACTAAAGACTATAAAATAGAAATGGCAGAAAATAAAATTTATGATCCTTAATTGATCCCCACTTAGGGAAAAACATCTATCAAGGACATTACTTAACATAATACTTTATATAGGACTGAATAATTCATTTTGAAATTCTAAAATGTCATCATGAGAACTCTACAGTGAAACTTAAAAGACTTATGTCCAGTGAGGAGAGATTAATAGTGGCACCTTTTTGTTTTTGTTGAGTTTACTAGGGAAGTTAAAAATATCAGAACTAAGGTATGCAGTGTAGTGGCAGTTGATATTTTGGCTTTGCTTCCCAGAGTTGCAGATTGTTAATTCACTACTTTTGTCAATGTAATTCGTTGCAAGTAGTTTCTCTCTCTCTCTACCTCTCTCTCAAACCTAGCAGTATATTATTTTGTCTTTAAACTCAGTAATGTCACATTTTTCATGAAAGTTGTTCTCTAAATATACCTGTCTTCTTAAAATATAGTGTTTAACATGTTAAAAACAAAATCCAGTACTACATAGGGATGACTGTTGCAAACTTAAATGTGATGAAAAATAGTAGAAAATGAATTTAAGTGTTTTATTTTACTGTGGCTGTAATAGCTAGAATGATTGCTTGCAAGGGAACACCTGCATCTTTAGCATCACTGACTTCAATTAAAGTCCCAAAGGTTTTACATTCCATTACATGCTAGTAAGAAACTAACAGATATAGAAAGGCTCATATTCTAATCTTGAACACTGTCCATAAAATACCCACAATTGGTAAAGCTAACAAAATGCAATCTAACATCGGAGTCTCTAAAAGAAATATGAAATGACAAAACAGAAAAAACAGAAAGGAAAACAAAAATAGAAGAACTGGTTGCTTCTTGTTAAAGCTGCGTAACCATAAAAGCAAAACTGTTCTGATAAAACAGCTTCCAATTATTTCTCTAAGCTGCTAATAGAATTATTTTAAATTTCTTATTTTGATTAATCTGAAGTATTTTCAGATGGCCTTTGCTGAGATTATTTTTGTTATAACACTAATGATACAACATTTTGAAAATCCAGAAATCAGCTGTCATTGATTCAGTTTGACTGATGGCAGCTATATACAGGACAGAGCAGAACTGCCCAATAGGGTTTCCAAGGAGTGTGGCTAAAAACTGCACGTTTTTGGTTAACAGTCGTAGCTCTTAACTACTATGCCATCAGGGTTTCCATAAAATTCTCAGGTATGTGTTTTTCTTATCTTCATTTTCAGAAATGAAAAATATGAGAAAATAATGGTAATTCACAGTAAGACTGAAAATCTATTTAATAACTGAAAAGTCTTGACATAACATAGTATTTTCTTATGCTCAAAATAATGATTATCTTTTTAAATCTGTTGTACCGTGTATATTTGCAATTTTCCTGGAAGATGGCTGAAACAGAATGAAGAACTCTCAAAACAAGGACAGTGGCATGAGTGTGTACCAATAGTGCATGTGTCTTTTTCTTAATAAAATAATTAACTTCCTAGCTTTATTCATAAGAAGCTAGAATGATCTGGCCACTCTTTCCCTGTACTTAAAATGTGATGTCAAAACTCTTAAGTATATCTGTTGATTGATTAAAATTACACATACTTCAGTGAATTTTTTCTTGAAGAAGACAATCATAATAGTTGATATACATCAGGCATTAATAATTGCTTGTTATACCAGTACCTTTACTTGCAGATAGACTTTTTATATATCTGTATATAAGAATTTTAATCCCAATCAGGCCATTGTCCTCTAGCATCTTTCCATTATATGCCATCACTTGGCCTCTTATCTCTTCTGGCCTCGCATATACTTGTGAAATAATTATGATATTATCAGCTTCAAGACAATAGTAATATGTCTTTTTCAACCTTATGGCAATATTGTATCTTCTTTGTTAAAAAAATCTTAACCTTTTAAAAATCAAATAGCAATAAATTGCTACCTTTTAAAAGTATGGGATGACTATTTCAAGTGAATATGACTTGTGATCTTTTTGTTTTGAAGATGTTCTGCAAGATGCTGCATTGGCAGGATATTAATAGATATTATGTGCAGTGAGATGCCGTAGATAAATATGTTAATAAAAAAATTAAATAGATTTCTTTATTGTAGCACTTCGTATCTTTTAATATGCTAATATGCAATGTAAATCACTGAGAAGGAAGAATATTATTTGCAGTTTTTCCCCTCAAAATACTTCATCAGAGAGTCCCTTTCTTCAGGGAGCATATTGTAGGACAGGTGTTGTATAGAATATACTTACAGAAGTGCCAGACTAGTATTTGAGGTTTTTTAATACTTTTTGAAAATTTTGTATCTTTTTCTTCAACTTACTTCAAAATAGAATGTTTATGTAACAGGTTTTTTTTTTTTTTTTCTTTTAAACAATACTACCCCCAATTCCTAAATTTTCTTGAAGTAATAACTTCAGTAATATTCCAAATATGGTCATACTTTTTTAACTCATAAAAAAATTCTCGTCTTGTGCTTACTTTGTATGATATGGGCCTCTCCTGTCTGTCTTTCTTGATATCCTTTCTGTGTTCTCTTTGGATTTTTTTCTAACCATATAGAACTGTTTACATGGGAAATCATAATTCTGATAAATCTTTCTTTCTCAAACATCCATGACCTTTGCACATACAGCTGTTACCCCTGTTCCTACCCCGTATCTAGATGGTGAATCCTTGCTTCTTGTGATGGAGAACTCAGCTGTCACCTACTTGATAAAGCTCTTCCTGACCCCTGTTGTGTATTGATGTATTCATTCAGTCATTCAATAAGAGATACTTTTTAAGTAGTACATGTGCAAATGTACTACCACTCAGGTGCCAAAATTCTGTATATGTAATAATGAACAATGTAATCATCTGCTCTGTAAAAAAAGACTTCATGTTTTTTATGGGCTGGACTGTCTAGCAAGCAGGCAACTGTCATGCTCTATAGTAGTTGTGACTAGATTAGAGTGTATGGGAAATACATAGGAAGAACACTTAACCCAAACTGTGGAAATCAGGGAATACTTCTCTGGAAAACTGATAACTGGGGAGAGATGTGGAAGATATATAGGAGTTAGTAGGGTGAAGGGATGAGTACAAGAAAAATATCTAAGAAAAGAGTTAAAAATAGGGAACTCCCCTCCTACAAAAGAAGCTAAAACTCGTTGTCATTGACTTGATTCTGACTCATAGTTACCCTATAGACCAAAGGAGCACTGCACCATAGGGTTTCCAAGGACCACCTGGTGGATTCAAACTGCTGACCTTTTGGTTAACATTCATAGCTCTTAACCAGTACCCTACCAAGGAAACAGTCAAAAAGATACTGGTAATAACGTGGTGGGAGAAATTATACAGTATCACCAAATACTACTATAATCAGAAACCCTAATAGTGTAGTAGTAGTTAAGGAATTGACTCGGCAGCAAGTAGTTTTTTTTTGTTTGTTTGCTTTTGTTTTTTAATATCAAATTATATGAATTTTAGGGCTCTGGGTCTGCACTTTTACAGCATGTTAGAATTGACAAAGGCCCAGTAAAGTACCTTCCTTTTATGACTATAATACTTTCTAACTCATGCACACGGAGTTTGTTTACACATTTATAACCATGTAACTGTACCATAGAAAGGCAGTCCTACCTGGATTTCTGCTACAAAAGTGCATTTCCAAGAAGCTTAAGGTGGATCAGTTATGTCTACTTAACACCGTATTTGAGGAACGCAAGAGTGCTTAAAGCCCGTGTGTTTGTTCTCCAAACTAAGAGTGGGCAAAGTCATTAAATTTTTAGAAAGCTACATGCCAGTATGATCCACGGGATTCCTGAAGAACTTGAACATTTTCCTGTTTGGAGTAATAAGTAAATAATGATCACCCAAAGCTTTAGGAAAAAAAAAAAAAGGCCCTGGGTAATGCAGAGTTTGTACTCATCTGCTGACCTCCTGGTTGGAGGCTGAAGCCCATCTGGCAGCCCGATGGAGGAAAGGCTTGGCTCTCTTTTTCCGTAAAGGTTACAGCCAGCAAAACCTCATGGAGCAATTCTACTCTGCAGCACAGCGGTTGCTAGGAGATGACGGACAGGTTTCAGAGCTTCTAAGTTTCCTGTCAGTAGGGGCCTTTCTCCCTTAAGTAATCAGGTAAAGGTGCGGAAGAAGTAACAACTGGCTGTACATTCATTTGTTTTGTGTATAAATTGCGGTGGTTGTTCTCTAATTGTAAATATACTTCTTAAGTTTCCATAAGGAGACTGGAGTGAAATTTCTAAACATTAATTTCTTTCAAATCAGTTTACAGAAATTTTCCTAAGATGTTCCTAAGATCAACCCTTCATGGTGTTTTATAGGTCTTATTCAAGAAATAAGAGACTTTGTAAAACATCAGAGTCATGCTTAATATCACACATGTGCTGAGTTCATTTACATTTCTGTGATGTTAGTTTAATATACTGTAACTGTTGGGGTTCGAATTTCAAGACACAACCCAGAATTTCTTTAAATATCAAATTTTATTAAAAAATATGCCCAATAGGAAAAAAAAAAAAAAAAAAAAAACAACTGGTGCACCAGGGACGCACTCCAATCTGTGCAGAGAGGAGGCGACCACGAGCTTCCTCAGCGCCCAGTATTTAAGTCATGAGATCGCAAGGTAGAGGGGGGCAGCTGATCTTTGTATGGATTGGTTGAGGCCATATGATTAGGGCTGGCTCCCGGGGCTCTGTAAGGCTCCTGTAGGCGTTTGTCCTTCGTAAGATAAGGGTGAAACCACCCTAGAGTTTTTCTTGTTATTTTTCTGCTAAGTTATTTCTTGGAGCCTTCTATCCTGAAATTTCACTGCCCTTTGCCCAAGAAGGAATCTGAGGTTCAGAATGGAGTTTACTTATGTTTCATTCCAACATTCCCCCCTTGAGTTCTTATTCCAGAGTCAAATCTTAGACTCTGAGTGGTGTCAGGTTGATCAAGGTCCTGGCCACTCGGAGGGTGGTAGGCCTAGGGTGGAGGCAGGTGTTTTAGGACTAGAAGCTGGACTGTGACTAGTCTTTCTCGTATGAATTTAAGTAGTCTATTTAGAATGCAAGGACCCACAGCTAAAGCCAGGATGAAGAGGACAAGTGGGCCTGCTAATGTAGTAACGAGGGTGGTCAACCGTGGAGACCAGGAGAACAGAGACTCATACCAATTCTGATTTTGTTTCTTAATTTTTGCCTGATCTTTTAATTTCTTAAGGTCTGTCTCTTTCACACCCTCACTTTCTAGAACTCTCTACAGTCTTACCTTCTGTCTCTCTCTCACTAATCTTTGTCTCTTCCAGTCTCTGACTCATTCTCTTCCTCCCAATCCCTATATCACTTTCTTATCCAATCTTTCTGTTTCTCCCTCAGTCTCCTTTCCTTTCTCTCTGGCCCTCTATGGTGGCCATCTGCTGTTTGTTCTCCTCCTGTCTCTGGTCTGTTTAAACTGGTTGCATTCTTAGCTCGACTGACCCTACTGAGGTCCCTATTTTCCCTGATCCAGGGTGTATTGGTTTCACAGCCCCATGTATAACAGAAATAGTTATTTGTTCCTCCACATGATCCATAGTCATTAGTCCTGGGACAGACATAAAATTGTCTCTTAGCCAGTTGTTGCATGAGGCAGTTAGTAGCACACCCCCCACCCATCAGCATGTGTACATCCCCCCCTGACTACCCCAGTCCCCCATGACAGACCCTCTGCGTGCACGAACCAGGTATATGTCTTTCTTAAGTTGTGAGTCTATAGAACCCCCCACAAGGTCACATAAATCAAGGTGAAAAACTGGTGAAGTCACCTCGGGAGGGCCGGTTAGGATCAGTTCTTGAACTTGCCATCCGAGGTTTCTTGGAGTTGCCCCAGGGCCAGTATGTTGTTGTACCCTCATTGAAGGTCAGGGTTTAGTGTTGTCCTTTTTGATGGGAGTGATGGACCCAGGGCGGGATCCTGTCGACCTTGATGGCAGTTGGAGTTGTCAGGATCACCGTATGGGGTCCTTTCCAGCGGGGCTCCAAAGTCTCCTTTTGGTGCCTCTGGACCTAAACCAGATCTCCCGGCTGAAACTGATATGGCTTTATAGGAGGGAGATCATGGAGGCACCTCAATAAGGGGAAAAGTAGATCTTGAGTTTTCTGCAGGTCCTAGAGGGACGTAAGCAGGTTATGATTAGAGATTTCAGCAAGTATGTCATCCCTTGGTTTAGGGTAGAGGAGTGGTGGCCTACCGAATAGGGCGTAAGGCCTTGGAGGTAGGGAGAATTATGCACACACATTAAAGCAAAGGGAAGCAGGGCCGTCCAGAAACCGCCAGTTTCTAGGGTTAATTTGGTTAAGGTCTCCGTAAGGGTCCAGTTCATCCTGTCTACCTGTCCTGAACTCTGGGGGTGATAGGCACAATGTAACTTCCAGTTAATCCCCAGAACAGATGCTACTCCCTGAGAGACTACAGCCACAAAGGCAGGACCATTGTCTGATCTTAGAGTCAACGGAACCCCAAACCTAGGTATAAGTTCCTCCAGGAGTTTGTTTTTTTGAAACTACTTATGTTGTCTCTCTCTTAGTGGGAAATGTCTTAGTCCAAGCAGAGACTGTGTCTACAAAAACTAAAAGGTACTTATATCCATATCTGTCGGGCTTAATTTCAGTGAAGTCCAGTTCTCAATGTACCTCTTTCTCTCTTACCTTGGTGGGCCTTACCAGATCTGCCTGCATTAGTGGCTTGGCAGGCTCGGCAGGTGTGCGTTACTCGTTCAGCCAGCCGGGGTAGTTGGGGTATATAGTACCTTGGAGACAAAATTTCCTGGATTTTTGCTGCTCCCAAATGGGTGGTCTGGTGGATCTGGCGGACGAGTTCTTCCTCCAGTTTCTGGGGGAGAATGGGGAGTCCTCCTGAAGTATAGCGCCATCCTTTCTTCTCTTTTATTTCAGGAATCTTCTTGTGCAGGAGGGTATCTTTGGGAGTGTAGGTGGGCTCTTCAGGAAGGGTTGGCTTGGGGAGCTGGACAGAATTGATCTCGGGGAGGCTGACGGCAGCTTCCTTAGCTGCTCAGTCCGCCAGATTATTGCCTTGGGCTTCCACTGGTTTGGAATGCTGATGTCCGGGACAATGGATGATGGACAGCTTTGTGGGCAGCCAAATAGCTACCAGTAAATTCAGTATTTCTTGTTTATTTTTAATAGTTTTTCCTTCTGCTGTGAGCAAATCCCGTTCCTGATAGATGGCCCCATGTACATGTGCAGTAGCAAAGGCATACCTGCTGTCAGTATAGACATTGACCGCCTTGCCAGCCCCTAGTCTCAGTGCCTCAGTGAATGCTGTGAGCTCTGCCCGTTGTGTTGATGTTCCAGATGGTAGGGCCTGTGACCAGAGGACCTGATCTTCAGCTACCACTGCTGCCCCTGCGTACCTGGTGCCATCCTTGATAAAACTGCTCCCATCAGTGAACAGAGTGAGATCAGGGTCCCGCGAGGGAACGTCCATAAGATCTCGGCGAAGGCCGTGTTGTTGGTCAAGTACCTCAGTGCAGTCATGCGATTTGGCCTCCAGGTCCGGGTCAGGAAGCAGTGTAGCTGGGTTGAGGGCTGAGGAAGAAGCAAACACAACTCGAGGCTGGACTAGTAATAAAAATTGGTCGTGGGTTAGCCAGGCATTGGAAATCCATTTATGAGGCGGGCTATGCAGGACTCCCTCAGTGGCATGGCGGGTAGTGACGGTCAGGGGCTGTCCCATAGTCAGTTTATCGGAATCTTTTGTTAGTTGAGCGGTGGGCACAACAATTCTAAGGCACCTTGGCCATCCTGAGGCCACTGGATCTGGTTTTTTAGACAGATAGGCCACCGGCCTTTTCCATGGGCCGAGTGTCTGAGTAAGGACTCCCTTGGCTATTCCTTTATTTTCATCAGTGTATAGTCGGAAGGGCTTTCCTAGGTTGGGTAATGTCAACGCCGGTGCCTCCAGGAGTGACTTCTTTATAGTCTGGAAAGCCTGCTCTGTTTCTTTAGTCCATATAAAATTCTTTTCTTTTCCTCAGGTCAGCTCATATAGGGGGCGCACTATCTCTGTAAATCTTGGGATCCGGAGTCGGCAGAACCCAGTGGATCCCACGAACTCCCTCACCTGCCACGGCATACATGGGGTGGGAATCCCAAGGATAGTCTATTTTCTTGCTTTGGATAGGGAGCATTGTCCCCCCTTGAGTTGGAAACCCAAGTAAGTCACCTCCTGGACATAGACCTGTGTCTTTTTAGCAAAGACTTGATATCCTTATTTCACCAAGAGAGTTAACAGGGACTTGGTGGCCTTTAAACAAGTGTCCTCATCAGGTGCCCCGAGTAATAAATCATCTATGTATTGTAGAAGGGAAATGTCAGGCCATTGATGCCTGTATTCACGTAAGTCCTGATGAAGGGCCTCATCAAAGATGGTGGGGGAATTCTTGAACCCTTGTGGCAAATGTTTCCAGGTCAGCTGTCTGCTGAAGTCATCTTCTGGGTCCTGACATTCGAAAGCGAAGAGTGGCTGACTCTGTGGGCTCAGGGGTGTACTGAAGAATGCATCCTTTAAATTTAGCACTGAATACACCCAGTGTTCTGGTGACAGAGAGCTCAGGAGAGTGTACGGGTTAGGACTGGTTTGTAGCCCAGCCCTCCTGCCTTCCTCACTGGCAGGAGGGGAGTATTTTAGGGCGACTGGCAGGGCACTAGTATTCCATGTTTCCTGAGTTTTTGAATGTGGGCTCTGATCCCTTCCCTTGCTTCTGGCGTAATGGGGTACTGCCGCACCTGAATTGGGTCAGCAGATGGTTTTAAAGTCACTATAACCAGTGGTTGGTGTTTGGCCAGCCCAGGGGAGTTGTTTTCAGCCCAAACCTGAGGAATCTCTTTGATCAATTGATCCACTGATACCAGGAGGATGGAGTGGGGGCCCCTGTCAGAATCATCATAAAGTCTGTATTCTTCCTCTAAAGGGGCTACCACATTGACTTGGGGTGTCAGGTAAGCATGATTTCTAGTAAAGTGGATAGTCGCCTGCATTTTTGATAACAAGTCTCTTCCAAGTAAAGGGTACGGGCGTTCAGGCATGACCATGAAGAAGTGGGAGACAGTTTTAGTTCCCAGGTCTATTTTTCGCTTAGTAGTCCATGAGTAGGCACTGATTGCAGTAGTTCCCTGTGCTAGGGTTTTGGTTTCGGTTATGGGTCCTAGGGGTTCAGTCAGAACCAAGTCACTAGCCCCAGTGTCGACCATGAATTCTACAGGGTGTCCCCCTACTTTTAAGGTTACCCTGGGCTCAGGGGGGACCAGTGAGCCCTGATGCCCTCAGGCTTCTAGGTTAAGAACCTTTGGAGGGAGCTTTCTTTTGGGGCACTCACCCTTCCAATGTCCAATTTCCTTGTAGTAGGCACACTAGTCTCTCCACAGGGGAGGCTTTCCTGGCTTCCTCATCTGATCCGGTTTTTCTCCCCAAGGGCATAGCGGCGCGTGGCCCTGGGCTTCTGCCAGGAGGATTTTGCTTACCTTTTTGGCTTGTTTGTCTTCTGGTAGTTCGGGATTATTGAAGGTTTTCATAGCAATTTCCATCAACTCAGATAGATTCTTTCCCTCGGATCCTTCTATTTTTGTATTTTTCTTTTGATGTCAGGGGCCGACTGTCCCACAAAGGCTATATTAATGGCCTGTTGGTTTTCAGGAGACTCAAGGTCAGTGGGACTATATGTGCGGTATGCCTCCATTAGTCATTCCAGAAAGGCTGCTGGGGATTCTGAGGGTTCCTGAATTACCTGTGTTACTTTAGACAAATTTGTGGAACACCTAGTGGAGGCCTGGAGACCCCCCATAAGAATCTGGCGGTAGACAGTTAGGCGCTGCTTACCTGCAGTGGTGTTTGGGTCCCAATCTGGGCGGGTCAGAGGAAAAGCGTGGTTAATCTCATCTAAATTACTCGTAAAGTTTCCATCATCTCCCGGCACCTGTTTTCTGGCTAGGGAAACAATCTTAGTCCTCTCCTCAGTGGTAAAGAGGGCTTGGAGAAGTTACTGTATGTCTTCCCAAGTGGGCTGGTGTGTTACAAAGATGGTTTCTAAGAAGGATATCAAGGTTTGAGGTTTTTCAGAAAAAGGGAGATTCTGCATTTTCCAGTTGTAAAGATCAGAGGTTGTGAAAGGAGTATAGACTAAGAAGGGTGTCCCAGCCTCAGTCATGTGTCCTATAGCTCACAAGGGGAAAATATGAGAGGAGCGTTCTGCAAGTGGTTGAAAAGATCGACCTGAGCGGGTATGGGCTGGGCTCTGGAGGTCAGAGGAAGGTGGTGTTGCAGAAGTGGTGGGGGTCGGGGGAGCAGTTGGGACTGGAGGTCCGTGGGGACCCTATACAGGCCGCGGAGACTGGCTTTGGCTCCCTCGGCCCCGGCAGCAGGAGGAGAAATGGGAACTGGGGGGTAGGGAGGTGGGAGACTCAATAAGTCCTCTGGGTCAGAGGAATCAGATGGAGGAAGGGCAGCTGGAGGGGGTTTCGAGGAGCCCTGAACCACCAGGGTTGTAGGAGGCTGTTTAGGGGGAACGTAGGGTTGCAGCCACACAGGTGGCCACCTGAGGAGGTCTTGCCAAATAACAATGCATGGCATTTGATCAGGGTGACCTGGACCACCAAAGATGACCTGAAAAACAGAATGGGTTTGGTTAATGTCTAGGGATCCTGTGGGTGGCCATCCAGTACCAAAGGCCAGCCATTCCAGATTGCAAACTGTGCAGAGTTTTCCTGACCGCACCTTGCCGGAGTCTTGGGCTCGTTTCTGGAAGTCTGAAAAGTGGTCAAGGAGGAGGCCTAGGGGTGTTACAGAGTGAGAAGAAGATTGCCCCATGGTGGCGAAAGTAACAATCAGGACAAACAGTACAATCAAACAGACAACGGAACAGACACAGACCAGTCACGGAAGAAAACCAAACGAAAACCAGATGCGGGATTTACAGGCCGCAGAACCGAGAAAGGAATCAGCGGCGCCCACCCAGATGGAGAGCTGAGGCGTCCCCCAGCTTCCGACTCAGAGAGCGATTCTGCGTCTAGATTCTCTCTTAGTGAGTCCCAGAACCAGAGCTCGAGCACAGAGACTAACAGACAATATCCAGACTCACCGGTGAGGTCCAAACCAGATCGGCTGGCTGCGGAGGTTGCTTTTGAAATCCCAGATGAGCCCCCAAATGTTGGGGTTTGAATTTCAAGACGCAACCCAGAATTTCTTTAAAGGTCAAATTTTATTAAAAAATATGCCCAATAAGAAAAAAAAAAACAAAACTGGTGCACCAGGGAAACACTCCAATCTGTGCAGAGAGGAGGCGACCACGAGCTTCCTCAGCACCCAGTATTTAAGTCGTAAGATCGCAAGGTAGGGAGGGGGCAGCTGATCTTTGTATGAATTGGTTGAGGCCATATATTAGGGCTGGCTCCCGGGGCTCTGTAAGGCTGCCTCTGGGTGTTTGTCCTTCATAAGATAAGGGTGAAACAACCCTAGGGTTTTTCTTGTTATTTTTCTGCTAAGTTATTTCCTGGAGCCTTCTATCCTGAATTTTCACTGCCCTTTGCCCAAGAAGGAATCTGAGGTTCAGAATGGAGTTTACTTATGTTTCGTTCCAACAGTAACTACTTTAATCTATAATCTTGATTTAGCAGTAGACAAAAATGACCGGTTTTACTACAGATAAAATTATTTTACTATTAAACTGTTTTAAGTGGTGTTTATTGTCAGAAATGATTTGATGAGATGATTATAGGTTTTTATAAAATAAAGATTCCTTTGGGTCTGTGTTTTTGGGTCTGTTAGAGATTCACTGAATTAAGTAACATGTTTTCATTATATCCATTCGGATCCGACTCGACAGCGCTTGGCTTGGCTTAGAGATATTTCATATAGACTTTCTTTTTTATCTATTAAGTAAAAGTGAACTCTTACTTAAAATCCTGTGTTCCAGAATTTTTACATGGAAAAAGTCATGAGCAATATCTTAACACTTGTCCCTAATTCTAATGTCATCTAACAGAGTTTTGTCAATGCACTTAACTGGTAAAGGCATTTATTTGTTTTCTTGATACTATATGGTTTTTGGATTTCTCTATATGCCGAAACAAAATCATCATCTTTTGGTTTGTATCTATATTGACAAAATCCTTAATTTGGGATCAGGATTTGTGTTTTATCATTATATTACAGTGACTAGGTTTAGGAAATGTAAACTGTACTCTTCACCTAGCCAGTGTAGGAAATTGATTTCTTTGGAATTTTCCCATGGTGAACACCCTGGTGCAGTTATTCTGTGAATTTGGGTGTACTTTAGAGGGAATTGAAGATAACTGGGTGGGGAAGCATGAGCTGGGCTCCTACCCATGAATGTTTCTAAAAGAATAGGTAAAGAGAGCATAATCTTATGGAATAGAAATACAGGATAAACATATTCATTAGTATATCTCTGTAGAGATCATTATATGATAATGATTCTTAATTTTAAAGAGACTAATAAGATCCGTTCTCTACCTAATGTCATTGACCATTCATCTGTCCAGTATTTTGTGTTTTTCTTCTTTTAACATTTACATTAGATTTTAATGTAATCAACCAGAATTAGTAGTCTTATTGTAATGAAGCATGTCTAAGTCCATCATTTTAATTTAGTGACTGATAGTCATTTTTTAATGGTCTAATAAATACTAGGCTGGGGATACAGCTGTGAACACTCAGAATCCCTGCCTACTTGGAATGTTTGTTCTAGCAGGGAGAGACAAACAATGAAGGAAATAAATTGCAAGAAAAAAAATTCAAGAAACTGATTAAGAATCCTGAAGAAAGTAAAGCAGTGTTAACTAATGAGTGAGAATAGGCCCTTTTATGCTTGTTAAGGAAGAGTTCTCTGATGAGGTATCTTTGAGCGCAAACCATAGTGATTATAAATGGACCGACAATGGGAAAAGCCAGAGGAAGAACACTCCTAGGCATATGGAGATGGGGCATGTTCCAGAAACTAAATAAGACTCAAGTCCCTGGAGTTCCAAAATGAGAGAGAATAAGATGAAGACCGAGAGCTAGAGAAGCAGAGACCAGACCATAAACAGCTTTGTAAGTGCTAGTGAAGAAGTTTGGCTTTAATTTCTAAATGTGGTATATTTAAAACAGATAAATGACATGGTATGATTTTCCTGTTCAGAAATTACTTTGCATTGGAATGTATTGTAGAGGAGCAAGATGAGAAGCTAACAAAAATGTCTCAGATACTGTCATCGTGTTGAGAGAACTGGTTGCTTAGACTAGGGAGGTGTCACAGAGGGAGAAGAGTCAATTCCTTCCGAATATATTTTTATGGTATTCACAATGATGACACCAAATGAGATGTCTTAGGAAGACAATAGCAGCAAAGAGGCCGAAGAAAGAGTTTTTGTCAGGAAGAAGTGGTTAACTGAGGCTCCTTTAATGGAGAAGAAAGGTAGAATGTCACTGAACTGTGTTGTTGCGAGCTGTCAAGTCACGCCCGACTCATGGTGACCCCATGTGTCAGACAGCACAACTGCTCCGTAGCATTTTGGTGGCTCTAATCTTTATAGAAACAAATGACCAGGTCTTTCTTCCACGGTACCACTGAGGGTGTTTGAAATGCCAGCGTTTCTCGTAGCAGCTGATGGCCAGCCACTTGCGCCACCCGGGATTCCTGCCGGTTGCGGCTGGCCAGCCTCTGACGACGCTCTGCCTTGTTTACTGTATGCCTGTACACCTATGGTCATGCTTATCCCACATTTCCAGAAACTTCCAAAAAGAGGAAAACAATGGCGAAGAGAACGAGAACATCGTGAAGTAGCGCAGGGAAAATACCTGATCATTTTCTACCCTGAGTAATCTGGGGTTTAAGAAGGGGGGAAAATGCCATTTGAGAGCTCCTTGGAAAATAAACAGCAGTTTTAGGTAAGGGGTAAAACTAAAAGGGATAGTCAAAAAAGCAGTTATGAATATAGGACATACACTAAAACTGGGGTAACAAAGGGCACCGTGAAGGAGTGTAGAAGGACAGGGAAGAGGGAATTGGGTCCAAATCAAAGACAAGAGCCTGGTGATAAAACCTGGACTTCTGTCAGTGATACATAGAGACATACAAGGTCCGACAGTTAAGTCCACGAACTTAATTGTTCTAAGTGCTACAAGCCTCATTGCTGAATATCATTATGGTCACCTTCGAAGTTTTCCCCTTGGGAAGCTATGCACTGATGCCAGCACCTAGTCCACACTTCAGAGCCGATTTGGAACTCGTTCTGGAGTGGTCATTGCTCATGGTGGCACAGTGGCAAGTTTGCAAACTTGATTGTATAGTTGTCTGTGAGGGAGTTTTTAGCCAGTAAGCAAATAACTGTATTGGATCATACTCAGTATTCACCCAGTCTGGACCCCAGTGAGTTTTTTTCTTTACCCAAAGATAAAGGAAATATTGAAAGGAAGACATTTTGATGATCAGGACTTCAAAGGTAGTAATGACAACAACTCTGATGCACATTCCAGAAAAAGAGTTGGTGCATAGCTTCCCAAGGGGAGTACTTTGAAGGTGACCATAGTGATATTCAGCAGTGGGGTATGTAGCACTTTTTCTAGTGAGTTCACAATCTTGCTAGTTCTCATGTGTCTGGTCTTTGATGGAGAGGATTAGGGTTGCAAAGTAGTAAGATACTGAGGCATTGTGATAGCCACAGACCAGGGGAACAGTTGGCTCAAATGAAATAACTGAAGGATAGTCAAGGACTTATTCACAGGGAACAGATTAATGAGTCAGGGTAAGGGCATGAAGCCAGAAATGGCATGGCAAGTGGAGAGGAAACCAAAGACCTGGAGATTCCTTTTAAATGAACAGAAGCCAGGGATGACAGAAAGTCAGTCTGTCCTCGCATCATGAATCAGAGACCAGTGGGTAACCAGGAGTCCAAAGATCTGTCTTCAAGAGGATTAGCAATCAGGAGGACTATCCAAAGGTTCAAGAGGTTTGATCCAGTGAAGAGTTTTGGTTCCTCTTGATAGGGTATGAATACATCTAGCAGAGAATCTGCTGTCTAGCCTGTAATACCTCCATTTGTCAGACCTTTACCATACCATTTAGGTAGGTAGGAGATAAACTTACATGAAATGAGGAAGAATTGCAATTATAGAAAATGATTTTATTACCTCAGTTTTGCAGTTGTCTGAGGCATTTTTAAAACTAAGATGATAATGGACATGCCAATTAAATTTAGTGTATGGATGCACAGAAATTAGGCACCTACTTTAAACTGAAATTGAACAGGTGTCTGATAGGTAAATTACACATTTTCACATCTCGCTGTCAGCCACTATAAATCCAAGGTGTTCTCATATTCTCTTTATTTTGTGTTTCTCCTAATGTTCAAAGGTGAGAGAAATGAAGTAGTAAGATGCTGTGTGCTTTGTTCACATAAAGGTATACAAAAATTTTTAGCAAAAGAGTTGAATAGTTTCTGAGCATATTTTCAACACCAAAGTCATATTTTTTTCTAAACGTGCTATTGCATGCTGAAACGATTTATAAAGAATAACTGAACATCATGGTCATAGCATAACCCATATTACAAGAGCGTAGGTTACCAGGTTGTATTAGTGGTAGATTTATATTTTATTTATTGATAAAATGTCTTTTTCTTTTTCTTTTGACAGAGATAAAACTGATTCCAACATTAATAACTAATTACATGTTTTACTGAAGTTTCTGTTATTTTTCCAGTCTTTGATAAATGTTTTCTTATTACTTCCTTCTGAAAGTGAAGGAGTCTGAGTCCTTTGTGCTTTCTGTTCATTCTTTTGATACGGTACCTAACAGTATGAAAGTGACTGACTTGAGAAACTCACTTGCTTTTGAAATTCATGCAGGTGTTAACTTTGTCTTCATATTCTGTTTGTGGGCTCCTGACGAAAATGAACTCTTGTAGTAAGTCTGTTTTAAGACAATAGGAAATAATATGAGTGCTCCATCTTGGCTAATGCATAGATCTGTAAGTGATTTCAAAGGTAAACTTTGATATGTATCAGAAATAGTTCTGTCATCAGAGATTTACATCTTTTTGTTGTCAGCTTATAAAGCAGCAACACTGCTCTGATTTGTGTAAACATGCTGCATACCCAGTGGTATGTTTCTCTCTAACTTTGCATAACTTTGATTAGCTATTCAGGCTTCCACTGGGCACACTTTTAAGTTTCTGAGCTTGATTTGATATCACATATGTATCAAAATGTGTTTTCCTAGCTTCCAAGCATGGCCTGCAGAATTATCAGAGCAAATCCCTATTCATACGTAAGGAACAACTACAAGGATTTGAAGTGCCATTTTTCTTATGGTAGAAAATTAAGAGTACAGATCAGTGTAAAAAATAGTGACAGTAATTGGGAGTGGAGGAAGAGTCCATAGGTCTCTGTTTGTATATGTATATAAAAATTTAATTGTCTAGTGAAATGCAGTGTGGCAGTTTTTCTGTAATCCATTATGGAAGTTGAGAGGTAGTGATACTGGCTAACCTAGGATTGTATAATGAGCCTGTGATGTGGAGGCAGGAAGAAGTAGTCATCAGCATGACTGTTAGTCAGACCTTTTGCATGCTTCAGGCTGTAAAAACTGGAAATACTGCATGTATTAGAACAATTGTAGCCACTACTTAGAATTTTTAGAGATGTCTGCTTTCAATCCTCAGGGTTCTGCAGATGTTAGAATCCCCTGTGCTACTGGTGCTGCTCTACAGGAATGACTCTTTAAAAGTAAATTAGTATACATATTTTGTATGCATAATGAGCCTTGGTGGTGCAGTGGTTAAAGCACTGAGCTGCCAACCAAGAAGTCAGTGATTTGAACCCACCAGTCATTCGGTGGGAGAAATATGTAGCATTCTGCTTTCGTAAAGATTTATTGTCTTGGTAACCCTGTGAGGAAGTTCTACTCTTTTCTGTAGGGTCGCTGTAAGGGAGAACTGTCCCGGGTGGTTGATGGCAGTGACTTTGCTTTTTCAGGGTTGTTTTATTTTTTATTTTATTTTTTTTTGCATGCATGGGACAGAGAAAAAGCAAATGAGAACCTGGGTGATATTCTCCTCTCTTTGCCATGCATTTTGTCCTCTTTAGTTCACTGAAGAACATTCGTCTCTTTTATATTTTTCTGGAAGTTTTCATCTTTTGATTTGAAATAATATGTTTTAATAGTAAGGCATACTCTGTTTAAAGAGAATCAACTATTCACTGTGTTGGCTTGGAGGAATGAGACATGATTATGTAGAAAGTTCATCTCCTGGAGAAGAAAAGGATTTATTACTTTGTACCAACAAAATGTCAGTTTCCAAAGATTAGTTAAAAAATAAAAAAGCCTCTTCTTGAAATAGCATATTTCCACTTTAGTAATTGAAGGGTAGGGGAAATATTATCAAATGTGCATAGTGGTATAATGGTATAAAAGCTGCAGTTACAAATTCAACTTACTTTCATGACGATTAAATGCTGGTGTTGGTGTGAAGACACAATTAGAAACTGTTTTCTGTGGTGATGTGTTCTCTGCAAGAAAGGAAAGTTCTTTGGTTTTATGCCAGATTTGGAATGTATCTCTTAAGAGATATTAATGGTATGACTTGATATATTTTTTTAAAAATATCAAACTTGTGTTAAAATGTATTTTCCCATCATCAAGATGAAGCATAAATATTTTTTTAGAATGAGTTTAATTTGGTAGCTGGCCTAACAGTACATTTTCAGAGAGTATGTGGTAATGTAAAGGGTATATGGTTTTTTAGACAATATCGTATATCTCCCTGCTTTTGTTAGTTATGTGTCCTTGGTCCAGTTGCTTACAATTTTCCAATTCCTCACCTGTAGTTGAAGATCGTATCTTCCCTGATTGTTGTGAGCACTAAGTGAGAGTGTATGTATATATAAAATTGCTTGCCATTGATTCAGTTCCCACTGTGGGCAACCTCGTGTGTCAGAATAGAGCTGTGTACCATAGGATTTTCAATGGCTGATTTTTCAGAATATGTCTGGAGGCCTTTTTTCTGAGGCATCTCTGGGTAAACTCAAGCTACTAGCCATTCACTTAGCAGCCAAGCGCATTTGTACCGTTCAAACACTCCTTGTACATACATAGATACAGACATGCATAAAACATTGATGTCAAGTTGATTCCAATTTATAGCAACACTATAGGATAAAGTAGAACATCCCCCATAGGGTTTTCAAGGTTGTAGTCTTTATGACTGCCACATTTTTCTCTTGCAGAGCAGCTGGTGGGTTGAACCACTGGCCTTGCAGTTAGCCTCCAGATATTTAACCACTGTTCCACCACATACACACAGAACATTGATAGCACTCTTTGCATTTTTCGTAAGTTCTCTGAAGGTTATAAGTATCTTTTAGATTTACACATAATGTGGACACACACACGTACATATATCTGCATGTATGTGTCCTTGTAAGTCATAAAGTGGTTTGTAAATGAAGCATAATCACCCTTTAAATCACATATGATAGAATAATATTTTGAGATGCAGTTTCTACAACTGCTTAAAACTGTGGTTTAGCTGCCCCTAATAAATACAGCAGAAACCCTGGTGGTATAGTGGTCAAGAGCTATGGCTGCTAACCAGAAGATTGGCAGTTCAAATCCACCAGGTTGTCCTTGGAAACCATCTGGGACAGCTGCCTGTCATGTAGGGTCACTCTGGGTCGGAATTGGCTTGACAGCACTGACTTGATTGACGAATACAGCAACATGGGAGAGAAAAAGTCATAAGGAAAAGATCTGTAGTGGTGAACTTCAGAAAATGACTGCAAATGACTTATTTCCTGAAATTGGTGAAGTATATATTTTTACCCTTAAAGAGAATAATACTGTATTGCTATACCTAGCAACCCCTTTAAATCCTTTAGGTAGGGATTTTACTGATGTGATTACCGGAAATGTCCTTAAAAGAGACTGATACTGAAGTGACTATTCCCGCAAATACAGAAACCTAAGAAATGCCTGTAAACCACCTATTTATAAAGACTTTAGTAGGAATGTGTAATTCTCTTATGGATTATTATGGATGATACATTTTAAAGAAATAGCAACTATCTTTTGTTATATAATGACATGAATATTTTTAAGTTTAAGATTCTTTCAACAATTGTACTTTGTTACATTTTATCTGAGATATCATAGTTGTTACTGTTATTCTCATGGTTTTTAGTAATACAACATAGCTTAACAACAATTGTAAAGAAGGAGTAGGACTGAGCAGTATTTTGTTCTGTTACACATAGGATCACTGAGTTGCAACTGAGTTGATGAAACATAAGAGCAACAGCAGCACCCAGCAATTTTGTGTGCATTTTATTACTAGTGATTGATGTTCTGTCCTTTAATTTTCATAGTTAACTAGAAGAAAAGTAATGAGCTATTATTGCTTGTACTTTTTAAAAAACATGAAGACATAGTGAAAATAATGAAATTACCGTGAATATAGATTGAAATAATGAAAGATCTCATTGCAAGTTGCTTTATTTATAAAGAAACTTTTATACTGTAGTTCTGTTTTAAAAAATTGAGATGCCTGGATATAGTTTTGTACGTTTTAAGAACAAAACTTTGATTTCCTCTGTTGACATTGCAAATTCAGAATTAATGGGACACAGAATGCCAAAGTAGATTTCATAAATGTCAAAAATCCTCTAAGGTGTAACTAGAACTTTTTGATTATTAGCTTATGTAGTTTTAGCAGCATTTGTTAGGTGGTTATCAAGACACTGAGTATTAGAAACAGTAAAGTGGAAGAGAGGTGCCTGATATAATCAAGTATTCAATGACAAACACTAGAAATAAGTGCCAATAGGATGTCCTATTTTAAGTTAATAATATTCCATTAACAATATTCCATAACAAACTAAATAGCTTATCATAAAATATGAAGTTATCAGTAGCAATATAAAGTAATACGTCTTATGTTCAAACAGTGTTAACTAATTTTCATTATAGTTGTAATTGGAAATATATGTACAGATTATTAGCCCTTTGCACCTGAGGGGCTTCTCTCGGGCACCACAGCGTTTCACGAGGTAACTCCGAGAGATGCCTCTCAGGCACTCCGGCATTTCACGTGTTAACTCCAGCGGCCCCCCCCCAAGGCACTGCGGGGTCTCACATGGTAACTCGAGAACCTGGCGACCGGGCTACGACAAACCACGGGGATGATCCAAACAGAAAGGAAGTACCAAGTGAAGTAAGAAAACCAAAATTCCTAAAAAAAAATCCACGATAGCATATCAAAGAGGTTAACACTTGACTTCTAGTGTGGAAAGATAAAAGGACTATCACTGCCTGACCACTTGGGATAACACCAGAATGACTTCCTTAAAAAGGATTTTACGAGGTGGTGAGGAAGTCAGCGTTGAGAAACCTTATATTATAATAAATTACATAAAACATATGGGTGGCGTTGATCGAGCAGATCAGTATGCCTCAACATATTATTCTCTTTGAAAATCTTTAAGCGCCTTTGTGCAGGAAGCTTTCTAGCAAGAATGGAGCTACAGAGCTTTGGAACACTTGCCCCCGCAGGCCAGAGGTGGGCCTGAGGCCCCAGGCAGTGTGGCCTTGGGAAGCCGAAGCTGAAGGGACAAACAGCCGGGGAAGCTGAGCTGCCTCCATCGCAAAGGGTGTGGCCATGACCTCAGGGGCTGGGAAGGGTGGAGCCAGGGCTGTCTGTGTTTGTAAAGGTGGACTTGCCACTCAGTGGGGCTTAGGGTGGACCTAAAGCTGAGCAGGCAGAGATGCTGTCCAAGTGAGCCTTTCTAGGCAGAGTTGTAGCACAGGGCCAGGGGATTGCTCTCAGAATCCAGAGTGTGGCCAATACCTAGAGTCTGGAGGGTCGGGCCATTATGTAGAATAGCTCAGTAAATGTAAGAATATTTTCGAAGCTTTGAGGGCTAATGTAACTTTTTTTTTTTAGTGTGATACATGCCCTGCCAAACTGAGGATGCACCCCAGGGATTGTTTCATAAAATACTGTACCAAAAATCACAGAGCGTAATATTTCAACGATTTTGTTTTCTAAGATGTAGAAATACATAAAATGTTAAAATATATTATTTGTGTACATTTGTTTGAGTATAAAATCATTTTACAGTAATTGTAAGAAATTTCCATAATACATGCAAGATCATATAGAGTTGCTACTTTGCCCAAGAGCAGAAGTGCCAGGTGCAAAGGGTTAGTATATACCCTTTATTTTAGAATTGTGTCACTCTGATTTCATTACTCACATAGGTCTCAGATATAAAAAAGCTTTAGACTGTTTCAAACCACAGCAAAAATTATTCCTTTTTCTCCTAACCTTACTCCATTAGGGAAATTATATTTTCAGAGGTGAATTAATTTTTTCTACCCTGGAAAGAAAAAAAAAAAGTATTATATTTCTTATATCATCTGTCCCAAAGCCCATCTTAAAACCAAAACCATACCCACTGCCACCAAGTCACTTCTGACTCATAGCAAACTTATAGGGTGTTGTAGAACTGTTCCTTAACATTTCCAGGGAGCAGCTGGTGGATTTGAACTGTCACCCTTTTAGTCAGCAGCCAGGCTTTTTACCACTGTGCCACGAGGGTTCTAAGGCCTCTTTGGGAAGGTTTTTTAAGCCACATAATAATAACTTATAGCTTAACAGTTTTAAAAAATAATTTCCTCAAAACATTGCATTTTCACATACACTGACTCGTCTTACAAACCCATAGGCTTACTGTTCTATAAACATCTTTATAGATGACAAGGTATTAGAAACCAGTTACTTAAATGTTTTCATTTTACACATGAGAATATGTAAGTTCAAGAGTTTATGTGCTTCTTTAAAAAATACTGCTCTTTATGGGAACAGTTCTACTCCATCCTGTAAGGTGGCTCTGAATTGGAACTGACTCAGCAGCAACAAGTATGGTTTGAATTTTTTTTAGGCACTCCTGTAGTCATTGGAGAATGGCAGTGAACATGACAGACAAGGTACCTTTCATGCTTCCTGTCTTAGCTCAGCCTGACATTGTCCCTTTCTTATCTCCAGGACACTTATTTCCTTTCCATATGCTCTCTCTCTGTATGTTGTTGTGTTGTTGTTGTTGTTGTTTAAATAGTGCCTGTCTCTGTGAACTGCCGTATGGTTTCTAAGAGGGTGGGGTGGTCAGTGCTGTAATCTACAGCATCTAGTATAGAACTTAACATTTAACAGTGACTCAGTAGATGTTAATCAAATGAGTGAATGAAGAAATTGAATAAAAACCAGTAATGTGTGGTATCGTGGAAGCCAAGTGATGTGTTTTAAGAAGACAGTGGTCAGCAATGCCTAAGGCTGCTGTTGTGTCCTACATGGAGACTGAAAATAAATCAGTAGATTTGCCCCGTTGTGGTAATGAATGATTTCAGTGGTGTGGAGAGACATCAGCCATACTGGAATAAACTCGAGAAAAAGGGAGTGAATAGTGAGGAAGTAGAAACAGAGTATAGCTCATTTAAGGAATTTTACTGTCAGATAAGAAAATTGAAGTATGACTAAAGTGTGAGTTCAAGCTAGGGCTTTTAATTTTTTTATTATGAAAATTTCAAACATCATAGTGAAAAATACAATGATCTTGTTTATATCACTGATACAGATAAACAGTATGAAGATTTTGCCATGCTTTTTCATTTATTCCTTTTTTGTTGTTACTGCAGAAATATTTTCAAGTAAAATACCACTTTTATCGTTACATACTTCATTTAGTATGTATCTCAAAAAAAGAAGACACTTCCTACCTTTATCTGATGCCATAGTCACAGTTGTTAAAATTATTGGTAATTGTGGGGTGCTGTCTATTATCCAGTGCTTATCAGATTGCCCCAATCATGTTTTTAAAAACTATTTGTTTAAATCTGGATTGAATCGTATCCCGATTTGTGTTTAATCATTAGATGTCTCTTAAGTCTTTCTTAGTTTAGAAAACAGTCCCTCTTCAGTTGCCTCTTTGCTTCCTCATGGTATCTTTTAATTTATCCCTCTGTTTTTATTACTGTCTCTAAACTTGACTGCTAAAAGCTTGATTAGATTTTGGTTTAGCTACTTTTGGATGCATACTGCAGAATTGGTGCAGAGTGTTTTGTATTGCATCCCATGTAGGGGCACATAATGTTTTGTTTTTCAAATCCTGGTCACACTGACATTGATCAGTGAAGTCAGGTGATAATAACCTGATGCATTTATTGAAAATTTTATCTGATGGCTTTATTTATTGTTGAACATTGCGTGAGTCAACTACTTCATTTGTTTTGCAGCAGGATAATTTTTAATTCTGTCATAAAGAAAAGCCCTTTAGAAAACGAAGATACAACAGCGTGTTTGTCTACTGATGGGAATGATCCAGTAGGCGTAAGAAATCTCTAGTTACTGCAGGGACATTGGATGTGGCAGGCCATAGAGGATGAGATCTAGTGATGGAATGTTGCTTTCCAGAAGAGCAGGAACAGTTCAAGTGATTTGTCCATGATTATACCAGTAGTGCAAGCTCTGACAGTAGGTTTGTGAACTCATCTTTGAAAAAGTGCTTAATATCTTTATGGCCGCCTTCCTAGTTCTCCCTTGGGAAGCTGTGCACTGACTCCAGCACCTTAGATCTACCATTCAAAGCAATTTTGGAACTATTTTTCTGGAATGGCCACCAGAGCTGTAGTCATATTACCCTTGATTCCCTGAATGTCATCAAAATGTCTTCCTTTCAACATTTCCTTTATCTTTGGGTAAAGAGAAAGGTCATTAGGGGCCAGATCAGGTGAGTTGATAGGGTGTTCCAATATAGTTAGTTGGTTACTGGCTAAAAACTCCCTCACAGACAACTACACAATTAACGTTGGTGGACTTGACACCGTGCACAATGGCAGAGAGTTCCAAAATTGTTTTCAAGAGTAGACTAGACACTGGTTTGGAGCATGATTTCCTAGGGGGAATACTTCAAAAGGAACCGTAGTGATACTCAGCAAAAGAAGTATGTAGCACTTAGAACAATTAAGTTTGTGAAGTTAATTGTCGGACCTGGTATCATGGAGATAATATGTTTTGATTAAATATTTGTCACAATTTTACTTTGAAATTCACTTACTAGGTGTATCTAGTTTTAAAAACTTGGGACTTTAGCATTTGATATGGTATGTGAAAACAAAACTTCATGTCATTTCAGATTTCATTGCCTTTATTTTACATTGACCATTCCTGTTGGAATTTTTACATTGTCTGCCTTAAAGCGCAATTTTAAGTTAATGATGTGTTACGCACCTGGATGTTCACATTATATAAAAATGTGAGCATATACTTTTATGTAACTGATTTTCAGCTTTTTGCAATTCTACTGCAAAGAGAAGTAAATGCAACTTTTAGACGAATGAAATGGTAAATAACTGGCAGTTAAGTTTAGATACTAATGGAGCCTAAAAGCCTTTAAAATGACAAAAACAGTAACTTTTATGATTTATAAGCTCATTTTTGTTACACAGTTTGGTCATATATCTGACAGTCTTTCCTTTTTAGACTCTCTCCTAAAAATTGTGGTTTTGTTTTATCTAAGTGAAAAGACCGTTAGAGTTCAGTAGAAGAGTATGACAGCATCTCTTTGGAGGATTACAGAAATTCTCATTGGTCATGTGCAGTCTCCTTTTTTTTTTCTTTCTTGGTGCATTTCTAGTACAAGTGAACTAATTTAATCCTCAAAGAACATGTACTGCAGCTGTAAACCTGTGAACTATGGCCAAATTGTCTTATACATTCAATGTGAAATTTCATTTTAAACAATCATATTCCTTTATGGCTCAGTGATTTCCATTTACTATCTACTAGTCTATACTGTATGAAGAGTATTAGGGTTACTGTGTTACCGGACATGGTATGTATTATATTAAACTAGAATCTCTTTATTCTCTCAGTCTCGTGTCTGATATTTTACAAAATAAAAAAATCCTATTTGGGTTAAACTGATTATTTCCTTTCTTGCTTGACATCCTCAAAAGAGCGCTTTGTAGTTGTCTCCAAAAGCAGAAATGTAATCTGATCTGTGTTTTGTGTTGCCTGCTGACTTAAAAGAGAACACTTTGCGTTAGCTACACTGATCAATCCCCATCCTGTTTTAGTCATTTATTGGACAATTAATACAACCATATGAAGACTCCCTAGAGCATTCCTGTGAACTAGATCATGTTACTGGAGAACAACAGAAATGCATCAGGAGAAACAAGGAAGTAGAAGGCTGATTAAGAAACCAGGGAAAAACTAGGCCCTCAAACCCACACTGTGTTTTTAGGCTCCATCTATTCTTAGAAATGAAGGCTACACTTACTCTCTATTGAAATAATGACATGAAAATTTAGATTCTGCCCATCATATCATTTTACTTTGATTTATTCTCCTAATTCCTGTGCTCTAGGTCTTTTTCTAGAATTAAGAGTGATAGTCTCTTATTCTTATTTTAAGACTACTGGAAAAAACGGTTCATGTGACAGTCTGTAAGGCACTGTGGTTTCAAGAAGTTTGGAAAAAAAAAAAACTTAATTTTGGAGTGGCTTTATAAATCTTGAAACTGTAGCTCCAAAACAGTGCATTCTAAGTTCTTGAAAATTTCCACATTAGCGTGAAACCAGGTATTTTCATCAACTCTAAAATATCATTCTTTTTTTTTTTTTTTTAATAACTGGCAAAAAATACCTGTTTCTGAGAAGCAAAAATGTGTATGTTGTTTTGGGATGCCAAGAAGAAAATTGCGGTTTAATACCAGGATTCTATATGGGGGCTCAGAGTAGTCTAAAAAATGAATTATTCTTATTATATTAAGTGGTATTTATGAAGTATCACACAGGTTACTGGACCAGCATATAAAACCCATTCAATTTTGTTTTAGTTATGTCTAACATCATATGTTCATATTTTTTTCACTGCATATGATATAAATACTGTTAATAGAGTCTGTTCATGAATTTCAAATTTCATGAGTTACTTTTATTTTTCTTTTTAACCTTGATAGTGTGTCTAATTTTTAAAAGTATATCAGTAATAAAAACAGCACTAATTCATTTTTCCAGCAGATATTTTTGGGGCACCTGCTGTGAACCATTTCCTATTCTAGGCTTTGAGTATATGGCACAGCACAAAACAGACTAATGCTCTGCCTCTTAAAGCTTACATTCTAGTGGAAAAATAAAATATGAAAAAATAGAGAATGTCAGGGAGTGATTGTTACTAAGATTAAAGAAAGAACATGGTAAGTAAATAGTGGTAGAAATCCATAAATTTACTATGTAAACTTTTCAAGACCCGTCTCCTCTGATTTAAACACTCTTTTCACTCTAGATCCTTTGAACCATCTGTGCACATGCCATTATAATTGTATATCAGTTCCTGTTTTACTGTCTAAAGAGTAAGCTGTTTGAGAGATAAGTCTATGGGTCTTCAGTTGTGTTTTACCAGTTTCTAACCCTGAGTCTTTTTTTTAATTGTTTTGTTGTGCTTGTGAATATACCCAGCAAAACTATACTGATTGAACAGTTTCTACATGTACCATTCACATTGACTAAATTCAAGTAATGCAACTATTCTCACCCTCCTCTTGTGAGTTGTTCCTCCGCATACAGCATAAACTCAACACCCCCGTAAGATTCCTGTCTAATCTTGCAATCTGCTGTTGTCACTTTGATCCCATATAGACAGTTCTTCAAAGAGTATAATGCTCAAGGCAGACATATTTTAATAGTTGATGTAAATAGTCTTAAGAATTCAGTGGGTAGTTTCTGACAGAGGTTTCAAGATTGCTTCAGGACAGTAGTTTCTCTGACTGGTGAAATCCAGAGGCTTCCTTTGATACTGAAACAGGAAAGAATGGATAAAAGGAGACCTGTAGGCCTTATTATATTTGTTTCAGTTGAATAATTCTAATGACAGTTCTAAATTTTCTGTGACTTTATTGGTGTAATTATATCATTCTTTTCATAGCTTTTTTTTTTAGTACAAAATAATAAGACTTATTTTCTGAAAATTAATCTGTTATCCACAGGTACTACTGAGCGAGTGTGCTTGATCCAGGGAACAGTTGAAGCACTGAATGCAGTTCATGGATTCATTGCAGAAAAAATTCGAGAAATGCCCCAAAATGTGGCCAAGACAGAACCAGTCAGCATTCTACAACCCCAGACCACCGTTAACCCAGATCGCATCAAACAAGTGAGTGTTTAATCAAGAAATCAAAGAGAAATACCACAGCTTAGTCTGAATTCTTTATAAGGGAAACCTTAAGAACATAGTTCATGAAGTTTTTTTTCTTTTTCCAAAGTATACCTAAAACACATCAGAGTTGTCATTCAGATATTTAAATGGTGTTTAGGTCTCCTCCTAATTGATATTAATTGAATTACTCTTTTTTTTTAGTGTTAATTGACAAATGATTGTGTAACTTTGAAATTACAGGGATTTACTCTATTTAAAATTTTTATCACTTTCTAAATAAAGTATCAGAACTTAAATGACATCCTCAAAGTTTCTACTACCGTAACATTTTAGTGGTCTTTGTAGCCTTTAGTATAGTATTTTAAGTATAAACATTTGTTAATTTGTCTTGTTTAACATTTTTTTTGTTTATCAACAAATGTGTATAAGTAAATCTGTGTAATAGCAACCAGTCTCTTGTTATAAATCAGCTATTATGTTGTCTGTAACTTGTATAGTATTTGCATACATGTCATAAAAGGCCAATTTTTAATGTGTGGGTTTTTCTGTAACAAAAACTACTTGAAAAAAACCAATGTGAATTTTTAAGATTGAATAATGACTGATACGATGTAGAGGAAAATGATATTATTTAATGTATAATAAGTTGGATTGTTACCGATAAACTCTTCAATTATCAAATTGTTTTATACTTGATACTCGTAATTATTGTTTCTGCATTTGCCCTATTACAACTAGCTCGTTAATTTGTGACCATTATCAAGTCTGTGCCTTCAAAAGAAATGTATTTTTCATTAATTTCCAGACTATTTAATTTACATTTTGTTTATTGTAATAAATTTGAAATGTAGCTTAAAGTCTTATTAATTTCATGTTTCTGAATTGAAAACAAATTTTTACACTTAAACAGTGTTATGAACCTACTATAGTTTTACTAAATATAATTAAACATGAATGCTGCCTAATGAAATGTAAATATAGAAATTAATAATTAGGGAATATAGTTTCAAATTTTAGGCTAATAGTCTTCTCTATTAATAACTATTTTAGAAAATCCTTCCACGTTATACCATTGCTCTTATTCCATATAAAATTACTCCTCTCATACTGTCAGTGTCAAAATTATTCAATTTATGTAGCCTTCTTAATTTTCTAAGTATCCCTTAATTTGTACATAGTAGAATATAATTTTTTAAAGTACTAAATATTAATGAATAATGAATTTTTTATTCTTCAAAGCCATTTATCGTTTTGAATTATGTATTTTATGTATGTTAGTTATGAGAAGAATGATATAAATATTATTTAAAGGATAGTTTAAAGACTGAGAAGCATAGGTTGTTCAAAGTGATGACATGACTTGATTCAGATTCTAAAACTAAGAATTTGATTGGAGACATCTAGGTTAAAGTCACCTGAACTTACAGAATGAACTGTGATGTTTAAGGCCCTTTGACTTGGCTGTAATCTAGCCTATTACTTTGCCATTTTCTTTTTCAACTTCCTTGAAGAAATTTGAACGTTTAGAGATACAGACAGATGTCTGATTTAACAACAAAAATGTAGCGTGAGTAATATGACATCACTGCCAACTTGTTCAAGACAATGACATGAATGAATTTTTATTTTTTTATAATAACAGATAGCTGGTAAAATTAGTAGCACATGAGTCATTTTTAAAGTTCCAGTTTTCTTATGGCAATAACAGATTTACAGACTACCATATACCCAATGCTAATGTAGATTTGTGCAGACTGGAATTTAAATTATTTTATTTGATTCATTTTTATTTACCTAGATATTGTTATTTAAGATCATGGTGTATGTTAGGAAAAAACCGTGCCTAATTCAGTGGTGTTTGTGTGTATTCACTCATAAGCGTTCTAGAACTTCACGGGATTAAAAGAAAATTATTGTTGGCTATTTAATAGTTTCATGTAATCAGTAATATATATGAAAAAGAGTACATTCAAATGAATTTATCAAAAAAATACACTAAATCTAGCAAGGAGATGTATAACACTTGCATACTTTCTTTGTAGTTGTAAAAACTGAAAGTAATCCCTTGAACAAGAGGCCAAACAGTTCTCAGATATTGCAGATAAACTGATTTTTCTTTGGTCCTGTGAGATTGGTATTCTCTAAGTTTCTAGGAATCCTGCTTCACCAGTGTAGTACTTTTTGCTGACTCATTCTCTAAATAATAGTTCAAGTACATAAATTTAAAATATAGGGATTTTATTTCTGAAGAAATAATGTTGAACATTCAGTATAAAATAATTATCTGAAATAAAGTTTCACTATATGGTAGATGAAAAGCAGGCCTTCTGATGCTTATGTAATGTTTTAGATTTAATGCATAGGATTTATTCTTAAATGATGGTGAGATTTATTCTTAAATGATAGTCTTTCCCTAACTAATGATACGACATTACATATTTGCTTTCAACTTCAGTTCTGAAGTTATTTTGAAAGTAATATCTTGAAAATCTTGTATTAGCAATTTTCTTCTAGGTAAGAGTGTTCAAAGAATAAAATCAGAGTTTGAAAAATGCTGGAATCAAGAAAAAGTAGCTTTTGTATAGAAATGGATTCACAATGGAAACTTAAATTACACATTTTGTTTCAGTTATTACATTATGATCAATATTTTAAAGTTTTGCTTTTTTAAAAAATTATAATTTATGTGTAATTTGAACTTAAAATAGGAAGTCAAATTTAGTTCTAAACAAATAGTACTTACCTTGAAAGTTGTAATTTTACACCAGTGAACTTATAATAAAACATTGTATTCTGATATCTAGATAAAGTTGGTAATGAAAGAAATTGCATGAACTAAAATATCACACCCAAAGAAGCCTACTCTTAATGATAAATGAGTCTTAAACAACTATAATTTCTTAACTGAAAGTAGGTCATACTACCTCTTAAGTTTTTGAAAATAGTGAAGTGGTGAAATCTAGCATGACAGTGTTCAACTATGAGATGTTGTGAACTATTTGTTTGTTAGCTCCCAAGCATATTTTAAGAAAAGCTACGTTAGGAAAGAAATAGGTTAAGGCATTTAAAAAATCCTCATACACACACACACACGTATTTTTAAAAAGACAAGATATTTAAACAAAAAAACTCATATAACGCAAATGATTTTACTTTATTCAGGAAAGATTGGTATACTAGCCAGTCCTGCTTGTTAATTTATTTTTGTTCATTTATTCAATTATGAATTTATTAAATGTCTTCTTAGTGAATTGCATTGAAGTGAATACAAAATTGTAGCCTTTGTCCTCTAACACAAGCTTGTGAGAGACCTTAAGTGCTTGAAATAATTTATAAAAGTATAAAACTGTATTTACATCCCCAAACAACCATATAAACAGTGTACTATAGGAGTTAAGAGTAGTGTGAAAGAAATAAAGAATAAAGTGACAGATAACAGACGTATGGAATAGCCAAAAACTTGAAGTGGACCTTGAGGTTGAATAGGAATTGCCTAATTAGAAAAGAAGAAAGCAAAAAGCTTATTTTAGGCAAGTGAAATAATACAGACTTGGAGATAAGGATATCATATTTGTTCATTGACAGGGAGATGATTTTGAAAGAAGTGGAACATTCTTCATAGAGGTTAGAGGAAATTAATGTAAATATGTAAGATGGGGCCAGATAGTAGAGAGCCTGGTATTGATTGGCTGAGGCACATCCCATAGAGTCCCTAAACTTGCCAAAAGAGCCCTTTTAATTTCTGCAAATGCTTGTGAAAGGAAAAAAGAGGCAAGGAAAACAGAGGGTAGGTACTTCTGCAGTTTTTTTGCTTCTGTACAAGATGTACACAGACAAGGTGTTTGTAGGCTCTGCTGTTGGTAGAAGAAGAGGAAATATCTATGGCGGTGAGCTGAGTGACAGATACACTGCAGAGCTGTAGATTTTTGTGTTCATTAATAACCTGGTTAAGATCATTTTGGTAGGCCACTGTTTTCCATAGCTTCTTCTGTGTAGCATTTACTAATTCAAGGTGATGTTCATCTTTGTGGGCAAGAATTCAGGTAACAATAATAGTAGTAATAGTGATTATGGGAGTAATAATACTAGTAAGTAGAGTAAAAATAAAAGTAATAGTAGAAGAAGAGGAAGTGTAATGAAAAACATAGTGTTTGTATATGTATATATGTGTATATATGTATGTGTGTGTGTTAATGTGTGTATACAGAGCGAGAAAGAGAGAGATTGCCTCCTTATTCTGTGTTGGTCATTGTGCTAATAGCTGTATGTGTATTACCACATTTTATCCTCATCAAAACCGTAGACTCTAATTATAGTGTAGATAATAATTTTATGTGTCTGCAGAGTTGAAGAGCAAAAAAAGAAGCAAGCAAATGAGATGGAGAAGCAGTTTGTTCTCCATAACAGTAAATCAGAGGCATTGTAGTGTAATGGTTAAGTACATAGGGTCTGGAGCAGAACCAAGCCAAGTGCCGTTGAGTCGGATCCAGCTCATGGCAACAGGGTACAAATCCTTGACTCTTTAACTTACTAGCTAGTTAGCTTAGGCAAGTTATTGGACTTCTTGTTCTTCAGCTTTCTTGGTGTAACATGGGATAATAGTAATAATCTCTTTCATAGGGCTGTTGTGACTGTTAGCTGAGGTCCCCAGTAAGTGTTCCTCAGTAGGTATAAGGATAGATGGGAGAGCACTGGTATACCTCATGAGAAAATTCCAGGAGAAGGGATATGGAAGAATACTAAAAAGGATCAAATACTACAGAGAAAAATAAGAATAAAGAACTTAAAAAAAATAGGAAATCATCGAAGATTTTAAAAGTTGACTTCAGCTGAAGAAAAATTATCTTTCCTAATAATAAAAATGCTAGTTAGGTAAAAAGAAACAAATGGTGACAATATGGAAACTGCTTATTTGAAATCACACATACGCAAGGGAGAAAAAGAATACTTGTTAGGTGAGAAGGCCCTGAGAGGCTAAGATAGCACTTGAGGGTGTGGCTTAGAATAATGCGTAAGAAGACCAAAACCCAATGCAGTGCCGGTGAGTCAGGTCCCACTCACGGAGACCCTAGAGGTCAGAGTAGAGTAGCCCCATACAGTTTCCAAGGAGTACCTGGCAGATTGAACCTGACGACTTTTTGGTTAGCACACGTAGTACTTAACCCGCTGTGTGACCAGGCCTTCGAAAGAACAGGAGCTTGAAAAAGCAGAGCAATTGTAGACAGCAAATAGAGGTGATACTAATGAGAGATAGGTGATGTAGGAGTGATGAAAAGATCAAATTCAGGGTGCTGAGGTCCTAGCCTGTGAAGAAACAAGCCTCTGTGTAGGAGGTCACAATTTTGTCTAGTGAAAAGAATGAGAACATGGAGGGGAAAGTGGTTTAGAAAACTAAGATGAGATACAATGAATTGTAGTAGATGAGGGAGCTCATTTTGAAAAATCATGATTTCATTGAAGTAATGAAAACTGTCAGTTTAAAGGAAGATAAAATATGTGAGACAGAATAGTTAAAGAGAAGGATAAAGCTGTGGAAAAGCAATTAGGGGAAATTAAGCTGCCGAATAAGAAGGACCTGTTAGAATTGGATAATAGGAATGTATACTGGGGCCAAGTCATCCTGGGTAGATGTTGAAAGAGGAGGAGGACACAGTTATATTTAATAGAAAACCAGTGGTGACAATTCCACATTCAACTATTGTATCTGTTACTCTTTATGTAGCTGTATACAGGTGTATTTAACAGAACTGAAACAGAGATTCAGAAGAATGATTACTTGAGTAATGGCACTCAGCTAGTCATAGATTCAGAATTATAATCAAGATTTATTGTTCTTTAGTGTTTTCACTAAACCCCTGAACATCAGGGGTTCTTAACATGCTGTTATTGTAGACCTACTTGTAAGCGAGCTGTATTTATTATGAAGTCTGTTTATAGTGATAGTCTCTGGTCCACTAAAACTGTCACTTGTTAACAAGAATTCTTTTAATTTGTAATCGCTTTTTAGTTTTTATTCCCCAAAACCTAGTTGTATCCATATCTAACTAAAAGCATTCTGCTATACTGTTGAATTTTAAAAAAATAGCTGTATACTCTAAGCATCTACTATTTTAAAATCATCAGAATGAATGTCATAGTGAATCTGTAATACTCCAGGTAGATTTTACCCTGATGAATGTAGTGATGCCAGTAATGAACTTGAATGTAGCCTATATTGTTAGAAATAGCCCTAGATTTCTTTTATTTTTCATTAGTTTCCATTAGTCAGTAACTTCATTGTTAATCCTGGCATTAATACAGAACCGATTTTTAAATATATGTTAACTATTCCTGGGAATACTTTACAGTAACAATTGTAACAAGAGGTATAAAAAAAAAAAAAACAGAACCATTACTGATTAATTCATAGGACATATTTGTAGCATGAGGTCGTTCACGTATATCCCAGAGGAGAAGAAAATACTAGGGGTGGCATTTGATGACTGAAAATGAAAGTATTTCTTGAAAAAAATTTGAAATTTATCACAATGAAAAAAAATAAAGGGGTCAAAACATTTTTTTCTTAGACAAGCTGTTTCGGACTATAACCTCTCCTTTTGGGGGAGCACAATTTAATAAAAAATTATAGTGCAGTTCAGCATTAAGTCTCGCTTACTTCATGCTATCTCCACTTTTCGCTTAAAAATCAGTCCTTTAAGGGGTGGACTACTTAAAACATGATCTGATGTTAGAACCAATCTTACTGTGGGCCATGAATTTATTATGTTTTTCTTTTAACTGCTTTATTCTGTCTAAATTAGAAGAAATTTTGAAATCTTAAATGCTTTGTTGAATCATTTTGTCTACTTTTCCTAACACTGCTGAACCTTTAAAGGTATGCTTTTGCTCATGCCTCAGTAATTTCAATTGATATATATGTTAATAGAAAACAGTGTATAATTATAATTGTGCCTGTACTAGAAAAACCTACCCCATTTATCCTATTAATAAGCATCATCTATTGAAGATATTACTTAAGCATTACTGTTTGGCTAAGTGAAAATGATTTCATTCTTTTTTACAGAGAAAATAAAAAAACTTTAAGATCTGAAACGTGAAGGTTACTCTATCAGACATGACAAGCTTTTAATGTATCTTAGTGAATTTTCAACAAATATATTATACTTTCCATATATTAATGGTTTCATACATATTATATATAGTTGTATGTGTGCCTAGAAATGAAGTAAACAATAAATATGATTCCTGAAAGTTTTGTGCTTATTTTCAACACAGGCTCATCATGCTACAATATATTAATACCTTTCATCTATATTAAAATTTTAGTATTTTGTGTAAATGGTAGAAATTTCGTGGTAATTTTCAGATGCTATTAGTTACATGTTTATTAATATGAAGTTAATGTTTACATTTTCAGACGGGCTCTAAATTTATTAAAAATTAATGTTTTAGAAGATAATGTGCTATTAAGAACTCAGAACTGCAAATTTAATTGCTTTTAAGTATGGACCCCTAAATTCATGTGGAATCAACTTGTTGGTGATGTTCAACATATTAAGTAGGTGGATACTTTTATGCCAAAGTAAACTTCATTTCACCACTTCTTCAGATCCCAGACTGTATTCATTGATAGGAAGATGACTCTTTCAGTTTTACTCATTGAATTCCTTGAAATTTTGTTGTGACATCTGTTCCCTTGAAAAAAACAAGAGAGAAAAGAAAAGAGACTACTATTCATGAATATGGTCAGGATATCTTTAATACTCATGTGAATTTTTATCAGTCACCATCATGATTTCAAGTCATGAATTTATTTTTACATGCTTATGCATGCATATTTACATGCATTAGTTAATTGATCTTAAATTCCATTAAATTTGAATGAATAGGAGAAAAACTTGTTCATAGGATTTTGTTCTCGTTATATTACATTTTATTTTATTTTGTTTTATTTAAATAATCAGTTTAAGGCTTATAAAGGTTGATTTGCTCCTGAACTGCTTTGTTCCCAGACATTGCCATCTTCCCCAACTACCACCAAGTCCTCTCCATCTGATCCCATGACCACCTCCAGAGCTAATCAGGTACAGTATCATCCTGTCATCTACACCATACTTTCACTGGTGATTGCCTGCAAACTGGAGAAAAAGATGATGGTGGGTTAAGGATTTATTCGTTCATTCACATATATGCACCATGACCAGATTCCAGATATTCTAAGGAGGAGATATAAATTAATTCTAAAAATTGTATGCATTTCTAGCTTTAAATAACAAAATATATTAAGATGATAGACTACTAGTATTTTGGATTTTCCCTTAGAAATGTGACTGCTTTGTGAGTTCGTGTTTTTATTTCCCCTGTTGTATCTTCCTAGGATTCTTAGGATACATGTTGAGGCTATCGGACGTGTAAAAAAATAAATGCGTATATATGACTTATTGAGCAAAGGTATATCTTTAAAAGTGAATGCATTTTTTTAACTTGAGACATATCTTTGTAACGTTTTAAATTATTGATGAAAGATACTCCTAGCATTTCAAAAGTAATTGAAAATTGGTATTTGTGATAATTTCATTCAGAAGATATGTTCATAGAACTTACTTGTAATTTGCTTTTTTTTTTTTTTTTTTTTGCCAACAAGACAAACTTACAATTCCAACTACATAATTTAAGTTTTATAATGATTGTTTGGGAATCGAAAATAATCAGGTCATTCTTTGAAAATATAGTCAGTTATTTTGGGAACTTTATGGACATTATCTAAAATATGTTGTGTAATTCAGTGCCATACTCTAACAAATGTTGAGTAATATGTTTATTAAAATGATTAAATGCATTTTTATTTTGTCTGAGTCAAACTTCATTTAGGTGAGAACTGTTACTTAATATTTCCATTTTTTACCACTATAGAACTTTATGGAACTATTTAAATGTTAACCAAAAACTGATTTTACTGCATTTTTTATATAGTTGACAAGTTACTAGCACTTAACTATATTTGTTAAATAATTACATGTGATTTTTTCATATAACGTAATACAAGGTTATCAGAATTATGTTGCTCACTTACTCATCCAAATATTTTTGCAACCTCAGAAAAAAAAATTGAATGTAACCAGAAAGCAAAACTAATGGCTGTGATGCTATTTATACCTAGGAATTGATTTTCATTTTATGTAGTATCATTTCTTTGAAACAAAAGCACTTTATAATGTTCACATTTTAGCTGCAACAAATTGTTTAATGAAGTGCATGTATACAGTGATGAAACCCAGTGCCTCTCTTTAAAAGAAATGATACTGCATAAACTGAGAATCAAGCTTCTGTTATGTATTCATAAAGTTAAAAAATAAACAGACATTGTCACTCTACATACACAAACTGTGTCTCATTTGAACTTTAGTTACATGGTGCAGAGAAAAAATGGAGGAAACAACTGATTTTATGTGTTTTAGTTTCTCTTCCACCTCATCGTCATTTCCCTTTCAAACAAAAAAGAGCAACAATGGTAATGATCTTTTTCAAAATTAAGAAATGAAAAATCCTAGGCTTAGTAAGAAAAACACCTGGATAATCTTGTCTTTGACATTAGGCTTGCATATTATTTTACATGAACACATGAATTTTATAAGGTAATTTTGTAAAAAGATGAATTATACATTTCAATTTACTATCATTTTACCCCTCAGATATGTTACTAGGGTCACCTCTGCCAAATCGAATATTTTGCTAGTTTGAAATAAATCTTTTGTTGTTTCATATTTTATCTGTGGTACTGAATCACTTATATTTATTAAATGTATTTCATTTATAATCTGTCTTCTGCTCTTAGACAAGCAAGTATAGTATTTCCTAAATAACATAAAGCACAATTTAAGAGAAGAGCAAAACAAAACCCTTAATTTATTGAGGGAGTTGTAATTGTCATCAATCTTTAATGTTGTTAGTAATTTGTTACTGTTATTCCTTGTAGTATTTACAGATAGTGTCACTGGTGTGGTATGGCAGAAGGTGGTTTGGTTTTTGTTGTTTATCCAGAGTTTAGATTATACAGCTCACAGGTATTTTTTTGTAGATAGTCCTAGTTAATTCGGATTTACACTCTTGGTATGTTTCTGTAAGTGCAACCAAAATAGGAAAATGGATTTGATTCTGAGCACAATATAAGTGTTCTATATGATTTATTTTTTCAGAAATACCTTTCCAGTGATCATGAAAGTTTATTTTTTACTATAAAATATAGGAATAGCTTGTTGAAATTAGATTTTATGTTCAAAGAAAGATTCTAATATTATTTTTTAGCTTAAACTGTTTCTGTAGTGAAAGCCTGTGTATGCTTTCAGATTGTTTCAACTACTTTACAGTTATTTCCTTCTCTCCCAAGTACTAGGTTACTTATCTGATTACTAAATAAAACTTGATGACTGTTATTTCTCTATTTAGAAAAGTAAAGTTAGAAGGAATATATATATGTGTGTGTGTATATATGCATATAGTGTGTATCACTTTTTTGCATAGGTTGCATGGTATTTTTTAACACAGAATTTTAAATATGCAACAAATAATAAGATCTAGCAAACAGTATTAGATTATTTAAAGCAGTGTGTTTATACTTTTTAAAAGACATAAAAACAATCAGTTGAGTTCAGTCAGTTCAAAGTTGTTGATACTAAATTATTCGATTACTTCTTTAAGATTCAGCAAAATATTTTAATCAGTCACTGGTGCTAAATATAAGTTCTAACTTTTAGTTTGCTAGTTGTTAGTTCTCTTAAAGTTCTCAAATTTCAAGGAGAAAAAAGAAGAGTGATTTCAGAATTATGTGTATTATAGATTTTTTTATTTTTCAAATATAAAATTCTATAATAGACATTTTTCAAAATATATACAACAAATGAAAATAGATAACTCATACACCGAACCATTGCTGTGGTTACAGAAAACCCCAGCTCAACCTGACTCCCAAATTAACCCTTAATTTTTGTCAGATAGCCCTAAACCTATTCACTTTGTTACTGTCCGGATAACTATTTCACATGTTCTCTTCTCTTTTCCACCCTTGTATTAGTTTCCTGCTGTTGTTGTGTGATAAACTTAGAGGCTTATAACAGTATGCACATCTATCATCTCTGTGGGTCGGGAATCCAGAAATGGCTTAGTGGGGCCTTCTGCACATCCTCTCATAGGGCTACAGTTAAGTGGTGGTCAGACTTCATTCTCATATTGGGGCTCAGCTTGGGGAGACTCTGCTTCAGGTGGTTCATGGTATTTAGTTCCTTGTTGTACCTCTGAGGGTGCCTGACTTCTTACTGGCTGCTACCTAGAGGCTGCTGTCAGATTCATAAACCACCCACAGTTCCCTGCCATAAGTAGTTCACAGCCAGGCTGTCTGCATCTCTCTCCAGTGTGTGCTAGCAAGTTGAAGTCTTACATATTGAACCTAACTAGAGGAGTAATATCACATTCCCTTTGTCATATTACAAAATCACGAGAGTGGAATTCTATTCCATTCCTTTTGCCATATTCTGTTGGTTAGAAGCAAGTTGCTTGTCTTGCTCAAAGGGAAGGAATTGTATGGGAAATAACATCAGGAGGCCGTCTTATAAGTCTACCTCAGTTCCTCGGTACTTGTTATCAAGCTCAGTGTCAAAGTCAGTATCACACTCAGTAAAGTAATTTATTTGTTTACAGTGATGATTTTACTTCCTAATTCATTGAGAAAATTGCAACGATCTAAAGATAACTTCAACAAACTCACACCAAATATATACTCACTGACAAGCATCTCTACCTATATACATTGTCTGTCTTCTATCACCATAGGTAAACTTTGTATCCCTCTAACTGTAATAATTTTAGTTGTACATTAAACCATATTCTTTGTCCTTTAGCAATTCTATTTTCTTTCTCCTTTACCTATCAAGTGTTTACTCTTTACCATATCATACCCATCAACTTGTATCTTTAAAAAAAAAAAAAAGTTCAGTCCTTGCTCCACCAGCTGATGTCTCATTTCTTATACCTTTTTGTGGCAAAACTCGTGATAGTTTCTACTCTCTTTTCCAATTTCTACCTTCCCGTTTTTTCTTAAATCCACTGTATTCTGGTTTTTGCTTTCTATGTCACCAAAACTTTGTTGGTCAAGGACATTAGAGATGACTGCGTTGTTAATTCCAGTGGGCTATTGTAAATTTGTGTGTTGTTTGACCTATCAGCAATAATTGTCGTAGTTTATCACTGGCACCTCCTTGGTGTACTTTTGTAATTAACTTCCAGAGCATCCCACACTTTTGGTTTTCCTCCTGCCTTGTGTTGTATTGTCTGTTCTCAAAATCATACACTGGTTCTTTCTGTCCTCTGTATCCTCTTAATGTTGGAATACTCCAAGGCTCCATACTTGGGTTTTCTGTGTCTGTGCTTAACTCTCTTTCCTCATCTGGCACCTTTACTTTTATATGCTGATATTTGCAGAATTTGTATCATCAGTGAAAGGTACATTTGATATGAACCAGTAAATTCTTAGCTCCTTCACTTGCACTGGTTTATTCCAAAGCTCTGCATGTAAATCACTTAATGTGATTTTGAATTCTGTTTCCCGAAGATGCCCCCTGAAATAGTATAAACAACTCTCTCCAGTCCAAATCAGTGAAACTCCAGACTCCTGAATCCAGCTCACTACTTGACATTTACACTTTCATACCTAATTGACATTTAAATTTCAGTAAGTCCAAAAACTACCTTGTACCTGCTCCACCTGTAGTCTTTACCTTGCCAGTTAATGGCAACACTATACATCCTATTTTTCAGACCAGAAATGTTGCATTCATCATCATGTCTTTTCTTGCTTTTGTACCCAGTTTGCTCACAGCTTGGCCCCAGCCACACTGACTTTGTAACTGCTCATGGCAGGCTTTGTGCACGCTTCTATCTCAGCATCATGCTTTTGCTTCACTCCTAATGTAGTGTTGTTTTGTATCAGATATTTGCTTGACTAACACCTTCATAAGCCTTCAAGTCTTTGTTGAAAGTTCACCTACTCAAAAAGTGGGTGTTTAATAATACAGAACATCAGTCTGTTAAATTTAAATGTAAATTGATGGCACTTCTCATCATAATCCATATTTTTTTCTAGTTGTGTGGAAGGAAGGTAAGCAAAATTATTTTAGTATGTGTAGAAAAACTAAGTCCTTTAGTATTATCATGAGAGGATTAATAAATGAATTAGCAAGGAATTGATAATATGTGGAAAGAGTTGCTCCACCCAGTATTAAATTACTATAAAGCTATCATATTAAAAACAGTGTGCTATTAGTACAAACATATCTAAGTGGTCAGTGAAAAGGAATAGACATCTCAGAAGCAGATCCAGTACAAATAGGAATTGAATGTTTGAGGCACAGAAGAGTACAGTTCTGCTCTGACACACGAGGTCAACCTGAGTTGGAATCAACTCCAGGACAACTGTTTTTCTTTGTTTTGTTTTTAATGTTAGTGTTGGGATTAAGACAACTGTTGTTTTGAGGCATAGTTCTGTCTGCAAGTCGAGTGTTTTCCATTTCCTGATTTGTTGATTTGTGACAGCAACTTCCTTTTTTTAATTTTCTTATCATAAAATGTAAACAATGATAGTATTCAAGAATTGTCATGATTCTTAAAAGAGTTAGTGCATGAGAACCATTTAAAATACTGCCTCATGTAAAATATTTTAAGTGTCATTCATTTTAGAAGGATGCTTTATTTAAAGAAAGTAAATTTAGACTTCCATCTCATACAGTATGCAAAAGTAAATCCTAACATTCAAAACTGAAAACCGTAAGACTATTTGCTGAAATTATAGGAGGATTTTTTTTGTGTGTGATTGAGTGAAAGTACACAATCCAAGTTAAATGTACATGCCCAGCTGTCTGCAGCTCCTTCTGCTCTCCTTGCCCAGTGACAACATACTCCTCCTCTCCATTCTGTATGTGTCATATCCTCTTAACCATCTCCTGTCCCCTCCCCTCCACCCTCTCCTCTGACTTCTAGTAAGAGGCCAGTAGGACAGCATCCTGTAGATTCAGAGAACCATAAAGTGCACAATATAGGAGGATTTTTGTGTGAAGCCAAATTGAGGATGATATAAAGGAATATATTGATGGATCTGAATGTATAAATGCATACTATTTGGGTATAGTAGAACACACCATTAATAAGTGGAGGAACAGTAACCCTGGGAAATATATATCAGCCACATAGATATATAATAAATTAGATCTATACTATTCAGAGAACTCCTAGATTGATACATTATGAAAATAGAACAATGAGTAGAGATTTTGAAAAGATAGCTTATAGAAAAGGAAGTGGAAATGTCCAGTAAACAGTGAGGCATTTCACCTGACATCAGGGAAATACGAATCATCACTGTAAAATTACACCCTTTTATTTACCAGATTGGCAAAATTTTAAGTGTAATAAATGATACACATAGACAAATATTAGATAGGCAAGAATTAATGTATACATATGTAGGAGGGCTATATGTTTATATATAAAAAATGCTGACATGGGTATAGGAAACAGCATTGTCAATAATAAGGAATGCTACACTGTTATACCTTTTGAAAATCTGTCTTGTAAAATGTAATGTACCACTCCATAGACACACAGATACAAGGTAGCATATTGCAGCGTTATTTACAGTGGCAAAAATTGGGAAATCAACCTGATCTCTAACAGGAGAATGGTTGAACATATTATGACAGTTGTTGTCTAAAGCTGGCCTGTTGTTGTATGCTGTTGAGGAGGTTTGGACTCATGGTGGCTCTGTAAGACAGAGCAGCACTGCTGCATAGGGTATCCTAGGCTAGAATCTTGATGGGAGCAGACGATCCGGTCTTTTCTTCTTCAGAGCCACTCTGTGGGTATAAACTGCCCCCTTTTTGTTAGCAACCAAGCGCTTTAGCATTGTGCCTCCAGGGCTCCTTACAGACTGATCGAGTTCTTATAATAAGTAATCAAAAAACCAAACCCACTGCCATCAAGTTGATTCCAACTCATAGTGACTCTATAGGCAGAGTAAAACTGCTCCATAGAGTGTCCAAGGAGTGCCTGGCAGATTTGAACTGCCAGCATTTTAGTTAGCAGATGTAGCCTTAACCACTACACTTTGCATGTAACCACTGCACCACCAGGATTTCCAGATTAAGTAATAGAAAGTAAAAATTAAGCTGAGAAACATACAGCATATTTTTAGTGGTCAAAAAGTCACTTGTGTTCATGAATCATTAGGCTGATGACAAAGAATCTGAAAAGTATTAACTTTCCTTTTTATACTTCTTCTAAAAAAAAGAAAGTAATAATAATTAAAAGACTACAAAACAAAGTGGAAATTTCCCAGGGGAAAGATTCTGGCTGTCTTTGACTTTGTATGTGCATTGAGTTACCTGATTCTTGATTTCCTAGTAATGGGATTTTTTTCTCTCTTTTTATTGTGATTAAGTGAAAGTATACAAATCCACATCAGTTTTGCATACCTGGCTATCTACAACTTGTCTGCTGTCCTTGTCCCCTGACAGCATGCTCCTCTTTTTCATTTTCTGCTTGTCGTATCGTCTTAACAAGCTCCTGTCTCTTCTTCTCCACCCTTTTCTCTCCCATCTAGAGAGAGACCAGTACTACAGTGTCCTGTGAATGCATAGAACCATAAATTACACACACCACGTGGTCACATTCTGTCCCTGAGTCCAGTCCACTTTTTTCTGAAAGGTTGACCTCTGTAGTGTTTTCTAGACATGGGTAGCAGCAGGTATAGGGGGCATGCTCGCAGGGCATTACTCAGGCCGTTGGACCATCAGCTGTCTTTTAATAGAGTTCCTGAGCTGCACACCTCTTTTTCTCCTGTTGCCGCAGGGACTCGATGTTATGTGCTCCATCTGGGCTGTCTTTGGTGGTGGCCAAGCACCATCTGGTACTTCTGTTCACATGTTGATACAGTCTTCCATTCACATGGGTCCTTCTGTTTTCTGGACTGTTTTTCCCTTGTGTCTGTGGTGTTCTCGGTGATCATGTATTCTGGCTGAGTTGGGACCATTTTGTGTACCTCAGATAACAGCTTACTAGCTTTTAAAACCCCAGACGCCATTCACCAATATGGAGTGCAAACGACTCTCTTAGCAATAAGCTAATTATGCTCTATGACTTTGGTGTCCCCCAAGAACATGGTCCCCAAATCCAGACCTTGCTGCTCTATCCTTTCAGTATTCAGTTAGATTAGAAGAGCTTTCAGTTTATGGTAAAGTCCAGTTACGTTGATCTACTTTCTACTGTGTGCTGTCACTACTTTCACCTAACCAAATTTCTATCAACTAATCTATGACCAACCCTCATCTCCCCCAACCTTTGAAGACATCAGAGTCCTTTCTTCTCTACATAAGTCTATTTTTATAAAGTCCCTATAGCAGGGATCTCATACAATATTTGTTCTTCTGCTGCTGACTAATTTCACTGAGTGTAATGTCTTTCAGCTGAAACCAGGTTATGAGATGTTTCCTAAATCATCATTGTTTTTTATTATTACACAATGTTCCACTGAGTATATGTACCATAGTTTGTTCATCCATTCGTCTGTTGATGAGCGTCTGGGTTGATTCCATCTTTTTGCTATTGCAGACTGTGCTGCAATAAACATTTGTGTGCATGTGTCTGTTTTTGTGACAGCCTTTGTTTCTGTAGGATAAATTCTGAGCAGTGGAATTACTAGATCAAATAGTATATCTATTTCCATGTTTTTAACAAAGTGCCAGATTGTTTTCAAAAGAAGTTGTACCATTTTGTAATCCCACCACCAGTGTAAGGCTGTGGTCTCTCCACAGCCTCTCCAGCATTTGTTGTTTTGTGTTTTTGGGATTATGGCAAACCTTGTTGGGATGAGATGATATCTCGGTGTAGTTTTGATTTGGATTTCCCTAACAGCTAATGATCATGAGCATGTCCTCATGTGTCTTTTGGCTGCCTGGATGTCCTCTCTGGTGAAGTGTCTGCCCATCTCCTTTGCCCACCACTTAATTGGGTTATTTAGCTTTTTCTTGTTGATATTTTTCAGTACCTTGTATATTATTGGAGATCAGATGTCAGTCCAACATGTAGTTGCCAAATATTTTTTTCTTGTTCTATGGGTGGTCTTTTAACTCTTTTGATAAGGTCTTTGGATGAGCAAAAGTGTTTGATTCTTAGTAGTTCCCATTTATCTATTTTCTCTTCTGTTGGTCATGCTTTGCCTGTCAGATTTTGAAGTCTATTTAAGCTGTGTATTAGATCTTCCATTGTTGACCCTATTTTTTCTTGCATGATGTGTATCATTTTAGGTTTGATATTTAGGTCTTTTATCCAATTTGAGTTACTTTTTGTATAAACTGTGAGATACGGGTCTTGTTTCAATTTTTCGCAGATGGATATCCAATTTTGCTAGCACCATTTGTTAAACGGACTGTTTTTACTCCAGTTTGTAATCTTAGGGCCTTGTTAAATATCAACTGTTTGTAAGAGGATGGTGGCATCTCTGGGGTCTCAGCTGTGTTCCGCTGGTGTGTATGTCTTTTTGTATCAGTATCACACTGTTTTGACTACTGTGGCTGTGTAATAGGTACTTGTGTGGGGTTTCTTCCCTTTCCAAACAAAGTTAGTGATTTGTTTATCCATCTCATTAAAAACTGACACTGGAATTTGCATTGGGATTGCATTGCAAATGTATATAGCTTTCAGTAAAATAGACATTTTCCCAATGTTAAGTCTTCCTGCCCATGAGCAGGGTAGGTTTCTCCATTTCTGTAAGTCTCTCTTAGTTTCTTGCAGTCAGGTCTTGTAGTTCTCTCTGTATAGGTCTCTTATTTCTCTAGTTAGATTTATTCCTAGGCATTTTATCTTCTTGGGGGCTATAATAAATGGTGTTGATTTGGTGATTTCTTCTTTGATGATCTTTTTGTTGGTATAAAGGAATCCTGCTGATTGCCTTGTTTATATATCCTGATACTTTGTTGAGCTCCTCTATTAGTTCCAGTAGTTTACTTATGGATTCGTGAGGATTCTCTGTATATGCAATCATAGAATCTGTAAATAGGTAAATCTTTACTTCTTTGCTGATGCGGATGCCCATTGTTTCTTTGTTGTGTTTAATTGCTCTGACTAGAACCTCTAGTACAATATTGAAGTGGTAAGAGTAGGCATCCTTGTGTTGTTCCTGTTCTCAAGGGAAATTCTTCAGTATCTCATCATTCAGGGTGATGTACGTGGTTGGCTTTGCGTAGATGCCCCTTATTGTACTGAAGAATTTCCCCTCTAGTCCTACTCTTCTGAGAGTTTTTAGCATGAATGGTTGTTGGACTTTGTCAAATTCCTTTTCTGTAACAACAGAGAAAATCAGATGATTCTCATCCTTTGTGCTATTTAGCTGGTTGATCACATTGATCGTTTTTCTGATGTTGAACCAGCCTTTCATCCCTAGGATGAATCCAGCTTGGTTATGGTGAATTATTATTATTTTATATATGTTGTGGAGTTCTACTGGCTAGGATTTTGTTGAAGATTTTTGCATCTAAGTTGCTAAGTCTTGTCTGTAATTTTCTTTTTTAGTGGGATCTTTCCGTGGCTTGTCTGTAATTTTCTTTTTTAGTGGGATCTTTCCGTGGCTTTGGTATCAGGGTTATACTGGCTTCATAGAATGAATTTGGGACTATTCCATCCTTTTCTGTGCTGTGATATAGCCTCAGTAGTGTTGGAGTTAATTCTTCTTTAAAAGTTTGGTGAAATTCTCTGGTGAAGCCATGTGGGCCAGACTGTTTTTGGTTGGTAGTTTTTTGGTGACTTTTTCAGTCTCTTTGTGATGGGTTTATTAAGTTGTTCTGCTTCTCCTTGTGATAATTTTGGTAGGTGATACGAATCTAAAATTTGTCCATTTCCTCTAGATTTCCGTATCTGTTAGAGCACAGTCTTTTGTAGAATTCTGTTTAGATTCTTTTGGTTTCATTTTCGTCTGTTGTGACATCTCCCATCTCGTTTCTTTTTCAGGTTACTTGTTTCCTCTCCTATTTTTCTTTTGTGAGTTTAGTCAGTGTTGTATCAGTTTTATTGATCTTTTCAAGGAACCAGCGTTTGGCTTCATTAATTTTTTCAATTGTTCTTCTATTTTCTAATTCATTTAGTTCTGCTCAGCTCTTTGTGATCTGTTTTCTTCTGGTGCCTGAGGGTTTTCACTGTTGCTCTCTTTCTGCTTGTCCAAATCGTAGGGTTAATTCTTTGGTTTGGGCCCTTTCTTCATTTTGATGTGTGCATTTATAGAAATAAATTAACCTCTGAGCGCTGCTTTTGCTATGTCCCTTAGGTTCTGGTAGAATGTGTTTTCATTTTCATTTGAACCCTTTAGTTTCTTTATTTCATCCTTGGTTTCTTCTATAAGCCATGGATTTTTGAGCAAGGTGTTGTTCAGTTTCTGTAAGTTAGAAATTTTACCTATTTTTTTTACTGCTATTTCAACTTTTATGGCTTTATGGTCCTAGAAGATGCTTTGCAGTAATTCAGTGGTTTGAATTTTGTTGAGACTTGCTTCATGTCCTAACACACAGTCTATTCTGGAAAATGTTCCCGGTACATTGGAGAAAAAGGTATCAATGCATACAAAGTTCTGTATATGTCAATAAAGTCTAATTGTTTATTTGTTAAAAGGAAATCTTCTGTATCTTCAGTGTGCTTTTTTCTGGATGATCTGTCCATTATTGAAAGTGAAGTGCTAGAGTCTCCCACTATTATTGTGGAGTGATCTATCTCTTCTTTTAGTGTTGTCAGTGGTTGTTCAGTGTATTTAGATGCTCTGGTAGTGGGTGCATAAATAATATTGTCATGTCTCGCTCATTTATTGAACTTTTTAGAAATACATAGTGACCATCCTTGTACACAGTGGTGGATCTTACATTAAAGTCTGTCATATTTGAGATTAGTATTGCCACTCCTGCTCTTCTTTGTATGTTGTTGTCTTGGTATATATTTTTCCATCTTTTCATTTTCAGTCTCTTTACGTCTTTGCATCTAATGTGTGTTTCTGGTAAGCAACGTTATAGATGAGTTGTGTTTTTTGATCCAAGATGTCACTCATTGTCTCTTTATTGGAGCATTCAATCCATTTACTTCAGTGTAGTTACTGAGAGGTATGTGTTTAGTGCTGCCATTTTGATGGATTTGTTTTTGTGTTGTTGATGTTTTCTATGCTTTTCTTAGTATTCTGTTCTCGATCATTCTTCTGTGTGGGTTGGCTTTTTATCTTTTTCAGTGTTGGTTTTATGGTGGTTGAGATTCCAGTGTTATGCTTCTTGTTTTGATACATCACATTATTTTTTTTTTACTTTATAGCTACCCCTAAGATCTCCCTTAGTATTCCTTGTTTAAATCAGACTTTTGTTTCTGCATATCTTTTTAATTTCCTTTCCATCTGAAAGGGTTATGTCATAATATATCCCTCTTTAGTGTGGTGATGTCACAGTTTTTATGTTATGATTACTGATTCCTTTCTTTTAATAATGTAGTGTTGCTTGAGCTTATTAACTTCCCTAAATGAGTAGGATTCTAGGTGCTGCATGCTGCATTGTTTCCTTAAATATACACTTAAAGTTTTTGTTTTTCGAAGCAAAGAACTTCTTTCATTATTTCTTGTAGTTTCTTTTGGTTTGGTTTTTACAAAGTTTCTTAAGCTTCTGTTTGTCTGAGAATGTCTTAATTTCACTGTCATATTTGAGAGACAGTCTTGCAGGATATGTAATTCTTGGTTGGACTTTTTTCTCCTTCAGGGCTTTGAATGTGTTATCCCACTGCTTTCTTGCCAGCCTCATTTCTGTGGAGAAGTCAGACAAAAGCCTACAGGGTTTTCCTCTGAATGTTAGCTTTGCTTTGAGCCTTGCTGCCTTTAAGAACATTTGTTTATAGGTTTCACTTGATTACAATATGCCTCGGTGTCTTCTTTTGGGGTCGTGTTTTTGTGGCAGTCAATAGGCATCTTGGATATCTATGTTCTCCTCTTTCCTGATTTCAGGGAAGTTTTCTGTCAGTATTTCTACAGCAGTCCTCTCTGTATTTTTATCTATCCCTCCCTGTTCAGGAACTCCAGTTACTTCATAGGTTATTCATCTTAATAGAGTTCCATATTTCTTAATGTTCCTTCATTTTTCTTATTTCTTTTCTCTGATTTCTCCTCATAAGTGCTGGTGTAAGTTGCTTTGTGCTGAAGGCCACTAAGTCTGACTTCAATCTCCTCAATTCAGCTATTTTGGCTTTGGATTGAATTCTGTACTTCTGTCACTTTGTTATTGATCGTCGATGTTCCATCAGTTCAAATACCTTACTTAATTTTTCATTTTGCTCTGCTGCGTTGTGTTTAATTTCTAGGAGGGCTCTGTATAGAATTCTTTTGTACTAGACAGCCAGTAGTTTCAGAAGTCTTCATCTGGGAAGTTTTGGATTCTTTGTTTTGGGAATTTTCCAGAGCCATGGTGGATCAGCTCTTTAAATGGTTAACTATGGACTGTTGTCTGCATGCTATCTAGAAGTTGTTTGATTTCTCTGGTGCTACCTCAACAGGAGCTGAGGCATAGTTCTAAGAGGAGAGTTGGTCACCAGCCATCTCTATATACAGTAGTGACTGGCCCCAGGTGGACTCTCTGGAGTGGCAGTCTGCCTCTTGGCTGGCAAAGATGGCACCCTACTTATGGAGTGGGAGGAGGCATCAGCTGATGCTGTGATGTGGATCAGTGAAAGGTGGAGGAGATGCATTCAGGCATCTCAGCAGTCAGTTCTTATTTAAAAGGGTACTTTACTTCTGAGCAGGGAGCTGTCCAACATCTGCCCAAAATGGTCAGGCCATAAGGTGTGGCAGGCCCCACCTTCCAGCTGACAATGAAAGTACCTCATAGGCTGTCCCCAGATGCTATGATATGGTTCAAAATAGGGAGAGGTTTGGGCCTTCTTTCCATCTTCTGCCAGACCCCACCCATAAATCTAGACATGAATGATCTCAAACACCACTTTTCTACTGGAGAATCCCTTGCAAGAAGGGCTACTGCTCTGCTTGAGAATCAGCCACTGCTAAGGCCCTGGCTGGCTGACTCCACCTTCCAGCCTACCAAGATGATGTCCCAGCCGAGCAGTTCTTCCCGCCGTGAAACAGCAAAATCTGTGGCGCAGCTCAGAAAAGAGAGTGTAGTGGGCTAGTGGTACCCTCAGTCAGCAGCCGGGCTCTCAGTATTTGGGTGTCCTGTGCACTGTCTCTCTGCTCTGCTATATGCTGTTTACTTAATGGCTGCAGTACAGTGTATTTATAGGCTCATGCCCAGTTTCTGCTTCCAAGATAACAAAGAAGGTATCAGTACTACAGTCCTCTGAAACAGTGAGTCAGTAGGAGCTGGAGTCAGCAGCTGCTGGCTCGTTTTTGAGATGGGTAGTTTAGTCTGCTACCAGTGCCTAGTCAAATCTGACAGCACTATGCCAGATCCCAGGACTCCCCGGCTGTCCACACTGCCCCATTCAATTATCGTTCCAGGCCTTAGTTCTCGGAATTGAGGAGACATGAGTCTAGTCTGCCGTCTTGGCCCTGCCACTAGTTGTGGGATTCTTTATTGGACAATTTCAAGAAGAGTTCCTGGAGAGAAGCTTCAGGCTTGGAAAAGGTACTTAGGAACTGTCAAAGGAAGTGGAAATAGGAAACATCTGGAAGGATTGTTTAATGTAATAAAGTTATGGCAATTTAATCTATTGTGTAATACTTGTTTTATTTTATTAATTAGTATATTATATATTAGCGCTTCTCAATCCTAGCTTCACATCAAATCAGCTGTGGAGATTCTTATTTCATAGTAGGAGATTAGGCACTGTTTTAGTCAGCTAGGGCTGCTCTAGCAGAAATACTACAAAGTGGATGGCTTTCACAAAGGAAGGTTTATTCTTACACAGTCTGGTAGGCTACAAGTCCAAATTCAGGATGTCCGCTCCAGGGAAAGGCTACCCCCTTGTCAACTCTGAAGGAAAGTCTAGTATTACCTCATTCTTTGTCCAGGGAGCGTCTTGGCACAGAACCCTCAGGTCTGAAGGATTCACTCTTTTCCCGGTGCTGCTTGCTTGATGGTGTGAGGTTCCCAATTCTCAGCCTGCTCCCCTTTCCTTTTATCTCTTGCAGCGTGAAAGGATTAAGGGTGCGGCAAGCATACTCCAGGGAAACTCCCTTTACCGTGGAGCAGGGAGGTGGTCCTTTTAGAGTCCCACCCTAATCTTGTAACATACAGCGTAGGAAAACCACAAAATGGAGGAGAGTAAGGAGATACTGGGAATCATGACCCAGCCACATGGCTACACATATTTTTGGGCAGAAACAATTCAATCCATGACACCTATACCAGAGTTAGAGAAATGTTTCTTGAAAGCCTCTTAGGGTGGTTGGGAAGCATTGTTTATTGTTCTGTCCTTTTAGAGACTTTACACACTTTAGTTTGTTAAAAACTGTGGTAATGACTTCCTTAAGCATACTAACTACATAACACTGCGTTTTTCTCAGGCTTTATTTCATCAAGACTTTTAAAAACAACATTCTGAACTCTGAAGAGCACAATCAGCTCAACAGCTGATTGTGAATTACACAGCGGATTGTGAAAAACAGTGAATTAAAGAACAGTCTGTACAAAATTTTAAAATTAATAGTTTTAGCATTGAGAATAGATTTAAATCTACGAAGGGTTATTTTGCAAAAGGAAATTATCCTTTCAGATAGCAATAAAAGACCTCTGACTATTACCAAAGATCGTTATCCTCCAGTCTGTTTGCATGTGTCGTAACCCTGACTGCAGAGAAAGAAACCCTGTGCTGTCCTGCACCATCCTCATACTCCTTGTTGTGTCTGAGCCCTTTATTGCATCCACTGTGTCAGTCCATCTCATTGGGGTTTTTCACTGAACCAAGCATGATGTCCTTCTCTAGGGACAGGTCACTTCTGATAGTATGTTCAAAATAGGTGAAATCTCACCCATCTTTGCTTTAGTAGCATTCTTGCTATACTTCTTCTAAGACAGATTTGTTCATTCCTTTGTTGGTCCATGGTATTTACAGTGTTCTTCACCAACATCATAATTCAAAGACAGTTACAGATTCTCTTAGAGATTTTTGTACACAGATTATATTAATATTTTATAAGTACTTACCAATATTCTCAGTAAAATTATGGAAATGGATTAGATAGTTCATCTTCACCATATTCATAAGGAACCATGATGGTACAGTGGTTAAAAGCTGGGCTGCTCAACAGAATGTCAGCAGTTAGATACCACCAGTTGCTCCACAAGGAAGAAAAAAATGTGATAGTCTGTTTTCATAAAGATATACAGCCCTGGAGACCCTAGGAGGCAGTTCTTCTCTATCCTGTAGGGTCACTGTGAGTTGGAATCAACTGCACATCAGTGGGTTTGGTTTGGTTTTGGTTTAATCATATTCATTCCATTGCAAACTTCTGTGTTAGTGTGCTGTGCACAGTGTGCTCTTCTCACTCACTGATGTGAATCAGAAGGTCTCCTTGAGGGCAGTTAGGAATTAATGATGAAAACATCACACCATTAATATTTTCATGTTAGTATCATAACACATCATTTGGTAAGTGTCCACTTACACAGTGTGACAAAGTCCCTTTTAAAGGTGTGACTTGATGTATAACATATTTATGTTTATGAAAAGCTTAGATATTTTCAGAGGAATACTGTACTTCAAGGGAAGTTAATGAAATAGTTACTGTGTAATGTCCCTTGTAGTGTGTTCCATATATGGTTTGGACATTGATAAAAATGCTTTTCTACTTTCTGTCAAATTTGTTCTGAAGGTCTAGAACACACAGTGTGTGTGTGTGTGTGTGTGTGTGTGTGTGTGTGTATGCATGTATACATATACTAAACTTTACACTTGGCATTCCAGGTGTGTTAACTGTGCCATGCAGTTATAAACGTTTAAACAGAGGTAAATTTCATGCATAGTTGAGACGTTTACTGCTAGTAATACTTAATTAGTTTGGTTACATCATAAAGTACTAAACCAATTTACAAAAAAGCTCAAAACTTTGAAAAGCTGTATATATATATGCACTAATATGTGTTCTAGACCTTTAGAACTGATTTGACTGCATTCGTAATAGCTAAAGAAGCCTGGCCAGTATTAAGAAACTGCAAAAGAACATAGGAAAGTCACATACAAAATACATAATAAATTTAGGAAGAGGTCAGATATTTAGTTATTTGATACTATTCTATTTAATTATAATGTTATTGGATTTTTAAATCACGGCAAACTTACATATTTTAGTCATTTCCAAATAACATTAAAATGCTTGCACATCTGTCTTGACTGTATATTTGAGTAAGTTTGCAGTGTGAATTTGAATTTTTTTTATTTTATACGTGATAAAAAAGATTACTCTTAAGAATCTTAGTCATTTTTCTATATACATACTTACATATATACACGTTTATGGGTGTGCACACACACATCTATATAACTGAAGGAATCTTTCAAATAGTTCTTAAAAATACTTTATTTCTTGAGCTTTATTGGTAACTTCCCTTTGCAGGTGTTCAACCTGGTGCAATTAGGTGATAGGAAATTGTTAAGATACAGCTGTATAAAACAAACAAAAAGTCTACTGCCACTGAGTCAGTTCCAAATTGAAACAACTGTACAGGACAAAATAGGATGGCCTCCACAGTGTTTCCAATGCTGTAAGTGTTTGCAGAGTCAGACTGACAGCCTGCCACTTTTTCACCTATGAAATTACTGGAAGAGTCAAGCAGCCAAGCGCTTAACGCTGTACCACCCAGGATCCGTGATGTGGCCTGTAGAAACACGTAATTGTATAAGTGAGAGGATGCAAGTATCTGCCATGTTATAGTATAAACCAGAAGACGATAGATAACAATAAATATAGAGAGACACTTTGGCACTTCTAGTTTAAAACATCAGCTGAATTTAGCAAATTCGTTGCTTTTGAACTGCTCTTATAAGACAAGATTTAAGAGGTAATGTGTGTGATTGTTTTTTATTACTCTTTATTTTTGGTAAAAAGAACACAACAAAATATGTATCCATTCAACAATTTTTTATGTATGCAGCTCATTGACAAGGGCTACATAGTTCATTCTCTCCATTCTGACCATCTCTTGTTTCACCATCATTAACTGAAATTTTCTGCCCCTTAAAGTTTCACTCGGCTTTAGGATTACTGTTTTCAACTGGATCTCCTACAGATAATTTTTTAAAAGTGCAATGCTAAAGGCAAACAGTCCATATTGAGCTAAACCATTGTTCAGTTTAAAAATGACTTTGTGGAATTGTTCTGGTTCAAGGTGTAAAAATTATTTCTCGGCCATAGATTCAGACATTCACCTGGTATCAGTGGATCCAGTAAGTCAAGTTTCCATGAACATTTGAAGTTCTGTTCAACATTTTTCTTCCTTTCAATCAGATTTCATCTGTTGGGTCATTGATCAAAATACTCAGAAATGGTGGCTGGGCATCATCCATTTCTTCTGGTCTCATGGTGAAGGAGATGGCAGTTCAGAGGTGGAATTACACCTGCAGCCCATTTCCTTCTGTAATTCCTGGGTCTCCTTCCTTCGCTGCTCCAAGCGAAGCTCACCAGTTGTTGCATTTTGGGTGGCTGCTCACGAGCTTTTAATATTCCAGGCACTACTCACTGAACTGGAGAGTACACGAGAAACTCTAAAGACAACAAAACTGTGTGTGCATGTGTTTTCAGGGAAACAGTAGTGGAGGAACATAGGTTACATTTCAGTTATTTGAAACAAATAAAGGCAAAAATAACAACTAATATAGAATACATTCAGGAGCAAGCAGATGAAGTTTGAACTTAGCGTATGATGCTGGTCATGCAAGATGAAAATGGGAAGGCAAGTTGGAGACAGTATTCAGAATTTTCGATGTTTGTGTGGAGTCCAGATCATTCAGTAGGCAGTGTAGGGGGAGTCACTGAAGGGTTTTTTTATTTGTTTTGTTTGGGTTTTTACCATAGTAAAGAGAATTTATTTTCTCACAGAATAGCAGGCTGGGAGTCCAAATTCAAGACATCACCTCTAGGAGGAGTTTTTCTCTATTGGCTCTGGAGAAATGTCTCTTGTTATTAATCGTCTCCTGGACAAGAAGCTTCTGAGGTACAGGAACGCCAGGTCCAAGGGACACAGTCTGCTCCTGGCACTGTTTTCTTGTTGATAATGAGGTCCACAACCTCAAGGTTTTTAATTAGGATATTCTCATAACGTTGTAATTAAAACTCCTCATCCACAGTCTTACAAGTTGCCTGATTTTATAGACAGTGAAGCTGATGTCCTTTGACAAAGATCACATAGAGACAGAATAAGACCTGTATCTCCAGACTGCCAGCTCTAGGGTCTTCTGCCATACAGTAATTAAGATAGGATGGAACAATAGGACTCAGTAAGAAACAGAGGAGAGGGAAAAACTACATAACAGAATGTTATGGGAGACAGAGAAGGCACAGATGGCAACTAGGTTGAAAACTGAACGGGGTAAGGATAGAGGTAGAGGGTGCTAAGGAAACATGAGACAAGACGGTATAGTATTTTAAGATATCAGACATTCCTATGAAAACTGTACTGCCTTTGATTTAGTCATCAAAGGTGAGTAGATTAAGAGCTATATTGATATATTCTATATTGTTATATATACTATATTGATATATAGATATCAAACATTCTATATTGATAACATGTATTTATGTAACTATTTGTCAGATTGGTATATTCCAGACTGATAGTTTTTATATATGGAAAATCTGTGATTAAAAAAAAAAAAAGCCAAGTGCTGTCGAGTCGGATCCGACTCATGGCGATCCTAGGGGCCAAAAAAAAGGTAACTATTTTTTTCAGTTTACTTTGGTCAACAGTTCAGGGAAGATCCCTCAAGGTGACTTATGTATCTCAACTAGAAGTTAGTGAGTGGTCAGTAGCATAAAGTTTAATACACTGCGGAAATGAAAGATACTTTTACTGGTAGATGATATGGATCATTATTTTGGTAAAGGTAAAAGAAGTAACCCACTTGTGTGTGTCTCCTTTCCAGAGCTTTGTGATATCTTATCTGTTAGTGCATTAAGAGATAAAATAGATGTCAGCATTTCTTGCAGATAGACAAATAATACATGATGCAACAAGAATGTAAAAATAGCTTCAAACATACTGTATTGGTCATTTATAAGTGAGAGAGCCATCTTAAAGTGGCATAAACAAAAATGGGATTGAAGTGAGTTTCTGCTAGCTTTAGGCATTGCTGAATTGCAGTGTTGAAATGCTGTCAGAAATTTCTCTTTTCGTTTCTCAAGTTTCCTTTTTATCTAGGTTAACTTTATTTTCAGTTAGGTCCTTCCTCTTTCCATATGGTGAGTGAAAAAGATAGCCAATTATCAATGCCAACCTTGTGTTCTACCAGATGAGAAATACAAAGTACTTGTATCCCCAAAATGTCAACAAATTCCCTGGCTGAGTCCTGTGAGACCATCATGTTATGTGTTCATCCCTAAACTGATAACTGCCAGGAATATACAAAGAATGATAGATCCTAGATCAGGTTTCCACTGCTACAGGTGTTGGAAGAGAGTCAACCGTACCTGCAGCACGTGCACTAACAAAGGTGTTTTCTAAAGGAAAACTGACAATCTATTGCCTAAAGGAGATAGGATGCCAGCTGAGTTGAGTGGGAGTGAGGAAGGAAGGAGTATCCACTACGGATAAGAATTACTTGATAAATGCAAGGTCTTACATATGTAATGTATGTGATGGCAGCCAGCCCAAAATGAAATAATTCATATTATTCATTGGTGTATCTCAAATTAAAGTGGAACTTTTCATTTATTTTAATGTGTGACTTTATTAAATTGTCTAGTAATTTTCCTGTCGTGATGCAAACACAGGATGCCTGCAAACGCTGTCATCCCTCCTTAGCTGTGAGGTCATAGTGAGTTACGGTTCTTATTTGTCAAAGTTTTCAATTTGTTGTAATGTCTGTTTTTAATCTGAAACAAAAATTTTAAAACATATTTGGTATTTTAATATTTTAAATAGAGTTCTCATGGAGTTTCTCCTTATGTGGTTATAGATAGGCAGGCACTTCATTGCTTTGGTTTCCTCTGAAGAAGCATTTATTGTATAAGAAGTGAAAAAAGGTGTAAATCTGTGAGGTTTTTCACATCCGTGTACAAAACAGTAGGATTTAAGTAACATATTCATTGGTTTGGCAACTTAAGATTCATAGATTTTAAGTTTCATGATTTTTTTATATTCCTTTTAACTTTCTAAAGTCATTTATCTTATACATAATAGCTTCTTGTTTACTAAGGCTAGCCAAGCCAAGTGCCGTCGAGTCGGATCCGACTCATGGCGACCCTAGGGCTAGAAAATGCTATATATTATAAATACTAAGATGCAGCCATCAGTGTCTGCTCTTAAATGATAACACATCTTTATTTAGTGACATGTGAACAAATGCCAGTCAAGTCAACAAAATTCTGGGGCCACATAAGTACATGATAAAATAGCAGTTATAGCTAGTAGATTTTTAATTATTATTATTTTAAATGGAAAAAGCTGGAATCCAGGGAATAATAATTATTATATAGAGAAACATTTAATATGGATAATGTGGCTTAATTCTTTCATTTGTGAAGATGAGAATTGGGAATGAAGGTGATTTCTCTTACAAGAAGGTGACTTACCCTCTAGTCAATTGCTATTCATAATGACCCTGTAGAACTAGGTAGAACTACACCATAGGATTTCCAAGACTGTACATTTTTATGGAAGCAGACTGGTACGTCTTTCTCTGACAGAGCAGCTGGCAGGTAAGAACCTCCAGCTTTTAGGTTAGAAGCATAGCACTGTAACCACTGCATCACCAGGGCTCCTTTTTAATATTAATAACAAAGAAAAATTAGTTAATGGAAAAGAAGAAAAACAGCATTCAATAATGGAAGTATTATGTATACATTTGCAAGTTCTTTTAGAAGGACAGAACTAATCCCAGTGTTTAAAAAAAAAAGCTGTGATGTAGTAAATATAACCTGAGGTTGGTGTGGAGTGCAGTAGAATTTAGTATCATGCCCACAGATATCGATATAGCTAGAAGCTTAAGATGATTTTATAGTGTATGCTATAAGATTATATATTTCCTTACCCTTTGTTGACAGTCTCTGCCAGGTCATTCCCAAAATTAACCTTTTGTGGGCTGTTTCCATGTTGCGATTATGCATATCACTGCAAAAGAATGGTGATACTGGAGTTTAAAATAGTTTCAGAACAACTCTTTTGAAAGTCTAATTTTATTAGTATAGTTTTCTTCATAAAAATTATGTTGAAATACTGCCATTTAACAGTATGTATATATTTTGAAGGATACTTTATTACAAAAAAAATCTGATTTTGAAAGAAATGCTTGTTTATAAAATGTAATCATTTAAAATTCAGATATTTAAATACTGCAGACTAAATTTTTTGAATGTTGTACATGGGATAGAATGTTAGGATGATTCTAATTCAACTTTTATAATTGACATGGCATGTAATTATGTTCTAACTTTCTGATTATAACTCTTTAGCAAACCTTAGCATTTGAAAAAAAATAATTTTCTACAAAAACAAAATCTGAACACATTTAGCAAACTAACACATGTTAAAAAAATATTACTTATTGACTTCTTGAAACTGAAAGCAAGCATGTAATCACTGAATATGAGGGATATATTTGATGTTCCTAAGAATCTTTTTTAGAAAATTTACATTTTTTTTTCTAAACAATAAAATGATTATATAGGCTAATCAAAATGAGATGAGACGCTGCCGTGAGTGTGCATGGGATGCAATGAGTCTTGTGTGTATATGTGGTGTGGTGTGTGTATTTATAAACTGACCCAATATAGAATTGGCATTTATGCTTTCAGTGCTTGCACTTCCAAGAACAACATTGCCAAAAATGCGTGCCTGTATTTCTTTAAAATGCTCTTTTCCAAATCTGTCTTTTAAAAATGACATGGTAATGTTTGCTAAAAATTACCTTGTGAAATAGCTCATAGAATATCTCAACTAAATTACTGCTCAAATTTCAGTCTACCCATTTTAATGATCTGGAACAAGAAAAGTCATTACTCCTTTGTCAGTGAAACAACTACGCTAGCTCTAACAAAATCATCACAGTTTTTTGATGTACCACATGAGTCACAAAACAGTGCCATATGTATCTTTCTGTTACCAAAATATCATTTAAATTTTAGTATCTGTGTTTTAACTTTAACGAGTATGAAAAATACCATACTGATTTTATATTTCTTAAAATTGCTTTTAATTGTGATTAAATAAAAATGTGCTGGCTTTATGGTCAGGTGTTTCAATACAAATATAACTAAAATGCTTATACTTCCTGTGAGCACGTTGAATTATTGTAAGTATTCATTTGGCTACCGTCATTGTCAGTATCTTTTGGTAATATGGTGGTAAGCCCTGTTTTTAAAAATGTAGCTGTATTTATCAAGAAGAGAACTACCTAACTAGTGAAAGTCATCATTTTATAGAATTCAAATAAAACCTCCAAGTAATGTAATTCTCGTTAGGCCTAACCATTCCAAAAGTCATTGAGAATTTTTAAATGATTAGGTAGAAATTATTTATTGTTTCAATAAAGTAATATTTTGTGTATCCTGTTGGCAAACTGAAATACTATTACTACTTGTTTTGACCTCCTTTGAAGCATTAGTCATAAAACAAAGTCCTGACTGACACCAGAATGACTAGGTGACAAGGAACATGAAATTAATGTCTTGAAGAAACTCAATCTAAAGTTTTCCTTTCATCTTTACTAACTTTTCTATATCATGCTTTACTGTTTGGTTTTATGTATTTTAGAACAAAGAATATTGTCGAAACTACAGTAGGTGAAGAAGCATCAACAAACTTGTGATTTGG